>CAWUFW010003061.1:648662-1297324 GCA_963921515.1 Calotriton arnoldi | reverse complement strand
CCTGGCTATCCTCACTGGCTGCTGCAGTCCCTGGACACCCTCCAGAGAGCCACTGTGGTCCTGGCTATACCACGGTGCTAGGCAGGTATGGTGCATCCACCCATGCCCTCACTAGACCCAGGCGAGCGGTCTCTATCTCCTCCCGACGCCCTGTGGGCCTGTCATCCACAGGTCTGCAATCAGCTGCACCAGCAGTAGTCTGTCGCTGGCTCACGTGATGACAGGCACACCCACCTTCTCGATCACCGAGGCACATCTTGACTAAATGCACCGTTTCCTCTATCTTCTTCTTGACCTTGGCAGCATCAGAGCTCCCAGGAGTCGCATACAGCTGGAGAACTTGGGCCATCGTCAAGAGTTCCAAAACAGCACAGCCATCTTGGGCTCTGCTCGACCCCGCCCCTTATTTTGATTTTTTTATTGTTGCATCCATGTGATGTCAAGAATGAGCATAATTTCTTAGTCAAGGTGTGCTATGATAGTGGGCTGCATTGCGAGGAGCTGACAACCGTAGTTGTCTAGTTCACACTTCATGTTTGCTGTGCCTGTGCATTATTTTCTCAGCCTACTGCTGTGCGGCAAAGAAGGTTTGCAAAGAATCAAGGCATCAGCAGGGATACTAAAAATGCTGAACCTAGGTCATACCAAACTGCGATTTCTAAATGTTATACTGCATAACTCTATGGGAATGATTTGTAATCTGGCTAATGTCAGTGGGGACTTTCAATCTGAAAAACATTACTAGAGAAGGATGCTTGTGAGTAATAGAGACCACCACTTCCAGTTCAACACCAGGTAATTGTGTTTTTCTCCCATGCATTTTACCAAATGTAGTAATAATTTTAGAGTTGACACTCCTCATTCAGAGTTGTCTTAAGGTCTCTAGAGGAAGTAAAAATGTGAAGCATCTTTTAGAGCAACAGAACTTGTACTTGTACTCAGCTGTTCATCTGCTTAGTAAAGTGTGATATTGAAACCAGCAATTTTTAGAGAGCAGTATCTTTCTGCCACATGCCATCTGCACAATGATCTTAGAAAGCCATCTCTGAAATTAAACTATTTTCTAATAAAGATTTTTTTTTTTGCTCAATTGAGGTGCATGTTATGTTGTCAAAATTCCTATTTATTCTCCTAAATAATATTTTTTTTTTTTTAAAAAGGGAATTCTAAATCAAGAACATCTTAACCTATAGATGTACTTTGTAATGTAGAGTCCCAAACACAACTCTGTGGCATTAATATGGATTTTATGTTACAAATGACACATTAAATATAAAGGCATCAAGCATGGTATGAGTTAGTATATTAGTAAATTCGGAGTTGTTTTTTGAGATTTGGGAAGAAGATTTTGTAGTTGTCTTCCTTTTTATTTATTGTCAGGTGCTTTAAGCGGAAACAGTATATTTTCCTACAATTTATAAAATGAACAGTTTAGACTAGGTAACTTTGTTTCAACAATGTGTTGGATCTGATTTATATATTTTTTGCTTTCAGTTTTGCACAAAGACCCAAGGCAGGTCTGTCTTTGTCTTCTGGAACTTGGTCGCATTGTGTCAAGGTGTGTATTTTTAGTATAGTAACTCTTTCTATCTCAAATATAGATGAAAATTAGAGGCTATTGAGAGTATGTACAAGACTCCCCAGAATTTCAGGATGAACATGAATATTACCCCTGCTCGTGTTTACCATATTTAGAGTTTATTTCATTACAAGGTTTGGTAGGTTTTGTTATAACTAATACATTAACTTTTACAAACAGTCGTTTACACAGCTCGGATGTTTCTACTGAGAGCAAAGTTGGACTTCGTAAGGCTCCTTGCACTTCACTCATAGCACTTTAAGATCAACTTTCTTACGTCACAGTTTGCCCTTTTAACATATCTGTGTATGTACTTCTAGATTTAACCCTTTTATGTAAAGGTTATTATTGTGGGCCTTGTACTGTATTTTTTTTTTAACAATATATTTTATTGAGTTTATATGGTGTATACCGGGCCGTGGCCCGAAGGATACATTTTGAAGACAATATATGACAGTGTATACATCCAATCGTGACATCTGGAAAACTTGCATATACAACAACAATAACATTGCGCAGATCGTCTCAAATCCCACAGATCTATAATTGACCAATTGGATACTCAGTCCGGAGGTTTGAAAGGTAGTTCTGGTTGTACAATGACCAATATCAGTAAGGGAACACAGCCGGTCATGGGTCTGGAGTAAGAAGGGGGGATAACTCTATACCCCGATAATCCGCCCAACGCTGCCATATTTTCCTATGCTTTTGGGGGCAACCTCGAGCTTGAAACACAGCGATCTCGGCATTCATACAATCATCATTGGCCTTTTTCCACCCTCCGATCGCCGGAGGGGACAGACTCTTTCATTGCTGAACAATGTCCCGTTTAGCAATGGTGGTGGCTAAAAACAACAGGTGTTGCTTGTACCGGTTCCCGTCTATACCATCATTACTATGTAATAACAGTAGTTTCGGTTCAAGGGGGAGATCCCACGACAGCACCTCGCTCAGGCATGCCACAATCTTCCGCCAGAATGGTTGCAGTGCTGTACAGCCCCAGACAGTATGTATAAAGGTCCCATCCTCCACCCCACATCTCAAACATAACGGGGACTGAATGGCGCCCATCTTCCAAAGTCAAAAGCGGGTGTAGTATATGCAGTGTATATATTTAAATTGTGTGAGACGGTAACGCAATGAGACCGCCGCACCTCGAGGGCTAGCCAAGGCCTCAGTCCAATCGTCGTCTGGTATGTCCGCTAGCCATGCCTCTCTGGTCTTATGCAGTGTGGTATGGTTGTGCGTCGTCAGTGTTTGATAAATCTGGCGGGTCTTATGGGCACCCAAGTCGCCCATCAATAGGCGCCCTTCCAAAGGGTGAGATTCAGGCAAATTATCGATCGGTCGCAATAGGGAAGTAAGAGCGTGCCGGAGTTGGTGATATTTATAGAATTGAGTCTTGTGTAATTGAAACTCTGTCTGGAGCTGTTAGAACGACTTTAATGTGGTGCCCTGTACGATATCCCCCAAGGTGGATATTCCCACAAGGTCCCACCCACGAAATCCAGCTAATGCCGCCACTGAACGCAGAAGTGTGCCATGCCACAGCAGGGTTGTCTGAGTCAGGCGGCCCGCCATCCCATCTGCTTAACCGTAGCCCTCCAAAGACTTATCACTGTGCTACAGGCAGGGGTAAGAAATCTAGATTCTGCGTGCTATACAGGAGTTGAAGGAGGGGAGCACTCTCCATTGCCATATGGTCTAGCGCAAACGCTGGGTCAGATGGTGAATTTTACCACCACTCATTAACGATTAGCAGGTGGGAGGTAGCATAATAAGCATATATGTCTGCAGCCGCAATGCCGCCGCAATAAGTCGACTGCGTAAATGTACTCAATGCAACCCGTACCGCCCCGTCGTGCCAAATAAATTTGTTATGTATGATCATTAATTTGTGCGAACCAGACCCGTGGTATGGCATATGGGAAATTCTGTAGCCTATAAAGTATTCTGGGCAGTGAGACCATTTTAAAGATGGCCGAACGCCCGTATAATGAAAGCGGAAGAGGGGACCAAACTGCTGTCTCATCTTTAAGGCTCTTAAGGAATGGGTTGATATTGTGAGCCCACGAGGTCTTTGGAAAAGGCGACATAAAAATACCTAGGTACTTAAATCCAGTGGTAGCGCGAGATAACTGCTCAGCCCATGTTTCGCGACCCTGATTCCCGCACACTTGGAATAGCACAGACTTGGAGGGGTTGGTATTGAGCCTGGTGGTCTGGCCAAACATGCGAAGAATCTGTAGGATGCAGGGCCCCGAGAACCACGGTCGACCATGAAAAAAAGGACGTCATCCGCGTATAGCGCGATGCGATCAGATCGAGACGGGGACCATTCAAAGGCTCTGAGCGCCTTGTCGCTACGCACCCATTCCGCCAAAGGTTCCACGGCAATGGCGAACAATAATGGTGACGGGACAACCCTGTCGCGTACCGCGGCATATGTGGAATGGGGCCGAGCGATGTCCTGCGATCCTGACCAAGGCGGTTAGCCCTGTATAAAGTAGGCGTACATATGCTAAGAAGCGCGGACCAAAGTTAATGGCGTCAAAGAGTCGGAAGAGATACGACCAGCTAAGGGAGTCGAACGCCTTGTCGATATCTGCTAGCAGAAGAGCTGCGGGCGTCCGAGTTCCGGGGCTCTTGCCATGGCATTATGCACCCGTGTGATGTTATGACGCGTAGAGCGGTGTGGCATAAACCCGGACTGGTCCGGGTGGATCAGATCCTGCACACAGGATCTGAGGCGATCAGCGAGAACCTTGCCCAATAGTTTGGGCTCGAAGTTAATGAGGGAGATGGGTCGGTACGACGCGGGATTTTCTGCCGGGCGACCTGGTTTCAAAAAGAGAACAATCTCTGCATGTCGCCAGGGGAGTTGGGATTGATCGATAGCTTCATGTAATGCATCCAGCAGATAGGGACCCAGTTTGTTCATATGTGGTCTCAGGAATTCCATAGGAATACCGTTGGGTCCGGGAGCGCGGCCCTGGCAAAAGGCCATCAGTGCTGCACTGAGTTTGTCGATGGTTATAGGAGCGTCTAGTTGGTCCCGTGCAGAGTCCGTAAGCCTACGTGGAGGAATATCTCTTAGAAATTCGTCAATAGAGGCCTCCGAGAGCTGCTCTTGATGCGCATACAGGAGTGAGAAATAGCGCGCAAACTCTTCAGCCACCGTCTCGGGGGACGAGCACAAGGCGCCGTCACGGATCACCGGAACACTGGCAGGGGACTTCTCCACCTGGCACAACCTATGAAGCATTTTACTGGATTTGTCTCCCCATTGATAAATTCGATTCTGCGATGCTAGCCAAATTTCTTTGGCCTCCCCCATAAGGTGGCGCTGTATGGACTGCTGTGTCTGAAGTAGGTTACGCTTAAGGGCTGGGTCTGGATCTGTGAGGCATTGCGCCTCCAGGGCCCTCTGACGACCCTCCAAATCCAACAGCTGCGCCGATTGCTTACGTTTTGCATTGGCACGGAAACTAATATCGACCCCACGGACAGTAGGCTTTAAGGCTTCCCATAGAATACACTTGCAAGGGGTCGAGGCCCCATTGAAATCAAGATACTCCGAGACCGCTAGGGACAAAGTCTCCTGATACTCCGGGTCCCGCAAGTGCCAAGGGGACATCCTCCACCGAAATGGGGGTTTGTAAGAATGGACACGGATCGTGCACTGGACTGGAGAATGATCTGAGAGGCCCCTGGGAAGATGCGACACATGGGAGACCCGGTAAATGTAGCTACGTGGAATAAACATATAATCCAACCGGGACAGAGATCCATGGACGGCGGACATGTATGTGTAACCTAATTCAGAGGGGTGGAACTCGCGCCAGATGTCTGACCAACCCAGCGTAGTAGCCAAGAGGTGTAGCTTGGATCTGTCTGTTCGGGGCTCCCGCCCTGGCGCGCGCGTCCTGTCTATTACTGTCATGGTGTCGTTCCAATCCCCACCCAGGAGTGTCAAGTCGTCTGAGAGTTCCCCCCACAGTCGTGATAACTTTTCAACAAAGGTGGTGCCTAGTGGAGGAGGGGTGTAGATGCTGCCAAGGTTAAGACGTTCCCCATAAAGTGTACCTGATAAAAGGAAGTAGCGTCCGCCAGGATCTAGCCAATGCTTTGTGTGTACAAAGGGGATACAGCGGTGTATAAGGATGGCGGTCTCTCGTGAGCCCCTGGTAAACCCGGCATGGTATATGGTGTGATACCTAAACCTGGCGAGACAGGGGTCTTGGTACCCAATAAATGAGTCTCTTGTAGAAAAAGGATGTCGGCCCCATAGCGTTTGGCTTGGCGAAGAATAGCTCCCCTCTTAACTTTATTGAGCAGACCTCTGACATTCCACGATACTATGGTCCGATCCCCAAGCGGAGGAGGGCGTGGCTGCGTGGTCATCTACCCCTAGTGAATGTGAGCATTAAGACTGAGACAGTGGAATCGAGACTTGACCTCTGCGCATTTACTAAAACAGAAACAATACTAGCATAACACCTCAAAAGACCCCGAAACCCCCCCCCCACCGACACTGCCTAGAACACGGAGCATCTGTCGCGGCGGAGGATGCAACCAGGTCCCCAACAGGGGGACCCAAGGCATCCAAACCACCCATATAACCCTAAGGAAAAATAGAAATGTCTAGGGCGGGAAGAAGTGTGCGGCTGGACATCCACGCCAGCTTTGAGTTCCATTCGGAGCGATACATGACTTGTAGATTATCAGCAAACGTGACCCAGAGTCAAGGGAGAATAATGCCCACTGGTAATGTTAGGATGCTTCTTCTGGGTCGGAGGAACGTCGGGCAGACCCAGATCTATAACGTCTTTTGGATTTATTTCTCTTTGGCCTGTTCCTGTGTGAGCCCTGAGACGAATCTGACTCCAGTGGTGGTGGGGTGTGTGGCTTCGGGTGTGTTCGTTCATCTGTCCAGGCAAAAATTGCGTCTGGCGAGTCGAAGAAGTAGGATTTAGAATTATAAATAACTCGCATGCGGGCCGGGTATAAAAGCATGTATTGTATGTTCAGGTCCCGTAGCCTACGCTTCGCTGCCATGAAGGATTGGCGCTGCTGCTGTATCAGATGAGTATAGTCTGGGAATATCATGATAGGCTTGGAATCATGCTTGAGTTTGTCTTTTTGAGTCCTGGCAAACTGTAGAATAGAGTCTCGGTCGGCATAATTCAAAAACTTTGCAATTACTGGTCTTGAGCTTTCCCCTGGGGGCGGTTTCTTTGTTAAAGCATGATGTGCCCTCTCTATTACAAAACAAGCAGACATTTTATCTACTGGCAGAAGGTCTGTTAACCATTGGGTAAGAAAATGGGTCATGGATGAGCCCTCACAGCCCTCCGGGAAGCCTATGAAGCGCAAATTATTGCGTCGTGCGCGTCCTTCCCAGTCTTCAACCCTAGAGGCCAGTTCCTGGGTAAGCAGAGTGAGTTTATTAACTTCTTTTTGCAAGGTAGTTACAGTATCTTCAACCGTTGACACGCGCGTCTCCGCCTCGGTAATGCGATCCACCGCTTTTCGGAGATCTTGTCGTAGGAAGGAGACCTCGGATCCTACAGCGGCAATTTTGGCAGCTAGTGTATTCCTTGCCCCGGTGATGGCCGCCAGGAGTGCTGCATTGTCCGGCATCATGCCGCCCGTATCTCCCCCTGCAGCACCACCCGGGGTCGTGGCATACGGGTCCAGGGTACTCTGCTTAGTGCTGGCGGTGCCCGGTTTATCTTTGCCCATGGCGATGAATGGGCCGACGACGGAGCCGGTGGAGCCACGGATCTCGACGAAGGGGGAGGTGTATCCTTCGTCTCTGTCCCCCGACCACAGGCCGCAGGGCCCCGCCGGCAGCACCGCCGCGTGTCTCTTAAGGGTAGCGCCGCAGGCTGGGTCTCACGGAATCCAGCGCGTCGCAGGCCACAAGCCGCACCGAGCCTAGCCCGGCCGCCTCCGCAGCCCTCGACCGCTGGCCAAGTAGGCCCCCCTATAGGGACCAGACTCGCCGGACCCCCAGCCCACTACGCGCCCCTACTCAGCCTTATCGCCCCAGGCACCACCACTCAGCAGGACCACCGTAGATATGGCTCACCCCAGGTCGATGACTCAAGGCCGCATGTACCTGTCGGGTGTATCGTAGCGCACCCACGGAGAGGATCTCAGCGGCCAGTACAGATAGTCTTCTTGATCCAAGGTGGATGATCAAGGCCCATATATCTAATGGCACCCCCTTACACACCACGGAGGTCCGCTGCGATCTCCGCTCCGGCAAATCTTAGGTCCGCTCGCCAAGTAGGGGGGGTGGGCGACGGGCCCCCGAGAGCTCCCTGGGCGCCAAGGCCGCACCTAGGCCTCAGAGGATCAGGCGTCAGGCCTCCAGGCCATCTCACTCAAGAGGGCGCCCAGCCCATGCAGCCGTCAGCAACAGTGAAGCACCGCACCGGCGGGGAGGCGCTGGCCCGGCAGGGAGGCAACTCCGACGAAGGATTTTCACAGGAGGCACCCACAACAGGTAGTTCCCTTCTGGTCGCTGGTCCTCACGCCTCACGCCTCCTGGCCGCGTCCGTGAGCCGGAACCCGTCCAGGCAGCCCCAGGCGTCAGGCCCCCAGGCCGCACCGCACGTCCGGGCGCCCAGCGCGTCCAGCAAACGCCAAGCAGCGGGGCACCGTGCCCCGCGGGGCGACACTGGCTAGGCAGGGAGGCCGCTTCGGTCAAGGATTTCCCAGGAGGTGCCCACAACAGGTAGGCCCCTCACGGCCGCTAGCCTATACGTCAACCAGGCCGCGGTCCCGACCCGGAGCCGGCCCAGGCAGCCCCGGGGCAGCGGGCGTCCTCCGCCTACCTCCGAGGCCGCGATCTTCTTCGCTCTCCCCACCAGTCCGCACTCGAGGCTTGAAGCGGAGTCACCGGGCAGTCTCCGCCATCAGTCAGTCCCAGCCCACACCACACAACAGGCGACACCAGGCTCCAGCGCGGCCGACACCTCGCCCTTTCGCCTACGCGTCCGGGATTTACTTCGTGGGCATTCTCTGGGTCATCAGCATACTCATCGGTGCAGCCGATGCGCTCCGCTAGACAGGATGATGTCGGATTTTATTGCATTTATGGCGTGGATGTGCGTCCGCCATGTTGGCCATCCAAGCCACGCCCCCCGTATTTTAAAAATATTTGTATTGATTGCTTGTCTGATTTTAATGTATTCTCTTTTTAATGTCATCCTTTTACATGTGTACTTTTATGCAATTCAATGAATTGCAAAATAAAGTTTATTAAGACTAAGAGAGCAAAGTTGGACTTCTGTATTGAGTTTAGAGTAGTCTTTTAAATGTCAATTATGCAAGATTTTTCACGTTCGGTATCTTTGGTAGTTGGTTATCCAACACAATATTAAACATGATTTAATAGGAGAGTTATGGTAACTTAGAGGACTAGATTGTATGTGTTAATCTTTTTATTAGATTTAAACATGGGGATGAAATTGAGCTGCACCCAAGTGCGTGCCTAACAAAGTCTTGCTTAATTTTCTGGATAAAAGTTGATATAAGAGGTTGTAGGTAGCGGACTACCACTTACACATCTTTTATTTAAATTGAACATTATTTATATAAATATGAATCTGTCTCTTTGATTGATTTCAAGATATGGAGTTGAACCTCCTGTTCTAGTCAAACTGGAGAATGAAATTGAATTTGAAGAATCAATACTCATTTCATCGGGATCTGTAGTTCCATCCAGCGCCTCCAAGTCACCTTGTCATCATGGAGAATTGCATGAAGCGGTAAGCCTGTGTTTTACCATATTAAAATAAACTACTTAGTCATTCATATTTATTGACAATTCAGTTTGCCATCGTTTGTACAAACATGTTTAACTATATAGAAATCTTTATTTTTAAATTATACCCATCTCCCCCAGTGGCGTCTTTTAACCAGTGCACATTTCTGTTCCCATTAAAAACATCTTTCTGTATTTAGCATTGTACAAAATACATTAGTTAAGGTATTACATATGGATTCCTGGTGCATAACTCCACTTTTCAGTCTTTCCTTGTTTGACCTTAGCTTTGCTCCTGTATAATAGTCCATATTGTACTGCTCTTTGAAGCTGCCTTGTACTTTTCCTAAGGATTATTGCAGACCTATATCTAAATTTGATATTCCTTTAGCATTGTCTAGACCTAAAAAGTTACACGAGCTGATCTTGATGGGCATCATTCTAGTGGCAGAGCTGAGAAGCTTTGTGTTCGTCCATAGTGCCATTGTCCTCTGCCATTTCGTAACCTCACAAAGTTGTGAGCTTCCGAGTGCTGTGTCCCCTCGTCCTAAACCCCTGAAGTGAGGAATGTTCTACAGTGTCCGGGCAGCATTGTTTACTGTCCAAATCCCCCATAATCAAATCCTTCGTCCTTTGAAGCTGCTGTTTGAGGGATCTGCATGCAGTTGTCCTGTTGTGTGTATTAGTGTGTTTTTAAGTGTGGTTACCCTCATTTGCTTATCTAGACTTCTTGTAAGAAGCCTATGTGTATTGTAACTCTCCTTGATTTTTTACTTTTCTTTTCCACACAGTTCTTGACCTGAATTAGACTTTTTGTGCTGAGTTCTCAGGGTTACATGTATCCATCTGATGTGGTGTCCGTTATCAAACATTTAATGGCAAACCATTTATTAGCTTTTAAACCATGTCTTCAATGGCACTATATATAGTGTTAAGTTATATTATTAACGTTCCTTAGTGTTTTTATCAGGCAATGGGCACAGGTGATGTAGACATTGACCCCCTCCATCCTTCTGCTTCTCCCCTCTTTCTCTAGTGGGAAACCAAAATTGATTACGTTTGTATGTGCCTGCTGGGCCACTAGAGCCAGAAATTCTCCCTTCCTTCCAAGGCGCTTTCTTTCAGTACAGTGGAGGTAGTTTAAGTTGGGGAAAAAACAACTGGGATTTTCAGCCTTCTCACAGGAGTTTTCAGAGTTCTTTTTCTAGGGAAAATGTCTCAATTGTGATGCCTACAGATTTTTACACATATGAAGCCTACCCTCATTTAACTATAAAAATGTGGCGTACTGAAAGGATGATGGATTTTTTTAGTAGGGTTTTCATCTGAAGAAACATCTTTGCCCAGTAGCTAGAGAGTCTGAAAACTTCCATCCACTTCTGACAATGCTCTGTAGTAAGATGGATGACTTTTCCAGGACCTTCCCAGAAAGCCTTTCTGGAGGTGCTTGCATGTGCTCCAAGCCCCATGTACCAAATCTGATGGTAGCTAGGATCCCCCATTCGGGGAGAAATATGAACATCTGGGCAAAACACCCAAACTGACTTGTTCTGATACTTTGATACTAGAACTTGCTTTGTCGGTCATTGAGTCAAGTGGTGTCATCTATGTCAGCAGCTCCCTCGTCTTAGTAGTATGTGCTTGAAAACAATACAGAAGTTTTGTTGAAAAAAATTGTTTTTTCCTTTGCTTATTGGCTTAAAAGAACTCTGAAAATGTTTAAACTCCCAGTGCTTTGGCCGATGTACCCTTCTGTCCCTGGCACTGGTCATTCTGTAATGATTGTGGTTACTACTTTATCCTGATGCCTGTGTCGTTGTCAGGGAAAAGAGTTGTCATATTTTAAATCTTAAAAAGAATTGCCATTTAAAAAAAATCCAGCAGAGTAGCTGTGAGAGAACTAGAGCATTTGCAAGAGCAGTGGCTAGCAGATTCTTACCGGGTTATACCAGAATTAGCCTTGTTCAGGGACCTGTTCTACTGTAATCTCTCCCCAAAAAGTCTCTGTACGAAGTGAGAAAAGAAGTGGATGCAGCTTCTTTCATTAAGAGTTTTATGGTTTGTTTATCCCTCATAAAACTGCCAGCCTGTGAATGCATTACAGTTGTTCCAAATTTTGACCATGCTAACAAAATGAAGGATTTGAAATATGGTGATAGTTTGTCAGTAATGCAATGAATGAGGTGAATGCAAAGTAAAGATGAAGTCCGGCAATTAATCAGAGGAATGTAGAGATGGGATGTAGGGTAAAAAGAGGAGAACTGCAATCTTACAGGAACTTATGCAAAAAAACAGGTGTACATCAAAGATTGAAGAGCAGAACATTAAGCAGAGAGAAGAGAATGGGTCCTGTAATCAAAAGAGGAAGGAAAGAATTTGTCAGTCTTCTGTAGACAGATGCCTGGATACCCTCATGGGTGGCGTAGCGCTCTACAAATCTACTAACTGATTGATAAGAATGTAGTGCTAGTTGATAACAGTGAGTTAATGAGATGTATAGAGACAAAAAAAGAGAGGTGTGGGGCAGCCGGGGGGGCAACACCACAATGCGCATGGCGGATGCCTAAGAGATATCTAAGTGCACCACACCTCCTTTGCAAATCTCTGCAGTTCTCGGTGTGTCAAATTAAGCTTGCCAATGGATAGCTCACTCTGAACTTGTAGACCTTCCCAAATTAGGAAAAAAGAGACGTCGGAGAGGATTGTCTGCTGTGCCGAACTCATTGCTCAAACTGGTGTGGCGATTCCAGGCCACGATTGATGTGACAACCGGGCAGGTGAAGAGAGAGGCCAGTGGCTAAAACAATCTCCCCCAGTAAGTGCAGAGATAGGAGAGGTTGGAAAGCACGGAGAGGTTACAGAAACCACCTATAGGAACACACTGCGGGAAGTGCTGGTGCTGCTGATTGCTTATATCTCAGCAAGCTGCTGCCCGTGCACAAAACAGCCCGAAGCATCCCGCCACCAGCAGTAAGAAAGGGACCCTTCATGGAGAAACTTACCTGTGACCTGCCGCTCTTGAACCGGGGTAGTAGCATTATTGTCTGGTAGCCACCATCTTGGATTGTTGCATGTCATGGAAGGTCAGGTATGCAACCATGAAGCTGTAGAGACGTATGTATCCTCTGACTCTCTGTAGAAGAAGAGGGCTCGAACATGCTATAGTTTTGTGAGAATTTCATTCCGAAGCTCCGCAATATAGATTTACCCGATTCTTGAGTTTCAAAGAGCATATCACATAAGATCAAGACAGTGAAACCCACCACCAACCCCCAGATGGATTATAACGCATCTGATCAGACATCAACACACTATAATGATCCTCCATACAACTAAGAATCATGGGATATTTAATTACAAGGGTTCCACAATTACTCTCATAGCAGACTTTTCTCAAGAAACAAATATCCTTCGCAAGAATTGTTTGTCATTACGGCCAGGCCTGAAAGCAAGGAATACCAGATATGGTCTCCTTCAACAAAGAAAAATGTGTCATATGCCAAACTAATCCGAAAGAAAAGCTAACATCAACTACGGCCGGAGAGAGGAGAGTTCGAAATGCTGCAGAAATGCGGCAAGACGAAGTTTACAAAAGTTTGAAACTGATGGGTGAAGAGGATCAAATATTTTATCATTGTAATAAGAGCTGTAGGACGTGTACAATGGAAAAAAGCCTGGAAAAAATTAGTAAAAAAAAAAATAGCAGAAACCAGTGAATCACAAAAAGAAACTGAGTCTTCTGAGAAAGCAATGACAACCAAACCCAATGCCCATCCACTTAGAAGATCAATGGCTACCCCTCGTCCACCTCCAACAACTGATCAGAAAGCAGAGGAGCTTCAATGTGTATGTGAGTCTCAAAAGGTGAACATGTTTTTATCTGCAGCTAGTTTCTTCCAAGATGAAGTTTTCAGCTGAGTAGCTAATCTAAACAGCGAGGTGAATGTATTTGCAGCGGCTTTGTATGTCCACCCGAATTGCATGGATGCATACATTCGAAAATATGAATGTACAATGAGCTCCCAGCAGCAACAACAGAATTAGTTTTTGTCATTCAACAAAAAGAATGAGCCACTTGTAGTGTTCTCAGCTGTTTTGACTCCTAAAGTTCTTGCTGCCAAAATAAGATCACAGGATGCAGTAAAATCAGCAGGAACGATTTTAGGAAATGTCCTGAATGATTTAGATTTTGGATTTAATGACTAAATTTGTGATGTCCAGAGCTCCGCAAATCATGGGAGTCAACAAGCATGCCTAATGTTGTCTTAACATTTATTACATCATTGTTTAATATCGGCAAAGCAAAACTCTTACAAACTAAAGTTCTTGAGTTCGGAACAGAAGACGACAACATTGATGATGGCTTTGAAGATATAAATGAAGTGGAAGACAATCCCATTAACTGACAGGCTTATGCTGTGCAAATGTACTTTCTTTTCAAAATCATGTTTTATGAATTACATCATGGCAAAAAGAAAACTCTGCTACACATGACTGCCCACGCAATCTATGACAAATGCAAAAGTAGAGAGCCAATCACTTCAATGAATAGGATTGGTGCATCAACAAGTTATGATGACATTTTACACAGCAGGAACTTGTTAGCAGCTCATGCTATAAAATCTTGTGAATACAACGGCACACCACTTCCAAGACACTTTACCACGAAAGAATTTGCAATTGTTGCTCTTGATAATTTTGATTTTGAAGACAGCTTTTCTTTGTCTGGAACATCCAGCACACGTGATACTGCCATGGAGCTTTTTCAAGACTGTACCAATTAAGTAGTTCCTGGAAAAAAAGCTGTGTCAGCTAGCTGTAGGCATAAACAAACAAAGCTGCAAACTTATAACCCAACTGCCTTGCCAACGTGTGCAAAATCACTACAAACCATCAACACGTCCCGTCTACCAGAAAGTTTCAAAGTGGCTTAGGACAGGTCTCTTCTTCTACCTGATCCTGCAATCTGCAAAACTGATTTAACTGAGTTTATCATATCACTTATTCGGTGCGGACTGAAGGATTAAGAAAAGCCAGTTCCTCCATGTGCTAGAATTCATGCTCTGATCTTCCAGAAAACCGTCCCACTGAAGAAGATTGGGTTTTTACCAGCAATACCATCTTCAGTCACACCCTACGCAACAGTATACACAGCTCTAAACAATTTCCAAAATGTGTGTGCTCAGCTTGAAGACCAGCCTATCCTGACAATTTTCTGCGATCAAGGTGTTGTTCGTATTGTAGCTGACATTTTTATGAGCAATCCAGTAGAATTTGATGATCTTTATCAAATGATGGGCGTTTTGACAAAAGTTGTGTTGCAGTGTGCAGGAAGTTATCTCAGTGGATGTGGCATAGACGATGTACTTATTGAGGCTGAAATCTTTGGAAGTACTGAGCGGAACTAATTATGTTAGTTCGTTACCGGGTTTGCTCATCATATCTGAGGCTATAGAAAAATTGCGTTGGAATGGTTCTTGGAACAAGAATGACAAATTAGGTTTTGCATATCTTATCTCAGAAGTGAACAAGGCACAGGGTACACTTCATTCAAAAAACATAATGCAAAGCCAGGCAATGTTCAATACACTCAGTTCACAATCTGAAAACCGAGTTTGTCAAAGAATGTGAAGAAAAATCAGAACTTTGCAAGTAATGGGGAAATATTTGACACATGATAGCTCTAGTGAAAAACCTGGTACGTGCTGATCGGAAAGGTGATTGGGAGCTGCACGTAAAGACTGTGGAGTCACTAATTTCTGTGTTTTGCGATTTCGATTGCATAAACTACCTGAGATATGGGTCCAGGTATTTGGAAAGAGTGAAGAAACTAGAGGTGAGAAAAAACATACCTCTACAGAAAATGCATCCAAAGACATTTTGTGGTGAAAGAAAGGGAAGTATCAATGCCTTGGCTCCAGATATGAAACTGGAACAGATGATCCAGAAATCACAGAAAAGCTCCAAGGGAATTGTTGGTCAGATACCTAAAAGTGAATATGTTGCTCAATGGCAGCTGGTTTACCATGAAGTCCTTTCTATTTGCAATGTTTTCAGAGAGATGACAAATGCAAAATTAATGGACCATCATGAAACTGTTCCTCACCACAAACTTGTGGGAAAGAGAGGGGAACGTTTTAATAAACTTGTGGACCACCTTCTTCATTTCAAGAAGCATCAAGGAAACCCCTTTAAAATTACTGAGCCTGTGCGACTACACAACTTCCTGACCAAACAATATGTGGATAAATATATAAAGACACGTCTACTAGATGTCCTGGAACATGGATCGAAACTATACTCAGAACTGAAGCAGAATAGATTTGTACTGAAAGAGATAAAGCTGTTTGACATAATCACTAAAGCTAAACTTCCACGCTTTAATTAATTTCAATTTTAAAAGGTGTCCTCATTGAAAACTGCTATTGTTGTGGACTATATGTCACAATTGCGAATGGTTAAGTTTTCATTCATGCAAAACTTCGGAGAGGTCGTTCAGACTGTTCTACAGATTTCAAAGTCAGTGTGCAGCTTGCAAGAACTGCACATTGTCTTTTACAGTTATCTTGAACTATTTGTCAAAGTATGTGAGAGAATCAGATGAATGTCTACAAGTGGAACAATTGATCTTGCCTGCATCAAAACTATACCCTGTGCAACTTGATAAATTCTGGTCACCAGCATCGAACAAGATGAACTAGGAGATGTTAACTCGCCAAAACATTGCTGATGCTTCAGTGAACACTAAATTTCCAATTAATGCAAGTGGAATGATTGTCAATGATGAGTTGGTGCCTGCAGAGATATATTCAAAAGGCACAGGCCATATTGTTCAAGGACTTAACAGCAAATTGGAGGAAGCTGACCTTTGTGTTGTGCCACATGTTGAGTGGGCTGTTCGAAATGGTTCCAGTAGAGTCCTTGTACTGTCAAATGACACAGATGTTATTATTGTGCTACTTAGATTTGTTGCAATGTTCATAAGTCAAGGATTGTCGGAGTTATGAATACATTATGGAACATGCGAGAAAAGACACTTAATCCCGCTTCACATTCTGTACAGGTAACTTGACCCAGAGACACCCAGTGTTCTTATCAAGGCACATATTCTTACGGATGATGACCCTAT
The DNA here is from genome assembly GCA_963921515.1 of Calotriton arnoldi. Taxonomy (NCBI): domain Eukaryota; kingdom Metazoa; phylum Chordata; class Amphibia; order Caudata; family Salamandridae; genus Calotriton; species Calotriton arnoldi. The sequence continues at coordinate 1,280,839 of CAWUFW010003061.1, read as the reverse complement.
GAGCAAAATTGGAACAAATCTTGGAGCTTTAACTGCTGAACCTGTGAAGTTTCTAAAAGGATTTGCTAAGACAAAAGAAGAATGGGATTTTAAAGACATGTAAAAATACCTTGTGCGTGTGTGGAAAACGAGTTCTGACAGTCACACATTTGCCGATCTTCGGTACAGTGAGTTCAAGAGATCAGTCCCGCTAAGTGACTTTCCACCAACGTCATCTTCTGTGTGTGGACACATTAAAAGCGTGTTCTACTTGATCAGTAAAGGTGTAAATGTTTTGGATCATGCATATGTAGAGAAAGATCTGTGTGAATTTGGTTGGGAAGATATTGATGGGGTGCTAAAACCTACAAAACTTCTAACACCTCTACCCATAGAACTTACACGTACCTGTAATTGTAAAAATTGTGCTACAAAAAGATGCCCCTGTCGATATGCTCTTCTAAAATGTTCAACATTCTGCAAATGTACCACAAGCAATTGCCGAAACAAATAAAGTGAACTAAGAAAATGTGTCTAAAACAGGAGCGATCAACATTATTTTTTTCCATATACAGATCATAAACCCTTATTTGTTTCATTTCTATATATCTCTTCTTCCTCTATTATAGCTGCCATTTTGGAAAATGGCAGAAGGGTTTCTCTGAGGAGTTATTCCCTGTCTCTAGAACCCTCTCTTGACCCCATATATCTATATTTTTTTTGTTTTTTTTTGCAACCAGATTTTATTGATTTTCAAGACCTAGTCAGTATACAAATACATTGTTCAATGGTCATGTCATACCCCATACGTGTTGCACACATTACACAGAACCATTACACACTGGTAACATACCCATTTAACAGAAGCGTCCCCCTCACCCCCCTTGAGTTGCGTTAAGTGGATATTTACAATTCCTGCATGTTATTGGGTTCCCATGAGTCAGGCTTCCGGTCTCAATATGTTGTGGATCGTTGGTCGGGGCCATATTCGGTTTTCTCCTCACCCGCTCCCGTGTTCTAGTGCCGCTGGTTGCGGAGTGCTTGCCCCGCTACCATTGTCCTGCCTGCCGGCTATCAGCTCGCTCACCAGTCCTTCCCATGCTCTGGCCCTATCTATTGTGCCTATCCCCCTGCTGGCTTCTCTGAGCAATAACCTGCCTTCTGCTCCTGCCCATTTCTCGAGTTCTTTTTTCCAGGAAGTAATCCTGGGCCCCCCCGGTGCCTTCCAATTCCTGGCTATCTCTCTCTTTTAGCCAGCACATAGGCCAGGTCCTGGCCCATATACCTATGTTTTGACACCAAAATGAAGTATATAGGTCTCATGGTTCCTGAAATATTACATAATCACTGCAACACATCTGCTATTTTTAAAAATGTTATGCACAAAAATTCGGCCCTGATCAGCAATGCCTACCCAACCTAAATTACTCTTCTAATGATCCAAAAACACAAATCGAAAATTAAAATCTCTAGACAGCAGTTTTTTTTATGGAGGGTTCTCAGGGGGACGGGATTATAGAGGGTGAAATAAGGAAATTCCATGACCCGACGGAAATAGAAAAACTGATTGAATTTCTTAATCCGATCCATAGGGACATGGTTGCAACTACTTCGGAAAACACATTTGAAATAGGACAAACCACTTTTGATCCCCCAACTCAGAAGAGACAACTTCAAGGACAGAAATAAGCATGATGCTACCTCAAGTGAACAAAACAAATCTAGGTCACTCTAAAGTCACTTTACTAAATATCACCTACCAAGCCATTGGCTCTTTGTAACATAAAATACTAAATCTACATGACAGACTGGTTTAATCTCAAACTTAAAAAAAAAAAAAGGACCAGCAGGTAACCTTTTGAAACATACAAGTGAATACTTAGTTGCGGTAGTAAGGTAGTATTTTCATTGCTCTACCTTACAATTCATAATGTCTACCTTTTAATCATCATATCGACATCCGCGGTACAAGTAAGTGTATCAACACAGACAGACCTTGCCATGCACCGCGACAAAAAATTGGCTATATGGTCACTGAATGTCAATGGACTGACTAAGTATATCAAACGATAAAAAATACTACCAATGGTATCTGCAAAGGTAACGGAAATTGTACTCAAACAGGAGGCCCACCACTGTAAAGAGGAATCGGAAAAGTTAACCAGCCATTAGGAGCCGAAAGTAATTTGTGCTTCATGCTCTGATCATGACACTGCCCAAAAACCATCTTAATCCTTAAAACCCAGGAACTAAGGGGTCGACATTATACTACACAAAAACCTAGCTACCAAAGTGCAAAAAACTTGTACAGATGCTGCTGGGCGTTATATTTTTGCTCAACTCACACTATATACTACTAAATCTATAATTGTATCAGTGTACATGCCTAACACATACAATAGCTCCTTCTTCTGAACCCTGAGTAGACTGTTTACGGAACTTGGACAATTTAACCTCATAGCAGAAGGAGACTCGCACATAGTGATCATCCTATCAGTGAAAAATCAGGTCACCCAGACTTCATGAACGATAATTACACAGGCCAATTGAAAGTCGATGTCTGACCACACTGCTGGATCTGTGGCACCTCATGCTTCCCAAGGACAGGGAATTTGCATATCTTTCCAGGTTACGGATTGGAGTCACAAATTGATTTCTTCCTCTTAAACTCTGCCGTGCTGCTGTGGGTGTGTAAGTGCAGTATTGATTGATGTGGACTATCTGATAACACACCCTTATTTATTTGTATAGACCTGCAAACCATACAACATGAACATGTCTCCTAAATGTAGCACAGTACAAGCCTCCTCAAACAAAGCAAAAGCTTACCAATATACTTTCGTAATACCTTGATCTAAACAAACTACTACTTCTTCACAACTACTGTTTGTGGCTGGTAACTCTTTTATGAGATGGATACTGATTAAGGAAGTGGCCATATGCCGCAAGGTATCTGAAAAACTGATACATGTTCTCGAAAATTATATAAAAGCACTACAAAAATGCTATAGGCAAACCCCGACCAACGAGAACCTGAGATACTGCTGCATAAAACCTATCAATTGGATACAATCTTATCCAATGTTGCCGAAAACGCATTACCACATATTAAAAGCATGAGATAGGCATGGAGAGAAAGCAGGATGAATATTAGCTTTACAGCTGAAACAATGAGAAGCAAGCTTGGCTATACCTGCTATTTGATCAAAGACTGGTAACCTATTCATTCACCCGGTTGAAGTTGTACAAGAATTCAAATACTTTTATACCAATTTCTACTCTACAGAAAACGGTGAAGGAACCAGCATCAAAACTTTAATAAATAATCTTGCTATACTCCAACTAACTGAGCACCTTCTCGAAGATTTAGATCAGGAAGTCACTGATGCTGCAGAAGCGACTAAATCATTAGCCACAGGAAAATCTTCAGAGAAGGACGGATTCCCTTCGGGATTCTACAGGTATACTTCGGACCTGGTCACTCCAGTGTTAAGTAAGGTATTCCACGATGTGATGAAAGAAAAACATCCTCACCCAGAATTCAATAAAGCAATTGTTACGCTGAAACCAGGAAGGGACGTACTTCAATGTGCCAAATATAAGCCAATTTCCCTGCTTAACTGTGTTGTGAAAATCTTAGCAAAAATCCTTGCAACACAACTTAGAGACTTCCAACTGCTTACACTGTTCCAAAAGAGATTCAGGGCATCTCTACACCAGTGAGGGTATTTAGAATGATGCGGTATGCTGGTGATATTTTGATGACTATCAGTGAACCAACCACATTTCTAATGCCAATGAGGTCTGTCTTTGCAAGCTTCACCGTTACAAAATTAACTGGACTAGCAGTGAGGCGACACCAATGAGTATAACCACTGAATCTGGGGTACTTAATGGTCTGACTTTTAAATTGATATAAAACAAACTGAAATGTGTGGGAATACTGATTTCCAGAAATTTAGACCAAATAATAACGGATAACTTACAAGGCCTCCTGTACCAAGTGCAGCAGGACTTCCTTAAATGGGAAAAACTGCAGCTGTCCTTATGGGGAAGAACCCAGACTATTAAGAGGATGATAGCCCAAGACTGAACTATTTCATTGGAATGATACCTCTAAATATCCCAAATAATCACTTAAAAGAATTGACTTACTGATCAAGAAATTCACATTGGGTGTGGCTACACCCAGACTTGCAATGCCCAAACTGTATGCAGCTACCACATATGGAGGCCTGAGACTTCTCACATTGGATTGTGTTACCTAGCGCACCATCTGTCTCAGATCGTTTATCACATCAACTCACATTTAGATGCCACAGAATGGGTCATTTTGGAAAGACACCTTCAAAGCCTTTTTTCGCAAGTCCGACATTTCAGATACCCAAAGAATCCAATATTGATACATATTTATGAAATCTGGCAATCAGCACACAAACATCTAGGCAAGCACTGTTGTGCTCATCTGGCACAATGCAGAGCTGCAAATTGGTGTTACCATCCACTATTGGAGAATATGGGAATCAAACCACCCTGAAAACATTCGCAGACCTGAAGTCTGAATTCGACCTGGACAAAGATTAATTTTAGAGATACCTGCAGCTCCAACACTGCTGTGTAATAAAATAGGCCCTGGATTTCTCACCCCAGAACAGTCTCCATTATATGTCCAGCTGGAAAAATGGGGGCACTAAAAAAAATTAATATCAGGACTCAAAACCGTTAGCTATTTCAAGATTCTACAGGAACAGCATTAATCTCCTCAAAAACTGTACAAAACCAAGATAATGCCTTCTAATCTGTGTTGGAGATGTAAGCTTCCAGGAGAAGATATACTGCATATTTTCTGTCAATGTACAGAAATGCAAAGGTTCTGACAAATTTGGAACACTTGAACTTCCAACAGTATCTTGAACATAATACCCTAGCCAGAGCTAGCAATCGTACATGACACAGTGGAACAATCAAAGATTGCAAACCACCTGAAACAGTGGTGGGATACTGCATTGGTGGTAGCCAAGCTCTGTATACCTCAACACTGGAAATCTTCCTCTATACCAGCATATAGAGAATAGATGGAAACTCTGACATTGATGGCAGTGCATGAGAGACTATTGTATAGATCTAATAACCAACTGCATATATTTGAAGCAGTTTGGGGTTCTTTCCTCTTAGAATGTCCGAAACAGACCTTCACTGCGACCATTCAAGGCTTTGAAGAGCAACAAAGTCTGATCCAATAAGACTCTTCATCGTCCTGAAGTATTGCCTATGAGGAAAGGGAGTCCTCCTCAAACTGAAGTTAGGCCTTGTTGATTGTGTATAGCGACAAGGGGTGTGCCCTGGTCGTCTGGGTGGAATATAGTTCAGGCCCCACTGCAGCCGAGGAGGATAACGAGGAGGTCCAAGAGTGACTACAAAGGAACAACTGACAGCCTACGGCAAATGAAGTCACAACATGACCTGGCGCTGAATGTGGGGGCTTTTTACTTCCTTCAGGATCAGTCTTGTTGTATCCTCTGGTGGAGGCCCCGACGAATACATGGGGTCGGGATACACTAGAGGAATCTGAAGAGCTACAGCATGGCCTCTCTGAAGGGCAGTCGAAAATAGCCTGGGGTACTCGAGCACATCTGCTCCAGAACCAAAATTGGATCAGAGTCAAGTCTTGAAACCGAAGTCGAGCCCTTAATGTGTTGACTATGAGATCTATTCCTGCAGCAGGTACATCAGGAAGGTGAGGAGCCTCACTTTCACTTCTTATGTTTTCTCTTTGATATGTCTTTAGACTTTAATTTGGACTTACCCAAAGATGGCTAATGGGACTGTGAATAATCCTTTGCTTGAAGTCGGACTAATCCAGTTTATTGTGCTCGGCTATGTAGAATTTAGCATCTTGCTCCTTGATGGGCTTTGGGTGTCTCAGGGAGCATATGTCTCAGGACTTGAAATCATGCCGGGTGTCAAGGCACCAAAGACAGTAGTCACGTGGATCCATGACTGACATCTGTCAGCTTAAAACCTGTTATTTTGAGGCATGACATCCCTGCAGGGAAGTCGCCTATTTGTGGCTCCATGTTGTCATGTCTGAAGGTGGGACAGAGTGACAACGGAGGCCAGTGGTGCTGTCTTTGGACGCCCAGGAGCCACTGTAGAGAATTTCTGGATCCAGCCTGGCATTTGGGAGGATTCGGTTGAGGAATCTATGGTTCACAGTACTCATCAGAAGAAGCTTACATAATACACAATGCCCTCTTACCATTTCACTATATAGATGGTGGTTGCTGAGAAGTCAACTGATTCTACTGGGAGGTTTTCCATTTTCAGAGCCATCTCTACACAAGACATAAAGAGAGTGGTAAGATTTTGAGGCACTTAAGCTGTAGCTCTTCATTAATGTGGAAGAACTTTCACAGATATGTCCTGGCGATCTGGAGCCTCATGCAGCTTTTCCTACCCCCTGCAGCCAAAACTCTTCATTCAGGGATAAGAGTGAGAATACGCAAGGTCTGACCTTTCAGGCTGATGTAATATGGTCATGTGATGTCACCTATTTGTGTAGCTTCTAAGCCCTGGGGGTAACTGATTAGGTGGTGCTCTTTTTAGGTTTTGCCTGCACAGCACTTGCAAAATCTCTTGTAAATTTAAAAAAAAGCTTTCCATGCGTCTCATTTGTCAGCCACTTCTGCTACCTCCTGCTTCCGCCTTCGCTTGTTACCTTCCTGTCTTCTCTGGAGAAGGGACGAAGTAGGGTTTCCTGTCTACGGTCAGTGCCCTTCCACTGACCTCTGGCTTGCAGAGGTACTTGTTTAATGTTACTCTAGCACTCCATAAGAGTGCACGTTTGATTTGCAGAGGTCTATACTCTTCCCCTTCTCGTTTCATTCACCCGGGCCTCATTCAGAAACATGCATTCTGTGAAAACACAACAACCAGAGTATACACATTTCAGAAGCTATATATTTCAACACAAGATCTCTGATGAATATTTTCTTACGTGATAGACCCCACTAGTAACATTTGCCACTGCAGCAGGAAAACGGACTTGTCTTGTGTCAGAGAACATTATGGTGGCTCAGTAGCCCACATCGATATATTGTGCTGGTCATTTTTAAGTGCTCACACGGTGCTCAGAGCGAGTGCAAACCCGAAGAGGTCACAGTTGCCCACGGAAGGGGAGGGTGCTACAGTGCAACTTCCATTCCAAAGTTGAACTAACAGCAGCTCTGCTGCACGATTAGGGGAGAATTATGGCTGGTTACGTTGCCCTACAGCTGCCATTTCCTAACTGTAAGCTTTCCGCCAATCTGGGCCGGTCTCCGGATCCATTGTTTATGTCTAAGGATGTAAAGCATTCCTTTTATTTAAATTAGTTTCCTATTGAAATATATGGTACCAGGAATAGCCTGGCAATGTTATTCACTTTCACCACTGAGAGACGTTGTGTGTGATCCTGGACAAGCCATTTTTTCTTCCCGTCTCCTAGTTTGTGGGAAGGGTTTTAAGAATTCACTAAATTGCTGGTATTGTGTGCCACGGGTTTGTTAGATAGTTCTTACTTGAAGTTCATTTTGTGAACAAAAGCGGCCATCTCTTCTCACATTTCTTTCTATATGCAGTGTTAAATACTATATCCGAGCAATGAATATTTGAGGAATTGTGTCGGTAATGGTTCCCTTTCAAAGGATAAGACTGGAGCAAATTCTATTAGCAAGTTTTCATAAGGCGCTATCGAAATACCAATACTAGAAGGACAGCACATTCTGCGCATATTTTAGTGCGCATCGCAACTGCTCAATAGTGCATCACGGGTTGGTGTATGTTCAGTGCCCTTAGTGTGTGTATTTAAGACACTGTTGGCTTGGAAAAGTAGCTCCTCGACGACTGTGGTACTTTTCGTACATATTACGTCACTAAATGAACGCGTCTGAAGTAGCATGAAGTGGTGTCTGGCACCATTCACGTCAAATAATCAGATTCCACTTCTCAGGATCAGTTATCTAAAAAAAAACACACTCTTCTGTTCTTTGCTGCTACTTTTACTCACATTTTTTTCATTGCATTGATGAGAGAAGGAGACAGAGGAAGATACCAAACTGCAACTTCCACATCTCTGTCTATGGAATTGCCCCGTTTTGATGCACAACTTTGGTGGTGTAGGGATTTATCAGTCCGCTTAATTTGCTGCTTCTTGGCTCTGTGATTTACAAGCTCTGCAGCTGCAGGCCTCGGCTAAGGAGATCTGTTTACTTAAAGCACGTCTGTATTGTATAATCCGTGTCTATCTTTATTTTCTGAGCTTTCGCCATTTGGTTTTTCGCCTGCTGTTTTAATTGCAATCATTGTTTAAGCCCCACCACTCAACATATGCAATTTATTCAAAATTAATATGTCCTCACTGGTATTTATTTTAGCAGCCGCTGGATGTTGAAACGCTATTGTGTCCCAGAATGTAACAGTCATTTCAGCTGTAGGATTATTAAACAACGTTCCTTTCGTACCAAGAAACAAGCATGTGGCAAGGTGTTTGCACAATTATCGCTGTATAAGGTATATGAACACACTAACCTGGCTAACACTAACCGGGATTAGACACTTTGACTTCTGTTATATGCAAACCCACATTAACAAAGTATGTTTCTGAAATGCAAATTACAGTGATCTCTACAGCAGGCACAGTACCCATGAGGAGTTTTACCAGAATTCAATCCAGTGACCTGCATTTTACATGCAGGCACAAAACAGTTTTACCAGAATTCTATTCTGCTGCCAGCAGGGCACACACAAGTCTCTGCAGTACTTACTTTAAACCACTATGCTACACGGCCATGTACTGAACCTGTGGTCCGCAAGATGGCGGAAATGGATTCCTTCACAGTTTCTGCCTTTTCATTTCCTTATTCTCTTTCTACTAACCTCTTTTGCTAGCACCTTTTCTCAGTGCTCCTCAATCTCTCCCACTTAACAATACTTTTGTCACTCTTCTTTCCTTTCTTGGTTAACATCCTCCTGTACCCTCCCTTCTGTTGGTTTATACTGTGTTCTTCTGCCACTTCTTTCTCTCTTTACCTTTATTCAGTGTATACTGGTGAAAGCAGAAAGTGCGTTAATAACCTCAGGATTATACTAAACAAGTGAACATGCTTTCAGTGGTGGTTGCTGAGAAGTCAGCTGATTCTACTGGGAGGTTTTCCATCTCCATGTAAGAGATAAAGAGAGTGGTGGAGTTGGGGTGGTATCTATTGGCTTTGTCAATATTTTTTAGACATGTTGAACAGTCTGACCAATCAGAACAGAGATTTCACCCTTCCCTCCTGTGCAGTGGCTTCACACCTCAGATTTCTCAGCACGAGTGGTAAAGTTACCCATGCTACAAGGTAAGAAACGCCAATGAGGGGAGCGACTGAAGTGGAGGCAGATGGGTCGCATCCGAATCTAAGAAAGATATCAGTACAGGAGAACCACAGTGTACAGGTAAGTAACTTGTGTTTTCTCCAGTATTGAATCTTTCATAGATTCACATGCTTGAATCAGAATAACAAGCAGTATACCAGTAAAAAAAGAACATTAATGCCTCAATGAAGTTGGTACGGAGGCGGGTAATATACATAGGTGTTTGTGAATACATTGTGTTAAGAAAAATAAATATTAGCAATAATGCCAATGAGCTCACCTTATTGAAAAAGGTTTCGAAGCACTGCTTGGCTCACTGCAGCATCCTTGTTGTTAACAGCATCTAGACAATAATGTTTGGGAATCAGATGCGTGTTAGATCATGTAGCCGCTCTGCATATGTCCAACAGCGGTACTCCTGTGAACAAAGCAACTGATGTTGCCAGTTCTGGTAGAGTGTGCGTGCACTTTGGATGCCGCGGTCTTTCCGCTTTTTCGTGACAGAAAGTCATAGCTGTGGATACCCATCACGCTATAGTTGCTTTTGAAACTGGTTGGCCTTTTGTTGGGGGTGCAAAAGCAAACAGAAGTTGGTCTGATTTTCCAAAGGACTTGGTGTATTCCAAGTAAAATATAAGGCATTTTTTGACATCAAGGGTGTGGTTTGATTTTTTTTTCCGCTGCACTTGATGGATTCTGGAAAAAAGACTTTAGGGAAATTGGTTCATTTAGGTGAAATTCAGTATGTTCTTTTGGTATGAACCTGGGGTTGATACACAGGATGACTGTCTTTTTTGAAGTGTATATAAGGCTCCTGCACTGTAAATGCTTGTATTTCACAAACACGTCTGGCAGACGTTAATGCTAGTAAAAGTGCCATTTTCCATGTGAGGTGTTGGACGTCAGCCGTATGGATTGGCTCAAAACGTTATCTCATTAGCTGCGCCAGGACTGTGTTCAATTGCCAGGTTATCAGTGGTTTTCTGATTGGCGGAAAGGCTCTAAACAGGCCCTTGAGGAACTCTTTTCTTAATCTATCAGACCCAAGGGATTTTTTGTTGCAAGAACATCTGTATCTTGAGAGGTCTGTGAGATGTACTCGAATTGAACTGTGGCAGAGACCAGATTAAGCCAAGGAGAGAAGGTAAGGCAGGACCTGTGCAGGCTCTGAAGTGGAAGGATGACAATTGTTGGCTGCGCACCAGTTACAAAATCGTAGCCATTTTGCTCTGTAGGACTTGTTTGTATATTCTGCTTTAGCTTTTGCTAAAATGTTTCTACATTGCTGAGGGATATCTAACTGATTGAATTCATAGTATTCAGGATCCAAGCTGCTAAATTGAGAGATTCCGGGTTTGGAAGTATTACCTGCCCATCGTACCGATGTAGTAACCCTGGGACTGATTTGAGTTGAGCGTGTTTTTTGGAGTTGGTTGGTTAACAACTCCCCCCTTGTGGCATTCCTTTAAAGACCTGCTTAGTTTGTCCGCCCATTGGTTTTCTGAGCCCTGAACATGTCCCACCTTCAGGGAAATCTTCTTTTGTAGACACCTGGTCCATATTTGTTGTGCTTCCTTGGATAGAGGCTGTGATCTCAAACCAACCTGCTTATTTAGGTAAAATATTGTGCTCAAATTGCCGGTGCAGATTAAGACTTCAGACCCCTGTAACCTTGGTAGGAAAGCTTTGAGTCTCAACTCCACCGCTTCCAGTTTCAGAAGGTTGATATGACTCTGCCTTTCTTTTGTTGACCTTTTTCCGCTGACCTCCAGTTCTTGGAGATGTGCTCCCCATCCCTCCATGGAGGCATCCGTTATCATGATGAGACTCTGGGTCTTGAGCATGAATGTAGACCCTATGATGAGTGTGCTTTTATCAGCCAATCGTCTAAGTATGGAAATATTTTATGTCCAGTCCATCTGAGATAGGCTGCTACTGGCGATATGCATTTGGTGAACATTCTTGGGGCAGATTTTAGCTCGAACGGTAGTACCCTGAACTTATATGGTCTCCCTGCCACCTCAAATATCTTCTATGCCTCACATGAATGGGGATATGGAAATATGCGTCAAGGAGATCTAATGATGTCATGTGATCTCCCTTGTTCAAGACGTGAGTGATGTCCTGCATCATGATCATTCGAAAGGATGGTTTCTTGAGATATTTGTTGAGCATTCTGAGATGTAACACCTATCTCCATTTTCCAATCCTTTTCCTCAGGAGAAAAACGTTGGGGTAGAAACCTGTGTCTCTACAGTGTTGTGGGACTTCTATTGTTCCCTTGGTAAGTAGGGACCTAATTTCCTCTCTTAACACTCAAAGATGTTGATGAGATCTTTTGACAGGTGGATGGTACGGGGGTCTGGATAAACTCCAGGGTGTGACCATACTTTATGATGTCCAGAACCCACCTGTCTAATTTGTGAAGCAGTTGAGAAGAATGTTTCTGAAATGCGAGGGAGGTGGAGGCATTGAGGTGACCGGTGGTACTTTGTTGTCACTGTTTTCTATTGGAGTCTTGGCTTTTTGTAGCGGCTGCAGCCCATCTTCTTCCTATTTGCCTGGAGTAAGCTGAAGCCTGGGAAGGTCTGTACTGCTGTGAGTACTGTTGTTGATAACCCTGTGCTTGCTGATGGTATGGTTGGTATCTATAGGAGTTGTGCCCACCACGAAAGGAGTATTGACCCCGTCCTCTACAACCTGATGATCTCTTTTGGTATTCCCAGTGTACGGGCAGTGTCTGTGTCAGCTTTTATGGATTGTAGCGCTTCATCAACATCCATACCAAATAAAGCTTAACCATTGTAAGGCATGTCCATTATTCTAGATTGCACCTCCGGTCAGAAGTAGGTTGCCTTTATCCACCCTTGTCTCCTCAGGGCCGCTGCCCCTGTCATCTGTCTGAAACCCATGAGAGCCACATCCATTGACGTATTTATAATTTCCGATGACATCCATTCGCCTTCTTTCAAAATTGTTATTGCCTCCTGCTTTTTGTCTTCTGCAGAGACTCAAGTAATTGGGCCAGATCTGACTACATTTGGCGATCGTACCTGTCCAGTATGGCTAGGGCGTTGGAGACTCTTATTGTAATTGCTGCCATGGCTGAAAATCCTTTCCCAATATTGTCCAGTCGTCTGTCCTCCTTGCCAGGGGGGCTGAACATAGTGCAGCCGGATTTATTGATCTTCTCTGTGCCGCCTGTATTACTACGAAGACCAGTTTAGGGTGACCTATCAAGCAGGCTGGCAAGTTTTCTGGGGCTTTATATTTTTTGTCTATCTGTGGTATCACTGTGGTAGGACTTTTCATGGCCCTGAGTCCCCTCATTCTAAATGTGGTCCACAATTGGTATTGAGCGTATTGTCTTTTTGTTGGACTCTTTAAAGTCATATAAGAAGCACTCTATTTTTTGCACTATCATTTGGTGGTCAAAATGCTTTGCAGCTCTTTCTATTAGCGCATGGAACCCTCGAAAGTCGTCAGGTGGCAAACTACCAACTGGAGGTGTTGGTGGAGCAGATATGGGGGTAACATAGTCATCCCATTCATCATCCGCAGTAGTTGTTTGGTCCTGCGGTATTTCCTCTTCTAAGGGTTCATTGTCATTTTCCCTTGATCCACATAGTCATCGCGGATAACGATTTGTTCTAATTGTCGTGTGTGGGGTATCTGGGCCAGTGGCACCCTTGGAGTGGGCTGGTGAGATAGGGTTTTTTAAGTCACCACTGGCCCCTCTGGTTTAGAAGGTTTGTCCACCTTAGAGGAAAACCCTTTGATAGTCCTGCAGCATCATGCGAAGGTCCACTGGTATTTGCATTGTGGGTTCATGTGAGTGTTGAACCTCCAAGGAATCCTCGTGATCCTCGAATTCCATAAAGTTGTCATAGTTTTTGCCTTGCTGTAGTCTGTCTCTAAATGTGAAATTACCATACATATATTGTGATTCTTGCTCATCATTGTCATCTGATTCTTGGCATTTCACATGAAGTTGAGATGGACTAATGGCGTCCCCCAAAAAATCATCATCATCCTCTTCATCACCTGCATTCCCCATTTCAAGCAGGTGAACTGGTGGTAATGGTGACACCTTGCTAGGTGACATCAATTCCGGTCTTAGTACTGGTTCGGCAACTGCCATCGACGATGTGATGGACGAGACAGACTTGGGGTGAATAGGCGTCGTCTTCGCTGTCAGATAAAGCGGCATCGGCGGAGTCGACGTCAGTGTATCCGTCAATGATGTCGACGGAGGTAGAGGCAGACTCTTCGTCGACGATGGTCTCACCAATGAGATTCTTGCTGTCGACGAGGTTGTCGTTGGCACTACTGTGACCGTAGATGAGGTGGAAGACACCGTTATCGTGGGTGTCATCGCCGTGGTCATCTTTGCCTTCATCGGAGTCGTCGATTGCGTCGACGATTTGCCCCATTTTAGTGAGGCAGTTACTCTGACATTTGCAGAGGCTAAAGCTTTTTCAAAAAGTGTTGATGACTCGGAAGCCGACACCTTTTGACCCTTTTTCTCCTGAGGTGTTAGAGAAATAATCTTTTCTGTGACTGGCCTCTGTTTTCCACCTTTTTTAGGATATTATTTGGTGGTTCATTGGTATCTTTTTTAATTTATCTCTTTTATGAGATCCTTTGGGCAGGGTTTGTCATCTCCAGAGTCTGTAGTTTTTTAAGCCTTTTTCTTATGGAGCCATAGTAAAAGCCTTGCCTCCCGATCATTTAAGGTCTTGGCTGAAAATGTTCTACAATATTTGCAGTCTTTGGGCTTGTGGTAGGGGTACAGGCAGTATAAGCACTCTTTATGAGTTTCAATAGAGAACACCCTCATCTTCCCACATTTTTTACATGATCGAAATAACCCCTTCTTTGACCCCTCTGACATGTTGGCAGAATGTGTCAGATGAGAGAAAGTAAGGTAAAATAAAATGAAAAGAGTTCACATGAAGTTCACTATCCAAAGATAATGTCTGTGAGGAAAAAAACTGAGCAGAGCTCAGGGAGCCTCCCTTTCCACAATGTGCAGTAAGAAATCTGAGGTGTGAAGCCACTGCACAGGAGGGAAGGGTGAGAGCTCTGCTCTGATTGGTCAGACTTTGGTCAATGACAAAACGATGTGGATTGCTACTCAATCCTATAGGAAAATGCAATTATAAAAACCTAGATGAAATAGTTTTACACTACTAGTTATAATTACCGTGGGACTCCCACCTCGACGACAGGTAAGATACAAGCATGTGAATCTATGAAAGATTCAATACTGGAAAGTTTGAGTGGTTTTCCAAGACTCTAGTAAAGAATGGGAGAAAAGAGATTGGATGGTACCTGGTCTTAGTTAAATGGTGCAGACAAGGTTTTTTGAGGAGGACGTTAATGCAAAATTACCTTTACTTATTTATTCCTATGTACTTGAATTGTCAGTGTTCGAGATCACAGCTTTTTTATTTAAAATTATTGTGCCTTCAATTCACAGCATAATTAATCCAAGCTCTGCAAACTGCCAATTTTTTGTTTGAGCTTTTGCAGATTTACATTTGTATCTGTGAGGTGTTAACATAAAGCCACTAAAGCACATTCATAATGGTGACATTACACAAGTATCTGTGTTTGTAGAAGTGAGTGTGGGACGTTTGCAAGCTCTGTACACAAATGGAACCAGCCTTCTTCAATTATGACCTGCATGATGATGATATGGGGCGGTGAAAGGACTGTGAGGAATACTAGCTACTTTGCTGTAAGAGGATATAGGTGAATGCAAGGTTGCTGTGCTGAAACACTGTAACCTAACCTCAACGAATGCATACAATTCCTACTCAGTGGAGTATTTGACAAAATGTGAATGAATAACTCTGGGCATATTTTTTCTTTTTTCTTAAGGTTAAACATATAGCAGACGATTTGCCTTGCAGTTGCTCCAGTCGGTTTTCTATAGAGTATTTATCTGAAGGACGCTACCGCTTGGGGGATAAAATTATTTTCATACGGGTAAGCATAAATAACTCATAAAAATATAAAGATATACATTTTTTTGTTTTTTTAAGTTGTCTATTCCATCATTAGGCTCAGGGAAGAGATCTGTAAATCCTCCAGGAGGGCTGGTGGTTAGGATGAGTAGTCGCTCTACCCCTGCAAAAGAAACACTCCCTCATAAGATTTAGGCCTGTCATTTATTGGCTTAGTAGCCAGCTTCGGGGCTGAGAGAGGGAGTGTGGCAGGAAAGCGGGTTTGCAAGCAATGGCTGTGATACAGGTCAGCTATCAGAATCTCATTAACCATGGAATGGCATTGAATAAACATTGACCACTTAAGGTTTTACCCCAACCTCCAGTCTAATGCGAACTGATCTCATGTGTTAATGTCCGAGTTTGACTGTGGGTGCATCATGGATTTTTGGGGATTTGCTGTTTGTAGAACACAACTGATTAATACCACCGGAATGGGACAGGTCCTTGAAAAAGGGAATTGATGGTTTATGGCCAGTTAATAATCGCAGCAGTCTTTTCATTCGTTATCATCGTGCTTGTTTATTAAATCAATGGGCTATGTACAATTCTGGAGGATATTTTTGGGGTAAGTAAGGGTAATGTCTACCTCTCTGGGATGTGCCTTCCACCCCACCACGCAATTCACATATCTGCAGCCTGGCCCATGTACTGAAATGAGTGGTCCTCAAAAACCGTAATTGTGGCTGATAGGGAAAATCTCAGCAGCTTCCACAAACCATCAGAATCAATCATGTTGACAAATTCTCAGTGTGGGTTCACAAATGTAATCAAATGCTTGGGTTTTTTCACTTTGACTATTTAGTGCACAAACATGTTTGTGAATTACACCACTACAGGGTACTACATTTTGCTTAATCAGCAGTTTGTGCTCCGTGAACAAAATGTATTCATTTCTGATCAAAGCTGCACCTCCATGCAAAGTTTGGTATAAACATTCAGTACCTGCTAAATTATATCCTCCTGTAACCTTTGATGTCCTTGCCCAGTTAACACCAAATTTGAAACCAGATCTTGTGCGTGTGACAAATCTCTGCTGAATTAAGAGGTGATTCGTGAAACGTTTTAGAAGTTATGCAAAGCATTTCTTTTTCAGTGAATATTTGTGTTTTTTCAATAATATGCAACATTTAGCTCTTCTCTGGTGTCAATGACTCAAGCAGGCAACCTCAGCTGCATCCTACCATTGCCCTTTTTGTGTGCAAAGTAGAGTTTGACCAAATGGCCTGGCGTGTGGCTAAGCCCTGTTCTCATCCTCCAGAGCAGCGACCAATAACTATCTGAACAAATGCGATTATTCAGTGTTTAGATACTTCGCAATGCAAACAATTTATTTTTTCCTGTGCTATAATACACCGTAATTCAATACAAAAAACTACCTTTGCTCCCGCTGACATATGCCAGGGGTACATTCAGCTTCGTGGACACTCGAAGGCCAAATTTACCATTGTAACTCTAGTCCTAGAATATTTGGGGAAAGAACAGCTTTCCCTCAAATATTACAGGAGACTTATTCACTTTGCTAACTCCAGCCCTCGAATAGTTTGGGGAAGGTTATAAAATTTCCAAGTATTATTAGGAAGTGTTAAAAGTACTAATTTTGAGTGGCAGAAAGTGCTTCCCTGAGGGTGCAGCTCTGGGCAAAAAACTCAAAATACTAAATTTAAAGCAGTGAACTAGAGGAAGCCAGTTATTTTGATTTGCTATTTCAAATGTGGTTAACTTAATGTTTTTGTTAGCATTTCTTTCTCCGGTTAGATGACAGCATTTTGTCAGATTGCCAATAAAGAACTGCTTACCACAAGGATTCTTCAGCCTGTGAGCGTAATGTATGTGGACAGAAGCAATATCAGGCGATAAAAGCACTGTAAGCGAAGTATTGTTGCAAGAGATCATGAACATTGTGCTGGTTCAGTACAATCAACACGTATGAGCCCAGAAAAAATGGTGCCTTAACAATGATTATTGTAATGTTGACAAGTTTACAAGTCATTAAGAGCAGTTATGCCCTAACAAGATGTTAGCAGAACAGTGAGGATGAAAACTTTAATGGTAATATAAAATGGGCATGTTGCTCCTTGAGCCAACTCAGCATGGCTGATGTGGCGGCACAACCCCGCCAACAAGACAGTCTAAAGAAAGCGATCAGGATGAATATTTTGCAGGATCCGGGTTTTGTGGGACTAGACTCTTGGTATATCTTCCCCATATAGTTTTCAATGGAAGTGTATGACATTGTCTGACAAATACGTCAGGATATAACATAAGTTTGCAAAAAGGAAGTAGTGTTTGCAGTTTTGAAAGGGTACATTAGGCCTGTGGTAAGGGAATAGAAATTTAAGGGGTCTTGAATCCTTAAAAAGAACAAATGTGCATAGAAATAGTGAGCTTGTAAGGTTTGTCTGCTTTTTCTGGCATTATAGAGATTGGGGACGTGTTACATTGATATAGGCATATTAACAAAACATTGCTTTCTTTTGTGGTCATAGGCAAGTTAATTGATTGTGTGCGAACTGCACATGGTCGATAAGAGTAGTGAAAAAAGGAGAGAGTTTAATGTGGATATTTGTGAAATAGTTTGGTGGGAATTCGTGAAATTGGTTTACACAAAATAAAACTCATTTTAATATTGGATATAGGCAACAGTTGCTGTTAGTGCAGATATACTGTATCAAGGAGAAAATGGCACAGTAGCTGAAAATGATGTTAAAGCTGTGGCAACTGTCCCAGGTTTTCTTTAGTGCATATCGTGGAATGGGGACTGAGCTTTGGAAGGGCATGTATGATAAAATCATCCTAAAAGCATAAACTGAACTATGTGTCCACTAACCGTGATACTGTGGGATGTTGTCTTGTTGGAAACTATAGAAGTATTGGTGCTGCTGAAAAAGCAATGGATGTATGAAAATGAAAGCAAAAGGTATTATACAGGGTTTGGTTATGGATCTAATTGTGCTTTCAAGGAACAGAAAGAAGCATCATTAGAAGACAAAGGTAGGATGAGGTATGAGGAGATATTATGTAATAATGCACTGTCCCTGATTGCCCTATGGCGCACCTTAAAACATGTTCACCAGGCACAAACAGGCCTAGTGCGCCCTATTACAATCAATATGCTACCCCCAGAGCAGCCATTAACACGTGCTGCCCCAGGGGCATCGCATTACTGAAAGAACAGATTGGTTGCTTAAAGCAGCTGCTCCGTTTTTACTGTGCAGACAGCAGCGATATGCACTTCAAAGGGGGACAGATATCCCCTAGCAGGAAAGTGCTGTGAGTGACATCTAGAAAACAAATGGTCCTAGATTCTTTTATCACGCATCAAGTCAGAAGACGTTTATAATTCAAAATTCAAGTTTTGCATGCATAAGATCAGCACATGTACTTAATACATGTAAAGCTTTCAAATGTGCACCTTCGAAAAGGAAAAAGCACCCACTGATTCTTAAGGATACTATCTGTTTTATTCACAGAAGCTTTTTGGCAGGTAAACACATTACCAAGTTATATAGTAATCAAGAGGTTGCTCCAAAGGAAGGGATGTGAAGGAGTAGTGCTCGTGTGTGAAATAGATAAAAGTGGAAACGGGTCACAGAGTGAAGATAGTTCAATAGAAAATAATTACAACAATTATTATAATCTGAACTGGTTGTAAGTAACATCAGCTCCAGTTAGTTGTGGCCTGTCCATCATTAATCATTTTCGTCGTTAATCTAAATAATTTTCAAAAATTGCAGAGAGGTATTATCTGTTGGTTGGACGGGATAATGGTGACATATGGTACAGGCCCCCTGATGTTACTTACAACCAGTTCAGATTATAATAATTGTTGTAATTATTTTCTATTGAACTATCTTCACTCTGTGACCCGTTTCCACTTTTATCTATTTCACACACGAGCACTACTCCTTAACATCCCTTCCTTTGGAGCAACCTCTTGATTACTATATAACTTGGTAATGTGTTTACCTGCCAAACGCTTCTGTGAATAAAACAGATAGTTTCCTTAAGAATCAGTGGGTGCCTTTTCCTTTTCGAAGGTGCACATTTGAAAGCTTTACATGTATTAAGTACCATGTGCTGATCTTATGCATGCAAAAATTGTATTTTGAATTATAAACGTCTTCTGACTTGATGCGTGATAAAAGAGTCTAGGACCATTTGTTTTCTATACTACATGATACCCAGGTTCACGGGACAATGATTGGGTTACCCCATTAGTTTATAATGGTGAGTGACATCTAGGCAGGTCATGGGATGCCCTTTTCTACTCCCAGAGGACTGCTCTGGGAGGGCACACTGATAGTGTGCCACCTCTTTGTGGCACACAATCAGTGCGCCTTTTAACGGCCCCTCTGCCCCTGCATTCATATTATGGAGTGGGCATAGAGGCAAAGTGTTTCCCTCATTTGCATGGGGCCATGCCACCATGAAAATGAGGGAAAGCCCCCATACAGGAGCGCTGGCACTGTATTCATGCAGGCGCTATCTGTATTATAGAAGGGGTTTCACACACATCTGCTGCACCTTTTGTAGTACTTCAGTGCCCCAGGGGTGCAGAAAACCGGTGCACATTCCTGTTGTGCCCCAGGGGCACTACATGTAAAACAACCCATGATCACCTATTAAGTCTGTGGGTTCCTAGAAGAAAAACATTTTGAAATTGAATCATAAGAGAATGCACTTTGTTGAAAGCAAAATATTAGAGATTTGGAATCTGGCTTCTACTTCTTTTTACAAAACATTATTAGTTTTAAAATATATATGATTTCCAATAATTGCAATATTACCAGAGCCCATAATGGTATACCTAAGAGAGGTGGGAAACAGGCATGACCACGCCCTTCCTCTCCTCACTCTCTCTACTTTGATTCTCTCGCTACTTCTCTCCTCTGTCTCTTCTCCAATTCCTCTCTCCAAGCCCCCCTACCCCTGCAGAGGAGCCAAGGCACCAGGGTCAGACTGGGAACCTAAAGCAGCCCTGGCAAATTTTGCCAGACCATCCCCCATACTGTGCATAGCGATAGAGCACACTCCCCCCAAGAAATTTGGGGAAAAATTGTGCTTTCTGCAACACATTTTTCATTATATACATTCAATTGTATTCGTTTTTAAAGCATAGTAAATGATGACCTTCCAGTACACCAGGATACAGCAATCTCTATCAGAGCTCTTCAATGATTCCCTCACCATCGCCCTCAAACAGTGCCTCTCATCTCTCCGTAGCCCTTCTGTCACATTTATTTCATTTGTTTAATAGCACCTCTCATACAAGTGTAGGGTGTTGGAGCACTTTAACACACACACACACACACACACACACACTCACTCACTCACTCACTCACTCACTCTCTCTCTCATACATGTGTAATTCAGTATAGAAAATGTTACCCAAGACTAAGGGGACTACAAGGTGTAGGATTCATGTGTCATCCATACTGGTAGGCATTTATTAACAGTGCTTGGGCTGGGGAAGCACACACTCAGGATTCAGAACTTAACACAGTGGTTAGGGGTGACTTTACTCATAAGAATTTATTTCTACCCAAACAAACCCTTTTTAGCAAAATTAGGATAATGAAACACTGCAGGGAAAACATAACTCTAACTTAGATTACGATTGTAACTTATGAACTGTACAGTAACAGAAGGATCTCAGTGACAAAAGCGGTAAACCACTGAGCTATGCACATAAAATACTGTTCTGTGATCTGCATAGCAAACGCTGTTTGCAGCAGGCATATTACCCTCTGCGCTACCTTAGATGAGTCAAAACTGTCACTAGGCAAAACTTCGATCTCCAGTAGGTACATTAATCCCCAGAGTTATCTTGGCAATTTTATTGTTGCCTTAAAACTGTTGGGTATACTAGGAACTCTGCAGTGCTTTTAAAACTGCTCCAAAAGCCCCCCTCCCCCCACCCTTCCTCCCTGGGAAACGCTTGATTGCCCGTTACGGCCAGTCCAGCCTTGCCAGGAGCGGTCCTAGGCCTTCAAATCCGACCTCCAGTGACTCCAGCCCACTGGAAAAATGCCAAATGCAATAAAATGCCAGTCCGGGCCTGAGTCAGCTTACATCAATATGATGTGTGTTCCATCTTTCAATGGGATCACCTATGTTTGCCCCGCTCTACGTCATTTAATTGCAAATTGCCAATACCAAAAAGGGAGAGGCCAAAACTTGTCTAGTGCCCTTGCCCACTTTATAGGTGTCCAATTATAGTTGGGCAGTCTAACTCTCGTTGTGGACCTTTCATAAAAGGAGTGAGATACAATTCCTCATCTTTCTTCCAACTCCAAGCCTTTCTCGGGCCTTAAACAGCATGCCGAAAGATTTCTCCAGATCACAAGTCTAAAGGTGAGGTTTAGCCAGCGAGTGGGGGCCTCCACGAGGATCTGTGACAACGTCCTAAAGATATGAGAGGTGCTACGGCCCAGAATTAAGCCGTTTTGGTGTGTATGCGCTTGTTCAGCAGGCCTGGCAGCAATCTCGTGGCCATTATTTTGCTCAGAATTTTAATTTCGGAGTCTGGTCTACATAATGGGCTGTAAGAGGCAATGTCAAGTGGTACCCAGTCAGTCATGCTTCTGTAGTGAAACAATCAGGACTTCACTCGTGTTGGGTGGAGGGCACCTAGTTTCAAATACATATATAGTGTAAGTAATCTTGGTGCTAATTGGGCTGCAAACATATTGTAGAATTCAATAGGGAGGCCATTTCAGCCCAGTTTCTTCACATATCTGGCATCTGTTACTCGTTGTGATTTGTGTATAATTTATGTCGTTTCAATAAATGGTTATTAATTGCAATTAAGTATGTGGAACAGAATTATTTTTACAAATTTGATTTGAAGATCATGATAATTTGGTGGTCAAGTTTCAAGTCCAGTGCTGGAAAATGTTTGAAATGAGGATATGCTCAAATGTGAGTCCAATGCTCACTACGCAGTAGTGCTCAAGCTGCACCTCTCTGATGAGGCTGAACAGGCCCGAAGCAGTCGGAAGTTGCATGTGTTTTTATTGAGAGAGGTTGTGGCCTAGAAATTCAGACTGGGCTGTTCTACTGGAGAAAGGCTAAGGCTGATCTGCATAAGGTTGGTTCCTGTCTGAAGTGGCACAGTGTGCAAAAACTATGCAGCCAAGTCTAATTCTATGTGGCTGAGATTAATGCAAAATTTACATTCATCATCTTTTTTTCTGATAGCTTTACTTGCTACCCTATTGCACAAACTGAAATGCAATTTGTGATGGAAGTTAAAATTTGAATATTCCCTAAATACCAAGCTAATAATGGGTCCTAAACAGTGGTGGCCGGTAAGTACAACTTAGCGGTAGAGAACTTAGATCAGCCAATGAGGGAAGGCAGTAGTCCCTACCTCGTCAGAGTAGGATGGAGTCAGAGAGACTGCCAACACCATCCACTCTGTGACGATGTGTCAGTGATAGACACTCGGACCTGGGCACTTAAAGTGCCCAGGTACAAGACTATCACTAACATTTCCCCTCGTCATGAGCAGGAGGGCCTCGAGGACCTTTGCCGAGCTGAAGAGGTCATGCCCACAGGAGCTGCGACATCCTCAGCCCAGCAAAGTTCAGCTCTGGTACCCAGGAGCCTGCACATTTAGCGCATGTCTAGCTCCTGGCTGCCTGGTCTGAAAATAAAGCAGGTCTGTCAGGCTGACCTTTGCTCAGCCTGGCAGACACTCTTTATGTCCTAAAGGTGCAAGGACTTGGCCCCTCCACCCTTAAGGACGGGCCGCTGCTGGTCCCAACTCAGAAGAGGCTTATTCCACAAGATCGAAGACAGTTTTTATTTGGCGCATTCCTATTTTGTAAATAGTCAAACCAACTACATGGTCTTCTGTTTATGCTTTCCAACAGCAATACTTACTGCTTGGTTTTGCAATTCAGCCTTGTGATGATTTGTCTGCTTCCTGATACTAACTTAAGAATGTACTTAGGGAGATTAAACTACTTTTCTTTTCTAATGATCATTCTTTCACTTAATACGTTTCCCATATTGTCCTTTATGAAGAATGGCGCTCTACACTGATTTGGGAAAAATGAGAGTCGAATCTGAGTGAACTTACTATTTGAGATAGTTCATTAAACTGTGAACATGCAGCTGAAATTAGGGGCACATTAATATGTCATGCCTTGTATTGAGATAATATTAGAGGGTTGATGAACAAGGTACTTAGCTTTGGTAACGCCTTTTCTGGTAGAAACTATCTAAATGCAGATTCCTCACCTTTGAATATTCCCCAGGCATCAGACTGGCTCTGAAAAACCTTGAGCAAGTACCTTTGCGCGCTGGTAAGTGGCGTTGATTGGGTCTATGTCAGCATCATCTGTGTTGAAAGTGACGTTGTGGTGTCAATATAAGTGCCACCCTGACATCGTGACTATTTCCACTCCAAAGATGTGGAGCCATGTAAAAACCAATGTTTTGACCAGTGTGCAGAAACTAATGGGATTGTAGGGTGTGAAGAGCCCAGGTTACAGAGAGGAAGGATGGAAGGGTTGGTGAGGAATCTGCTACTATATAGAGAAAAGGCATTACCAAAGGTAAGTAACTTGTTCTTCTGATAGAGACTTCTAATCACATATTCCTCACCTTAGAATAGATACCCAAGCAATACCGCCCCGGAGGTGGATCTGCAAACTGGCTCAAATCAGAAAATGCTGAAGTACCGAACTTGCAAAATGCCTGTCTCAACGGACAGGACTGTCCAAGCAGCAGTGCTTCGTGAACGTGCGGAGCGACGCCTGCATAGCTGCATGGCAGATTTCCAGAACAGGTACCCTGTGTGCCAAAGCAGTAGTGGAAGCCTAGGCCCTGTTGGAATGGGCCTGCAAGCCTTCAGGAGGCTGCTTATTAGCTAATGCATAGCACATCTTAATGCAGAGTACAAGCCATTGAGAGATGGTCCGCTTCTGCACCGCTTTGCCCTTTTTCACTCCAGTAAACCCGATCATCCATCTGAAGGTCCTTAGTATGATCAATGTTGAACAAAAGAACTCTCTTTGGGTCCAGGCAATGGAGTCTCTCCTTCTCCTTGGAGGAGGAGGAGCAAAAAATGTAGGTAATTCTCTGGCCGACATGAAATAGGTGACAACTTTTGTCAGAAAAGAGGCACACCTCCAAAGAACCAGTTTGTCAGCAGAAAAGCTAGTGTACTGAGGGTGAACTGAGAGAACTTGAAGCTCACTGATTCTTCTGGCCAATGGAATGGCCACCAGAAAGACCGTTTTGATAGTCAAGAGCTGCAAAAAACAGCTGTGTAGGGGCTGAAAGTGGGAGCAAACGAGGACCAGATTGAGGCCCCATTGGGGCCTCACAGTAGGGGTAGGAGGGAAAAATGTTGCAAACCTTTTAGAGAACGAGTCACAACAGGTGACTTGAACAGGGAGGGTTGATCTGGCAGCCGCAGGAGAGCCTAAATGGTCGACAAGTAACTCTTAACAGTGCCAAGGGCAAGGCCGGGCAAGAAACAAAAGACACAATAGCTCTGACAAAGGTACAGAAAGGGAGTCCACCTGGTGTGAGAACACCAAGTCACAAACATCCCAATGGCAGACTTATACAGTCTTAGTGGAGGGACGCCTGGCTGCCAAGATGACATCACAGACCTTGGGAGGAAGATCGAAAACCCTCAACTGTTGCCATTCAATCTCCATACATGAAGGTGGAGAGTGCGCAGGCTTGGGTGCAAGACCCTGCCCTTCTGCTGCGACAGTAGAGCCTCCTGAAGGGGCAACCTGACCAGAGAATCAATGCCTATGTTAAGGAGGTCAGGATATTAAACTCTCCTTGCTCAATCTGGAGCCACAAGAGTGATTTTGGCCCAGTCTATCCTGATCTTCTTGAGAACTCCGGGCAGAAGCGGTATCAGTGGAAAGGCGTAAAGGAGTCCTGAATTGCACTAGAGACAAAATGCGTCTCTGAGCGAGAACCACTTTGGAAACTCCTATGCGAAGTACTGCTGACATTGCACATTCTTGGGTGAACAGACTGAGCCAAGGTTCTCCCCAGATATAGAAGAGATTTTGTGCCACCTCCGGATGTAGTCGCCATTTGAGATCTCGTGGTCCGCAAGGCATCTATAGCTGAGTTCATCCACCCTGGTGTTCAATGAGACTGACAGATGTTGCACGACCAGGAAGATGTCCTAGCACTGCAGCCAAGTGCAGAGGTGAAGAGCCTCCTGGTACAAGGTAATGACCCCACTCCTCCCTTGTTTCAATACCACATTGTGGTGGTGGTGTCTGTGAATACCTGAACCAGCCCTCCTTTGATGCTTTGATGGACGAATGGAAGGAAGGCTTTCAATGCCAAAAAAGTCACCCTTCGCTCCAGAAGGTTAACGTGGAGCTGGGACTGCACCGTAGATCTCTGATCTCACCATTTTCCAGGTGGCTGTTCTAACCCAGAAGTAATGCATTAGTCACCACAGTCCGCTACAGGTGGGAAAGGGAGAGGTGTCTTCTGCTGGGCAAGTCGTGGTTCATCTGTCACCACTGCAGATCTTGTGCAGTCCCCGCCAATATCTGGTCCAGGTTGGAGAGATTTCCTGATGCTTCACCCACTGGGATTTCAGGTCCCACTGCAGAGCCCACATGTGCCATTAGGCAGGCATAATTAGTAGCATGTAGGAGGCCGTAAGACCCAGCAGCCTCAGAGTTTGTCTCCCCAAGATAAAGGCTTAAAAGTCGGAATGATTGTCTGAATATCCCGGACTCGCTACTCTGGAGGTTAGGCAAGGAATCGCACTGTTCCCAGAATGGCTCGGTTAAAAGCGAGCGTTTGAGAGGAGGTCAGGTGTGACTTGGGCGCATTGATAGTGAACCCCAGTGAATGCAGGAGGTGCGCCGTAGTCTGGAAGTGGGTGACGACTGCCTGGGTCGAACTCGCCTTCCACAGCCAGTTGTCGAGGTAGGAGAGGTCTGGAACCCCTTCCTTTGCAGATGGGCTTCAGCCACCGCTATCACTTTCGTGAACACCCAAGGAGCACTGGTAAGGTCGAAAGGGAGCACAGTGAACTGAAAATACTCGTTGGCCTATCGCGAACCACAAGTAATGCTTGCAGGTCCAGCGCTACCATCCAGTCTCCACGGTCCAACACAGACCGAACCTGAGCCAATGTGAGCATCTTCAATTTTTCTTTTTTCAGAAAGTAGTTGAGAGGGTGTAAATCTAATATAGGACAGAGGCCTCCGTCCTCTTAGGGCACCAGAAAGTAGAGGGAATAACAACCATGCACTACTACTGGTGCAGGCACCCTCTCGATGGCTCCTTCAGCCAGAAGAGCCTGTACTTCCAGACGGAGCAAGGAGAGATTGTCCTCCGTAGCCATGCTTGGGATGGTTTGGAGAAACAAGAGCAACCCAAATGTCCATGTGAACATGGGTATCAAGTTTAGACTTGTAACAGACGTTCACATGGAACTCATTTAGAAGGACAATATAATACAACAGGGTAATCCTGTATTGAGTTAATAAAAATTGGAGAATACTTAGCTTGACAAAAATATTCTGTTGTGAGTGAATCTCGGCATGAAATTACTAAAAGTATATTATTCAATTAATTCGAATTGAGTTATTTTTTCAAAAGTCAATTAGAAATATATACAACAGATACATCACACACGGTCAAGTGAATAGGGAGAGAGAGTTTATCAATAGAACCCCAAGTGAGAAGGACCATAACCGAACAAAGTAAAGGAAGTGGCAATGTGTAAATAAAACGGCTTTTTGCTATAAATCAAAAGACAGCCAATGGTATTACATAGAAATAGAAACACCAGGGGATATATCTGGTGTGTTTGTAATATCTTTGCTCCTGGGGAAGCACCTCCCTCAAGATGTTGGTCTTGACCAATACAGCAGGCAGTTGAAGGTCAAAAACCTCTATCGCCCTGCACATCCGTGACAAAGAATGCACCTTTCTCCGACACAGGGCCTGGAGGGGAAAGCATGCCAGAGTCCAGTGAGGTGTCCAGGTACTGGTATCATCCTGCTCCTCATGCCAGTTTTCTGCTGGCTCAGGGTTCTATTCTAGAACACCAAACCCTTCCTCCTCATTACCCCCTTCAGGAAGGTAGGGTTGATCTAGGGGCGGTAAGTCCAGGGGTAGGTAGTGTCTGGACTGCGTCGGTTACGACGTCGGACAGTTGCAGTTCAGAGTCGGGGATAACGATGGGCTCATCGTCAGGGATGGCGACGGAATGGAAGGTACTGGGATGGAAGGAGGCACCTGTGACGGGGTCAGTCTGGATCAAGAGACGGGTCCATAGAGCCCGGTTTGCGTTGGGGGTGGACCCACAGGTGGTGTACCCAGCAGGTTCACCTTTCTGCTCCATGTCGCCCGAAGATGCACCAGAGGGAGCCAGAGGCCCAAAGATGGTGTGCATGATGTCATGAAATTCTTTAAGTTGGGGGGCGTGTCGCTCCGGCTCCAGGAAACTCAGGGTAGCGTGGAGCGAGCCCGGATGTTGGCTCCGCCAGTGATGTGCAAGAGCGGGGCCTAGAAGCACGGTGTTTGGACAGGGAAGCTAAAGAACGCTTCGACTTCTACTTGTGCTTCTTGTACTTACCCGATTTGAAGGAATACGTTTTGGACCATGAAGACTATCGTCTGTGGTAAAGGCTCCAGGAATAGCTTTGTGATCTCCTTCAGGTCCGGGATTAGCGCAAAGCCACCTTCTACCACGCTGCAAGGAGCTTCAACACCCACTCACAAATCGCTTTCGGATTCATAGACTTGCAGCCGGGACGGGCCTTGGGTCATGGCTCGACCCCAGGCACCATGGACGAA
This sequence comes from Calotriton arnoldi, assembly GCA_963921515.1. Taxonomy (NCBI): domain Eukaryota; kingdom Metazoa; phylum Chordata; class Amphibia; order Caudata; family Salamandridae; genus Calotriton; species Calotriton arnoldi. The sequence continues at coordinate 1,252,640 of CAWUFW010003061.1, read as the reverse complement.
CCAAGTGCGGGGTCAGTGACCTCTCTCTTTCGCATGATTTAAACCCCATGGCTGTGTTGGGAGACATGTACCTAGCACCCTAGGAGCAAAGCTCCAAAAAATAAATAAAAAAGTAGACTTGACAAAAAGTGGTAAAAGAAATGACCGAGGTAGCTCTCCGGATCCAAACTGTTGGCGCAGAAAGAAATTAACTGATGTAATCTCTTATATGTGAACCACAAAGTCACTTCCGAAGTGGAGCTGTTCGATGCCACCTACCGGCACACAGAGGTACTGTTTAAGATTCTCTGGATCCAGTCTGACACCTGCTGAATATTTGGAGGTGCAGAATCTGCGGTTAGAAGTCTCTATCAAAAATATTGCATGAATAAGACATCCAAGATGTACTGTATATTTAAAAACACTGCCATTCTAAGAAACACTAGTCAAGTACATTTTTAAATGGAGGAAGTTAAGCGAACATGAGTCACTGTTTCCTACTGCTTCTCATTGCCACAGTGGCAAAGAGGTTTCATCATTATGTACCTAGCACTAACACACTTGGCCAGTAACTGGTGTGTTTTAATAACCTCTGGATATTTATTTTTCATTAGAACATTGGAATGTTGGGAGCTCCATTGAAGACAATGGAGTAGCTCAGGGCTTATAATGGCTGGTATAAGCCCAGCACTCCAACATTCCAATATTTGTCTTTTTGTTTCTCCATTTTTAATTTAGAACATTCTACCCTTAGTGGGTGGAATGTTCGCATAGCCTTATAGCCCTTCTGCCTGAGGCTATACCAGTTGTTAAAGGCCCTCTCCCTCGTTATAGGCCCTCGCCTGCGGCTCGGGCCTATAACTCGGGATCAGGGCCTTTAACAACTGGTATAGCCCTCGGCAGCGGGCTATAAGGCTATATTATATGTAAGCTTTTCATAAATCAATCAATTAATCAGAGATTTGTAAAGCGCACTACTCACCCGTGAGGGTCTCAAGGCGATGGGGGGAGGGGGGATTTCGAGTAGCTCCGGCTCATCCGAAGAGCCAGGTCTTGAGGCCTTTCCTGAATGCTTGCAGTGTGGGGGTTCATCTAATGCTGAGGGGGAGTTTGTTCCAGGTCTTGGCTGCGATGTAGGAGAAGGATCTTCCCCCCGTTCTGGCTCTGTGGATGAGAACGTTTTCATTGTGGAGAGGTGTGGTGCAGCGGCCAGGGCAGCTGACTTCGGAGCACAGGGTTCACGGTTCGATCCCCGGCTCCGGCGGCAGCTCAGCTCAGCACCATGTGACTCTGGGCAATAGCTCACTTAATTTCCACGACGGCCCCCAGCGCCTTGAGACCCGTAAGGGTGAGTAGTTCGCGCTTTACAAATACGGATTTACATTGTCATTAACTCCAAATTATGAGATATTACTAAAATGATCAATGTTTGAAGCCAAAGCCATTATGTGCTATCTAAAAAATGCTCCCATAAGTATACACTTCAACAAAAATGAATATATGTTTCTTTTACAGATGTTACATGGCAAACATGTGATGGTGCGTGTCGGTGGAGGTTGGGACACCCTCCAAGGCTTCCTCTTTAAATATGATCCTTGTCGAGTAATGCAGTTCACAGCTTTGGAACAGAAAATCATGCAGTACCAGAAAGGAGGTCCAAGTTATAACACCCTGCTTCCATCAGTTAAAACACCAAAAACCCCTGTAATGGATCCTTTGTCGGCTGTTAATTTCTCAGAAAAACAAGGTTTAAAACTGGCTATTCCTGTTTCAGTTCAGAATGGTACCCGAGGTATGAATCAGTCGCCTGCGGTTGCATCAAGAAAAGGAGCAAGAGATAATCCTGCGAAATCCAATCAAACACCTCCAGGATTTGTACCAAATAAATTGGGGGGGTTCTCCTCTGCAAGGTCCCCTGTGAATTTTGAACCACACTGGAAGGTACCAAAAAACTAGGAACTCCTGCACAAAACTCTCCTTTGCAAATGAAGGCTGGGAAAAACCATTTCTCACTTGATAATGTTCACACTCGTTCAGAGCCGACCACAAAACGTGCGCCATCACCTCATACACCTAAACACACTAATAACATCAAACAATCTTCACAGAGTTCTACTCCGGCATTGCTGCAGACGGTTCATTATAGCAGTTCAAAGACAAGTGGTTCACAGACTACTACTCCAACAGCGGTTTTGAAACATAAGCTTACACCTTCCAAACATATCACTGGAGAAAAGTCAATACGATCTAATTGTGTACGCGGAGACGCTCCATCAAATCCAATCCCACCGCGTCATGCTGTGCTTAAAAAGTCTGAGCCTACGCCTAAAGACCCAACTTCGGCTCCATCAGATCTTTCCTCTACTCAAAAGCAGACAAAAACCTATCGTCATATACCTCCAAAACCAGAGACCTCGAGTAGCAATAGGAAGCTTAAGCCTTCAGTGAAAACCCTCCAGTCTACAAAGCCAGCCTTACAAGCTGATCATATTCCAAAGTCATCTCAAGCCATCAAGCAGTTTGGCATGGAATCCTTAAATGCACCTGGAAAAATTAAAGGACGTGTTTTAGGTGTCCAGTCTTCAGCAACAAAAACACAGACCGTGATTAAAAAACATCAGCTGGAACCGAAAAGCAATAAAAGTAGGCATTCCTTTGGTAGAAAGGGAGCTGCCGAGACGGGAAAATACAAAACAGCTTCAGTACGCACCCCGCTGGCTGTGGTGCGATTACCACAATCTGTGACTAAATCTCAAACATCAGCTAAAACCGCACAGATTATGACAAGTCAATCTTCATTAAGCAAGGGAGAAAACATTGGTAAATTTCCAGCATCTAAACAAGAAAATGGATTTGCGTAGAAACCAGCAATAAGCAGAATACTCGCGTTTCCAAAAGATCAAGTTTTGAAGATAAGAAAAGATCATTTGTATTGAGTGGCAGCAAAAAATACAACTGCGTTGCAGTCGTTTTTGTTTTCCATTTCTGCATTTTGCCTTCATACAGTGGCCCCACTATGCATCCGCCCTTATTTTGAATTGGGAGTAACACCTATTTTGCCCGAGTACGAATTAAGTGTAACACTGTAAAATCACATTCTCAGTTTCAGCCACCACCGAGCATTTCCCTGGCAAAACAAGAAAAAATGTGCAGTTGGCAAAATGGCCCAGAACTGAGAAATAACTCTAGGGATCTGGTTCCAAACACTGATGTTTTTGGTTACCCAGTGTGTGATGGGATTCCTTGTAATCCAACATCCCACAATGACCAAACCCTACAGTATAGTAAATACCGATACAGAGTTACCACTGTGGTTCTCCTGTGCCATTCAGAAAGTTGAACATAGTCACCTCCTCATATTGTTGCTCCTCAGCACTGATCCCTCTGATGTAAGACTAGCTCATCCAACTCTATATGTAAATGCCACTCTACTCCCTAAAATGTCTTACAATATCCTGGATGAAGGTTGGGATTAAGGGGTATTGCTGTCAAAAAAAACTTTGTTGTGCTATGATGTACATTAATGTGAAAAAAAGAGTAAATCCGCTGAAGATTCTTTGGGTTTACATACTAAGTCATACTTGACCTTTACTAGTCCTAAGGGTAGACCGATCTAATCTCATGCGGCAAATAACACACACTGATTTTACTTTATCATTATTTATTAAACAAAAAAAAACTTTTGGTAGCCTTGTGTGAGAATATGGTCTGGTGAATAAGTAACATAGTTCTCTTTAGCAGCTCTCTTCCATTACCAGGCAAGAATTCTGGCCCTTTCTTTACAAAACTGCTTGGTCTCATTGGTGTTTCAGAACATATCCTTGTGCGCAGTTCTCTTTAAGTTCCTCTACAGCAACTAAGAGTTGAGTTCTAGACTGTCTTGACCTTTTCTTTTTCAGCCCTTCACTTGCAGCCTGACTGGTGTTGTTTGGATCAGTGTTTTGTTGCATCACACATTTTTGGCTAAGATTTAGCTCTTGGGTAGCTGGATTCACATTTTTCCTTTAGAATGCCCTGGTAAAGAGAGGAAATCAAGGTGGACTAAATGACTGTGAGGGATCCAGGTCTTATGGCTGCAAAATAAGCCCAAATCATCACCTGTCCATCACTACGCTTGACAGTTGCTCTGGTGTTCTTGTGGTGATACGCAATGTTTTTTTTTTTTTCCCCCAACATGTCCTCGTGCGTTACGGCCTAACAAAATTGGTCCAAAATTCTTGTGGTTCATTCAGGTGCTGTTTTGTAAACCTAAGCCATGCAGCAATGTTTTATTAGGCGAGTAGGGCTTTCTCGTGGCTATTCCACCATGAAAACTATTCTTGTTTGTTTTTCCTAATTGTAGAATCAGGAACTATAGCATTTACCACATTGACGAAGGTATGTAGATCCCTGTATGTACTTTGGAGCTCCTGGGATCTCTGCAAGGATCATATTGTCTAATCTTGGGGTGAATTTGCTGAGACAGCCACTCATGGATAGAATATCTTGAGGTTTCTGCATTTGTAAATAATTGTTGTCACTGTGGGATAGTGCATTTTGCATTGTTTGGAAAAGGCTTCTTAACCCTTTCCAGACTGATGTGTAGCAATTATCTTTTTCTGACAGTTCTCTTTTGACCTCGGGATGATGTGCTCTCACAGTTCTGAATGTTCCAGAGCAAACTGACAATGCTTCTGATGAACACACAGGTGGTAGCTTTTCCAGATTTTCAAGTAATCCCTGCGCTTGTTTAAGAACACCACCTTCTTGGCTGATGTGGAGGCAATAAAGGTGCACCTACTTTTTCACACAAGGGTTCTGAATGTTAGCTGGTTTATTTAATAAATTATGAGAAGGTGAACTCTGCATGTTATTTGTCTCATTACGTTCGATTTAGGAACTGTTGGTGAGAGCAACAGGAAGGTCCAGTGTATATTAATATTTTCTTGAGAGGCTGTTAACATCACTTCACTTACGTCTTCTTAGACTCATCTTTGTGGAAGTTTTGTAACTAAGCAAAAGAGGGAATAAAAAGAAAAAGTGTCAGGGAGAGTAATGCATAAGGAGCGAGATAATGGAGTAGGGATAATGACTGATATCTTGGGAAGAAATGGGGAGGTGAGGGCTGAACTGTGGGGCTTATTGAAAGGCAGCGGGAAGAGATTCTGCTGAAAGTTGGAAGTGGTAACACAAAAACGTTCGTTTATGCCTTAGCAATGTAGGCATGCATTTTTTTGTTAAGTTAGTAAACTGTTTTCACTACATGTATGCGGGGAGGAACTTTATTTTAGACCTATTGATGATTCCTTTGCTACTACTGTATGCTGCCAACCTGAAAAGCCCGTTTTAGATGTATTTTAATTTGAGTAACATTCCCCAGTAGGTGGCAATGTTCCATTAGCGATGTTTTATGAATGGGTGGGCAGTGGGTTCAAAAGGTTTGGGAGCCATATTTAGTAGATGGTTTATAATAAAAAAAATGTTGAAAAGTGGAGGACATTCAGCTACCAATAGAGTGTAATTGTAAAGGAATTATTTTATTTGTATTAACTACTGATGGCTCCTATGATAAATAAGATGTATTAAAAAAAATGGTCAGTATTAAGTTTAGGAAAAAACATTTGTCCTTTTTTACTGTATCGAATGCCCTTTGGAATTTTATTGCCTTTCTTATGAGGTCTTCAGGAATCTGTATTTTCGGCACCTGCTTAGATTGCTGTGGAATTCTATTCATCCTGAGATGTACATCTCTAAATTTCTGTATCTCACTTGTCAGCTGTGCAATATAAACATTATTAAATAAAAAATATATTTCTTAAGGTATGAAACAATGTGTTTTCCGAGATGTGGAAGTGAGATGTTTCAGGACTCTCAAATTTGGCACATCATTAGACGAGGATGTTTACTGATTTACAAGTGTTGGTGTTATTTTGTTTTACAACATGAATTTGGTTGCATGGTGGTACTAGATTGTCAGATGTGCCTAGTTATAACAAGAAATGTGAACTCACCAAGCTTATTTTCTTTAACTACAACTGATGGATTTACCCACCTACAGCAGCCAATTAAGAATACCCAAATATGTGTCTCATTTTAAGGAAACTATTTGCAATAGCAAAGGTCATCTTATTTAGACTTCATTTCTTGCCTTTTTTACCACATGGTTTGGTGTTCAGGGTTGCTAGTGGGCAGTCAGTCTCTCTATAGTCTAAGAACAGTAACATTTTCGGAGTACCTGAGCAGAGTAAAATTCATGCATGTAAAGAGGGGGTAAACAACATTATTCAGTTTTCCCCCTGGCTTAGACCGAATACTAAAAAGCTGACGTGCAGCACAAAGTATGAACAAGTTCCTTTCCTGTATCTTCAGTCACCTCATTGAAATACACCTGAACTTAAGCCAACAAAGTGAAATGTTCTCTGAACTGCACACCTAGAGCCATGATCTCTTCCATTTTGAAGCAGAAGTATGAAGGGATAACAAGAAGGCGAGCGTCTGAACTGGAGAACTATAGTTACTGATAAGTAACTTATTTATTCTCCAGCATTGACTCATGCATAAATTCACATTTGAAACGGAATAGAATAAAGTAGATTAAAATATTCAGCAGTCTTTAGCAGAATGTGTGAAAGCAGGCTCTCCTTACTCAAACAGCTTGTGAAGGACTCCTTGCCTCACTGCTGAGACTCTCGCAGCTTATGCTGCCAAACAGAAATGTTCTGTGATTGACTCAGATTTTCCATGTAGCCGCTCTGCAGATGTACCAAAGTGGGACCCCTGCATAAAATGCCACTTCCAAGACCCACATTGAATGAACTGTCACATGCTCAAGGAAGGTGGTTGGCTCTGATGTGAACTCGTCATGTTCTGCTTGTAAAGGTATGGACTTTTCGTAGCGGACAAAAATTCACAAGTAATTGATCTGTGGGCTTAAAGTCAGTCGTCTTTACCATATACAACTTCAGGCATCTGCACAGTGAACACACTGATCTTTTTGTCTCAGTGGATGGATCTGGGGGAGGGAAAAAAGCTCTCAAAACTTGGTGCTCTTTCTCAGAATCAATCTGTAGGCAGAGTAATGTGATACAACCCCAGGCATGGCTTTTGATGATAAAACCTAGATTTCACCGATTCACTGAGTTGAATACCATCAATAACACAAACCTTTCCAAACCTGTACTAAAGGCCTGACGAGTGAATAGAATTGAACGTACTTTTAACAGGTTGAGATAGGACTGTTTTAAGCTTCCACTACATGGGATGTAGACACACCGATCGAAAAGCATTGAATAACCCCACTTCTAATGTCTTTGATGATTCTGTGGGAGAAGAGAGATGCCATGTCAGAAGACTGATGGACCCTCACTATCCTGTATTTCAGGCCAGACTGACAGAAACAATAGATTCGGGTATTTCAAGATTATCTGGGATAGTCATCAAAAGTATATATTCTTTCACTCTGCCTGATATTTCTTTGTAGTAGAAGATTCCCTTGCCTGTACAAGAATTTGTCAAATTTCCACCAAGAAGTTTAGGTGTTCAGACTCAAGGTGTTCGGGAGCCAGGCCATCAAATTCAGAGAAGCTGAATCATGGTGCAGATGCAGAAAATTTGTGAACTACTATTGTCTTGGCCATGCCGAGGAAATGAGGATGGGGTGGCAGGATCACAACTCAATGATCTGCAGCATAAGAGGTAATGGTGCCAAGATGTAAGCAAATGTCCTGCCCCAGCTGATGCATTCTGGTCATCTGTGCTTGCCTCCAGTGAACTGGTGATTTTTATTGGTCTTGGTGGTGAAGAGGTGAGAGAGCGGCTTGTCCCACTAGCCAAACACTTGTCTAGCTGTCCCTGGTTCATCTCCAAATAATGACACACTGGTTTATCTGGTGTGTTGAACCAGTCATTTCTGATGTCGGGCAGATTCTCTGCTCTGAGGTTAAAGTCATATTGAACTGCCCAGCTGCAAAGTAACTGCACACTTCTGACAATACAGGGGAACTCGTCCATTCATGCTCGATGAAGTACAAAAAGAGGGGTGGTGATGTCTGTCCTGAGCAGCACTGGCAATCCTTGTATCCTTGGGAGGAATGCATGCAGATCCCTCTGAATGGTCATTACTTCTCTAAAATTAAATATGTGACTTTGTCTCCTGCCAAGTCCACTGGTCTTTTTTCAGCAACTCTTTAAGTAGGCCCCCATCTTTCCGCTCATGCATTCTGTGGAGATGTTCTATGCCCACCCCCACGAACTGATGGCTCCCTTCTCCTGGGACATGGTCAGAACTCAGTTGTTCTAAGAACCTGTGGGCTGCAGCCACTGTGTCCAGTTGTTCATATATTGGCCTCATTGTAAAGCTGCAAAATCACATGTGTGGCCTGGAGGAGAACATCTTCGTCAGCAGCGATATGTAGGCACCTGCTGTATGGTGAAATGAAAATAGATATATTGTAAGCCAATGTTGTCATGAATTCTCCTTAAAATAACCGAAGAACCTTTGAGCGAGTCACCATACAAAGTTATATTTTGCTTGTTCAGTTAGTACAAATCCAGGAGATGGAAAAAACCCAAGCTGTAACCCTGGTTTTACTGTGATCTGGGGATGGGTGCCAAACCCCCTTTTAGCAAAATGGAAAGGATTCTGGCCTGAAGGGGCCCAAGGTGTGATGCAACTCTTTCCTAGCGGGACATGAGGTCCTCTCTAGACAAACTGCAGAAATAGAAATCACCAATCTGATGGGATCATTTGCCATTCCTAGAAGTATGCTGAAATTCCCCCATTGGTCTCCTGGAGTGCCTTCAGCAATTTCTCTTCTCTTTCCTTTAATTTATTCTTATTTTCTCTGTCATTTTCAGTGGTCTCCATCTCAAACTATTCAATTGCTGTGGTGGCAGATGATGGGTTGTCTGTACTAGTACCGGAACTGGCAGTGGCAGTGACAGTGAGTTGAAGAGGTTGAGATGCTGGCTAAGGTTGCTGGTTGAAAACCAAGATGCCAGTAATAAAAATTGTACATCATAGCTTGGAGATGTCTAGTGAGACCCCTTAGGACCTGTAACATTAACAGTTCCTATTACAAAACACTGCTATCATTGTAAGGGTTGAAACCTTCTCTTGTCCTCTTAAGGTGCCACTGTAGATCACCCTCCATCTGGAAGTAGGGATGATGCAAACCCTTTTCTTCATCCGCTCTATTTTCTTGGTGCTGCTGAGGATCCTAGCAGCATCTTCTTTGTTGTCCTCAAGTTAGTATTTGGCATGCAGCTGTCAGTTACCTTGTCTGCCTCCTTATCAAAGATCTTTGCCAGAGTTCACAACTGACAATGCTCTCTGACTTACGTGCTGACAGCAGTGGCATTGTGACACCTGTGGAAGATAAATAATTGGTGGTTGTAATGTGCTTTCTTCCGGTCTCATTCACCATTTTCTGGGTTTTCGATTCGGTCAACAGGATAAGCATTGATGGACTTGAAGTCAAAGAAGTCATCAACAAATGGGTCACTGAAGATGTTACAGGCGAAGTTCTGTCACGATAATGTCTTTGACAACATCTTCCTGGATGGTAACGTCATCAACTGCTGTTTTGTTAAAATAAAAAAAAAAAAATGTTGCCGCTTGGATCTGCAGACGGTTTCTAAAGTTTCTCTTCATTTTTGCTCCTATCTACAGGAGGATCTATTGAGTTTTCTGAGAGGGCGGCGGGGGGTATCTCTGGAAATGTACTTGTCCAGAAAATAAAAAAGGGGCCACACGGTTTTAGCAGGAAATATGTTGCAATTGCTTGCCTTTGGTTAGAATGAAGATAGGTAATGCATTCCTTGTAAGGGTAATATAGAAACATCTTCCAAAGGAAGCAGAGGGCCTACTCAGTGTTTGGATGCCTAAAACTACCTCTCAACTGGCAGGATTCTACAGCAGTAGTTCTTAACTGTTTGACTTCTTTGGACCCCCCACTGAATTACTGCAGAAATCATGTGACCCAAACAGTCCTTACTGGAGGCTGGGAACCCCCTGCCTAAGCAGTTGCTACATTGACCTTTAGGGAGTGCGAGTTCAGAGAACATTACCTTCCCATCCGTCTTCCTCGTCCCAGTCCTGATAATGAGATAGGGATCCTCTCAGAAGCATGCTCTCCAACTCCATAATATTGGAAGAAAAACTGAGCTTTTAATCTTTATTACTCTCCAAATTAAGCCCCACCCTTCACTTTCAATACACCTTTGTGGCTATCTTCAACAGAGACATACTTCCTTGAGATACGCTTTTTAAAATGTATTTATAACCAAAGTTACTTCCAAAATGTGTAAGCTTTATGCCTGAGCAAAACTGTGTTTAAACTCTCTCGGGCAGAAATCTGTTCTGGTTGCAGGTCACAAATGCAATATTTTTTATCGGGTGGAGGACAGGGGTGCTTCCACTGGGAACTGTGTATCTACTCTCCATGTACTCCCAGTTGTGGGGGAAGATCCAGAGTTTCACTCCTGTTTGTTGCCTCCTCGTTCCTTCCTTCAGTGGTTACACCTGAAGGGGTTTCCATATTGCTCGGCTCCTTCCTGTAAGAAAATAAAAAAGGAAACAGATCATTTATTGATAGAAAATTACAGAAGAGGGGGCAGAAATTCAAGCATCCCTTTTGTGGCTGAGCCCGAGGCCCAGGGAGCTGCGCAAACAGGAAGATCCTACCAAACCAATGGAATCAAAAGGCCTGACAGCTAAAGTCCTACAATAGTCAGTGGAAGGATTCATCTCTTTCACAGAACTTGGACATACATCATAATTAGGGCTCCCAGTTTTATGGTATTTATTTTTTTTGACATTTCCGTCCGTATTTATTTTTTGTCAACTTTATCTGTATCCATATTTATGATGGGTTTTGTGAAAAAAATCAAGCTGAAACTGGTATATTTCCACATTTATTCAACCAGTAAATATGCAGTAATGCTTGAATGCCTGCCAGGATTCAGAGTAATGAACACCCGCAGAAGATAAATGAATGCACGTATATGAAATTCTGCACAATACAGTATCAGCCTTGTGCATACCTACTGCTTTTTAAGCCTTTATACTAAAATTCCTTTCTTTTTTAACCCCCTTAACTATCAATCCACACAGTTATTGGCCTGGCAATCATGGCAAAGTGTATATAGAATCACTCAAAAACATCCAATTTCCGTTTTTATCCACATTTAAAAATAAATACAGACCAGAAAAGAATTGGCTTTCTGTCTGTATTTATCTGTAAAAATCAGTAAAAACGGAAAACAGGGAGCCTTAATCATAATGGACAAATGGGTTCTATATTTATGCAACAATGGATATTACACAGAGTTTCAAAACCATCCAGAAGAAACATTACAGGAATTTCCTTATTCCAAATGATCAGGCACCAGACATGTTAAAAGGTATTCAGGCATTTCTAACAAAGCAGAAGATAGTCCCAGTACCTCATGACCAGAGAGATCAGGGGTTTACTCGATCCTATTTCTCTTCGCTGGATCAGATGACTTCTTTTGACCTATTCTGGATCTAAAGTGACAGAACAAAGATGTAAAACGGATACCATACAAACTCCTTTCACTTGAAACCATGATCCAGGATGTATACCCAAAAGATATAATGAAACCCATTGATCCTCTGGATGTGTACTTTCATATACCCACACATCCTCAATTCCTAAGATTCGTGGTAGAAGAGGATCGATCAGAACCAGTTCCTGGTCTTACACCTCAGACTGTCCTCTGCCCTAAGGATCTTCACAAAGGTAATAGCTCCTGTGGAAGCATCTCTACATCTGGAAGGTATTCATATCTGGATGATTCATTAATATCAGTGTCCTCTTTTTCAAAGGCAGAAATGGATAACCAGAAGGTGTGCTCCAGACTACAGGAACTAGATTTTGTTCAAAATGTCACATCTACAGTCAGAGAATAAACCAGGTTCATTTAACCTGGTATCGGACCGAAGTGGGCTATGACGTTTAACTTTACATGGAGAGTTAGCAGCTCTGTTAATGTTTCACAGTGCCACAGCAAGGCAGTAGTTATGAATACAGGGTATAAATGCAGCCACCACTGCTGTAGTCCCGTGATTCTGTTTAAAACCCTCTGGTTTTGATTAAGAGGATTAATCGCAGTCGCTCAGGAGATATACAGGGTTCTGGATTCATGGTTAATTCCAGAGACCCTCAGAAGAGCAGATCTCTAGCTCCCCAGTTAGTTTTATCAACAGGTGCCAGCAGGATGATTTGGAGTTTGGGTCTCCTAGACAAGGGAGTACATTGAAGATTGTTTAATTCTCAATCAAGGAGATAATCCAGTTGGAGGAAATTGCCAGCAATCTTGTTTACCCTCAAGGAATTTGCCCCAGTGTTCTAAGGAAAGAATGTTCTTGCAGGAACAGACAGGTGGTGATGGCATTTACAAAACGATCAGAGGATGCACAAAATGTCCGAGTTTAGCTCAGGTATCCAAGAAGACTTGTGCCTGAGCAGAAATCCAAGTGGAATCCCTTCAGGCAGTATACATTCCAGGGATACACAACATTTCTGCAGATATTCTAAGCAGAACTTTTCCTTTGTCTGTATCCTTCCACCTATCACATTAGGCATTTAGATTGATAGAGCAGACTGAGCCATCCATGGCTAGCCCTCTTTGCAACCAGAGTCAAGTCAACGTCCACCAGTTTTATACAGAGATATTGTGCCAGGAAGCAAGTGAGTGGATGTGCTCTATTAAATGGCCCAAATGTCTTCTTTATGCATTCCCTTTGATTCTAAATGTGGTGAGGAAGATTCAGGAGAAAGCAATGGCTATATTAGGATACCTTTTTGGCCACAGTGTAATTGGCTTCTAAAGATGGCAGTTCTAGCTACATTTCGCCTGTCCCTAGATCCTTCTTCTCTACAATATCCTCATCTCTCCTTTCAGAAGTAGGCCATCTTAACCTTACTGCCTGGGATTTGTAAACGTAGGAGTTAAATATGTCAGCCTTAGAGCGATCTTCCACAAAACCTTTTATCTTCACACCTCCTATTTTTTCTGAACTTGTTTTTGTTGGCCTTAGGACTAACCAGTGCTTGTGCTCTCTTCTTTAAAAATGGTAGAATTGGCTTATACCCAATTAGCACATTTAATTTACTTGGATGTCCCTAGTAAAGCAGTACCCCATGTACCCAAAATCAAATGCTACTAGTGGGCCTGCACCACTCAGTGTGGCACGCACTTAAATAGCCCTGTACAATATGTCTCAGGCTTGGCATTGCAACCTGTGCGTGCAGTTTTAAACTGCCATTTCGACCTGCCAAAATACACCTTTTGCCTGGCTCAAACCTTCCTTTTTAATACATATAAGTCACCCCTAGGGTAGGCCCTACACAGCCCAGACGGCAGGGTGGGGTGTACCTAAAAGGTGGAGCTTGTACATTTAAGTATTACATGTCCTGGTAGTGAAAAACTCCTACATTTGTTTTTCTTACTGCAAGGCCTACCTCTCCCATGGAATAATATTGGGCTTCATTATTACATTAAAAAAATTATAACATTCAATTGCAGCAGGTAGAAAGGTCAAGTTTCGTGTCTAATGAATTGTAACTGAAAGCCCTCTTTAATGGTAATGTCGGATGTTAAGTCACAATTCTGAAAATGCCACTTTTAGAAAGTTGAAAAGAAGAAACCAGGATATATGTCCTGGGTGCTAAGTGCACTACTATAGGGTACTATGAAAGTATACACAATATAAGAAACACAATGTGAGACAGTTTTTTCAAAGTCAATGAGTTCATAAACAAAGTGAACAACAGATGAGTCTCTGCTTCCAAACATCAATCCAAACGGTGAAACGTTGAGTGTAGCTCAATCTGCTTTATTTCCATAAAATGCAGATACTGTAAAGTTCATTGAAAAAACTCAAAGTACATAATAACAAAGATGTTGAAGTATAAACGGTTTCTCCCAATGCATTTTGGGCTTTGCGATGGCCCTTCGTCAGGGGAATCTGAAAACGTCAATATCATAAATTGAGCTAAACAATTTTCTAGATCACACATCTCTTAGAAAAGAGAACAAAAATAAATAGGCACAAGCGAGGCCAGGGCGTTGTACCAAGATATTGCTGTGTGGAGGAACTTTACTGCATAACCAAAGTGCGTGTGGGAATATGTGCAGAGACTTAACTAAATGATTAACGTACACAGCGGTGGGTGCTTCTAGAAACTTCGTAGATGTGGTAAAAAAGCCGTTCCAAAACGCTAAGTGTTCCCTCAGTGTGACTGAATACTCTCCAAAGGAATATCGCATGTGAAAACAACCTATTGAAATGAAACACCCTGGGGCATATTCTCAAGGACACATCGCCTAGTTAGCAGCACTTTATCGCAGCCAAAGTGGCGATAAATTTATCGCACCATTCACAAGCTGGTGTTAACAGCCTATAACACCATTTTACCCGCGATAGCAGCCGCAAAAAACATCGCCACAGATGACCCCTGCAGTAGGCGTTCACGAGCAAAAATCTGCGACAACACCACACCTCAACATTCTCAACGACCAGCCCGATCAGCGATAAGACCACAAAACCGGCGATAAGGCGCGTTAGCAGCAGGAATCTAACACCTGCTCTGACCTGGTGTAAAGTCGGACGACAACCTGCACCATCAAAGGGAGACCAGTCCACAGCCACACATGAAGAACAACAGATGCCATGGAGCTACTCACCATGCATCCCGGAGCCCCGAGAGGGCAACAACACCCTCCGCCACCACCCCCAGGGCCCCAGCAACCCCCCCCCACCCCCAGACCACCACAGAGGCAGCGCAGACAAAGACAGCGGACCTTCAGGAAACGCACCAGCCCCACAGACCTAACACCAGACAATGTCAATGCCCACTACAGGCTCAAAAGGACAACCATCCACCGCATCCGGATCATCATTGCCCACAGGCTGACGGTACCAACACAGCGGACAACCAACATCCCTCCGCAGACCAAGCTGCTGGCTGTGCTGCACATGTTGGCCTCCCGTACCCCCCAAACAACATCCGCCAGAGTCGGAGGAGACACACAGCCAGCCCCATCCAAGTTCCCCACACCTGTCCTGGATGCCATCACCAGGTACCCCAGTACCTAAACGTCCCCCACAATGTGCAGGAACAGCTGGAGACCAAGTAAGGACTTCACGCCATAGCAGGAGTCCCGCACCTGTTGGGGGCAATCTACTGCACACATGTCCAAATTGTGCCCCCTGCCGAAAAAACACACAATTACCGCAACAGAAAGCACACGCATCCCATCAATGTGCAGGCAATAGTGGACCAGCGGGGACCCTACACCAATGTTGCAGCCAACTACCCAGGCAGTGTGCATGATTCCATCATCCCCCGACAGTCCATCATCAACCAGCGTTACCAGGATGGCACCCATGGAAATGCACTGCATGTAGGTAAGTGTATGTAAGTACCAAATGAACACACCACACACCTCAACTCCACAATCATGCAACTCACGACACTGGCAATGCGCACGTCACAAAATCATATACAACATGCCAGACAACATGACCACCCACCAGACACGACAGCACAACTTACTGTGACAACCTTGCTCAGCCATGTACATGAACCATCAACGGCATGGCACCGCAGCCACACAATAGTGGAATGTGGGTAGAGGTGGGAACCAGGTATGTGCGAAGGAGGCAAGTGACCCATGAATGAGAATGTACACAATGCCAAATGTGGCGGAGATGTCCTGGACAGATTGCAGTATGCAGACCACAGACATATCCATGCCCACATGCACTGCTGATGTGTGGAGTGCAGTGGACGCAACCATGTCACCCCAGCCAGCGGGGAAGAACGCGGAAATGTAGCTTGTGACGTCCCCCCCTGCAAGCGTGTGCGGAGTGGCCTGGCCCAGCGTACGCAAGGCCAGCGTAGGGGTGTGAATAAAAAGCACGTAGCCCTGGGTGTGGTCCTCTTCCGGAATGGCAAACGTGCCTGCCAGTGCGGCGCCTCCTACCCCGCGCTGAGGCCCTTGCCGTGAGCGCTGTGGCCTGCGAACCTATGTGCCTGCTGCACCACGGGCCGCTGGACTCCCAACCTGTCATGCCCGCCCCTGCGTATCCAGGCCACACAGCTCACCTGCTGACACCGGCGTGTGTCGAAGAGGGCCCACCACGTGCCGGCGCAAATTCCAAGCCCGAACCCCGTGTCCTTGGCAGCCTCCTCACACTATCACAGCCCCCGCGACACAGGCCTGCTTTACCCCTTTTTCGTTTACGTACGCCACCGCTGCCTCCGGCCTACACTACGCTCAAGTAGGTCACACATGTGGCACTGAGTCGTGATATCTGCATGGCGGAGTCCATATCATTGTACGCAAGGAGATGAGTAAGAGGAAGACGCAGTTCAGTCCGGAGGAGAAAAGGACCATCGTCATGGAGGTGTCCGGACACTGCCGACAACTGCCCTGGTGTCACTAACTCTGTGCATCGCGGCCCAACGACACATGGATGTGTGCCCCTACTGACCGCTGCCCCGGGCCTACACTGCGGTCAAGTAGGTCACACATTTGGGACTGAGTCTTGATTTTGCAATGGCCGAGTACACACGCAAATGCAGAGTTTAACTCACTATACTCCCTTCTATGTGGTGACACAAAGTATGTGCATGGCATCCCAGCCACACGTGTCTGTGGGCCCTTTAAGACTACGCCTTCGGACTACACTGCGGGCCTGCAGGCCTCACACAAATCCAATCCAGTCCGTACCAGGCAGGACACGGCATCGTCGCTGGCTAAACACCCGCTCGGCTCTGTCGCTACTGCCTCGGTCAACCACGAGTCATCACCACATGCCATTTCAACGCCGTGTGTTAGTGTTCCAGGAGGAGCTTGCTGAACAGCGGTTAGCCCTCGCTGCCTCCGGACCACACTGCGGTCGAGTAGGTCACACATTGGGAACTCAGTCATGAATCATTTATGGCCGAGCTGATAACATTGTACTGGCCACGTCGCAGACTGCATCCCCTTACAGCTCCGGTGCCACTAAGTCTGTTCCCCGACATCCATGGACACTTACTCCTTGAGATTTGTTGGAGACTGAGTCCATGGTTTGGGGGTTGTCTTCATCATCGTGTCGGTGATACTGACTATGTTGCCAAGACGAGGCTGTAGCATTCCACTCCTCCATTTGCCGCTTCTGGCTAGCTTCTGCCCTCTGCATCATGCCCTGGAGGAGCCCTTCCACTGTCCCCCACAAACCTCCGCGACATTCACCTTCGACATCGACGAGGACCTGCTCACCTAGCGTGGCACTATCTCACTGCACCGCAAGTCACCGTCCCGTGGCGGTGTGCCTGTGCCCGCCGCAGTGCATCCGGGGCCACTACCTCTATGCAGCTCAAATCATGGCCCCAACCTGAGGGCATGTCGGATGGCCTCTGTTCGGTTGGCCTGGGGGGCATCAACGCCATGTCTCTGTGGCCCTGCGCTGTCTGCTGCCTCCGGCCTCAACTGCGGTCCACCTGGGCTCACACATCAGATCGAGTCCTGGCCTGCCCGGACGTCGCATCACCGCAGGATGCACACGCCACCACCGCCAGGACCAACTCCAAACGACAGGTGCCAGAGTCGTAAGTGTCTAACTGCCAGACTTGCTCACACCTGTCGTGGGTGCCATCATCAGCTTGATACCCTGCTCAGCCCGTCAGGTGCCACTTACTCAGTGCACAACGAATCAAGGAGCATTCTGCTTGCATGTTGGGTGAACACTGTACTCTCTCCGGCTACCACCATGATGCTTCACAGTTGTGTCTGTTATGCTGGTGTTTTATGTTTCTGCTTCAATTGTGATCACTGTTCAAGTTGTTGCCAGCACCAACGACTCCCTGAGGGCTGGCTGACACTCACCCCACACACACATCCAGCACATGCGTCACTGTACATGTGACCATGCCAATAAAGGTGTCGGGCGCACGTGCCCGTGGCCAGTTCAAGAGCTCTGAGTGTGTTTGTGTGCTCATGATGTATGCATTCGGGCCACGGCCCCACAACATCACATTGTGCCGTGTGCAGAGGACGCAGCCATGTCACCGCAGGCAGAGTGTGGGACATTGCACATGTAGCTTTGTCGTCCCCCACTCAATACGTAAGAGGAGTGGACAGGGCCGGCGTGCGCCAGCCCAGCGTGGGGGTGTGGATGATTATCCCGTGGCTCTGGGTGTGGTCAGTCCTGGAAATGTGCAGATGCGGGTGTCTGTCGCAGTGTGGGTCTCCTTTGGGGAGTGTAGGTGGTCCCTGATGGGACTTAGACACCCATGTATGTGATCTAGTTTGGCTTCCATGAGGTGGGACCCCACCTGCACCTGTTCGGACACCCCCTTCTGGCAGTCTGACACCTGGCCTTGGAATGCGATGTGTGCTTGAGTGTGCTGCTGGGAGCCAGCCGTGGTGGTGCGTGCGTCCAGCTGTGTTGTCTGTGCAGGGGGTGGGGTATCCTCGATGCAGCTGGGCTGCCCTGCTCCTGGGGGTCGATTGCCCGAAGATGTCCATGAACTGTTGTAGGGCGTCGGAAGTGTGGAGGTCCTCTTCAGAATAACTGTGGAGTTGTCTGGTCTGCTCTGCTGGAGGTGTTGTTTGTCCCTCTGCAATGTGAAGGGGAGATGCTTGTTGACATTGTGTTGGCATGTATGTTTACGCATTATTCAGGTTTACATACAGACTGCATGACAATGTACATTGTGCCTGTTTGGGAGGAGCGGACTATTTGATGCGGGACAGTGGACATTTGGACTACATGACGTAGGTGAGGTTGTACACGTACATTTTCATCTCACAGTTCCCTGCTATGTCAGATGTGATTGGCCATTTTCTACGCACAGGCGGACCCAGTTGTGTCCTCTGTTCTGCAGTGTAAGTGTTGCACTGTGTACCACATTGTCGTCCATGTGGATGTGCTGGCATTGCTATGTGTGTGTGCTGCATTGTGGGAGGGTCGCACCTGCAGCTGTGATTTTGCTGCCCCTTATCGGCGGTGTGCCTTTGACTTTTGTGCTTTCAAGGTGCTGTGATGTTGGCGACTTGGGTCATTTGTGCTCTTGGATGGTTTTTGTACTCTTGTGCATTGTTTGTCTGCAGATGTATTGTTGCCGTCAGTGGTTGTTTGTGCACGTGGATGTGTCAGGGTGTGACCTTCTCCTTTCCGGATGTGGTCCACACTCAGCCAACTCAGTCTTGTGGCGTGCACAATGTCATGGTGATTGTACTCCAGCCATGCTGCTGGTCATGTGGTGTCACTTGCATTGTTAGTGTGGCTCTCACATACGCATCTTTGCTGTGTTTCGCACGGGTGCATGTGTGTGTCTTAGACTTGGTGATGTGTGGGGTGTGACCCCTTTGGGCAGATGGTGGACGGGGGCCTACTTGATGTTTGTATGTGTGCTGCTGTGTGCCACGGGGATCAGGGACATGACCCAGGGTCGTTGTGGGTGTGCGGTGTGCTACACGTCGTTGTGCATGTGTGCCATTGTGCCCGTCCCCCCCGCCCTCCCCAGTCCCTGTTCGTTACTCACCCTGTTGATGTTGTGTCAGGTCATGTCGAGCTGTATCAGGACTCCTGACTCCTTGCACCGTTTTACGCACTGATGACTGTGGCCGCCATTTGCTCCAGCTCCTCCTGTGGCGCTGGACTCCCACCTCCATTTGCCGTTGCTGCCTTCCTGTTGGCAGCGGGTTTCTGCTTGGTTTGGCTTTTCACGTCGTGCCAGCGCATCTTGGCCTCATCGACACTCCGACTGCATTCACGATGGAATGCCATTTTTCCGTCTGTTGCCAATGACACGGTGGAGGTGATGGACAGTTGTTGTTCGTGCTCTGTCACCTCCGTGAGGACGATCCGGTTGTCATGCGGACTGTACCCCGTCTTCCTCTTCTCCTTGGCCTTCCCCGACCCTCCTTGCTGGTGGTCTGTGGGGCTTGTGGGGTTCACGTTGACCTGGGCACTG
Source organism: Calotriton arnoldi (assembly GCA_963921515.1). NCBI lineage: Eukaryota > Metazoa > Chordata > Amphibia > Caudata > Salamandridae > Calotriton > Calotriton arnoldi. The sequence goes on along the minus strand of CAWUFW010003061.1, from coordinate 1,232,685 downwards.
GTTCCGGGTGCATCCATGTTGCTACGCAATTATTTTTTTTTTTTTTTTTTTTTTTCTTCTTCTTCTGCTTTTATTGTGCATTTTCCCTCATGACGCGTGGGAATTGCAGGCCTGTCGCTGGTTATCGCTGATTTTTGTATCGCGGTTTGCCTCATCGCAACTTTATTTGCGTTAGTGTTTCGCATTTTTGCGGCGTTGCGTTGATTTTAACGCGGACATTTGACGCATTATCGTGGGACTATCGCATGGTGCCGCCAGGTTGAGAATACTACGTTAACACGGCATTGTTTTCCCGCGATAGACTGCGATATGCAAAGTTGCGTTAAGCTAAATTTGCGGTGGTTATCACACGTTCTTGAGAATATGCCCCGTGTCATGCTAGCCCAAGTGAGTCATGCTGATGCATGCAATATAACTTCAATCGTACCTATAACCGTAAACGCCAAGGGTGACAACAGATGTAAAATCCAAACAGACACTAGCTGTAATTGAACCGAAATGTCAGAAACGGGACTCAAAGAAACCATTGTAATGCTGTTCAACCGATTCCTACAAGCTCACGGTGTCAAAGAGCAGGAGTCGATCCAAGACGTGTGTGTTCTAAAACCGATGCGTGTAAGTAATCCTCGGAGAAAGCAAGTCAATGCGTGCGGGTTGCTCGGAGCTTTATCTCAGTGATACGAGTGCTGGCTATGACGTGGCTGACGTAAACCATAATAATGAAAATAGGACTGTGATAGGTTAGTGATCGTTGTCAATGAGGGGCGTGAAAAAACCAAAACTGGGTGCTAACAAGAATCTGAACAGCAAAAACAATTCACCAAGTCAAAAAAAAGAAGAAAGAAAAAAGTGACCCAAAATAAAACCAAGTATGCGAGTGGTATCGGCATACCGGAATCGCCGCAAAAATACTAACACGACTCATAGTGAACTAACAAAGCAGTGAGGTCGCCTACTCAACTAATGGCATCAAAAGTGTGACAAGGTGAAGAGGCTTAACAGGACACTTATGTTATGCAGCAGTTATAGGTGAAAACGACCAACATGAAAACTGACATACCCACTGGCATGAAAATAGTGGTGTACTAAACAATGTAGATCGAATACACAATGAAATGAATACTCAGTAAATAGAAACATAATAAATCTTGTAAATGCCACCAAATACGTGTGGCAATAAATGCTGTTGAACAATGATCTTAAAATGATTGAATCACAAACATGTGAACAGAAATATGAGTGAAACATACTGTGCTAGTGCAACAAAGTAACCTGACCAACATCATAAAGATAAGGGTAACGAAATGTACACGAAATCATTAAGTGAATTAACATGAAACATGATATGTGGGACTGTCCATTGATGCAACAATCAAATATGGTAGAACAGGAAGACAATCATATAGCAAAAGCGAAAAGTTCCTCATTTATAAATAACATATTACTTTCACAGGAAACAAGACAGTTCAAGTTTATCCTTCAAACCTTTCAGTGTGAGAGTATCAAAACGTCGTATCCAGTGTGTCCCACGTTGAGACAACAATCTGGACATGTCTCTATCTGGTTGAAACTTAACCACCTCTAAAACTGTGAACCTTAACTGTGCTATGTTGTGATGAAATGCCAGCCAGTGTTGTCCTGACTGCTTTTGTGCCAAGCTACCACAGGGTTAAGCATAGGTTAATTTGGGGTTGCTTAGGACTTCACCATGACAAAAATTGCGGTTGCCCCTTCAATCAGTAACCCAATTTCTCACAGTAGGTCTTCAAAAACAAGGTTGTTCAAGAGAGGTGGAAATAGACTAATCATAGTTAAACACAGGACCATTTTGAATCATGTTGTGCAAAAGAAGTATACAATATTTTAGAATTCTTTTTTAATTTTGGATTTCTTAGAGATAGTTTTTAATTCAGATTACCACATATGCGCTACACAGTTAGTGGGCCACTCTAAGTAGTTTTAGAGAGACCTGGAGGAATTTTAGTGAGATAAGTTCCCTAGTTTCTAGGCTTCTTAGACATTTTAGAAACAAAAGGTTGTCTTTCTTGCAGCAAAAACGTATGCACGATAACTGGTAGAGATTCATTCCTTTGTAACAATTATCTTCTATTTAAAGATTCTCCAAGGCAAAATAATTCTTTAACCAGGCCAGGGGTTTGCTCCCAATTCCATGTAGATCAGGCATGGATTCTTCCAGAAGGAGAAATTGTAGATCATACATGCCTTAAATGTTAACAGAGCTACCTCAATATATTTTCTGCAAATGAAAGACTTCTGTTTATCGGAATTTTGTTTATCTCATTTAGATGTCCTATGAAAGGGATTGCTATGATTAGTAGCTGGGTAAATCTATTCCTCTCCCAAGCTCATGTGAGATATATGGGAAACTGGGAAAAAATTCAAAATGAAATCAGGGGAAATCTACAAAAAGTGTATCTTCAGCCTGGGCACGGGGTTCCTTTGCAAGACATTTCTAGAACTGCAACATAGGCTTCAAATACTCTTGTGGAATATTATCACCTAGATGTATCTCGTACCCGAGATAATTTTGTTCTACAGTATTAGAAACTAGTTCTGTTTAAATCCTTCTTGAAGAAAATATTTATCTAATTCTGTGTAAGTATCCAATGTTGCAAATGTACTTCTAATCAGCTTGGGTACATCCTCTTAATGGTCACGACTGGGACGAGGAAGACAGTAGGGGAGGTAAGGCCTTTATTACTTACTGGTAATCTTCATTTCTCCTCGTCCAAGTCTTCCTCGTCTCAGCCCACTTCCCTCCATCCCTAAAGATGGGGTGATTTGTCTGAGCTTTGATAAAAGATGTATTGAAGGCGAAATGTAGGGCTTTAAGGGGAGAGGAAGAAAGACTAAAAGTTTAGTTTTTCTTCCAATTTTTTAGGGCTAGAAAAGCGGGTCTCTGGGAGGCTGAATACCTCTTGTCAGGAGTGTGACAAGAAAGACTTGGACGAGTAGTAATCGGTAAAAAAATCAAGGTATTCCTCTTCCTCTTATTGGCATTAGCAGAGGTAGATATCCCAGAGGGTGCCCGTCCTTGATCAATGGGTAGAATTGGAGGATTCAGCTGTCCTTAAAAATGGGAAACCCATCTTCTTGTATTCAAGAAGAGATGAAAGACAGAGCTGAACTGGTGACAAGAAAAAGGAAAGGGGAAAGAAAGGGGGAAGAGAATTCAATGTAAGTTCCTGTACTTTATTTAGTCCCAATTTACACATGTTAATTGGGACTAAATAAAGTACAGGAACTTACATTGAATTATGGCCAACGTATCAAAATCCGAGAATGGGTTGACTGCAAATGCAAATTTGTCATATACATGATTCCCTGTCCCTTCAATCAACCATACATTTACAGTACCATCAGACCCCTACACACCAGATTACAAAAACACTATCCTAATATCAACAATTTTTCATCCAATATGCATAGACTCGTATCATAATTATGCTTTACAATGCCTAAAGAACAAGTTTCTTACCTTCGGTAACGATATATCTGTAAGAAACATTAGTTAGTTATAGATTCCTTACCTTAGAATTACCCCCCGGCGTCAGACTGGATCGGGAAAGTTTTTTCGTCAGCAGTACCGCTGCGCGTCGGAAGGTGGTGTAGGTCGGCTCCGCGTCCGTTGTTGGCGTCGTGGTCGCCGGGATGGCGACGCCGCCCCCGCGTGCTGACGTCAGTTCTGTACACGACTCCGCGCCAGAAACGCAGAGCCATGCAAGACACTGACCACTGGTGCACAAAACTAGGGCCCTGAATGGATGTCCTTAACCCTAGAAATCAGTTCGCAGAACGGGGAGGATGGGTGGGGCGGTAAGGAATCTATAACTAACTAATGTTTCTTACAGATATATTGTTACCGAAGGTAAGTAACTTGTTCATCTGAAAGAAACACGTTAGTTATAGATTCCTTACCTTAGAATAGATACCCCAGCAATACCAACCCCGGTGGTGGGTCTGCAAACCAAGATTACACCACAAAGTCCTGGAGAACAGAACGGCCAAAGAAGCCGTCTCTCCGGACTTGGCTGTCCAGGCAGTAGTGTTTCGTAAACATGTGCAGCGATGCCCACGTAGCTGCCTGACAGATGTCATTCAGAGGAACTCCTCTCCCCAAGGCAGTAGTGGCTGCTGTCGCCCTGGTGGAATGGGCGCATAGCCCCACTGGAGGCTCCTTTTTAGCCAGAGAATAGCATGCTTTTATACACAAAACAACCCATCGAGAAATGGTTCGCTTGTGTACGGCCCTACCTTTCTTGGCACCCACGTAGCCAACAAAGAGTTGCTCATCCACCCGGAACTGTTTTGTGCGATCCAGATAGAAAGAAAGCGCACGTTTTGGGTCCAGACGATGGAGCCTCTCTTCCTCTTTCGAACTATGCGGAAAGAAGGTGGGCAAAGTGATAGTCTGCCCGATGTGGAAGGCAGTGACAACCTTGGGCAGGAATGATGGACGAGTTCTAAGGACAACTTTGTCCGGATGTACAGAGAGAAAAGGAGGCTTAGAAGAAAGCGCCTGGAGCTCACGCACTCGTCTGGCAGATGTGATGGCCACCAGGAATGCAGTTTTGAGAGTCAAGAGCCGTAAAGGACAGTTGTGAAGCGGCTCAAAGGGAGCACACATTAAATAAGTTAAAACCAGGTTCAAGTCCCACTGAGGCATAACGAAGGGAATAGGAGGAAAGAGATGAGTTATGCCTTTCAAGAAGCGACTTACAACCGGGGACTTGAAAAGGGAAGGCTGATCTGGAAGCCTAAGGAAGGCAGAGATGGCCGAAAGATAGCCCTTGATAGTGCCCAGAGCAGAGCCCTGCTGGGTCAGAGAAAGAAGAAACAAGAGAACCTCAGAAAGAGGGGCAGAAAGGGGATCCACAGCCTTTGCTGTGCACCATGCCACAAACTTGTTCTACCGGCAGGCGTATACCGTCTTAGTGAAGGGAAGCCTGGCTGCCAAGATTACATCACAGACTTCAGGAGGCAGGTCGAAAGACGTCAACTGCCGCCGCCCAATCTCCACGCAAGGAGGTGGAGGCTGGACAGGTTCGTGTGGAGGACCGTCCCCTGCTGCTGCGACAGAAGATCCTCCCGAAGAGGCAGTCTGATCGGAGGATCGATGGCCATGTTGAGCAGCTCGGGATACCAGACTCTTCGTGCCCAATCCGGAGCCACAAGAATGACTTGGGCCCGGTCGCGCCTGATCTTCTTCAGCACTCTGGGTAGAAGTGGTATAGGCAGAAAGGCGTACAACAGACCGCAACTCCACTCGCGACAAAAAGCGTCGCCTAGCGAGTGCCGCCTTGGAAATTCCAACGCGCAGAATTTCTGACATTGCGCGTGCCCTTCGGTGGCGAATAGATCTAACCAAGGCTCTCCCCACTGTTGAAAGAGACCTTGCACCACCTCCGAGTGAAGACGCCATTCGTGATCCTTCATGCACCTGCGGCTGAGTTCGTCCGCCCTGGCGTTAAGAGAACCTGCCAGGTGTTGAACCACCAGAGATATGCCCTGATGTTCCAGCCATGTCCAGAGGCGGAGGGCCTCTTGACATAGGGTCCACGACCCCACCCCGCCCTGTTTGTTGCAGTACCACATGACGGTGGTGTTGTCCGTGAACACCTGCACTACTCTTCCCCGGACAGAGGGAAGGAATGCTTTCAGTGCAAGACGAATCGCCCGGAGCTCCAGAAGATTGATGTGGAGCCCGGACTCCGCCGGAGACCAGAGGCCTCTGATCTCCGCCTCTCCCATGTGGCTGCCCCATCCCAGAAGGGATGCGTCCGTCACCACCGTGTGGTCTGGGTGGGGAAGGGAGAGGGATCTGCCATTGACCCAATCCTGGTTCGTGAGCCACCACTGCAGTTGTCGTGCAGTGCCCTCCGAGATCTGGACGCAATCGGACAGATTCCCCCCGATGCTGCGCCCACTGGAACTTCAGGTCCCACTGCAGAGCCCGCATATGCCACCTGGCATGATCGACCAGCAGGATGCAGGAGGCCATGAGGCCCAGCAGCCTCAGAGTCATTCTGACCGAAACCCGGGACAGAGGCTGAAAGATCAGGCTATGATTCCGAATATCCCGGACTCGCTGTTCGGGAGGATAGACCCGAAACCGCGTTGTGTCCAGAACCGCTTCGATGAAGAGGAGCTTTCGAGAGGGAATCAGGTGTGACTTCGGCACATTGATGGAGAACCCCAGCGAATGCAGGAGGTCGGCCGTAGTCTGGAGGTGGGAGACGACTTCCTGGGGCGAGCCCGCCTTCTACAGCCAGTCGTCGAGATAGGGGAAGACTGAAACCCCTGATTTGCGCAGATGAGCTGCGACCACCGCCATCACTTTCGTGAACACCCGAGGGGCGCTGGTAAGGCCAAAGGGGAGCACGGTAAATTGAAAGTGCTCGTGGCCTACCGTGAACCGTAGGTAACGCCGGTGGGCCGGCAGCACGGGGATGTGAAAATAAGCGTCCTGCAAGTCCAACGCTACCATCCAGTCTTCCGGGTCGATGGCAGACAAGACCTGAGCAAGCGTCAACATCTTGAACTTCTCCTTCCGGAGGAAGCGGTTGACGTCCCTGAGATCCAAGATAGGATGCAGGCCCTTGTCCTTCTTGGGGACCAGAAAGTAGTGGGAGTAACAACCACGACCTACTTCTGGCCCAGGAACGCGCTCGATGGCTACCTTGGCCAAGAGAGCCGTAACTTCCTGCTGGAGAAGGGCCAGATGATCCTCCGACATGCGGTGGTATCTTGGTGGCATGGCTGAAGGGGTAGTCTCAAAGGGGAGGGAGTGGCCCCTCCTTACTATTTGCAAAACCCACCTGTCCGACGTGATGGTGCGCCAGTGGGGGAGGTGATGGCAAATCCTGCCGCCCACTGGCGTTTGATGGGCCTGAAAGGTCGGACTAGGAGGGTTTGGAGGCTGCTGCAGAGGGGGGGGGGGGGGGGGGGGTTGGTGGACTGGCCTGCCCGCGGAACCACGACGGTTGTTCCCACGTCCGCGCGAAGGTTGGGTAACTTGCTGCAGCCTGTGGCTCTGGGCGGGATGTAGCGGGGCACCCCTTCCGTAGCCACGTAAGGGGCGAAAAGCAGACTGCGCAGGGCGGGTGGAGAGGCCGAAGGACTTGGCTGTACCCCATGAGTCCTTGAAATGCTCTAGAGCGTTGCCTGCTTTGTCGCCAAAAAGGCGACGGCCATCAAAAGGCATGTCTATCATGGTGTTCTGGACATCCCCTGAAAAGCCATTTGACCTCATCCAGACGTAGCGACGAAGTGCTACTGACGATGAAATGGTCCTGCCCAGAGAGTCGGCGGTTTCCAGCCCACAACGGATGGTAAACTTCGCCGCATCCCTCCCGGCGGCGACAGCCTGGGAGAGCACTGACCGGGCCTCCTCCGGACACTGAGGGAGCACCTGCGCAACCATATCCCACACCGAGTGAGAATAACGGCCCAAGAGACATGCAGTGTTTACCGACTGCAGTCCTAAGCTGGTGGAAGAAAAAAAATTCTTTCCAGGATGGTCCAGCTTCTTGGATTCCCTTTCCGGTGGAGCGGTAGGGAATGCGCTTTTGGAAGTGAAGGCTTGGACTACCAAGATCTCCGGGGTGGGGTGTTGGGAGAGGAAAGTGGGGTCGCCCGGAGCCGGGCGGTGGCGTCGGGCAATCATCCTGTCCACGGGAGCCCCCGTGTTGGGCCTGGACCACGTGCCCAAAAGGACGTCGGTGAGGGCCTCATTAAACGGCAGCAAGGGCTCCGAAGAGCTCGCAGCCGGTTGAAGCACCTCTGTCAGGAGGTTAGTCCTGACCGCCACCGTAGGAAGATCGAGGTTGAGAGCCTCGGCCGCCCTACGCAACACCACTGTGTATGACGCTCCCTCCTCCGTAGCCACGATAGGAGGAGACAACATGCCAATGTCAGGGGAGGTGTCCAAACCACTGGCATCCCCCAGTTCCTCTCTCCAGTCCTGTTCACTGTCCAACTGGTCAGTCAGAGGGTCACCTGACCCCTCCCAGTCCTCCTCCTTATCCTCTGGGTGCCATTCTGGTTGAAAAGGGACCCCAGGAGTGAACAGAGGCACAAAAACCGCTCTCGGCGCCGGATCCGGCGTCGGGCGATGCTGGTCCGGGTCCACGTCGGGATGGAGGCCGGGGTCAACGCCGGCCGGAGGGGCCGACCGGCGTCAAACACCATTGTGGTGCCGGAGGAAGCGGTGCTGGTGGAGGCGTAATCAGGTCAACCGGCGCCGATCCGGATCCAGGCCTGCGGCGCGGGGGCCGGAGCCGTCGGCGGAGAAGGCCTAGGCCCCCCAACCGAGTCCGCGGGGCCCGAAGGCGCGCCGGCGGGTTCGGATCGCCCAAAGATGGCATGCATCGCCTCGTAGAACATACGAAGCTGGGCGGGAGTCGCTCCGGGTCCCGGAAAGGGAGGGAAGTGCGGAGTCGACTCTTCGGGCACCGCGGGAGGGGTACCACCCGCGTCCCTCGTCAAAAAGTGACTGGAGGTACCGCTCTTCCCGGATCTGCGCTGGCTGGTGCGGAAAAAGAAAGAACTGACGTCAGCGCGCGAGGGCGGCGTCTAAGTAGCTGCCGCGACGTCATCCCGGCGACCACGACGCCAACAACTGACGCGGAGCCGACCGACGCCACCTTCCGACGCGCAGAGGTGCTGCTGATGAAAAAACTTTCCGGATCCAGTCTGACACCTGGGGGTAATTCTAAGGTAAGGAATCTATAACTAACGTGTTTCTTTCAGATTAAACTTTCTTGTTTTCTGTATATGCAATTGTTCAGTTGGGTCACTGCACATACACCAAATAATCCTTGTCTATTGCCATTTGGGATTGCCATCCATTTATGGTCTTTTTTTTTTCCCCCGTTCTCTTACTGCCTTTCCTTTTTCCTCCTTTTTCCACTCTTAATTGGTTTTACATGACTCAATTTTCGTGGTGATCTAATGTTGTATATGTTCTCATGGTAAATTTTGACTAAATGTATTTTAACACTTCACTTACGATTAGTCTATACGATGGGTACTCAAACATTTGTGGAGGGGCTGCAACATATGGTCTGTGGTGTGACCGAGGGCCTCACTGTGGCGGTAGGGGGTCCTGGGTAGGTCAGGGATTGTGTAAGAAGGTCTAAGAATTTTATTTAAATAAAAGGGCAAGCTTTTATTTGCAGGTTAACTAAAGTTAAGTGGACCAGGACACCACAGTAGTTACTTCATTGGACCTACAAATACATCCTTGCCTGTTTATTTAAAAAAATGTCTGAATATTAGTGCTCAGCAAGTAATAAGCAACTCGCTCTACTTGTAAAGGTCAAAAGGACCGCACCTTGAGTATCACTGGTCTATACTGTCAGCCTTGAGAAAGCCCAAGGCCTGCTTGCCAAGAAGGGGCGAAACATGTCTTGACTGTCTCCTGTATACACTGTGGTTCCGACCTTGGAAACCCATAGAATCGAAATAATTATAAAAAAGTTGCAGAAATCAAGGATTACAGACTCCTTCAATACATTGGAACTACAAAACGATGGAATATACACCAAATCAGCTCTGTCCTTCATCCCTTCTTGATCTTATTGGCATAGGTTTAAGTATTTTTCAAAGAGGTGAAAGCAAAACTAAAGAAGCATTAGTCTGGTCTTTCTGGCACATTAATACTGTTTACTGCTATTTTTAAGTAGAGCGAACTTCCATGTTGATGGTGAAGAATGATACATGCATGTGAATCTATAAAAGATCCTGTGCTGGAGATTGCTGGTACCACAACATTGTGTTTAATGGCAGATTTCAATACTGTTGTTTTGTGACAATGTAGCTGTGTTTTCTCATTCAAAGTATTGTCTGTGATCAGGGATTCTTAAGGTCTACATGAATACAGCTATTCACTTCAATCCATTTTTTCTAATGAATATCTCTGATCTGATGCCATACCGAAAATTATTTTTAACACCCCCAAACCAATAATCTACAAATACAGTAAAAGATAAATTTAATAACTATTATATAATGTTCAGCTTGAAGATTTGCTTTGAAATACACTGTTGCCTGCTCATTGTTTTGAGGTATCCACTTCTCAGCAGTTTTGCACAACTGCCTGTTGGCAGACGTCCATAAGCAATTTAGTTTTTTTCTTCTTCCAACAGTGCTATGTCCTCTGTTCTTGACTTTTAGTGAGGAATAGCCACAATTTAAACAAAATTGTCACCAATTACTGATTTGGGTGCTGCGATTTCTAGAGATGCTACTTGTGCTCAATGCCATGACTCTGGGTCCTGCTGAAGATCGAGGACAGCCCATGAGACATGTTCATTCTAGGAGCCATGGCTTGGTCATGCCAAAACTGGTACTTGAGTGTGCCCCATTTGCATCAGAGGGACTAAGTCTGCATCTCCTAGACAAAAGGCCACCTTTCTAAAGAGGACTGGAACATACTGCACAAAACACTACCATCTCTGCTTGAGTATTTGGAGTTCATGTAGAGCTAAACGTTGCACCCCTAAAACTCTCCTCTGATAACTTGAAGGCCCTGGGGGCTTCCATGAAATAAAACAAAAGCACTCATAGCTGAGTTTCTCCAACTGGGTACTAATGGACATTATCAGCCTGTTTAGCGATGTTGTGTCTTTCATGCTTCACCTGGCTAACTAGTGGCCACTGGATCAGTCTTTTGCTACAGACAACATGGCCATTTGACAATTTGAATGCATCTATTACCACCAATCAGGCACCTTAGTGCCTTTTGGGATCTGAACCTAGTCAGGTAGATTCATAAATATTTTGAGTTATTGGCCTTATGCTTCTTACATGGAAGAAATCTTTCTTGGTAGCCATAACATCGGCCAGGAACAAACGTGAAATGCAAACCCTTTCTTGCAGAAGGAGAAATCCCTTAGTGCCTTCTAACAACTCTTGATGTTTCATAAGTACAAGCTAGTTTTGAAGACTTACCCTTTGTTACAAAAGTAGTATCTGACTTCCATTTGAACGAGGACCTGCCACCTTGGCTGAAAAGACATTAAACAACCTGTATGTTCAGCACAACTTGAATTTTTTTCCTGCTAAAACCAAGTTGTGTATACTGACCAGTGTATACTGACCAACTACTTGTGAATTTCAGAGGCAACGATGGTCAGATGGAAATCAAAATTAGAATGTGCGAGCTAACATCTCAAAAGTAACTGAGAAACCAACAATTTGAATTTTTATGCAATCTGTGTATTTAGCAAATACCTTGAAAACCAAAAGCTCAGAATTTCCTATATATTTGTTTGTACAGGCTCCACATTTTACTGTAAAGCACCTTTATTACCAGCTTTAACTGCTTACTATCATGTACCCTGACCTCATCACGTACCCACTCCTTAACCAAATCTCTCATTCTATTCCCTATGTTTTACCCCAATCTCTAACCTTAATCCGGTCACTTAGCCAGTCCCTAACCCACGCCTTCCACCTATACCTATCAATACACAATCTTCCATGACAGCGATCAATAAGGACCAGTCTACCACCAAATCAAATGCCTTCTCATAATCAATCAGTAACACTGCACAGTTGAGATGTGTAATACCCACTTGCGAACACAGTGCAGAGGACTATGGCCGGGCATGAAGCTGCAATGATCTGGGTGTATTAAGGTCCGAACCGTTTTTTTTGGATGCATTTGGCTAGAATCTTGGCACAGATCTTGTGTTCTGTATTGATCGAGGAAATCAAGCAGTAGAAGGAACAGTGTGACGGCAGCTTGCCTTCCTTAGGCACATCTATTGTACCCTATTCAGTTCAGGCAGAAACGTGCCTCTAGTGATTGTCTCTGTAAAGAGGTCTAACATTTAGGAGTTGAGGGAGTCGCAGAATGTGCAGTAATATTTGAGGGGAAACCCATCTGGTCTGGGTGTCTTCACAGTTTTCATATCCATAAGAGCCTCTTGGAGCTCCACCAGTGTGAGGGGACCCTCCAGCTCTTGTGCCAGAGAGGGGTGTAAGCCTCAGGAGAGTAATATCAAGTCTGATCGGATTAGCCTGCTCTGAACGGCGTGCGCATAGAGCTGGGCGTAAAAGTCAATGAAAACCACTGCCTCCTCAAGAGACACCTGCCTCAGCGAAGTTCTGTCCAGGAGCAGTTGGCAGGAAAGGGCTTATGTTGGGTTGGCAGCGACCTGTCACTCTAGAGACAGTATCTGGCTCTTAAACTCTGTTATATGACACAGCTTCCCTCTCTCCACACTCCCACAATGAGATTGTGCCGTGCCCCTTATCGTGGCCTTCCCGGCCATACAGTGTGCCGACAGATGGAACTTTGCCTTTGTTATTCTCAAAGTATGTCACGATCTCAGATTATAAATGATTAGAGCAGTGGTCAACCACCAGATGTTGAGTCGCCAAATGGGGTGTCTGGTATTGTTGGGCATCCCAAACTGAAACGTGGTCAGCAAATGATCAAAGATCCCCCTCAGGAGAATGGCTGTGTGCGACATGCGAGGAATGTCGGTTACAAGGAGGAGCATCAGGTCTATACGTGACAGGAACTTACACTAATCCTCTATGGGTCCCGGAGTAGCGTGCTACTCGCCGAAAAAGCGCTTCGACGCCTCGTCAGGGGTAGTAAGCGCTATATAAATGCAATTACAATACAATGTGGCACTGAGGTGTGAGTATATGTGAGTATACTCTCTATCCCTAGAGTGCCATACGTGTGGTGCATCGCACAACCCCAACGACTCCATCCAGGCCCCCAGCTGTCTGAGTACAGGCCTTCGAGCAAGGGCCAGAGCCCCCAATGAGTTGAGGGTGGGACGAGGGGAAGCATTAAAGTCCCCTTCAATCAGGGTGGAACCTTGTAGGAAGTTTAGGATGACCTCTTGCATTGCCTGTAGGGCCAGAGTAGGCAATAAGGGCGGGACAAAAGCACTAAGGACATTTTATTGATGCCCCTCCAGTAGGCCCCCCCCAATAAACATGTAGCAACCCTGGGTGTCTGAGACGGTTGAGGTCAATGACAAAGGGAAGGACCTATGAAGGAGGATAGAGGTTCACCTGGAGCCCCAGGCAAACCCAGCATGAAAGACCCTGTCATACGCAAACCGTTTTAAAAATGGGCAGAGGACTCGATTAAGGTGGGTCTCCTGCAACATAAGGCAGGCACTTGGCATATCTGAGAACTGTGTCCTTTTGACACAGTTGAAAAGGCCATTAACGTTCCAGGTCATGACCATAAAGTGCATCATGGATGTCGATCATGATCAGTGAGACAGGCCTATGTCGCAGCGCACACACATGATCCATGTTCGCCTATGACAAATGCTGAGGACCTTTCCGTCCCAACAACACCCTTACCTTGAATCTTACCCTGGTCCTCTCACTTAACTATTTAACATGTTTTCCATTTTTTCAGACTTTTTCTGACTTTTGGTTTTCTAGCGTTTGTTTTTGTGTAACTTTTATTATATTAAAAATGTTGGTTTTCACACCTTTTATTTGGAGATTCTTAAACAATACTGTCAGATGAATCACATCATATATCTCCTACTGCTACAACCTGCAAAGGCCAACTTCAAGCCAGGGTGCAGACACACTCCGCCAGAGGTAAATTGGAATCAACAGTTTTCTCCAGGCAGGTTCCTGTTAGGGAAATGTGTGTGGGTAAGCTGGACAGCCCACGCGCACTCGGCAAACATTACACTCTCAAGCCTTACTCCCAGAACAATCAAGGATTTGGCCAGGTTTGTCTAGCCCTAAACCGCCTGATGTTGCCTGCTCCTCTTCCCTCAAGTAACTTCTCGGTCACCATTTTTGGTTAAAAGGGCTCATCAATCTGCACATCCTCCAGTGAATTCTAGATCTTGGTCGAAGGTCACCTGCACTCCACTATTTCTTTACGAATTGGAACACTTTGGCCCTGGACCTTCTTGCTCCACTCAATGGCTCTAGCAGACTGCGATCTAATGCCTTGTGGTACAACAACGAGCTCAACAGCCGGAAGTCATTCTGGAAACAGGCAACATTCACCAGACCCATTGCCCAGAACAGAAGGCTGTCTGTGTGAATCCCTGCAATGTGTATAAAGCCATCATTAGGAAGGCCCCTTCTATGCACATCTGTAACTCTACCAACTACGTGAAAGAAATGGTTAAATAGCTGACTAACCTGGTAAGCCTGAGTGCCACTCTTCCAGCCTCCCGGGAAAACGCCTGATGCCCGCTACGGCTAGTCTGGCCCTGCTGAGTGGTAAAGCCAACATCCCTTTAACAGAGAACTTTTCGAGGATCGCACCATTTTTAGTCAAAATAGAAATGATTTGCTCCTCCTTTCTCTTCCCCGACGTTACTCCCCTTCAGGGTTAGACTGGCCTACAGGGCATTAAGGCAGTGCCCGATGGGCTGGTCTGACAGGTCTGTGTGCGGGCTGTTTTTTTTCCCCGGGAGGGGGTGGGGGTCCGGGGGGTGTTTACTGTTGCTTTCACTATGAAAATAAACATTGCCTGCAGCAAGCTCAAGTCAATACAGTCTCCCATACCTTGCAAAACACTTATCCAGCTTGTCTTTACAAATTGAAAAATGCCCCAGTTTACAAACATGGGCCACTTTTTTGATCTATTTACTAACGGGGGCCCTTTTTGGGGGCTGGGGGCGGTGCATGCTCTGGTTAAAAGAAAGCATCATCCTGATAGCAGTGCTTTGTTTTCAATTGAAAACAAATGATCAGCAGTAAGCCCCTCTGTGACAGGCCATTACTAACATCCTTTGTCGTTTATATCTGGCTGGGAGTATGTCAAAAGGGAAGGGACTCCAAATATCCTTCAAAACTCCCCGCCCTCCATTTGGGATAATCACACTGTGTATACTTTCACACGTTAGTAAGGCCTAGCTAACCAGAATAGTATGTTTGGCAATCATGTGTTTGATTGCATTTTTAAAAGGTTTAACATAACTATAATGTTTAAATAAGTCATACATATTTAAACATTGCAGATTTAATAGAATAATTGTGAAAGATTCGGGGGGGGAGCTCAATTATTTTTCTTTTATACTGGGAGGGCGCGGCATTAAAAAGTTTGAAGACCAATGTTTTAGGGTCTTCCTCTCCATTACCTACTCTCACTTTTTCAGTGCAGCAGACATTTATTTCACTTTGGCAAAACTTAGATCAGTCAGCGCTATAGCCTCTCTCAATTCATATCCGAATAGTTAAAAAAATATATATATATCAGTTTCGGCGCTTACCCCAGGCCTGGAAAGGTTACCTGTATCACTTTTGCAGTTTGAAGATCGTCTAGGGTCAGTTGCTGTGTATTATCCTGCCATCTAGTGGCTGTGCTTGGAACAGTGCACCTGTTTTTAAGTCTGTTGCTAAGAATAAAGCAAACACAAGGAGATGATGGACGGAGGGCTGAAACTTTACAGACACTCACCCCCAGTAACAGATCTGGGTTGAATCCATTTTAGCTCACTTCACCACCCCAGTTCGGACCCAGCCATATGCAAATCAGTCTTGACTCTGTTCCTCATGGGAACAGTCCAGCCCGAGCTGCCAAGACCTGGCTTGGCAATTCGGGCTGGACTGTTCCAATGAGGAACAGGGTCAAGACTGGTTTGCATATGGCTGGGTCTGAACCGGGGTGGCGAAGTGAGCTAAAGAACGATGATGGATTCAACCCAGATCTGTGACTGGGAGCGAGTGTCTGAAAAGTTTCAGCGCGCTCCGTCCATCATCTCCTTGTGTTTGCTTTGTTGCTGGCAGAATCATCTCTCATCTAATGCAGTTGGTTGTTTGAGTGAATCCTTCTGCCCCTGCTCAAGTGCTTTCAGTGAACTGCATAAGGGTCTACATTACAACCTCTCTGCTGCTCATCCTTTATGTCTTGCTCTAATGTGCTAATGGTGCATGCGTTAGCACATTAAAAACAGACCTGCTGGCTATGCCAATGCTGGTTATTCTATTGTTCAGGGTCGATCCTAACGGGCTTCAAACATGGGACCTGCAGGTTAGATTCGGTTTACACCTGTAACATATAAAGGCATTAAACCGGCTTGTGCTACATCAGCTTTGCAGACCTAATTCATAATAAAGTGTTTCAAAACAACTGATAGTTACCAAGAGATTATTAAATGATTATAAGGTACACAAAACTAACCCAATATCTTCTCAAAGCTACGTCACTCTTATCCCTGCATGTATCACCTGCAGAACATACACTCCTGCTTACTATCTGTGGCCCCATCCAAAACAAAACTACCCAGGAATGGCATTTAAATAAGCCTTCTCTTTTGAACTAAATGTAAAATAAATACAGGATATGTCAATGATGTCGTATTACGACCCAGAATCATATAGTAAAACATGCACGACAGTTAGCAGCTATTTTGAGAACAGTGAAAAAGGTAGCAAGAATGCAAAATGACATTGTTAGTATGCAGAAATGTAAATGTACTCATATTTTGATGCCTTTTATTACCAGTAAAACAGTGCTCAATATAAGAAATCCGGAAGAGAAACATTAAATAGCTTGAAAACAACACATTTGTAGATGCAGAATCCACATTGGTCCTCGGAACGTTCATCCCACTTGAAGAAATGCTGGATTCAGTGGTTTGACTGTAACCTAGTAGTAATATTTTACCAAATATATATACAAGTGTCCAACAGCTTTCCCATGATTATAGTTATAGTTTCATTATGAAATCTGTATATTTTAACCAAAAATATCTTTTAAATCATTGCTAGCTGAGCTGCTGTTCGTTGTGTTGGTTGTTGGGTGTGCAAAATTCTGTGGACTAAAAAATGGATTCCCTTGTATACCAAAACCAGTTTGCCCTGCTGTGATGGCCTGTGTTCCAAGTGACGGTCCACTTAAGTCCTGTGACGCTTGAGATGGTAAAGACTGCTGATGAAGCCACTGATTTGGTTTTTGTTGTGACATTTGGTTGATACTAACTTTGGGTTTCTGAAAACCAAAAATATTATCTAATGAAGACATATCAGCTGGGGGTTTGTGTTGGTGCGACAGCTGTGATAGTCCTGACGAGACATTCAAAGTGTTGAAGTTTGGAATGTTGGAAGGTGCCATCATGTTCACCTTGGCTGGTCCAGTTGAATTGTATCCACTGGATAGATTTTGGTTTGAGTTACTAACTACCATACCGAGCCCCGGACCTGGAAATGGCATATTTGTGTTGAATCCATTTGTCACATTTCTATACGTGCTCATGTTGTCAACTGGTGAAGAAATTCCTTGAGTGCTTCCAAAGGACGATGCAGGTAAAAGTCCACTCGAAGGAGGAGCTCTAAGGTTCCCTTGTAAAGAAGCCATATTATTATCCATTAAAATGTTTGTTAAGTCTTTTGTCTGCAAAATAGAGAAAGTAATAGAAAATGTAGTCAGTTTAATAGCAAATGCATGCATACCATAAACATAGCAGTTAGGTTACTACAACTCATTTTTCTTGAAATACTAAGCAATCCATTCAACAATGAATTCTGTTTAGGTCCGTATACCCTCCGTTATCATTATTACACTCAATGTACTGACCGCGTAATAAGCTGGCACTGGACTTGCGATGTACCAAGAGGGGAGCAATCGCATATTCTGCCCAACCCACCCAAAAACCTTTTTTCGATTGACAAATTATTGAAAATGTACACTACATAACTGCTAACCTTCAACAAGTTTAAAATATAATTTAAAAGGGGTGTACTTTAATCATTTCTTCTCAAAATGTCAGCTTGTATCCGATTCCACCTTGTGTCCAGAGCGGGCATCTCTGCTGCTTTTTTCTGAATAGTGCCCTTTCCTTTTTCACTACAGCATTTACACAACATCTGACTCTATACAATTTCTAATCTGAACATTATTAAACCTATGTCCCACATAAGCATATTCCATTTTGTTTGTAAAGAGCAGAAAGAGAGAGAGAGAGAGAGAGAGAGAGAGAGAGAATATATATATATCTATATATATATATATATATATATATATATATATATATATATATATATATATATATATATATATATTCCTTCCAAAACGGCCCACTTTTTGACTCCAGGGCGCTCAAAGGCGGTGCGATTGCGGTACGGCAGAGCCAAGCCGTCAACAAATCTCTCCACTTTCCCCCCAGGGGATTCCGCTCGCACTCACGATAAGGAAACCATCCAGAATGCAATTGTCACAATGCTATTTTATTTCAGCATGCCAGAAACATCTCTACGCGTTTCGGTCTCTTCAGAGACCTTGCTCACGAGAATAACAATTCAACAATTACTGTGCTTTTTTTCTCTTTTTTTAAAACATACAAGACCAATAATTACATCACTTCCTGCCGCCGCCAGCTAAGCATTCTGGGTCATGTAGTTCAACCCCTCACCCCAATCCATAATGGACAGTGAAAAAAGTGCAACCTATGTGAATAATTTTTTCCAAATTTTTTTTAAAAAAAAAAAAGGATTTTTTTATATACAAACTATATATGTTGCAGAGTGATGTTAGTATTGCTGTTGAATTTATAAGGGCTACATACACTCCACGATCTATATAAGTGGACAGTGGTAAAGTGCTACACTGCTCGTTGTGTGATCACAGTGGATTGAATTTTAACCACTTGTGTCACTGCTAATTCCAAACCGGTTCTGCCTACAGTAATGGTTTAATCTCGCCCTCCAGTGGGCCAATTTACACACTTAAACTCTTGCCCTGAAGTGGGCCTTAAATTATATATAGTGTCTGGCGGCCCCGACATTTTGGTTAAAAATGTGGGGTACTAGTTCGAAACCACTTGTCCCTTACTGGAGTAATTCCCACTTATTCATTTCATCACCTGATTTGCCTATTATCCTGTCTCTGCAACAAACTACTTTACATTACTAAATTCCAATTAAAATTCTTAGTGCGTGTAAAAATTGTGAATGGTGAAAAATTAAAGATATTAAACTGTGTGTGATGACCCCTAAATTTCTATGATCTAAAATTTTGGTGTATTTGAAACAAAATTCTGAAAAAATCTGAGGAGGCCACTATCTAATTAATACTATAGTCTCGTATTTAACAGGGAGCTCTTTCAGATCAATTCACAGATGATAATGAAGCTCTTCGTCTTGATTCAATCCATTAGGAGTGAGAGTTCGAAAGTTCAAGATGTGTCGTGATTCTTTCTGCCTTAGAATTTTTTCTCTGTCTCCGCCTCTTGGATGTATTCCCACTGATTCCACGGCATAAAATTTCAGGTCTTTCCATTTGCCCCCATGTTCTTTTTCCATGTGTTTGGCAACTGCATTGCTCCTATCCAAATTGACCGTAGCACGTACGTGTTCCAAAATACGTTTTTTCAATTCACATATCGTGCTGCCCACGTATTTTAAAGAACACTGGCACTCAATTATGTATATGACAAATTGGCTTTTGCAGTTGATCAATTGTTGAATTTTCCAGACACGTTTGTTGGCCATCATTACCTCTTTGGTGTTCTTGGCAATCGCGCAAACCTTGCAATTAGTACACTTGAAGAAACCCCTGGGTTTCAGCCACATCTCTTGCTTCTTTTTATTTTGAAAATGACTGTGAACCAGTTGATCCCTAAGATTTTTTGCCCGTCTAAAGGTGATGTTTGGATGGTCCCCCACTAATTTGGAGACTGTTGGGTCCATATGCAATATATGCCAGTTCTTTCGCATGATTTTCATGAGTTGTTGATTTTCCGTGGAATATGTTATCAGACGTATTTTTCGTTCATCCTTATTTTCCTGGGTTTGTCTCTCTTTTAACAGATCAGTTCTAGTTACTGTCATTGTTCGTTGTAACGATGTGTTAATGGTTTTTGAGTTGTATTTTCGTGTTTTAAATCTTTGTGTTGCCAAACGTTGGTGTCTTTCCCACTCTTCTTCCTGGGAGCATATTCTTTTAATTCGGAGAAATTCCCCGTAGGGGATGTTTTTAATCAAACTACTTTGGTGGAAACTTTCCGCATGTAACACTGCATTCGTTGCTGTACTTTTTCGATGCAGTGTGGTCTGTATTTCGTTATTTAGGATGTAAATTTCAGTATCCAGAAAAACAACCCGTTTGTCACTGATGTCATATGTGAATTTCAAACCGAATTCTGAGTTGTTCAATATTTTGAAGTAGTCAGCGAATTCTTCATTGGTTCCATCCCAAATAATTAGCAGGTCGTCGATGTACCTTAACCATGCTATAGTTTTACTCACATGATGGTCATTTTCATTTTTCCAGGCCCAGATCTTCTCCCACCATCCCATGGTAAGGCAGGCATAACTAGAGCTAAATGAAAAACCCATCGCCGTACCTTTTACTTGGCGATAGATTTCTTCTCCAAACATGAATGTGTTTTGTTCCAAACACATCTGGATCATTTCCAATAACATTTTATTGTGATCTTCAAACTGGATGTTTCTCTCCTGTAAAAATGTTCACATGCTCTTAAACCAATGTCATTTCTTATGTTAGAATATAATGATATCACATCCATCGTTATCAGTTTGTATGTTGTTGACCAGGGGGTTTCCTGCAGATGTCTCAGCAGGTCTCCTGTATCTTGCAGATATGACGTCAAACCTTTGACGTATGGTAGTAAAAATATATCCAAAAAATTGGCCATTGGTTCCAGTAATGCTCCTTTCGCCGATATTATCGGCCTTCCTAGTGGTCTAGTGGGATTTTTGTGAATTTTAGGGAGGAAGTATATCGTCGCCATTTTCGGATACTCCCTGCTCAGATATTTTACTTCATCCTCATCCAATAGATTTTTCTGCATCCAGGAACTAAGTTTGACATCCAGTTCCTGTTTCCACTTCATTGTCGGATTTTCTTTAAGTTTCTCATAATATTCTCTGTTTCTCAGTTGCGAGTATGCTTCCCGCACATACATTTCTTTCTCCAGGATGATGACATTTCCTCCCTTGTCTGCCATTTTTATTTCGATTGTGTCATCATTTTTCAAGTTTTGTAGTGAGATGCGCTCATTTTGGGAGAGATTATCTGTTTTGTTTGTATAATTCAAATGGTAAAGGTCTTTTATAACACAGTCATGAAATATATCAATTTTGTTACCCTGCGCAAGCTGCGGATAAAATTTGGATTGAGGTTTTTTCGACTGCAGCCCGCTCCGAATTGTGTACAATATGCCCGCAGCTCTCTCCTTTCATATTCCGGGTTTTGATCCAATTCCATAAGAGTAACAAAGCTTTCTGCATCCTTTGCTGTAAGTTCCATATTGGGTACTGTGATCTTTTTACTGTATTGTGACATCTTTGGATTCTCCGTAAAGAGTTTGGCTAGTTTGACTTTTCGAATGTATTTGTACAGGTCTATCCTTATTTCCGCTAAGTCAATATTATTGGTAGGGCAAAAATTTAGACCACGTTTCAATAGTCTCATTTCCATTTCGGTCAATACTTTTTTTGAAAGATTTATAACTTCAAGTTCTTGTGTCGGATTTGTAGAAGGCACGTCTAACTCCATTTCTGCCTCATACTTCTCGTGGTCGTTCCCACTCGTTTTGAATTTGGATTTGATTTTGATGTTCCGCTTGCCTCGTCTTGTTGGTTTATGCGGGCATTTCCTCGTCCTCTGCCTCTTCCCCGGCTGATTCCCACTGGCGACCTATGGTCTTTTCCCAATTTTTCTGTTGGAGCGCCAGTCTCATTTCGCCTAAAAAAGAGCATTGTGGCCTTGCTTCACTTTGTTCAACTTCCCCTTCACTGGCATCGGTGGATGTCAGTGATGAAAGACTGCCAGTGTTGGTTGTCAAATCCAATTTTTCTTGCTGTTTAAACCGATCATACTTCCTTGCGTATGTAAAGATCCGACCTTCTTGATAATCTTCTTTGTCCCGCTGGAACTTGGACTGTTTCCTCATTTGTACAGTTTCCTCATGTTTTTCTATATGATGTTCTAGTTCCTCTTTAAACTTCTTTAGATCCGGATTCAGATCTAAGGTTGCCAATTCTTTTTCCATTTCTTTTAGTTGCGATGTCGTTTTCTCCAAGGCTATTTCAATATGTCTTACCAATATTTCCATTAGTCCCAATGAAGATTTTAAAATGAATTCACCCCACTCATTGAGCAGATCATTACTTGTGTCCTGGTGATTAGGCATCAGATTTATACGCAAACCTCGTGGGATATGTTTTACTTCCAAATATTTCCTCAAAGAAGCCACTTCCCACCATTTGTTTATTTCTTTTTTTGAGAGCTTTTCCCATGTTCGCAATTTATTTTTTATGTCCGGTTTATGTGACGCTCCACTTGCACTGTTTACCGACACTTCTTGTTCAAAGAACGTGTCGATTAAGGCATTTCTTTTGGCCTCCCTTTTATCCATGTTTCACTGGCGTGTTTCAGCTGTTTAATTTCATTGATATTTCCTTAGCTTATGTATGCTCCTTATTCGTCTCTTCGTGTTGCTCAAGCCCGTAAATCTGTAACAGGAACAGTTCCCCGAGTCGCTTTACTCGTATTGTATTTCAGGTTAAGCACTCCACATTCTGAGACCAGCCGGCATTCATCCACAAATAGATACAATGTTTCAAGAAAAGTTGCTCGCTCACCGCTTTGAAGGTTCCCGAGTTCCGCGCTCCCCTCCGGTCTCGCTTTCCCCGGTCTGCTTCTCACAGCGTTTTCTGCAATTTCCTCTCATATGCGTTTCACAGCCGGCGTTCACCCGAGTCAATCTGTCAATTCCTTCCAAAACGGCCCACTTTTTGACTCCTGGGTGCTCAAAGGCGGTGCGATTGTGGTACGGCAGAGCCAAGCCGTCAACAAATCTCTCCACTTTCCCCCCAGGGGATTCCGCTCGCACTCACGATAAGGAAACCATCCAGAATGCAATTGTCACAATGCTATTTTATTTCAGCATGCCAGAAACATCTCTACGCGTTTCGGTCTCTTCAGAGACCTTGCTCACGAGAATAACAATTCAACAATTACTGTGCTTTTTTTCTCTTTTTTTAAAACATACAAGACCAATAATTACATCACTTCCTGCCGCCGCCAGCTAAGCATTCTGGGTCATGTAGTTCAACCCCTCACCCAAATCCATAATGGACAGTGAAAAAAGTGCAACCTATGTGAATAATGTTTTACAATTTTTTTTTTTTAAAAAGGATTTTTTTATATACAAACTATACATGTTGCAGAGTGATGTTAGTATTGCTGTTGAATTTATAAGGGTTGCCGAACTCTCACTCCTAATGGATTGAATCAAGACGAAGAGCTTCATTATCATCTGTGAATTGATCTGAAAGAGCTCCCTGTTAAATATGAGACTATAGTATTAATTAGATAGTGGCCTCCTCAGATTTTTTCAGAATTTTTTTTCAAATACACCAAAATTTTAGAACATAGAAATTTAGGGGTCATCACACACAGTTTAATATCTTTAATTTTTCACCATTCACAATTTTTACACGCACTAAGAATTTTAATTGGAATTTAGTAATGTAAAGTAGTTTGTTGCAGAGACAGGATAATAGGCAAATCAGGTGATGAAATGAATAAGTGGGAATTACTCCAGTAAGGGACAAGTGGTTAACGAACTAGTACCCCACATTTTTAACCAAAATGTCGGGGCCGAAAGACACTATATATAATTTAAGGCCCACTTCAGGGCAAGAGTTTAAGTGTGTAAATTGGCCCACTGGAGGGCGAGATTAAACCATTACTGTAGGCGGAACCGGTTTGGAATTAGCAGTGACACAAGTGGTTAAAATTCAATCCACTGTGATCACACAACGAGCAGTGTAGCACTTTACCACTGTCCACTTATATAGATCGTGGAGTGTATGTAGCCCTTATAAATTCAACAGCAATACTAACATCACTCTGCAACATATATAGTTTGTATATAAAAAATCCTTTTTTTTTTTTTTAAATTGTAAAAATTATTCACATAGGTTGCACTTTTTTCACTGTCCATTATGGATTGGGGTGAGGGGTTGAACTACATGACCCAGAATGCTTAGCTGGCGGCGGCAGGAAGTGATGTAATTATTGGTCTAGTGTGTTTTAAAAAAAAGAGAAAAAAAGCACAGTAATTGTTGAATTGTTATTCTCGTGAGCAAGGTCTCTGAAGAGACCGAAACGCGTAGAGATGTTTCTGGCATGCTGAAATAAAATAGCATTGTGACAATTACATTCTGGATGGTTTCCTTATCGTGAGTGCGAGCGGAATCCCCTGGGGGGAAAGTGGAGATGTATATATATGTATGTATATATATGTATGTATATATATATATATATATATATATAAAAACCGGTACGCACAGCAGCGGGTGCCGACGTAAGGCCGAAACAATGGCCTCAATTAACTTTTTTGCACAAAGGTACGCCGCACATGACGATTACAAATGTCCTCCAACCGTGAGCAAAGCCCTGTGAGGCCGAAACACATAGGTGAGACAGACTGGCTTTGTGTGAATAAACCACTAAAGAAAGGATTTCTGAGTGCTGCGTACCTTTGTGCAAAATAATATATCTATGTGTGTGTATGTATATATATATGTGTGTATGTGTATATATATATATATATATATATATATATATATATATATCCTGTTATTGTTACAAATTACATTAACAGAGGAGCTAATGCACACAAAAGGTGATGGGAGGAATGCTGGCAATTGCTTGGGGTAGCATTCTAACCAATCACTTTTCACCACCTGAGCAACTTGAGACAAAGGGTTGCCTTAACGCAAATCAGTATTGACCCTGTTCCTCATGGAAACAGCTCATCCCAAACTACTGGACGAGTCCTCCTCCAGAACGAACCACAAGTAACCCCCGACTGGCTGGTGCATCCAGCCTCATCGAATAAGTTGCTCTCCTTCAGTAATGCTCTTTCTGGAAGAGAAAGGTAATGGGCTTCCTTGAGGATTTATAGAGTAAAGAAGACCAGTCATGGGAGCAGACCCTACCTTTAGACCTTGACCGATGCTGGCACAGTCTTTTTCATTGTTTCGCCACGAGGAGGTTAATTTCCCAATCTGGAATAGCCTTGAGGTGCATCAAGGCGCAATCACTGCAGGCCTTAGAGTCGTGATCTGACCTCAGGCACCACTCCAAAGCCACATGTGGGTCAGTCACAAACATTTATTTGCGACATTCCCCACTGGTGACATAATACTCTTGCACACTGTAATTTAGTTCAATTCTGAATCTTGATGACACGAGGAGCAGCTCCGGATCTGGGTCTGTTGACACCGGAAAAAAAAGGAACTGATATCACCGAGCATAGATGGTGCCTGTACTGGCCCACACACGTCGCATCCAGTGCAGAATGACACAGACTCAGAGCCACTGGTGCCACCTACCGGTGTGTAGGGGTACGGCGAAAGAATTTCTGCATCCAGTCTGACACTTGGGGAAGTATTCAAAGGGGGAGGAATCTGCAGTTAGAAGCCTCTATCAGAAAGTGGGATATAGCTTGGATCCTTTGGCACTGCAAGCAAGCGACCCATGTGTGGGCATACTCTGGACCATTAAGGGCATTAGATAATAAACACAAAATGTGATGGGAGAAATTCTTGCAAATATTCTAACCACTGGCAGTCACTCGAGGTAGCATTCCAACCCATCTTGTTTCACCCACTGTGCCACATTAGACAAAGGCCTGCCTTATGCAAATCAGTGCTGACCCTGCTCCTCATAGGAACAGTCCATCTTGCACTGCCAGGCGAGGCCCGCTCCAGAAGGAACAAGCAACCAACCCCAGACCGATTTCGGTCTTATTAGGCCTCATCAGTGAGGTATAGCTTAGATCCTGTGGCATGACAGAAGAGCACAATGATAAACATATATATCTCCCCATCTTTATATTAAAATTGAGACAACCCAGTGTATGCTACATGGAGTAAATTCTTTACTAAAAGTCTATCATGAAAACACTACTTAATTCTGTAAACAGATGAACTGTCAAACTGTCCTGTGGATTTTACTTTCATATATCCTGTCCCTCCAGCAAAATAAGTACAGCAACATCCCTGGAACAAATGCTAGACTGGTAGGATACATTTCCTCAGCGCATCAAGAACTGGACATACCCAACAATTACACTTGAGCAAGAGAACCTATCTTTTTATGACAAAGGCACAAGCTCGTAAATTTCTTTGCAGAGAAACTCACCTTGCGGGCATTTGAAATAAGATTTATCTTCATGTGCTCAGATTTGCAATAAAATTCAGATACAATGCCATGCTAACCAGCAAGTGTTGATCTGTAAAAATAAAACCATGAGGATTGCCTCAAGTGGCTTCAGTACTAAATTTTATTACAAGACCAGAGGTTCATATTATGCTTTCTTACCTTGCTACTTATATTACAGCAGCCATGAATCGCAAAAAACTAGACTTCTCAGCAAACTCTGGGTCCCAAACTACTTATTGCGGGGAAGTGATCCAACAATCAGTCATGAGCTAAGACTATTTTATAAACAGCGATTATCAGGAGGTAACAGCCACTTTTCTTGCTGGTCAGCCACAAGTTAAGTAATCCACATCCCTCCTTTCTGTATTGTAGTGTTAGAAATGTGTTTGGTATTCCATATCTGTTAGTGTGTTGGGCAACTGGGCTGCATTTCACACAGCTGTGCTTCTCGTTTGCCTTGTTTCTATATATCTAGATAGATTTTTGGGCATTGTTTTCCTTTTCTTGCTACTTGGGCTTCCACTAGTGGCACACTGCGTTTCATGTAGTGACATTTTGTTTAAAGACATGACATGGTCACTACAATGAACAGCATGCATCACTCTTGTAGAATACATTCAGGAATGGAACAATTGACTAATTATAGGTTGGGTGACTGCCCACATGCATTTATAGCTTGTACCCGGAATGCACGTTGATGTCTTTCTGAGGATATATTGGTGAGATCATTTTGAAGGGGGAATGGTTGATGGTATTGTGCATATAGAAGTCAGATGGATTGGTACATGGCATAAACAGTAAAAGGAAAATTGCAGGTAACATGAGTATGACCCTGTTGACTTCTAAACCTTGGTTTTAAAAATATATTTGAGTGAATACCGTTGCAATTGGTTTTAATGTAAAAGTGGTATTATGATAATAGTTATGAAGGGCCTGGTATTTTTCACATGATTCCGAATTTGAAGAGGAAGAATTGATCAAACGTAACCTATATTCTTCACTCACTATTTCTGAATAAAGTTCATAGCTTACCATATTGGCTCTTGGGCCTGTGCAATTACTGAAAACTAGACCCTCACCTACTGGTAGTATCAACTAGTAGCAACCTGCACACATTCATCGGTGTACATTCTTTTGGCAAGTCGGTTCTTGTAGCCAAAGAAACTTCGACATCAACCAAAAGAGATAGGTAAATGTTCTTTAAATCAAAACATGTGCCTTGTGATAAGGTCCAGGATGCTTCTATAAAATGCATTTCCAACTGTCAGTATTGTGAATTAGAGGTTCTCAACCGTCAAAATATATTAGCACTCAGTCAATCCATTTGACCCTCATGCCTGGAGGATGCAAGACAAAGACATTATGTTGTTTTGGAGAAAGCACAAAGGATGTTAATGATGGTACCACCAATTCAGACAATGAAAACTGGGATCATTCCAGTATTTTTGATATTGTGATTAGCGGTTCTTAACTGCCTAAAGATAACAACACTTAGCCAGTGTTAACCCTGTCTTTAATCAATCTCTTTTCTGCACCCCAATTTGACAGCTGACCATGTATTAGATCCTTGAATGGCTACCCTTTTTACCAAAAGTGGGAGGGTTACTAATGGTTACAGTGTAAGTCTTTCAGTCTGAAGGTTAACGGTTCGCGTCTTGGCGTCTCCATGGTCATTTGTCTGTTTTATTACAAAAAGTTTCAAGGTTCAATGAAACAAGTAAAAATTATTTATTTCTGTGATCCAAAGATGGCATTGAAAAGGCCTGGGCCTTCTGTCAGGACAGGCACTTCGATATGGTGGATCCACTTACCTAGATTTTAGATCTTGCAGAACAAGGAAAGGAGTCCAGGGATTCAGTAAGCTGTCTAACTGGGCTCAAAGAGCTTTGGTTTTGCTGATAATGCCAATCTGGCTATTTCGCTGGAATTGTAGTTAGCACATATCCCAATCGGGATTTGTGTCCTCCCATGTGCCCGCACTATTTCTGATGTCAATGGTATAAGAAAGTGCCCTCTTTTTGCATGGTTGCCTCCACTTTTTGCTAAACTGCTGATGTACTTTGACTGAGTGTGTCCTGGGTTCCTGCCAAACTGGTACCCAAGGCCTATGTTCTTTCCCTAAAACTGCATTAAAAACAAAACCCAATTGGCACTCTTTGGCCACAGGTCAGGCCCTTGTAAATGGTACCACAGGTACCAAGGGCACTGTGGCCAGGGAAGGCCTCTAAGGGCTGCAGCACTTATTGTGCACCCTTAGAGGCCCTGTACCTTTATATATATATATATACACACACACACACACACACACACACACACACACACACACACACACACACACACACACACACACACACACACACACACACACACACACACACACACACACACACACACACACACACACACACACACACACACACACACACACCCACCCCCCCCAATGCAGGCTGCGTGTTTTGGTGCAGAACAAAGGGAAGAGTCGACATGGCACACATCCCTGTGTGCCATGCCTACAACCCACTGCCCTGGCATAGGTCAGCCACCCCTCTAGCTGGGTGCACTATACCAGTGGTGAGAGTACAGGTGCATGAGCCCTGTACCCCTCCACTGTCTAAGCCAATTCTTAGACATTGTAAGTGCAGTAATGCCATTAAGAGTACATGGTGCTGGGAGGTTGTCATTACGAACTCCACAGAACCATAATGGTTTTACTGAAAACTGGGAAGTTTGGAATCAAACATCTCAGCACATTAAACGCACACTGATGCCAGTGTGGGATTTAATGTAAAATGCACACAGAAGGCATCCTAGAGATGCCCCCTGAAAAACGACCTAACACTAGTGTCCAGGCTGAGTGGCTGCTTGCCAGCTGCCACCACCAGACATGTTTCTGGACCCCTGGGTCGAGAGCCTGCTGCTCTCGGGGGTCTGAAACAATGCACATCCTGGGACGAGGTGCCAGGCATCTTCCCCCAGGATGGGCAGGGTCCACGAAGGGGAAGCTTCAAAGGTTTGCCGCCTTTGTGAGCTTCCCCAGGCCTTTGCTGCTTCCAGCAACTGGTCCCCACTGGTTTTAACCCCCACTTCAGGCGGGAGAATCGGCAGAAAAATCTAAGTGAGGAAGGGAGGTGTGCCCACCGTTGCCAACCCCACCCCTCAGGTGGGGGAGGCGAGGTGAAGCACAACTCTCAGTTACCGCCATCTTGCAGATGTGGGGGGACTCAGCCAACCAGAGTGAGGCATATAACCCCTCCCACTGGAGGGTGGCATAATAGGCGGTATACCCACCCCCAAGGACGGGACCCATTTGTCCCAACCTCTACCTACCTGTAACGCCCCTAAATCTAGTATTTAGGGGCAACCCCGAACCTTGCCTCCTCAGACAAGAACCGACCCAGAAGAGGAGAAGAAGAAGGACCGAAGAGCCGTGCTGAAACTAAGAAGAAGAGGACGCCCACTGACTTGGCCCCAGCTCTACCGGCCTGACCCCACCCCAAACCTGCTCCAGCGAAATCCCGGTGTGTCCTGCAGCCGGCAACCTCAAGAACCCCGAGGACCTGCCCTGCCTTCCACAAGAAAGACACTGTCTCCCGTGAGCACAGGATTTGCTCACCCACAGACTCTGGCTCCAGCCAAATCCGCGAGTCTGCACCACTCTGCACCCGTCGCCTACGGCCCGAGTTCAAGCGGCCCAACACCACGAGGAGGTCTCCCCGGCGATCCTGACCTGAGATTTGGTGATCTCCGACATGCCTCGAATCTCCAAGCGAAGCTTGCAGCCTCTTTTTGGAGGATCCCCGCGACTGGAGCTGGTAAGAAAACCCGATGCCTAAAGACACCCCTGCACCCGACGCCCCACGGCCTTGGGTGGCCCACTAGACGGTGTCCCAGCATCTCCAGGCATCCCAACTTACCTCTCCAACCGGTGGTCACCTCCAGAAGATCTTCGTCCCCGAGCCTGCAGTCTTTGTTGCAACCTGTGAATCCCCATTGAAAACAACAGGCCACCCGACGCCAAAACAGAACCCTGCACCCAGCCGCCCCTGCGTCGCTGCGGGTGTACTTTGGGTGCTAACTCGGATCCCCCTTTGTTCTGAGCCTAACACTGGGAGCTTTGCTCCCACAACCTTATGGCCTGCTCGTGAGCAGCCACCAACCGGAGGCCCCCTAGCCCCATTGGATAACATAGGGCCTCGGCCCTGTACACCCGGCCGCCCTAGTGCCGCTGAGGGTGTTTTGAGAGTGCATCCTTGACCCTGGGGGAACCCTGGTTCTAACCCCAGAATGCCAACTCCCACAAACTTGTACTTACCTGTGAACCAATTAACTCAATTTCCTTCCATAGGATTGCATTGACTGCTTTTTCCTAAAAAAAATTCTAAGTGTGGAGTTGGTTTTGTATGAAACATTGAAAAACTGCAAATAACTAAAAACTGCTTTACTTACCTTTTCTCTAGGAAATGTCCCAGTGTGATATGTAGGCATATCACACTGAGTAGAAAAAGTAATCTGAAAAGTAATCTGTAAAGTAATTTCCACTGTATTGGAAACATTTACAAACCTGTAACAAAGTCATTTTCATTCAGCTTGCCTGTATTGTTCAACCTGCCTTGAAAAGTACCATTTACACTTACCTGTACCAGGCTTGCTTGGTTCTAGAAAATAAATATAACTAAATAATATTTTTATACAAATCAAATTGGTCTGAGTTCAGTCTTTGAGTGTGTGACATCATTTGCTGATTGAGTGTGTACAACAAATGCTTAACACTACTCTCTGATAAAGCCTTACTGCTCGCCCACACTACTACAAATAGAGAGTAAGATGCTATCTACTTTTACCTCTGCCTACCTTTGGGGTTCCACTGGACTCTGTGCACACTATACCTCATTTTGGTATAGTATATACAGAGCCAGCTTCCTACAAATGGCGACTTCAATATTTTAATAATTCTATTTTCTGGCTTTATAAATTCACAACATTGTTCCATCCGGTTATGTGATCAATTTTCTTTATTTCGTTCACCTCGTTTCTTGTTTAAATGAATAATTTCAATTTAATTTCTATACATGAATTCCTCAGCTTATTTCAAGATTTTTTTTATTAACTCCTAATGCAATTTAGGTGGTTACCCTTGTTTAAGGGTGTTAGTTCATTCATCGGAAACCAAAGATTCAACATTAAACATAATATCTTTGCTAACCCTAAGAAATTATGAAAATCCTATCTTATTATTCTTGTTTCTCAAAATACTTCTAATGGTCAAAAATAAAGACAAAGTCCCAACTTTTCTCAAACGTCTTAATGATAATTTACATTTATTATAATCCTGGGAAACTGGTTTAGGTTGGTTACCTACCTACCACGCTCAACAAACAGTTTGACTTAGCTAAACAGAAAAGTGTGTTGAAACTTGTGTGTTCTGATTTCACTGTAGCGTTTAACACTAAACGTCATGAAATTTTCAACTTTAATGAAGATATTAGTTTGCAAGTATACTATATAAAATCTGTATTTAAGAATCTTGCATAAACTCTATTATGTAAATTTAAAGAACAAGTTGCTTACTTTTGATAATGCCATTTCTGGTAGAGACTAACCACATATTCCTCACTTTGGGAATTTCCCCTAAGCACTAGACTAGATTCAGAAATTTCTTGTCATAGCAACTGTCTCAGCCGCCATTAGGTGCTGTTGTGCTGCTCCGCATCAGGTCCTTCTCGCCTGGTTATGATGTTGTGGCCATATATTCGTGCGACCTCCACGCGCTGACATCTGTTTCTTACTGATCTCCGTCTGCGATGTCAGACGCAGTGCCCATAGAAATCAGTCTGCCAGTGCGCTGATCTCCAACTTGGGATCTTATTAGTGAACTATGTGAGGGGGTGGGTCGGCAGGAGATTATGCAGTTAGAGTCTCTACCAGAAAAGGCGTTATCGAAGAAAAGTAATTTCTTCTTTTGATAGAGACTTCTAACCACAGATTCTTCACCTTGTTGATAGATATCAAAGCAGTACCTCCCCAGGTAGTGGGTCTGTGGGATGACTCAGACCAGGAAATCCTGGAGGACAGATAGGGCATAGTACCCATCTCGCCAGACCTGGCTGTCCAGACAATAGTGCTTACTGAACGTGTGGAGGGATGCCCATCAGATTCCCAAGAATGGTACACCATGCGCCAGCGCAGTGGTAGCAAGCCTTCTGGGGGCTGCTTCTTGGCTAGCGTATAACGGTCTTTATGCATACTATCCATCAGGAAATTGTTTACTTTTGCACCACTTTCCTCTTCTTGAACCTAACAACTGATCGTCTGAACTGTGGTCTCTTGTCCAATCGATGTACAATATGAGGGTCATCCTAGGGTCATGGCATTGGAGTCATTCCTCACCCTTGGAAGGGTGTGGTGGGGCGTAGAAAGCCGGTAAGGTAGTGGATTGCCCTTTGTAGAAGGGCGTGACTAAGTTTGGCAAGAGAGTGGCTTTTGTACAGAGGAATAGTCTCTCCTGGAAGGAGGATATGCATGGCTGTTGAATGGACAAGGCCTGGAGTTCGCTCACTCGTAAGCACAAGTAATTGCGAAGAGTAATGCCATGGTCATAGTTAGGAGACTTAGAGAGCAACTGTGCATTGGTTCAAAGGGAGTGCACATCAAATAAGAGAGAATTAAATTAAGGTCCCACTGCAACTTCACAAATGGTGTTGGCAGGAACATATGGATCAACCGCTTTAAGGAAAGCATCTCAACAGGTGATTGAAAAGGGATTGGTGATCGAGTAGGCGTAGAAAGTCCAAAAGGAGAGAAAGAGACCCCAAGGCTAAGGCAAGGCAAACAACAAAACGTCAGAAGACTTGTCTATAAAGGCTCAATGTCACAGGAGGAACACCAGACAATAAACTTCTTACAGCGTCCCACACAAATAGTTTTGGTGGAGGGATGCCTGCCTGCCAGCCGAGAGAACACCAACTACTTCTGGAGAAAGACCATAAGCCATCAACTGTTGCCGTTCAATCTCCATGCATGGAGGTGTAATTGTGCATGCTTGGATGCAGGCCCTGGCCCTGTTGCAACAGAAAGGGCAGCCAAATCAGAGGGAGCATGCTTATGGCCAGGAGTTCTGGGTAAAACATTCTCCTCACCCATTCAGGAAGTAGGATGACTTGGGCCCAACCTTTCTTGATCTATTTCATTACTCTGAGCAGGACACGTAGGGGCGGAAAGGAGAACATGAGCCCTGAGCCCCAGCTCAGATAAAAGGAGTCTCTGTGACATGGAGATGGATCAAAACTATAGGAAGCTGGTGGCGATGACCCTGTTGCTAGCAAAGCGCAGAGTGGCCATGCGCTGGGCCTAGGGGGCCGATACCTCCGATAGCTGACTTGACAGCAGACATGCTTTACTGTAATACACAATCCGACATATACAATGAGCTGCTACCGCCATAGAACCGTCCCAAGGGCTATTGGGGACTATATCAGCAATACCTAATTGGGAGAGAGACAGAGGAACCTTTAGACCGAAATAACGAAATTAGTACCTCTAGAAAACTTACCTAATTTGCTGATCTGACTGCACTACAAGAATGCAGTACATCGCATGAACCTAAGGAGACTCCCCCCTCCCCATGACGCTGATTGTTTCCCCTACATTCTAATAGATCTCAGTTTAATACCGTGTTTAGTATGTTCATAATGCATGCCATAATCCATTCACAACTTGATGATGCTAGACATGTTTCCTAACAATGTTATGTATGTCCCGCCTTTGATTATGCTTATATCTCAATTATTTCTGTAAATGTTTTGTATTAGTTTTGAATATATTTTGTAAAATTCCATAAAAAAAATAATATATATATATATATATAAAACTTTTTTTTTTTAAAAGAAGTCTCCGTAGGAGATCCGCCTTGGGAACGCAAAAACTTGGACACTGCATGTTCCCTGCTGTGGCGCATAGATCAAGCTAGGATTCTCCCGGTTGTTGGAAGATGCCCTGTGCCACTTGAGAGTTTAACTGACATTTGTGATCTGCTAGGCAACATCGATTGAGTTTGTCTGCCCTGTCGTTTAAAGATCCTGCCAGGTGCTGTACAGTCAAAACATGCTCTGAGCATTTAGCCATTTCAAGAGACATAGAGAGTCCTGGTAGAGTACCCATGGCACTTCGCAGCCCTGTTTGTTGCAGTACATGGCGGTTGTGTTTGCTGTAAGAACCTATACCCTTTCCCCTTGATGTTCGGAAGGAACACCTTCAGTGCCAAGTGAATTGGCCATAACCAGCAACAATGCATCCGTCACAGCAGTTGGTTCTGGGTGGGGTACGGAGAGGGGTCTGCCGCTGGTCCAATTGTGGTCAAGCAGCCACCACTACAGATCTTTCGCAGTCTCCAGACACCTGGATGAAATCCGAAAGATTCCCTTGGTGCTGAGCTCACTGATGCTTCAGATTCCCCTGCAGAGGCAGCATGTTCCATTTAGCGTGATCCACAAGCAGGATGCAGGAGACCCAGAAGCCTCAGTGAGACCCATGTCAAAGGTTGAAACACCAGGATCATAGCTTGAATATCCTGGACACGCTGAGGTGGTGGGAAGACTTGGAAAAGCACCATATTCAGGATGGCTCAGATAAAGGGGAGCCATTGTGAAAGAGTCAGGTGTGACTTTGGCACGTTGATGATAAAAGCCAAACAATGTCAGCAAGTCAGCCATCGCCTGGGGGTGGTTTACGCCTGTTGAGGTGAGCCCATCTTCAGCCACCAGTCGTTGAGGTAGGGGAAGATTGGCACTCCCAACTTCTGCAGATGGGCTGCGACCACCACCATCAGCTTTGTGAACAGCCAAGGTGCACTGGTGAGACCAAAGGGGAGCACTGAGAACTTAAAGTGATCTTGGCCTACCTGAAACCGCAGATAACGCCTTTGGGACTGCAGGACAGGAATGTGGAAATAGGCATCCTGCAAATCAAACGCTACATTCAAGTCTCCTTGATCCAGGGGAGATGCAACTTGGGCCAGGGACAGCCTTCTAAAGTTGTCGATGAAAACGGAAAATGTTCAAAGGGCGAACATCTAGGATGGGGCCAACGCCTCTGTCCTTTTTCAGCACCGGGAAATTACTGGAATACCAGCCAGTCCAGATCTCTGATGATGGCACACTCTCCATGGCTCCCTTTGCAAAGACAGCTTGAACTTCTCATCAGAGCATGAACAAGTGATATTCCAGAAGGTGTTGTGGTGGGGTGGCATATCTAAGGGTTGTGACAGGAAGGGTAGGGAGTAACCGGGTTCCACAATTTGAAGCATCCATTGGTCAGATGTGATGTTCCTCCACCCGGTGAGGTGACAGGTGATGCGATCTCCCACTGGGCAATCGTGTCCTGCTGAGGGTGATTTAAAGTGGTTTTGTGACAGCTGCAGGAGGGGGTGCTGTGGTTTGGATAGATCCTTGGAGCTGGACGCCTGTTCCCATGCCTCTACCTCTAAAAAATTGGAAGGCTTGCTTTTATAGAGGCATGTTCTCTTGTGGTCTCTGTTGGTATCCTCTCCCGAAACCTCGAAAGGGGCGGAACTGTTAGGGAAACTGTAGCACAGGCAGAGTAAGACCAAGGCAGCGTGCAGTGGTAAGGTTGTCCTAGAAATATTCAAGGGCCGAGTCTGCCTTGTCCGAAGAGACAGATTCCATCGAAGGGCATGTCCACAAGTGGCTGATGGACGTCACTAGAGAATCTGGTGGAGTGGATCCAAGTGGGTCTTCTAGCACCATGCTGGTCCAGATTGCTCTACCCTGGCAGTCAGTGTCCTGGCCTGAACTGAACTGAAGGAGTAGCTTGCTGCGCCTTGGCCATCCTGAATAAGGCGCTGAAGTTTAGACCTTACATCATCAGCCACCGTGCGCAAAATGTCCACCATCATGTCCCATAATACAAGAGTGTATCTCCCCAGGAGGCAAGAGGTATTGACAGACCTGAGGACAAGGCTGGCAGAGGAGAACATCTGTTTGGCAAACTCTCCATGCGTTTCAACTCTATCTGGTGGGGTGGTCAAAATGCATTGGGATTTACATGACTGATGAAGGCCAGAAAAACTAGATATTCAGGTGAAGGGTGCTGGAAGGGTCCCCCAGGACAGGCCTGCACCTTCCAATCTTCTATTGACTGGAGGGCTGTCTTTGCCCAGGTGCCCTACAGACTGTCTGTACGTGTCTCATTAAAGGGAATAAGAAGTTTGTGGTTTGTTTGTCCTTGATAGAGAACTTCTGAGAGCACATTAGTCATCTCTTCAGTAGGGGGTAAAGCTAAGTCCAGTACTTTGACTGCTCTCCTTATCAGTGTTGCATAGGAGGCAGAATTCTTGGTGGCCAGAGTAGGTAATGGTGATTGGAAGCCACTGTCCAGGGATGTATCCAAGCCACTGGCATCCTGCAAATTCAGCAATACATTTTCATCATATTAGACATTGCTGGAGTCATTATCAGCATATTCATGGAAGCGATGCAGAAGTGTTTCAGGGTCAGAACTAAGGCATTCTTGGAGTCGATGCAACATCAGTTGGCATAATTCCAGGTTTGCTTCTGAGTCCGAAAGGACGAGCGGCTCCTCCTCCGGTGCCAAAGTTGATGCCTGGGGTTATGACGCGGGCTGTGGCGTTGTCATAGGTGTCAACATCGGGCCAGAAGTAATAATGCATCTCGGGGCAAGGGTAAAATGGTAGACTGGAGGCCACCTCGGATCCATAGGGTCCAGAGGCACACTACACGGATCCTTCCGGCACCCAAAATGAGGCCCCTGGCCTCCCTAAAGTCTTTCATTTGTTGCTGAGCATCCAGGAAATTTGGGGCAAAGCTGGAGGAGGGTTAGAATAGATTCTTGGGACGGTAACAGAGTTTGCAACCTCAAGGTACCCAGAGCACCATGCAACTCAATGGTGGTAGTTGCAGTATGAAGGGGAGTCATATTTGGACTTCTTATGTTTCTTCGACTTACCAAAATACTTCGATTTCGGTGAGGACTGGTCACGAGATCTGCCCCCGAAGCAAATCTGCGCTCTCGGCCAGCCTTCCTCGACCTCTGGCGATGCTCCATGACGTGCAGCTTGGCTTCCCAGCTGCACATGGAATAGGGGTTCATCTTGACATACCTGTCACACAATGCAGACTCGTGCTTGGAGCCCAGACCTCGTGAGGGTTTGTCACTGAGATCTGCTTGTGACACTCTTTGCATGGCAGAAATCTTGTTGCCTTAGGAGGGAACATGGCCCTAGCACACTGGATTAAATTTGAGAGAAGGAATTCTGTCATATTTGAGGGAAGGTGCTCCGAATCCAAGTCAGTTGGCGCAGAAAGAAAAACTGAAGTCAGCACGCTGAGATGGTGCGAATATAGTGGCCCTGACATCACATCTAGACCAGGACAGACTTGGCATGGAGCCACATGTTGCTACCAACTAGCACGCAACGGATTTGCAATAAAAAATCTTCCAGATCCAGTCTGGCACCTGGGGAAACTCACAAGATGAGGCCTCTGCGGTTAGAAGTCTCTATCAAAAAATGAAAACAAGTTACTTACCTGTAACTTTGGTTCTCCAGTATTGGAAACTTTCATAGATTCCCATGCTTGTATCATTCCCCGTCGTCGAGATGGGAGTCCCCGGTATATATAAAATAGCAATAGAAATCATTACAAAAACAGAAACTAGGCCTAGGCCCATTCTAGTTTTGTAACATATCCACCTCTTTTTTGTAAAAGAGACCAAATAAAGTGAACAACCAATCAGTTTAGCATCACCCCTTAGAACCTTCCTGAGAGAACCTCAGATTTTCGTAGCCGTTGTGTAACCAAACTACCAAAGGTGCTGAAGGCCGAGCTTTCCCAGGGGAGGTGGGTGGGTCGCATGGGAATCTATGAAAGTTTCCAATACTGGAGAACCAAAGTTACAGGTAAGTAACTTGTTTTCTTACTCCAGTATTGGACCTTTCATAGATTCCCATGCTTGTATCAGAGTAGCTAGCATTTATGAGCACATTTTTTGAACCATGATCATTATTAAACCATTCTGGATTATTAAAACCCAAAAGTATGAAATATCAATAGGAATAAGCAAGAATAAAGCAACAGCAATTCACCATAATTACAACATCAATGGTTAATAAACATTCCTAGAAATATAAGTAATTATAAACAGATGAAGTTCAAAAATGTGCCAAGATCTGAAACAGCAAAAACGGAAGGAGGGATGAAAGGGAAAGCACACCACTACTGAAAGAGGTTCCTCAGGACTGCCTGGCCAACTGCTGTGTCACCCTGCGCTGAAGAATCCAGGCAATAATGTCTTGTAAATGTATGAGTACTGCTCCAGGTCGCTGCTCTGCAGATCTCCCGGATAGGAACTCCGGCAAAGAGGGCTGTCGAAGAAGAAACTGCCCTCGTGGAATGAGCACGGACCAGACCTTCCAGAGGCTTGCTCGGTGACAGTACTGGATAGCGCTGGTAATCCAACGAGCAATCCCCAGCTTGGAAAGGGGGAACCCCTTACGAGGGGCGCTGAAGGCCACAAAGAATTGAGGTGACTTCCTGAAGTCCTTAGTACGTTGAAGATAGAATTTTAAGCACCGTTGAATGTCCAGTGAGTGGAGTGCTTTCTCTGCTGGAGTAGTCGGTTGAGGGAAAAAAGTTTTGAGTATAACCGGCTCATTCAAATGGAAGTCTGAAGGTACTTTCGGTATGAACTTTGGGTTGGTACGGAGTATCACTGTCCCTTTTTAAACTGGAGAAAGGGTTCCTCAATGGTAAGAGCCTGTAATTCCCCTACTCTCCTAGCTGACGTGAGGGCTAGCAGAAGAGCCACCTTCCAGGAGAGAAATTTCAAGCCCGCTCGATGAATAAGTTCAAAGGGATGCTTCATGAGCTCGGTGAGAACCAAATTAAGGTGCCAAAGAGGCGGCGGAGGCTTGACTGGCGGGAAAACTCTAAAAAGGCCCTTGAGAAACTGTTTAATTATCCTTGCCGACCAGAGGGAAGGACCAGAAGATGTGCGTCTGAAGCGAGAGATGGCGGCAAGATGCACTTTGATGGAGGAGTGAGCCAGCCCTGCCTTTGCTAGCGAAAGAATGTAAGGAAGAACTTCATGCGGTGCAGACGAAAGAGGATGAATGCCCTCCTGCTGGCACCAAAGGCAGAAACGCTTCCACTTTAACCGGTATGTCTTGTTGGTACTTGGAGCCCGTGCCTGAGAAAGTACGTCCCTACATTCTGCCGAGAGGGTCAAACCAAGAAATTCTCGGTGCTCAGGAGCCAAGCTGATAACTGCAGGGATCGAGGATCCGGGTGCCAGACCTGGCCCTGGGACATTGTTAGTAGTGAAGGAATCGGCTGCAACGGAATTGGACGCTCCAGGTAGAGGAGATGTAGCTCTGTGAACCAAATTTGTCGGGGCCACGTAGGAGCTATCAAAATCATCTTACAAGGCTCCGCCTTGAGCTTCCTGAGAAGTCTGGGGATCAGTGGAATGGGGGGAAAAGCGTAAACAAATGCGCCTGACTAGGCCATCGAAAGCGCATTCCCCAATGATCCCGGATGGTGAAGCCTGCTTGCGTAGAATCGGCATTTCTTGTTTTCCGGCGTGGCAAAGAGGTCTATGGTCGGCCTGCCCCATAGGCGAAAAATCTGGTCCAGAGTGGACTGGTCCAGCTCCCATTCGTGGCTGACTGACTTCAGTCTGCTCAGAGAGTCTGACGTTTCGTTGAGAACTCCAGGAAGATGCTCCGCTTTCAGCAATATCCCATGCTGGATAGCCCATTCCCAGATTGTCTGAGCTTCTTTTGACAAAAGACGAGACCTTGTACCGCTCTCTGTTTATATAATGCATGGCCGTCGTATTGTCCGTTCGTACCAGGACTGCAGACTGCTCTATCCGCGGGAGAAACGCCTGTAAAGCCAGCCGGATCGCCCTGAGCTCCAGTAGATTGATATGTAGAAGACGCTGTTGGGGTAGCCAGCGGCCGCTTACGTGAAGGTCTTGCAAGACCGCTCCCCAGCCCTCCAGTGAGGCGTCCGTGGTTATTATTTGAGGAGCTGGGGTGACCCTGAAGGAGAGGCCCTGAGAAATGTTCTCCTCGATCGTCCACCATAGTGCGGCCTCCCTCATGGACACGGTAATGAAGATCTTGTCGTCGAAGGAACCGTCCACTTGGCGCCACTGCAAGTCGAGCTCCTCCTGGAGAGGGCGCATCCGCAACCTCCAGTGAGGTATGAGCAGAATGCAGGAAGAAATGGACCCTAGGAGGGATGTGTAGAGGCAAACTGAAAGTGACTGTTTTCTTATAAGTTGACGGGCCATGACCATCAGCTTTTCTGGTCTCTCCAGGGTCGGAAAAGCTTTGTTGAGAGATGTGTCCAGAATGGCTCGCAGGAACCGGGCTGTTCTGGATGGACACAGAGTCGACTTGTCCGTGTTGAGAGTAAGACCCAGATTGTCGAAAACGCGTGTGCACGCCGCAACCGATTTCTCTGCTGCGTGCTTTGAAGGAGCCTTTAGCAACCAGTCGTCCAGGTACGGGAAACTTGCTGCTGTTGTTTTCGCAGAAAAGCTGCCACAGGAGCTAGTACCTTTGTAAAGATCCACGGAGCAGATCGGTGTCCAAATGGCAGGACCTTGAATTGAAAGTGGCTCTTGGCTACTGTGAAGCGAAGGAACTTCCTGTGGGCTGGATGGATGGGTACATGAAAGTATGCGTCCTGTAGATCCAATGTGGCCATGTAATCCCCTGAGTTTAGGAGTCGAAGGATGTCCTGCAAGGACACCATCCGAAACGACTGTTTGATGAGATAGGTGTTGAGCTCCCTCAGATCTAGAATAGGGCGCCACTTCTCTAAGGTCTTCCGAATCAGGAAGAACCGGGAGTAAAAACCCCCTCCCCGCTGAGAGAGAGGAACCGGTTCTATCGCCCCTTTCAGGAGCATTTGATGGACTTCCAAACGTAGAAGACGAAGATGTTTTGACTCGGTGGCGCGAGGGGGCTTGGAAGGTGGTGCATGGACGAATTCCAGAGTATGGCCGTATTGATTGAGTTTCAGAACCCAACGATCCGATGTTATTTGCCTCCAGTAGTGGAAGTAATGTGAGATTCTTCCTCCCACTGGTGTTACAGGAGGAGAAGGGACAGTAGTTAGAGCCAGCAAGCCGCTATTGACGCTTAGAGGCGTCCTTTCCCTGGCGTCCTTGTCTTCCTCTGTTATTAGACCTAGAGAAAGAGGATGATTGACCCTGCCGCTGGTTATATTGCGGACGGTAAGATTGAGAGGCTGAGGGATAGGAAGAATACCGTTGTTGCTGGTATCCTCCTCTGTAGGAGGGTTGGCCTCTGCCTCTGGCCCCACGAAATGGTACCTTGCGGTATTGCAGGGTCCCTAAGGATCTTGCGGTCTCCGTATCCTTCTTAATATCTTGAAGCGCATCATCGATATGCTTCCCAAAGAGCGCTTCCCCATCGAAGGGAAGATCCAAGATCTTATTCTGGACCTCTGGACGAAACCATGTAGCTCGAAGCCAGCCCTGGCGACGAAGGACAGCAGCTCCCGCTAAGGAGCGGAACGCAGTTGTTGCCATGTCCATTGCACAGTCAATGACCTCTGAAGAGGTCCTCTCTCCCTCTTGGAGAATCTTTTTTGCCTCCTCCTTCGCATCCTCCGGCAATTGATCTAGATAGGGTGAAAGATCGCACCACATCTAACGATCGTAACGACCAAGTATCGCCAAGGCGTTTGAAGCTCTGACCATCAGGCTGGACATGGAGGAAAACCTCTTGCCGGCGTTATCCAGGCGTCTGCCTTCCTTATCTGGAGGTGTCATGAGGGGAGCTGAAGGATTTTTGGACTTCCTCTGGGCTGCCTGCGAGATGACAGAGTCCGGTTTAGGCTGACTAACCAGGCAAGCCGGGCTATCCTCAGGAGCCTTATATTTCTTTTCAAGGCGAGGCAGAACAGGAATCACAGTGGCTGGATTTCTCATCACCTTCAGACCCTCGTCCCAGACATGACCCACTATAGGAATGGTCCGAACTGATTTTCTGTAAGGCTCTTTGAAGTCATAAAGGAAACATTCAGACTGCACCGTGGGGATGGGCAGTTCAAATC
Organism: Calotriton arnoldi; assembly: GCA_963921515.1. NCBI lineage: Eukaryota > Metazoa > Chordata > Amphibia > Caudata > Salamandridae > Calotriton > Calotriton arnoldi. Next base: position 1,190,379 of record CAWUFW010003061.1, on the reverse strand, counting down.
TCTTAGCAGCCCTTTCCATCAAATTATGGAAACCCCCTATGTCTCCAGGGAGAGAATCCAATGGCGCTGGTGAAGGCGAAGCTGGATCAGGAATGACATAGTCATCCCACTCAGTGTCCAGATCTGGAATAGTGACGTTGCCCTGGTCCTCATCAGAGGTATCATCCTGGATGAGAGGGACGTTTGACGGTGTAGCTGGAGCCATGGGCAGTGGTGGAGGCGGTGGCAATTGAGGGGTAGAAGCCAATGTCGGTGGAAGAGCTGAAACTGGCACCCCGACTGAAGCAGGAGATTGTGTTGGGAATCTCCGCCTATAGTCAGACAGCATAAATTGTAAGTCCGTTAGTAAGGAGGAAGGCATAGAGACCATCTGTTGTTGGTAGTCCTCTTGATAACCCAAAGGAGGATCATACTGCTGCTCCTCCGCGTACTCTTCCTCAGAGTCTGTGTCTTGGCACTTCACGTGCAATTGAGATGGGCTACTCGCATACCCATAAGGCCCCTCCTCCTCCTCAGAACCATCCTCTTCAAGGAGGAGTGCAGGTGGTAGAGGAGTCACCCTCCTGGGTGAAGTCATTTCAGGGGTAATTTGGCGCTGACTGATCGCGATAGCAATTTTTTCCCTCGTCAGCGAGGTCGTCGACTATGATGTAATGGGCGTCGACGAAGACAGACGCCGTCGACGGTACCGTCGTCGAGACCGTCGTCACCACTGCCGCAGATGCTGGCGTCGACATGGTTGCCGTCGTCGTCATCGCCCTCGTCATCGACACCATCGTCGACGACAGAGTTACCATCACTGCGGAACCCACAACCGTCGTCGACGCCGTCGACACTAAAGGCGAAGGAGACGATGAAATCACCGTCGACGAGCCTGTCGACGGTGGGAGTACTGAAGGAGATGAGGAGTTAGACTGTACCTTTGAAGCCTTCGTCGACGGAGTCGTTGACAGCGTCGTCGACAAGTGAGTTTTCTTCACCAACTTAACATCAGAAGATGGTGATGATGGCTTTTTGAAGGCTTTTGGAGCCACAGGAGGCGAAGATGGAGGAACTGAGCTAGACTTCCTCTCTGATGTCGCTCCTGCTGACAGTCCTTCCCTCTCCTTTACACCTCGGTGAGGAGATTTGCTAGGACTACGCCTTTCAGACCTATGAGAGGTCTTTTTCAAGGCTTTACTGTGACAGTCTTTAGAAGGAGAAGGAGAAGACCTACCCCTCTTCACAGACCTCCTAGAATATGCAGCGGAGGAGGCCTCATCACTGTCACTGGAGACTGGTTCCTGCCTTGACTTAAGCTTCTGGAGCCAGGTCAAGAGACGCCCCTCACGGTCCCGTAAAGTCTTCGTTGAGAAGGTGCGGCAAATCTTACAGTCTGCTGCCTTGTGGTCTGGGTACAGACATTAGATACAATCCTTGTGCTTTTCCTCCACATAAAGTCTCTTCTTAGCACAGGTAGCACAGGCTTTAAAGTTAGCTTTTTTCTCTTTATCAGACATCTTGACACGAAGTCTAAGTAGGTTTTGCAGAAAAACAGGTGAAAAAACTGTAGAAATAAGTTTGACAGGAAAAAACTGTAGAAATAAGTTTGACAGGAAAAAACTGAGACTCCCTTGCACAACGTGCGGTTAAAATCTGAGGCTCTGAGGTTCTCCCAGGAAGGTTCTAAGGGGTGAGGCTAATCTGATTGGTTGTTCACTTTATTTGGTCTCTTTTACAAAAAGAGGTGGATATGTTACAAAACTAGAATGGGCCTAGGCCTAGTTTCTGTAATGATTTCTATTGCTATTTTATATATACCGGGGACTCCCATCTCGACGACGGGGAATGATACAAGCATGGGAATCTATGAAAGTTCCAATACTGGAGTAAGAATTGTTAAACTAAGGAAGTCGCCATTGACACCAGAAGTAGTGCGTGCACATGGGAGGACACAAACCCCGATTCGGACACGTGCTACCTATAATTCAAACAAGGTCTCGGAGGTCAGAGGGTTACACCCAGCCTGCACACGAAACAATTTAACAGTGACTATAGAAACAAGAAAAGAAAGAAACTGGGAAGAATTTGCAAAAGCTAGGAGTGCTGGAGAACACACAGATACCGTCACATATTTCGCTGAATGACAAACTCTTGTTGTTTAAGCTTGATTCCAACTTGTGTGATTTTGCAAGTTCAGAGACTAGTCCAACAGCTCAGGGTTTCATTATTCAGCAACCATTTTACAAATAAAATAGGGATATAGGTGTAGGTTTTTCCTCACTAAACAAAGTACAGTATTCTCTGAAAGGGGTGTTTGGGAAACATGTTTTGGCGAAGTCAGTAGGTCTATGAACTGCTGCGCCATTACTACTTTAGTAACTGGTTACAACAGTACACATGTAGGGGCCAGTTTCAGCAATACCAATGTAGGGGCCAGTTTCAGCAACACCAATGACCCTTCACCAAGAAGAAACGGCCGATATTTTATCTACAAATTTAGCAAACAATTGCACAGACTCTCTGCATTCTACAACCCAAGCAGGGTTTTTCAAATAGTTTTCTCTCCTTTGTTTCAAGGTTTTCTCTAACACCAATTCATTTATGTGTAGAAGAATCAGAGTTCATATAGAAAAGCTTCTTTCCAAGGGAGCCAAAAAGGAGTGCTTACTCCACCCTTAGGCTTTTTGTAACCAAACGTGAACATAATATGGAAAAGAATAAAACAAGAGCAGTCGCTTCACAAAAGCGGTCATTGTTCACCTCGGGAATGTGATGGTCTTTTTCCAGGAGAATTGATGGTGACGCTAGAACATAAGAACTCTTATCTCTCTGTTCCAATTTGTCTGGCACAGAGGAGGGTCCTCGAATTTCATTGGCATACCAGGGTTAACCAATTCATGTCTCACCCCTTTCATTCTGTTTTCTGCCCCATGTTTCACAAGGTTTCTCTGTAGAATCCCAAACTTCCAAAGTCAAAGATAACTTATCAACATTAGTTAAGGATGAGGACAGACTCTCATACATCTCTCAGGCAAGTGACCAGAATGGTAGGGCTGTTTGCATTGCCTATTTAAGCTGTATTTCCATGAGCCCATTGTTACCATGTACGCTCCAAGATCAGCAATTTATGAACGGTTCTCTATACAAACAAAGTACACTTAGACAAAAATACTTCAGAAGAGATTGCATGGTGGCAAGACCATTTAGTTGCTTGGAATGGTTGTACCATCTTCATCAGATCTAGTCTTATTCACATGCCAGTATGTGGAGATGAAGTCCTTGGAACGTAGACTAAGGAGGCGATAGAAAGGACACACATCCAACATTGCCACTTGTGCAACTTGAAGTAGTGTGGTTAAATCACCCCCATGTCTGCAGTCTCTCTCCGACGTATCCTGCCTCACTTTCCGCTCGAAGATGTGAAGATACTGTAGAGAGAGGCACTTACCAGCAAACATCCCCTGAAATTCTGGTCATTTTTGGAAAAGATCTCTTCATTATCAAAGGAGGTAATGACGCAGGTCAATCTGGCAGCCCAGCGACTGTTTCCTCAAGAGACTCAGAGCAAGAGGAAGAAGAGGAAGTTTAACTGATGCCGAAGACAGCCACTCCTAGAACCAAAAAGATGCTCAGTGTGTTAAGAACCACACTCATCTCTGAGAGCCATGCAACCAAACCGGCGGTGCATAAGAAGTCCCACACCGAGGTACAGCTCCACTACTGTCGAAGCTAAGCATATGAACCTCTAGAATGGACATAGAAAACAGCCACTTCCTGGGCCTCCACCGCTTTCAGGCTCCAGGCAGCACTGAAAGAAGGTTTTGGAGCAACCAATCCTCCGCTGAAGGGGTTTTAGCCTCACTGGCTTTCAAATCCTCCTTAATCCAAGGGCATTGAGCACCCTTGCTCACAACCAAAGTTGATGCCTAAGGAAGCACTGAAGCCAACGCCGAAGGTCCCATCAATGCTGAAAGCATCGTCGACAGATGGATTTGAAGAGTAAAAGGGTACTGATACTGCAGGAGGAACTCATCATCATTGGGACGATCACGGCAAAACCACCTTGTCCAAAGCCTTCAGAGACACTTCATCATATGAGAAGGCTCGCCTTTGAAGAAAAACTCCCATCAAAGACCTCTTCAGACAGAGTGCATAAAAAGCACAGGGACACAGGGCACAATTCCTCTCCCATATTTTTCCGCTATCATGCCCACACATACCCCCTCCTCTTCTGGAGTCAAATGAGCGCTCCACACAAACTTATTATGACCCTGGCAGACCATATGACCCCCCATCAATCCATATGACCAGCCCTTAAACATGGGGCCAGCTGATGATCCTTGGGAGGATTATAATTTTGATTCCCCCGGAGATCCTGAATTGCACCCCTATCCTGTTAGGCTATCCCCACCAGATGACACCAATGCCTACCATGAAGTAATCCAGAGTGTAGCTAGACACCACAAAGTGGACAAGCATGTGATATAGGAAGAAAAGGACTTCCTAGTGGAGACTCTCCAAGTCTGAATGCAAAGTCCAATTCCTACCCATGCTTAAAGGCATGCTTAAATCGGCCCCAGAAAATTGTAAGGAGCTGGTAAAAGTTAAGGTGGCAACACCTAGGAAACAGAAAAAGTATAAGCTCTTATCTAGGTCACCACCAGACTCCTTGGAGGCTCACACTGCATGGAAGTGAGCCTCTGACAAGCCACAGTTGATGTTCCTCTGCCTGATAAGTAAAGCAAAGGACTACATGCAGTGAGCAAAAGAGTAACAGTAGCAGCAGTTACTCATTGGTGCATAGCCAATTCTGTCGGCCTCCTCTCCAGGTATGACAGGTTTCAGTGGGAGGAGATCATGTCTAAGGGCAAGACTATCTTGGACACCGACATTCACTGTGTGCTTGATGCTACTGTTGCAGTTTACAGGGGTATTAATACTAGTGTCCTCCTCTGGAGACATGCCTGGCTTTTCATCTCCAGGTTCAAACCCACAGTCTAGCAACATCACCTCAACCTCCTGTTTGACGGATAGCATCTCTTTGGAAGCCCGGTAACAGTTAATACACACAAATAAAAAAGGACAAAGAGTTTGCTAAGTCCATGGGGATCCTGGCAGGAGCTAAAGCTACATACCCAATCTTACCAAAGACAGAAGCACACCTTCCTTCAGCAGGTAGGAAAAGATTATCCCAGGGGTGCGTATATAGGAAACAAGAGGAAGGGTACATGTGACTACTATAAATGAGCTTCCACCTCTAAGCAGTGACACCCATCCACCCTGCCTGCCGCCGGTACCTTTGCTTTGTGCTAAGTGGGCATCACTACCAATTCAAAGTACTTCCTTTCAAGGTCACCACAGCTCCAAGGGTGTTAACGAAGTGCCTAGCAGTGGTGGACACTCATTTGCAAAGGTCAGAGCACTTACGTCTTGGCTGATCAAGGCAGCAGCAGACAGCAATGCCTAGAGCACACTCAAGCAATGATTTCCCTGCTTCAAAGCTTGGGATTTATCATTGATGCAACCAAGTCCCACCTCCACCCTCAACAGATCCAGCCCTTCCTGGGTTCTGTGCTGAATGCACTTACAGGGAAAACCTGCCCCAACCACCAGACAATGTTGGCATTCCTGCAGCTGCTGCCTTTTTTTCTGTGCAATCATCAGCTTACAGTTGAATAGTGATGCAGCTTCTCAGGATGATGGCCTTGTGCATTTCAATACCACACACCAGGATCCACATTAACCCCCTATAAGAGTGCCTTACCAGGCAATGGTCACAATCAGAGGGTCACTGGGAAGATCTAATGTTGGTTAAGGCCAGCACTCACTGCATTGGTGGAACAGCAACAACTTGTTGCAAGGTTGTCGCAGGTGACCATTACCACAGACTGCTCCCTCACAGGTTGGGGCTCACATCTCTACAATAAGTGTGCAGGGGGTGTGGGCCTCACAACACCTAGGCCACCACATCAGTTACCTGAAACTACTGGCCATATGCTTAGCCCTTGAAGCCTTCTTCGAGGTCATTCAAGGGGAGGCAGGGGTGTAGTTCTCATCAAAAAGACAATATATGGCCATATATTTGCAGAAACAGGGCAGCACACACACATACACTCTCCTCAGCTACCAGCAGTAGCTCAGGGGATTTGGCATTGTGGGTATCTGCCATGACATTCAACTCCTAGTGGAATATCTTCCTGTGGTGGACAACGACTCTGCAGACCTACTCAGCAGGACACAAAAATACCATAAGAGGGAACTCCACCCGCAAGACTTACACAGATGCTTCGAGCGTTGGGGCACCACCCAAATAGACCTTTTGCCACCCCTGAAAATGCAAAATGCCCAAACTTTGTAACTAGGTACCCACACTCACAGTCCAGGGGCAAGGCACTATGAATAAATTGGTCAGGGATCTTTTCCTATACTTTTTCTCCTCTCTCACTACTCCTGTACATGGTGAGGAAAATGAGACAAGTGTCTTAGCGGCTCCCACTTGGGCCAGACAGCCCTGGTACTTTTGGAAATTCATAAGCCCCCACAAAAAGCTTCTGCTGAGGCCAGACCGTCTCACCCAGAGACGAAGGCTGAAACAGCCACCTAGACCCCCAGATAGCTCAACCTAGTGGCCTGCCACCTGAAGTCTTAGAGTTTGGCTATCTAAACCTTCCCCAACACAAAACAAACAAACCTCCCCCGACAAACGCCCAACACTATATGGCAGGAGTGTGCCAAGCATGTAATCTACAGCAACATATGCTGCAAACATACTGTTCTTGTCAAGATAATCCAGTTGTCACGGGAAACACGGAGATTACGGATTCACCAGTAGACATGGGGACTCAACTATCGCTTTAAAAGTCACTATCTCCCCAATCATATGGGCTAGAAAGATAGTTCCAACGGTTTTGAAATCAAGACAAGCTCCTCAAGCCAAGATAATCAGCTGCCACTCTCCTGCAAGCAGAGCTGTAAAGACTTTGTGGCTCCTCGGGTAACCTCTATTTGACGAGACATTCTCCTTGCATATTCTCCAGTGAGTTAAGCCTTGTGCAGGAATTACTGGAAATGGGTCCTCTTCTTGTGCAGCCAGGCACGTTCTCGTTTAGCCACAGTTCTAAAGCCACAGCATGAAGGATTCACATAAGCTTGCCAGACTTAGGCCCAGTCTGGAGGAACAATCATTACTCAGAAGCAATTGGTAGGCCTGAACGGGGAGGAGGGAGGATAACGTGAATCTATAAAATATATCAACACTGGAGAACCACAGTGTACAGATAAGTAACTTGTTTTTTCTCCAGTATTGTATCTTTTATAGATTCACATGCTTGAATCAGAGTAGTTAGCAGTATCCAAAGACTAATGACGGCGGGTAAGGCGAACCATCCCACCATGAGACCCAAACTTAAATACGATTAGTCGAACCAAAGACATTAAAATTACACAAAATCAGAAGAGAGATAGCAATAATCAATCATAATAAAAGTACTAAAAATGGTGAACTACCAAACATTTTAACAGAGAAATTTGAGCTTAATAGCTGCATACCTTATGCGAACAATCCTTGCAGGGCATTCTGACCGACCGCTACATCCGCCTTACTCGAAGCATCAAGGCAGCAATGCTTTGTGCCAACGGGCCCTCCAACACCATCATCGACCATAATGTCGATGATGCAGCGTGAGGAGGAATCTTAAACGATGGAGCAGCTGCGAGTGCGGCCATTGACGGCGAGGTGATCGACAAGGAAATCTTCGTTAGAGATGGCCTCAACACTGACGACGACGGTGTCATTACCTCGTTCTTTAACAACGCGGCCGTCGTCGTCTTGATCATGGACGTAGGGGAAGTAGCCGACAAGACCGGCGATGGTGCGCCTGATCCTGGAGACATGGAGGCTGTAGACGGTGAGTGTTTTGTCGACTGGGCCAGTGACGGACGGTCTTTTTTTGAAGAGGACTCCTTGAAGGGGGTGTAAGGAGCAGATGGTGGTGCTGAACTAGATCTTTGAGGGGAGGAAGAAGGGCCAGCCAGCTCCGTTTTTTATCTTTTTTCCTCAGCAGCATCTCTGCTTTGAGACCTAGATTTTTTTGTGTCTCTGTGAGAAGAGGACGGTTCTCCCTCTTTCCTTTTTCTAGAGGAGGTATGAGCACTTTCCTCACACTCAGAGCCCGAGACCTTGGCAGCCTTCTTTTTCTGTAGCTATAGAAGCAATCTACCCTCTCGATCTTTGAGGGTTTTTGAGGAAAACGTACGGCAGTGCTTGCATTTTCTGAGCTTATGATCCTGTTCAAAGCAATACACACATTCTTTATGTGGATCTTCAGAGAAAAGTATGGATTTTCCACTATTCTTGTAGGGCCTAAAAAGCCTTTTTTTAGACTCAGACATTGTGAGAGAAAGCACAGCCAAACACAATTCCCAACTGTACCTCAGATGATGATATGAGGTGAAGAGATAAACTGGAAACTGCAGGTCAAAAGGGTAACAGTGAAACACTGACTGAGCAGAGCTCAAGGAGACTCCCTAACACGTGACATGCAGTAAGAAATCTGAGGGACGGTGGCTCTGCAGGGGATGAGTACTCCAGGGTCTCTGCTCAGACTGGCTGAAGTTTGGTTGTATTGAATCGATGTGAATTGTCTACTAACTACTATAGTTTTTTCAATGGAGTTTAATGCTAATGCTTTAGCACTGCTTTTATTACTTTTATCGTGGGACTCCCACCCTGACCACGCGGAAGATTCAAGCATGTGGATCTATAAAAGATACAATACTGGAGAATGGCAGTTGCTCTTGGAATATCCCATTAGGATACCTCGTAACAAACGCTTCAAGTTCATTCAGTTTACCTTTTTGCGCAGAGTGTACTTGACGCCCGCCAAAAATACACACACTCTTCCCCGCGGCTGCGTCCTCTTGCCCCCTCTGCTATATTGAAGATGCTGACCTCTTGCACATGCTCTGGGTGTGTCCTACTTTATCATCTTAGTGGGAAGGAGAATGGGATTCGCTTATATCACTAAGGGAGAGCGCCCACTGGGACACTCGGGAACATTGCATAATAGATCTCTACCCAAGGTCGAAGACTTCCTGGGCAGAAGTGCGTTTTGTTGACCTAGCACTCTTTCTTGCTAAACGGCAAAAACGCGATGTTGAAAGTCTCCCACTCCGTCTTCTGTGTTAGGCTGGCACACAGAGGTGTGCCGATGGGGAGCTGCTGAACGTCCGGCGCTACAGAAGGAGAAATATAGGGGGCTCCGTAAACGACCTATAGCTATGATATGGGATGCAATGTAAGACCAGTTTCGTGCGCAGAAAGAAGGGATGGTTGATACTAGCGCAATTTCCTTGGCCTATATGTGTGTAGACGGTAGCTTGTGGTTTTCCCTTCCCATCTGATGATGACCACGAGTACTGACTGCTTGAGTTTGCCTCAGCTGGGATGCGCTCAGCTTCCCTGATTATGTGTCCTTTTACTGTCGGAGGCCAGAATATCTTGGTGACTGTGTTGCGGATGGATGGGAGAGGGGGGTGAGTAAGTTATTGGCCCATACAACTGTAGTTTTTGACGGTACAATTTGAGGCTTTAGCTACTGTATTAATATATTTCTAGTTAATTACATCTTTACATTGCTAATGCACCTGAAGTATCCAATGTATATATCTAGCCAATTGTTGGCTCACTGCAATACAATGCTGTAAGTTTCACGTGGAGAACAGCCAAGTATACAGTTGTGAAACCTAATAAACTATGTTAAAAAAAAAGGCCATCTCTGTGAGCAGATGTCCATTCCTTTCGGGCCTTCCATCACGGATCTGGAGCTCTGCTCCAGACTCTGTTGGCTTTCCGATGACTCCACACTTTCACAGTGTGCTAGGAAACAATGTTTCCACCAAAAATTACAGGATCATTGCCATGCAGCAACTGTGGGAAGCATATATCTGTCATAGAACTGCAACTGGGCTCAGGACATGACTCAAAATCGTGTGATAAGTTTGCCCTCATGCACCTAAAGACTATTCAAGACAGGAAGGCAAAGTTTTATGTCAATAAAGAAGATGCAGCCTTTGTGTAGATCCTGCTCCAAATCGAGGCCCTCTTCTCGTTAACGGGGCTGCTCCCCAAACCATTCTATTTCCGCTCTAAGTCCTCTAATATGTTGAAGTTCAAGTCCAAATGCAAGCATAAAAAGCGAAGCAGACATAACCCCATCCCGCCACACTGACTCCAAAAAGAAGGCACAAGGGTGTTAATCTCAGGTGCACTTCATCGGGGTCATCAGCCACAGAGATGACCCCTCAGTTGATCCTTATGTAAGAGTTTCTTGGGCCATGGATGACTCAGCAGCAGAATGAGGCCTTCAAAAGCACAACCTGCTATCATGCACCCTGACTGCCACTCTGCCTCTACCATGTCGCCGCTATCGGCAGATGCTCCATTCTCTTCTCAGATTGGACTCCGACCATGTGCCAGGATGTTGATGATGGAGAGGAGGATGGCTTGCTCCCCCTCTTAACACACTGACAATGACCTATACCTTGATTTACAAAACACCATTTAGCTCGATACCTCGACTGATACACAGCTCGACTCTCCACATGGGCCACTAATAGAAGAAAGTGCCTTGTTTGCAGTGGTGGTACAGAGGGTAGCTGATGATGGAAATACTACAGTTTGGGCCAACAACATTTGAGCCCTTGGTCCCGTTTAATGATGCCCTAACAAACACTCTGGTGATTGCCTGTTCAAAACCATGTTCTTGCTTGCCTGGTAACTGGCAGGTGGCCAGACATCATAGACTGGTGACCCACATTTCTACAGAGAATCTAAAAGGATTGAAGCCTTTGACACTACAATCCGTAAATGGGGTCTCTCTGTGGGGCTGATACACACATACCCTTTGGAACATGGGCAGTAAGATTTTCTAGTCGTTACATAGAACCTTAGCGCCTCTCGGGCTCAGACGATATGATGGGCAGGAAGTGGTCAAGTATGTTATCCTCACTGATCTGAATGTACGAGTTACTTACCTTCGGTAACGATGTATCTGGTAGAGACGTTGTCTAGCCGCAGATTCCTTAACTTAGAATATCCCCAGGCGTCAGACTGGATCCGGAAAACGTTTTGCAGCAGCACCTCTGCGCGCCGGGGGACGGCGCCACACGACCCCTCCCTGACGTCGTCCACGTATGTGACGTCAGCGAGGTCATATAAGTCCCGCCCGGCGCGCTGACGTCAGTTTTCTTCAGAGAAACTTTTCCGCGGCACAACGCGGAGGCACCAATAAAAAAACTGTGAAAGTATGGGAACAGTGTGCGAGGGATGAAAATATATAAAGAAGGAAGATGGTGCAAGACGCCATCGTAAAAGACAGAATTAGATACTGCGTACATATAAATGAAAAAACTGTGAGAAAGGACCCCGCAAGCAATGCGAAGACCCTTCCTAAGTGCAACAAGGGAAGAAAATCTCAACAGAGAGAAATAGTCTGTTATTACCATGTAGATCAGCAGACAGAACTAGACTGTTATTACCATGTAGAACTGTGTTGTGTAGCAAGAACAGAGCAGAGAGAGAACAACAGTCCACCGCAGGAAGGTATGAAAAATGAAAAGACTGGCACTACCCCTATGGTAATGGAGGTCTGAAACAGAGGTTAATAGATCTTGAAAGAAGACAACTGTAGAGGAGACCAGAACCCTGAGCCAATAGAGAAGGCGGGAGGGAGAGAAGGCAGCAGGAGAAGAAAATGAAAATGAATCTCCTGGTGAAGGTTAATGAAAAAGGCATCATTTTAGATGTAAGAAACCCTTGAGAGGGAGTTAATTGTATATGGCAACTCTCAAAGGAATGCAACAATGTGAGCACCGGTGAGCGAAAAACCAATGGCAACAGAGAGGCCAGCGGAGAACCCCACTTGGCAAGATTTTCGCAGAACGGGGAGGCTGGGTGGGCGTAAAGGAATCTGCGGCTAGACAACGTCTTTACCAGATACATCGTTACCGAAGGTAAGTAACTCGTACATCTGATAGAGACATCTAGCCGCAGATTCCTTAACTTAGAATAGATACCACAGCCATACCCCAAAAGGGGAGGTGGGTCTGCGGCAAAACAACAGAAATCGCCAAGCACCTGAGCCGGCAACAGAGTGACGGACAATGGGGAATGCTATGGCGGAACAGCCAAACAGCAACCCAATTAGTTTTGAAGAACAAAAGATAACGGGATGCAAGACATTGTAAAAATGCCAGAATGGGGCTACACCATACTTGTATAAGCCTGAGAGACAGAAACGCACCAGCTATATACCAGAACAACCCTTGCAGCGTAATGGCGCAGTATGTGAACACCGACCAAAGGTTGAGAAGAAACATAAAGAGATGCAACCAGAGCGTACCAGGCTAGCCCACGGAGGGAAGGCCGGAGAGGCTACAGCCAAGAACCAAAGGTCAAGAGGTAGAAATCAGCAATATATTTAGAATTGCAGGCGGAGACAAGAAATACGCCAAGTGCACACCCAGTTCCAAAAGGGAGAACAGGGGCAAACAGTCACAATGATAAGCACGCTGATGCAGGCCAGCACAGAAACATGCCCAGAGCAAACAGCCACAGAGACCATAAGGTGGCGTAGCTAACATAAGCATAAGGCTGCTCGACCAGGCAGCTGGAAGACCAAGGTGAGAATGAACACCCGAAATACAGAATTGCAGGGTGTAGACGTAGGACATACAGAAATTAGATGTGCCATTGTGCACGCCCAGCTGATATCATAGAGGGCGAACTTAAAGAAGGAGGCACACCCGAAGGAAGGTGCAGCAGAGGCACTAAAGTACGAAGGCGTAGAAACGCAGAATGTTAGACCACCCTCTCCGACTGGAAGGAAAGTAATCCTTGTCCAGAAGAGAGATTGTTCAGTAACTTAACACGTAGAAGGGAGCAGTGTAAATCTGGGGAAGCACCCCAGAAAGCAGAACACAAAAAGAGGTGTTATCGGCAATGCGCATGCATTACTAAAAGGCTCCCTGAAACATGGAGACTTAGGACCAGACGTTGTAGCCTCGAAAAGAGGTGAAGAGTTAGGAATAAGAGTACCCATGTAACTTGTATATATAGAGAAATAAATACATATATATATATATATATATATATATAGCAAAGACGGGGAAACTAGCTACGACTATGCAACATTGTTGTAGAGGAACACACCTGTTGCAGTAATGGCAGACGGAAGCTGCCTATAAAGCGTGAAGAACACCCCGAAAACCTCCCAAGGAGGAAATGGAAACAATAGCCAGAAGACCTATGATGTATAGAAGATGGTGCCAAGGCATAACATTGAACGCCCTATAACGGCAGAGAAGAGCACCTTAGGACGCTTAGAGGCCAAAGGATGCTTTAGGCCCAGTTGACCTAACAGAGCTATATAATAGCAAACTAGTACCCCACACGGAGTATGCACACCCGAACAACGGGGAACACCTATCAGGACAAGCCACAGTTCGAGGAACAATCTGTGGAACACTGCCACAGTAGGTTAACTGCCAGTATAAAACGCATAACGCATCCAAAGGATGCTAAATGAAAGAGTAATCATCCTCGACCAGCGAAAGGAAGACCTGAGGCTTACTACCAGCCGAAAACATAGAACGCATCAAAAGGATGCTAAATGAAAAGGTATCACACCAGGACAAACGCCTGAGGAACACAGGTCTAAGAGGGGGGGGGGCGAAAGCACGCAAGGAGACGCTGAACAGCCGAGTCGGCGTGTGCATCAAACAATAAATCCCCATCAAAGGGCAAATCAACAAGTCTCTCCCGGATATTTTCTGGAAAGACGCTATCTCGTAACCAAGCATGGCGCCGCAAGGCGACAGAGCCAGCCACAGCCCGGCCTAAGGAATCTACAGTATCCAAGGCGGAGCGGATTGTAAACTCAGCAAGGTCACGGCCATTCTGGAGAAGAGGAAGGAGGTCAACAGGAGCGCCTTCAGTGCTGGTGGAGAGCAAAGGCTCCACAGAGTCCCACAGGGCAGACGTAGCCCGAGCCAGGACACATACTGTATTAAGTGACCGCAGTGCAGCACTAGTGGAAGCAAAGATGTCCCGACCCCATGACTCAAGCCATCTGGACTCCCGGGAAGGAGGAAGCATTAGCCGGGGCAAGGAAAGGAAGGCAGTTTGCAAAACAAACCCCTGCGCGTCTGGTTGCATGAATAAGCAGACCGGATCATGTGGAGCAGGACGGTGGCGGTGCAAGACCGAACGAGCCACCGGGTCACCAGAAGCTGGTCGAACCCAGGTACTCAAAAGGGCATCATAAAGAGAGGCTTCAAAGGGCAGAAGCGGCTCCACATTCCCTGACCCACGGTGAAGGACATCAAGTAAGGGGTCCACAGACAGGGGCACCGAAGGGGGTTGCATGTTAAGAACCAGAGTGGCCAAGGAGACCACTCTTAGAAAAGACGCACCAGCATCGGTAGCCCTCCGAGGAGGGGACAGTGGCTCGTCATTAGGCGAGGGCTGAAAGCTAACCCTCCCAAGACAGTGAGGGTGCGACCAATGCTCAAGGGAGGGGAGCCCCATTGAGGAATGGGGGTCCTGACGAGGCTCCTGAATAGGCGACGAGCCTGCCGGGTGCGGGTGCTCTTGAGGAGGCGGGGATCCTGCCGGATCCACATATTCTAAGGGAGGCACAGGCAAGAATCCCACCGGCGTCGCCGGGCGTGAGGTTGATGCCAAACCCCCTTCCGACGCTTCCGGAGAAGAGTCATCAACAACTGGGCGTGGACGCGGCGCCAAAACAACTTTAGTTGGCGCCGATGGAGCCTTGTCCGGCGCCGACTCGACTCCATCCGGCGTCGAGTCGGCTCCGTCCTGCGCCGAATCCACGACGAGCTCCCCTTCGGAAGAAGAAGAAGGAGCTGGATCCGGGGAGGCAAGCCTCCGGCGCCGCACCGGTGCCGACTCAGCCTCAACCACAATAGGCCCTGACTCCGGAGAAAGAAGCGGAGACAGAGCCGGGGAGGCGAGTCTACGGCGCCGGACCGGCGCCAACCCCGGCTCCGGGACCGGCGTCTGCCTGTCCGGAAGGCCGAGGGGTGCACAAAGCGAGGCTTTGAGCACCAGCAACCACCTGCGACGCCACAGGGAGCCCCACGGAACTATGTGGCGCTGCAGGGGTGCAATGGGTCGTAGAGGGGGACCCAGCTGGGCCGCGCCCTGACGATACCATATCTCCAACGTCCCCGGAGGGCAAGGGCTCATTTGACGCCGGGGCGAACCCACCGGCGAGTCCGTTGGGGACCCCACAGGTAGCGGAGGCCCCGAGGACGCCCCAGGGACGGGAGAGGACCCAAGGGAGGCCTGCAAAGCCGTGGCATAGGCCTCCATTTGGACCCGAGTCGCCCATGCACCCGGATAGGGTGGATAGAGGGGGGGCGACTGTCGGTGGCGCACGTCCGGAACGTTCCGGGAACCAGTGCCCCTGGCAACAGAGGAAGGTGAGGTCAAGGACCTCAGCGACACACGCCACGACTTACCAAGAAGTGGTGAACGACGGCCCGGGGCCCCAGAGGGCGATCGACGGCGCAACCGCATTGAAGTCGGGAGACGAGACGACTCCGACTGGGACAGCCGTGCCGAAAGAAGCTTCATCCGGCGCTCCCGCAGGGACTTCGGTTTGAGGTGTTGGCAGGCGTCGCAGTCCGTGGAGTTGTGGTGCTCGCCTAGACACCACATACAGATAAGATGCGGGTCCGTTGCGGACATTTGCCGCAAACAGGAAGTACAGGATTTAAAGCCCGAGGGCATCGCACACTCCGGATCCGCACTGTACGCGGAAAAGAAGGAAACTGACGTCAGCGCGCCGGGAGGGACTTATATGACCTTGCTGACGTCACGTACGTGGACGACGTCAGGGCGGGGTCGTGTGGCGCCGTTCCCCGGCGCGCAGAGGTGCTGCTGCAAAACTTTTTCCGGATCCAGTCTGACGCCTGGGGATATTCTAAGTTAAGGAATCTGCGGCTAGATGTCTCTATCAGATACCACAGGTTGCCTTGGCAGGGCAGTCGGTACCAGTGTTGTTCTTCACAGACATGCTTGGATGAGGTCCACTGGGTTTTCTGGAGCTGTACAGGTTTTTCTAATGGGCATGCCCGTTGATGGGTCTTGCCTCTTTGGAGAGAAGGGGACTCCGCTTTAGAAAGCTTTAAAAACAGCAGCGCTACAGCAAGCTGGTGACCCCTAAACAATTTTAACACACAGCGGTGGTGGTGCTGCCCTTGAGAACCTGCACCAAACTCCCCTTAATTGACAGCAAGGAGGCCTTCAGGGCCATACGACGGACTGGGAAGCACACCACAAATAACAATCAGCAGTACTCACTATTTTCCCTGAGTTAATGCTCCCAAAAATCATGTTTCTTTCTCACAGGTGTTTGTCCAAAACGTGACAAGCACTTTATAAATGACGACCTCCCTGCTATTCCCACATATGTATTCTTGAAGAACCCGCAAACATGTTGAGGGTTTATGGTTATAATCAAAGTAATTCACTAACATGCATCTACAGTCTTAACTGTATAAACTAACATTTTACCTTCATGTTTCCAAACGGAACAAAGCCTTTAACTTTCAATATGGTGACAAAATCATACAATTGATGTTTAGCAAAAGAACAATCTTCAACACACTTTACCAATTCAACAAAACATTGTAATTTCAAAATGAATGATCTTTATCTTACTTTATGCAAAGACAATTTATTAAATATGGTTATTTATCAATATTTTCTTCAATTCGATCTTACATTCTGGAGTACATTCCAATATAATCCTTTCTGCATAATGAATTTGTTCCTTGGTCTTTTCATAAAAAAGCTGCACCAAAAATCAATATTCTCTGGGATTTGCAAACCCCTCCATTTATTGAGTTAATGCTCAGCCTCCATCCATTAGATACAATTATTTCATTGAGTGTGTCAGGCCTATTCCATTGCTTCCATTGTCTTTTCAATAACTCATAGACATCACTAATGTATTTGCACAGCTCTATACTCTGATGTATCTAGAGAATCACATTCTCACCTGTTTTGCTGCAACAATCGGTGTGACGGATTTCGGTTTGAGTGGTTTCTGGCTCTTAAATTTCTGGGCTTGCTCTTGTTCTTTTGCCAATTTTTGCTTCTCCTCAAGAGTAAGTGAGACCTTTCGAGAGAAAAGAGACCGACAAATATTATGGGTTTCCTACTTTAAGTAGCACATCCATTTGGGTCCACACAAACATACTTTAAAGAAAATACAGTGCTTTAACTCCAACAAGCAGACTGAACATATCACTTGCTAAAACAAAATTCTTTTACCAGCAAACACAGGTAGTATACATCCTAGCTTCTACCCCAGCTTACCTTTTAGGTGGGCTCAGAGCACATGCCAAACCATCCATAGCACCATTTATGGTTTTGGGTGAATGTGCCTACTATAAGAAAAGGATAACATAACCTTGAAAGGCAGCTCAGAGAATGAAGCTGCAGAAATATCTGTACTCTTCGGCAACCTTGATTTACAGGAGAGGACAAAGATATAGGGAGAATGCATAGTTGAGGTAAGAATACAGGCGTCTCAAATTTTTATAGGGTTGTGAAAGATTCCATTCACAGTAAGGCATGAAAAATATTGGCAAATACTCATATCATTTAAGGTGGGGAGAACCCACATTTTAATGGGAGCTTCTTAGGGGTGCTTGTAAACCTCAGGCATGTAACTTTTACCCCATCAATATTACAGCCTGAAGAGAGAGCAGTGATCCATCAATCCCAAAGAGCAGGCAGTGCATTTAAAGATGCATAACAGGGTGATCAAAATTGTTGAGTGTAGGAAGCTGGCTCTGTTTACACTATACTTAAAAGAGGTATAGTGTGCACAGAGTCCAGTAGGTCCCCAAATGTGTGGCAGAGGTTAAAGTATTTAATACCTTACTCTCAATTTAGTGGTAGCTGGGCTGAGCAGTTAAGCTTATCAGAGAGTAGTGTTAAGCATTTATTGTACACACTCAGGCAAGAAATGATAGCACAAACTCAAAAACTGAATCCAGACCAACTGGTTTGTATAAAAAGTTTATACTTCATATTTTATTAAAGAACCAAGCTTTACTTAGTGCAGATAAGTTTGCAGTATCTCGCAGTAACAATACTTTTCAGGAAATGCAGTGCTGATTGAAGTATGTCGAAATATACTTTGACAGTATGTTATTACTTTTGTAAATGCAGAACAATTACAGTTTAAGCTTTGCAAGATAAAGATAGGCAATGCACGGAATTGGTCTGAGTTCCATGCAATCCTATGGAGGAAGACAAGGTTAGTAACTTACGTGTAAGTACTAGGGTTAGGAGTTCAGTTTCAGGTTTGTAGCACTGGCACGGGGCAAGGGTCAGGTCGATGCAAAGAGTGCACTCTCAGTGGCACAGGGGTGGCCAGGTGCCGAGGTCAAAGGAGAGGTCGGGTGCCTAATGCAATGCTATGGAGACGGGTTACTCTGAAGAGCACCAGTTACAGGTAAGTACCTGCGATTTCAGGGCCAGGGATCAGCACAAAGGGGGCCACAAGTAGGCACCAAGTGTGCACCTCCAGCGGCACACGGGGGCAGGGTGCAAAAACGGCGTTGGGCTCCTAATGGAGATCAAAGGAGGTCATCGGTCAGGAAGAAAAGCTGCAGGCTCGAAGCAGGAGACTTGATGAAGGGTCCCAGAGACTGGAGGGTTAAGTTGGAGGGCTGCTGGACACAGGGACACCGTCGGTCCGGCACCCCAAGGCCAGGGGGCTGCTTGTGCAAGGGTGCCTTTTCGTGTCGGGTGTCCTCACCAGATCCGGTCGGGGGCCGGTCTAAGTGGGGCTGCAGGAGTCGAAGCGGAGGCCGGAGGAGTTCATCTAACACTGGATCCCAGGTCAGGGTCGCCAGTGGGACCTCGCTGTGGTGTTGGGCTACTCAGACCCGTCCGTGGGCTTCGGGTGCAGAGTGCTGTAGACCGCGTCTGCCTGGATCCGGAGCCTGGGCTTGAGTTTGTTGGTGCCCACGGGAGATCAGAGTCTTTCTCGAAGGCAGGGCAGGTCTCTGGGGTTCTTAGGGCTGGGGCCAAGGCAGTTGTTGTCATCCTCTTCTCTGCAGCATGGCTCTTTGGTCCTTCCTCTTAGGTTGTCGACTCTAAGGAGCAAGGTTCATGGGTTGCCCCTAAATACTAGATTTAGCGGCGTTACAGGGGTTTGCAGGTTGGAACCAACAGGTCCCATCCCTTGGGTATCTCAAGCCTCTCTTATGCCACCCTCCAGGGGGAGGGGACATATGCCTCGTCCTGATTGGGGGAGTCCCCTCATCTTCAAGATGGAGGGGACAGAGATGTGTGCTTCACTTCGCCTCCCTCACCTGAGGGGTGGGGTTTGCAAAGGTGAGCACACCTCCCTTTCTTTCTATGTTTTCCGGCCGATTCTCCCGCCCAAAGTGGAGGTCAGACCGGTGGGAGCCCAGCTGCTGATTGCAGCAGAGGCTAGGGGTAGCTAACAAAGGCGACAAGCCCTTAAAGCTTCCACCCTGCTCATCCTGGGGGAGGAGGCATGACACCTATGCCCAGGATGTGCTTTGTTTCAGGACCCAGAGGGCGGAGGGCTCTCTACCCAGGGGTCCAGAAACCTGTCTGGTGGAGGTAGATGGCGAGTAACAAGCCAGGAACCACACCAGGGCTAGTCGTTTTTCAGGGGGCATCTCTAAGATGCCCTCTAAGTGCATTTTACATTAAATCCAACACTGGCATCAGTGTGGGTTTAATGTGCTAAGAACTGTGGTACCAAACTTCTCAGTCTTCAGTGAAGCCCTCATGGAGCTGTGGAGTTTGTGCTGACAAACTCCCAGCCCATGTACTCAAAATGGCTTCAATGCACTTAAAATGGCTGTGAATGGCACAGACACTGTAGAGGCATACTGCTCATGCAGCTATGCCCTCACCTGTGGTATGGTGCACCCTGCCTTTAGGGCTGTAAGGCCTGCTAGAGGGGTGACTTACCCATGCCACAGGCAGTGTTGGTGGGCATGGCACACAGGGATGTGTGCCATGTCTACTCTTCAGTTTGCTCTGCACTAAAACATGCAGCCTGCAGTGGCAGTGTGTGGGTGTTAAGGTGAGGGTCTCTGAGGGTGACATAATACATGCTGCAGCCCTCAGAGGCCCTCTCTGGTCACAAGGCTCTTGGTACCAGGGGTACCTTTTACAAGGGACTTACATGTGGCCCAGAGGTGTGCCAATTGTGGAGACAAAGTTACCGTTTTGGGAAGTAACACAGGCCCTGGAAGCTTGATTGCCAGGGACCTAGGGCACAGTGAGTCAAGCTGGCATCATGTATCTGGCAAAATGTTAGGGGGTAACCATGCAAAAAGGGGCACTTTCCTACACTGAGCAATAATCCATACTCTTTCTAAGTTTGCTTGCTTTCTGCAGTGCTATTCAGCATCCCTAGCTAAGGTTCAACAGCTAGTCTATGGGCAACTTCATCCTATGAGAAGGAATATCAAGGCTTCGGTAATTTCTGGCTCACAAACCCTTGGGGTTTGTGGCCAGAGAGTGGGAAACAACATAGCTATGCCATGCATTTTGGTACAATTTCCTCACAGCTCTGTCCTCTAGAAAGACAGCTTAGAAGGTGCGAGCTAAAACTGCAAAGTCACAAGCAGGTTAAAGCAACCTCCTATCCACCACCGGGTCATGAGCCAAGGCATATTTTCCAAGAATATATAGAAGGTGTACGTGGGGGCAGGTCTAAAGGGCAGGGCATGTTCCTTCAGTCTGTCTGGCATAGTTGTATAAGGTTGGTGCTGTTTTGTGGTCCAGGCCAGGATAACTGCAAATCCTTGTGGCAAGCCCCTACTCTTAAATTAATCCTCAACACAGGCATGTCTTATGACCAAGAAAGTTTGCCTACTCTAAGGACAATCCAATTATCCAAGCACCGGGGAAGCAGCTTCGGTTGTGTGGCCCAGCCCGAAACCTAATCTTACTATAAATCAAATTGCAATAGAAGTCCTGTTCGAAGCATGCCACCAATTTCAGATTATGGTGGGGAGATTCCCCTCAGACTCCCAGTACCCTGCCACCAGTGCAGTTTCACTCAGACATCAGCAACACCCTCAGCCTTTTGCTCTTCAAAGCATAACTAGACGCCCACTTTTTCTGACTCTTGTCAATGTCTGAACCTTCTACTCTCCCTACCAAGGATGATAGTTATAGGGCAATATATTTTTCCACCTAACAGAATAAATGATGATTATGCCTTTGTCTGATACTTCAACATAGAAAGATTAGTCAATGTAACACACAATACCAGTTTACAAAAATGCCCATCCACAGCATTATGAAGTTCCTAACAAGAAAGGTGCCTCCTACATAGCTCTGATCCTCTCTCAAGAACAAATGCATAAAAATAAGTTATGCATGTGCCATACAAACAACATAACTATAATAAACCAATGCCAGGAGTACTGGCTCCTACCAAAAATATATCAGCCTCGATCACAACCAGCTCTTATCTGAAATACTCTAGTTTGATTCTAATCATTTCCAAATTTAACCTGACATACTCTAACCTGATTTCATCCATCCCTGCAACGGATTAGTCTGGTCTAAACCAACTCCAGGAAAAGATGCAATGTGATGTTTTTTTCCGCCTCTACCATCTATACTATAACATTTAAAGTGTGGTTGAGGCACTCTTTGTGAGCTGATCTATGAAATATATGACCATGCACCACAAAATAGGGAACCTCATTTTACAGCAAAGGCTTTGTTCACCATGGTTAAACAGTCATGGAACTAGACTCTGTAATAGCCCATGTAATATTATTCCACTGGGTAAAAAGGCTCCTCATTTGAGAAACATGGTCAAAAAGCACATAAAAGTGAGGTACTTGAACTAAAGTGTTAAGGGCTACCCTGAGCTTTGTGAGCCCAACTGGCTCAAAAGCTTGACAACAGAATCACATGATTAGTAAATCCCAGAAGGATTAGGGACACAAACGGAGATATTGAGTGGAGAGGCAATCAGTGAATCCCCATATTTGAAAATTCTAGTAGTCCACTTACAAATGTACCTGATCTACTTCTGTACAGCAGACATCCGGGTACAGCCCTTATTCCTGCCTGTGCAGGAGGAAACCCAGTATTCCAACTGGTTACACTGAAGAACATACCAAACTTCAAGCACTGCTCCTGCTGAAATATCTATAAAGTTAGGGCATCTATAAATTAACATGAGCCTGCCTCTGTGAAGGTGGTTACCTGGCACAGCACCTAGTCTCACTGGTGTGAAGCAGTGTACCTGTCTTTGCAATGGGTCCTACCTCTGTACAGCGGCTGTGCAGAAAGGCACCTGGCACTGCAACTGGTCCTGTTGATGTGCAGAAAAGCACCAGTTACTGCATATGTTCCACATGTGTCTAGGCCCCCAGCACTGTGGCTGGATGAACTGACTGGCTACATACCTAACCCAGTACAGCCTTCTTCTCTACTCGTGGAGAAGGCGAAACATTTGGAGCACCTCCATCTGTCTTGACAACGTCAAAACCACTTGAGGAAAATAGCATGGGTAAGGGAGGAAATTCAAAAAATGCCATGATAATACAGCTATCCACAAGGTGAGGACTTTCATCCTTAAAATATTCCACCATCTACACCTGATTTTCATTTACATGTTGGTACCTATCTGGTACATCATTGCATAAAGAACTGTATATGTTTCAGCCTGTAAATGCCCAAGATGGCTGGCAGAGCCTGCAGAACATTATTTAAAGCCTGCGTGAAGGAATCTCCTCATGTCTGCAGGCAGACATTTTAAATGAGTAATATTTATTAGCAGGTGTGGTCGCTTTCATAATATGATAGATGGTAAAGACTGAGTCATGGTTTTCTGCTTGTACACTACTTGAAAGACTTACAACCTGTCTTCATCAGACTAGAATTCTGGGTTAAAAAATCTGTAGGAGTAAGCCTAGCTTGATTAGGTTCTATCTTGCTCCTGTGCAATCTACCGTTGAGTTGTAAACATACAAGACTGGGGGAGAAGGATATCAATTGGGCCCGTAGGTATGCTTTCCTCCAGGGCTGAACATGTATTGGTGGCATCTATATTAATATCTGCAATCTACATGCAATACATATCCTAGTCGAGTGGGATAAAGCAACTAGTGGCATTATGGGCAAACCTTCAACTATTTGCAAGTTGCATATTACCTATAGACAAGATGTGGATGTTACCCAACGTTTTTGTATTTATCTCAAGGCACACTACAATATATTATCATGTCTTTCTTTAAGGAGCTAAATAACATGTTAACCAAGTAGGAATAGGGTGCCTCCGAAGATAGGTGGCAAAACAAGAACCCATATATGAAGGGGGCGGAAGGGGTTCATAACTTTGAGCTTTACTACTTTGTAAAACATTTACAATGTGCAACAAAATAATAAAAAAATATAGAAAGTTGCGTATCCCAGATGAGTAGGCAGATCGGTCAAGGGAGGAGGGGGAAGAACTGCACACACAAAATGGTAAAAGGTGACACAAACGCCTTTAAATGATCTCTAATAATTAAAAATGTTTGCTCTGCAGCCACCAGTGTTAACTTCAAGTCAATTTCGGTAGTCAGCAAGAGAAATAAATTTGAACCAGTATTAAGAACAAGGGGGTATATTCACAAGAACGTGTGCTAAACATCTCCAAAAAATGTTAACGCAACTTTACACATCGCAGTCCATCGCGGGAAAATAACCCTGTGTTAACGTGGAATTCACAACACGGCAGTGCCATGCGATAGTCAACCTGAAACCGCGGACAATGTCCGCGATACAACCACCGCAACGGCGATAAAAACACAAACCCCAACACCAAAAAACGTGCGATGAGCCCATTCGCGATGAGGAAATCAGCGATAAGCAGCGCCAGGCCTGCCATACACACAAGGCAGGCGGGAAAATCACTACAAAAGGAGAAAAAACACACAAACACAAAATGACCAACACCGAAGCACCATGGAGGCAGCCGGAGCAGGCGCAGAGGACGAGCGCAACCCCACAAGTACCCCGGACGACCAGCCCGGGACCACGGTGACAGGGAAGGGCAAGGCAAGAAGAAGAGGAAGATGAAGTACAGTCCGCAGGAGAATCGGATCCTGGTCACGGAGGTGATAGAACACCATCAACAACTGTTCGTCGCCTCCAATGTGTCATTGGGCACCACAAATGCATTATGGCGGGCCATCGTGGACAAGGTGAAGGCCGTCGGAGAGCACAAGAGGTCAATGGACGAGGTCAAGAGGCGATGGAATGACATCAAGCGCAAGACCAAGGAGAAACTCGCAGGCAACCAGAAGGCAGCAATGCAGACTGGAGGTGGGAGCCCAGCGCCACAGCTGGAGCTGGATGACATGGAGGAGCTGGTGTCGACAGTCATCAGTGTGGAGACTGTGGCCGGAGTCGGGGGACCTGACAATGCTCGACAGGACACAACACAACCGTAACCGGGTCAGTGACCACCAGGTACTGGGGGGACGGGGGGAGATGGCCACAATGGCACACATGCACAACCAAGCAGAGCACAGTGCACACCCACAATGACTCTGGATCATGGCCCTGATCTACACACTGTCACAATGTACATTGCCATGCTGCCTGAATATCAACATGTACCATGCGGCCACATACATGAGGACACATTGTAACACAGCATCTCCCCTTCACATTGCAGGGGCACCGTCAACGTCACTTGCAGAGCAGTCCCAGCCACTCTTCACTGATGACGAGGAGGACACCACCAGCATCGACACCCACGCCCTCCAAGACATCATGGAACTCATCCGCCACTCACCTCCAGGACCAGGGCAGCCCAGCAGCATCGAGGAGGCCCCACCCACTCCACAAACCACCCAGCAGGAGGCACCCACAACCCCGGCTGTCACCCAAGACCCCCCCCGAACAACACATGGCCTTCCAACGCCGTGTGTTGGAGGTCCAGAGGGAGATGGCTGAGCAGGTGCGGGTGGGGTTCGACCTCATGGCTACCAAACTCTACGCCATCCATGGGTGTCGGAGTCCCATCAAGGACCACCTCCAGTCCCTAACGGACACCCACACGCCGCTCCATGGTCTCCAACGAGCCCTGGCTGACATTGCTGGAGTCATGACTCGGAGACAAGAGCCCCTGTCCGCTCAGAGTGGCTCCAGCGATCTCAGCCAGGAGATGGCACGCATGCGGAGGCTCATGGAGGACATGGTGCGGATGGAGGCGG
Source organism: Calotriton arnoldi (assembly GCA_963921515.1). Taxonomy (NCBI): domain Eukaryota; kingdom Metazoa; phylum Chordata; class Amphibia; order Caudata; family Salamandridae; genus Calotriton; species Calotriton arnoldi. Next base: position 1,165,077 of record CAWUFW010003061.1, on the reverse strand, counting down.
AAAGGATGGCAGCCACCGCTGCACATCAGCGAAATGTAGCTGGGACCTACCATGCCCTGCATGTCCTCATCATGGCATTGCTGCCACAAGGCGTGGCGATGATGAATGCTGCTGCCCCACACCATCCACATCTCCGCCCCTGGTCTGTCAGTGCCTCCCAGTGCGGCAGGCGTATCCACTCCGGCACCTGATGTGTCACTGCCACACAGTGCGGCCGACAATCCTCCTCCGGCCCCTGATGTGTCAGTGGCACACAAAGCCGCAGCCGGTACTGCAACACCCACAGGTGGGGCAGAGCACACATCCGAGGACGAGGACGTGGATGGGATTGAGTTCAGTAGGAGGCACTAGCATTCATTTCCGCCACCTTGCCTGTTTCTGCTTGGTGCCGCACATGGCCCCATGACCTTCCACTGACCCCCGATACACTCCACTGCACTCACCTTGGAGCGCGACATGGACTGCCATATCCTGTTTGATGACCAATGACACGGCGACCACACTGCGGACTGTACCCTTCCTCTTCCGCAGTACTTGTCATCCCCGGATGGACTCTGGCTGGCCCTCCACGGGCCCATATTGTGTAGTGTGCTTGGCATGGACCTGTACTGCTCCAGCTTCAAAACACCACCGGATGTGCAATAAACATCCAGAAACGCGCTGCTGTATCATATCTTTCATCATTCATGTATGAATGTGTGGATGAATGTAGGGACAGTGATTTCCCTTACGTCAATGATGCTCATCTAGTGGGATGCCAGTCACAGTGTGCTACATTGCCGATTGTGTTCCGGGTGCCGTAGACACTACAACAGGGACACACGCATTAGTCACTTCCTTGTCCGGACATGGACTGAACCACGCCCAGAGCCCCCCTCCCCCTACCCCCCCGTCATTGTTGCAAGCCCTGCGCTGGTCCGGCGTACCCCAGGCCAGACCACTCCGCTTACGCTCAGAGGGGGGGCCCACATAGCTACATGTCGCAGGCGTACACGCTGGTGGTATGCAGGTCACTGGTCTAGTTGTCAGCATGTCACGGCCACTCCCTGAGGGCAGGTTTGCACACACATCACACCCATCCGGCACAGGCGTCACAGGCCATGTGACCCCGCCAATATAAGGGGCCGACAACGTCACATTCCCCACTGCCGGTGGTGACTGGATGACGGACGCTCCACAGTTCTCAATCATAAAGGGCCCATGAGTTGTTGCGCACAGGGTTGGTCGCACCCGAAACCTTGCGCCCGTCACGGGCCTACCACCACGTGGCGCTGACTGGGGTTGCACAGGGTTAGTGGCACCCGAAGCCTTGCGCCCGTCACGGGCCTACCACCACGTGGCGCTGACTGGGGTTGCACAGGGTTAGTGGCACCCGAAGCCTTGCGCCCGTCACGGGCCTACCACCACGTGGCGCTGACTGGGGTTGCACAGGGTTAGTGGCACCCGAAGCCTTGCGCCCGTCACGGGCCTACCACCACGTGGCGCTGACTGGGGTTGCACAGGGTTAGTGGCACCGAAATAGCTAAGCGGGTGTGCAGCCTGCGATGATGATGTGTGCACTGATGTGGTCTCTGCCATTGATGCCTCAGGACTCAGCGTCATGTGTGGGATCTGCTGGGCCGCGGGGTGGCTCCGCATGATGTGGACCATGCCATGGTGGCGGGACCGGGGCCTGGAGCTTGCACGTGGTGTGCCCACTGGTGGACACACCGTTGGCGGCAGGTGAGCAGTGGGCCCGGGGTGCGCAAGTACGGACAGCCAGCGCTGGCCGGCGGGAGGGGGTGGGGTGCGGCTGCATGCGTGCGCAGGGACGGATAGGCAGGCACTGTTGCCGTGTGCTGTGTGATGGACTCTGCCATGATTGACTCTGGCCTCGATTACAGATTGCAGACCTGGTGGCTTGCAGTGTATCCCGGCACGTGGTTGGAGACACACCGGTGGCAGCAGGTGAACAGTGGGGCCTGGGTGCGCAGGGGCGGCGGTGTCTCTCTCTCTCTCTTCCCTCTCTCTCTCACTCACTCACTCTCTCCCTTCCTTTCCTTCTCTCTCTCTCACTCTCTCTCTCTCTCTCTCCCTTCCCTCTCTCTCTCTCTCACTCTCTCTCTCCCTTCTTTTCCTTCTCTCTCTCTCGCTCTCACTCTCTCTCCTTTCCTTCTCTCTCTCTCGCTCTCTCCTTTCCTTCCCTCTCTCTCTCACTCTCACTCTCTCTCCTTTCCTTCCCTCTATCACTCTCTCTCCCTTCCTTTCCTTCTCGCTCTTTCTCTCGCTGCCTTTCTTTTATTCTCTGTTTCTCTGTGTCTCGCTCCTTTGATGTGCGCATGGCACACATTCTGATTTTGTGCTTTATTTTCTAGGCTGTGACATCGAGATTGTCCCGGACGGACCCGACAGGAGTCTTTCGCATTGGTGTTTTGTGTTGTATTTCAATAAAGTTTTTGGTTGTTACTTCAGTGCTGTGCGACTGTTTCTCGTTCTTCTGGCCACACGTGTTATTTTTTGTCAATGTGCGTCATCATGCGCTTTTTGTGGCTCTTGTGTTGTGCACGGTATCTGTATGTCTGGGGGGGGGGTGCTGGGGTGCTGGGGGTAGTGGCGGTGGGTGTTGTGGTCCTCATGGGTATCGGAGCTGCATGATCATTGTCTCCATGGCATCTGTGGGTCTTCAGGTGTGGCTCTTGGCTGGGCTCCCTTTCATGCTGCAGGTAGTCGTCCTGCTTAACACCAGCAGAAGGCAGGTGTTAAATTCCTGGTGCTACCGCGGCTTATCGCCTGTTTTTGGTTCGCATCGCAGATCTGGCAGTTCGTTGTGTAAGTGGTGTTGTGGTGTTTTCGTGTGTTTTTGCACGGGAACGCCTACTCTGCATCTCATTAGGGTTAGTTGGTGGTGTCACCCGTGGAGGTAAATGTTGAGGCGGTTATCGCGGGAATACTTGCGTTGTCTGCAGTTTGCAACCGCTTGTGAATGGGGTGTTAAATCTGTCACCACTTTAGTTGCGTTAAGTTGGCGATAACTCGGAGATACGTCCTTGTGAATATCCCCCCCAGGTGTGCTGCAAGGTTGAAAACCTAACTCACACCACAAACATTAAGGACATACTAACTTAGTCCACCCTCTAAATGACCATGTGTAATACTAAACAAGACCAAGTGGAAAAAGATTATGTTTTCAGTGTAAGAACTTCAAAAGATGAATACAGACATAAACAACAGTGTGCTATGTTAGGCAAGTAGTCATGTACGGAATCATTTAATGACAATCCGTGAAAGGAACCGCACTAAAAGGAATGAGTGAATGTTTTGAGGATATTATGGTTAATAGTAATGGGCCCCTCAAATCTATTTGTATGGACAGATGTGTGACGCTCTATTCGGCTTTGCACACAAATCTCATCATAGGGTCTGTTTTACTAAGGAGTATATCAACCCCAGAAAGTCATTAAAAGAAACCGGGAGTAACCAAAAGTGTTGTGAGTTATCCAACTCCTGAGACCTTTTTGTGTGAAAAAGCTGCGTGGACCTGGTGCAGAACAGAGAAATTAAAAACCATCATTCACTGCAGGATATACCCAGTTTATTCAGCTTCTCTGTAATGGCACTGTTAAAAAGATGATATAATGGTCATCATACAGACTTTATCTGTTTAAATGGATAACCTACTTATATATAGTCAACTACTTTCTCTGTTAATGTAACCAACATAGTCTAGCGCATTCATCAGGTCAGCTTTGTTGCGTCACAGATTGGTGAAATCTAGCCCAAGAAAAGGCTACAGCATCACTGGTTCTGGGCCACAGTGTACAGGTCCAAATTCTCCTCTGGTGCATCTATGCCAATCCAGAAGGTCTCATTAGTGTGTGTATATCTATCTATATATGTATGTATGTATTTCTACCGTGATAATGTGCATTTGCCATTTTAATTAACATGCATGTGGGCACTTTATTTTAAGGAGACAAGATGCACTGATAATAATGTAATCCAGACTGTGGTGATTTAGACGCTAAGCAGCAGAACAAATATCACACCATATGTATGGACATTAAAAAACAATACTGGTGCATCTTGGGATCTGTAGGATTGTGACATCAAACCACGTGGGTGTATGGATAGAAGCACCTCCCTGTGATGCAATTTTACTCACCTGTGATCAAGGTTTAACAGCTGAAACGTGTAAGGACATGAGGTTGCAGCTACTTTCACTAAGAAAATAAACGCATGGTTTTATTCCGAAATCAGGCTTCTGCATCTCTTTTTGCTGGATATATATATATATATATATATCTATCCACATACACAAGGTGAGGAGGAGGCAAAGAACATCACAACTCTTTCGGAACAAGATTCAGTCGCATTCAGGCCAGAATGCCGACTGCCACTAAACAACATTGCAGATTACCTCTCTAGTACTACCAGTTGGGAACCTACCCAGAAGAGGCATTAAGAACATGAACATGTATGATATAACAATGATTTAACCAAAGTAAATTTGACATTTGTATACTTTTCTTATTAGAGGTAGGTAATAGTTGAATTTGAACTCAAGGCATAACAGGAAGAACAAATAAACGAATGGTTGTGAGATTCTGAATAGCAAACAGCAATTATTTTTTCTTTCAATGAAGATGTTCATCAGGAATGGTCCATTCAAATAAAAAAAAAAGCATGATGTCCTTGATCATATATAAAAAGGTGCAGAAATGTACCAGGGGCTTGTTGCCGTTGTGAAGAATTCAGAACTTCTCGCTGTCTCTCCAATTCAGGAGTTTTGGAGGAAACAAATAGATGTAACAGAATGAATAAAAGGCAAGTGAAAATCCACTGAAAAAACAAAGGCTAAAGTAGAGTTATACATGAGGAAGGTAGTAAGATTTCAGGCTAGACGATTCCTACTGGAGTAGGGTCAAGACTGATTTGCCTATGGCTGGGTCTAAAACTGAGGTGGCATGCTGTACAAATAGAGTGGGAAGCAGCCAAAGTAATTACAATTGGCTGAGATTAATTCAAGCATTCCAGCCATCACTTTTTTGTATACTTCAGTGTGACACCCTAAGTGGGATGGGCATGCCCAGATGTGGGTCCTGTGCACACTCTGCAACTGAAACCAAGCTATACCCAACTTGGATACTTCATCAATGTGAATAATGCAGGGCTACTCTCTATGTACTTGCCTAGGATTCAGGAGTTTTGGAGGAAAGTAACAGATGAAACCGAATAAATAAAATGTAATCAGCACAAAGCACTTTTTCATGTAAATTGCACGTAACTGGGTTTGAAACTACATTTCCCACAGGAAATGGCAATTCTCATGTGATCCCCTATTAAACATGGCAAAGAGAGACTGTTTTGTTATCCTGTAAACAAGGCCTGGGAAGGCCAAAACACGTCTGGTTGAATTCTGTATCCTGAAGTGTCGCACTCATGCAGAATAAAATATTTGAAGGCTAGTGAGTGCGGGCATTGTTCCTTTTCTTCGGAGCCGCTGAAAATTATATATATATATATATATATACACACACACTTCCTACTGGCGGTCGCCAGTAAGTAGTTATAGTTAGGACCATGCTTCCATAGAAAAAGCATTTTTTGACTTACCTATAACTTTAACTTCGTATGATGAATCTTCACAAAATTTTCCCCAAAAAGTGTGGGGAGGGGGGTGTAAGTACTGGGAAAAGGGGGTGTCAAAAAAGTGTAGTGTGTTCCCCATGTTAATTCCCATCGGACCTTTCGACGCGCTTGCAGCCCACACCGCTGGACGGAATTACACAAAATGTGGCAGGAAGGTAGATTTTGGTTCGCAAATCACGCATTCAGTTATCCAGTGCAAATCCGTTCAGTAGTTGAGAAATTTAAGAGAATCAACATAGTGATATCTGTGGCCATAGATATTTCATGATGATTCCGCGATTAACCGCGGATTCACGCCTTAACAGAAATGTCGTGATTGGATGGCCTAAACCTGAGGAGAGAGTTGCGGTCGCCATTTTATATAACAGGAGAGGGTCACCGGGGGCTCAAGATAAAAGTGAAAAGTATAAGGGGACTTACCACATGGGTGGAATATAGGGGTATTTGTGGGACCCCTTATGTGTACAACACCTCCAAAAATGTTTCTTTTTCCCATGAGCGATATCTGTGGATTCATCGCAACCATCAGCATGCCCCTTGTAACGTCGCAACGGAATCGCAATTATCGCCAATTCTTTTTAAATACATTCACAGACCCACTCAACAATGACGCAACCACTCACAGAGCCACTGATACACTTACGCACCCACTCACAGACCTTATCAGTCACTCATGCAACCACTCACAGACCCATTCAGAGATTCATGCACCCACTCATAGAATCAGAGTCTAACATACCTACTGAGAGACTCATGCACTCACACACAGACCTAGTCAGACGCTCATGCACCCAGTCACAGTCCCACTTAGACAGTCACTGACCCACTCAGAGACCTACTCACACACACTCAAAGATCCAGTCAGACACTTACACACCCACTCACACACTCCCTCAGACACTAACATATCCGCTCACAGACCCAGACACTCATGCACCCAATCACATACCCAATCAGAGACTTATGCACCCACTCACAGACCTACTGACAGTTACACACCCACTCATACACTCACACACTCACTGACAGATCCACTCAGACACTCATGCACCCATTCACAGGCCAACACATACACTAATGCACCCACTCAGACACTCATGAAACCACTCACAGACCCACTCACACACCCACTCAGATACTCATGCATGCAAAGACCCATTTAGACACTCACGTACCCACTTACAGACCCACTGATACACCCAGTCACAGATTCACTCAGAGACTCAAACACACTCACAGTCTCACTTGGATAGTTACACATGCTCTCAAAGATGTACTTCGACTGTTACGCAGCCTCTCACAGAGCGTGTCAGACAGTTATGCACCTACTGAAAGATCCACTCAAAGACTCATACATGCACTCACAGACTCATGCAGACACTTGTACATCCAGTGACAGACCCACTGACACACCTGTGTAGCCAGTGTGATTCACAGATGCAGTTTTTTAGTTATGAATTGTGAATGTGCTGGTGGCTATTGGCTATAATTAAAAAATGAAAAGAAAAAAATATAGGAAAACAAAAAAGAACTTTAACTTAAAAAACACACCCCTATTTTGAAACCTTACAGTTAGAAATTAAAAAACCATAGAAATTCACTGAAAAAAAACAAAGGTTATAGGGATGTTCTACTTAGATAATAGAATTTAAAAAACCTAAAAAATTCACTGAAAAAACCAAAGGATACAGGGATGTTATAGTTAGGCTCAGATTTTACTCGTACAAAACCATTGAAATTCAGCAGTTATAGTTACCTGCGATAACTATAACTTGTGCCCACGCAATGCACTGCTTATGACCTCACATATTACATTACTCATGACATCGTGAGTGACATCACTGATGCCATCTCAAATGACATCACTGATGACATCCACCAAACCACTCAGACATACCCCCATACTATCTGTCATACACCTACTCACATACCCGTTCATACTACCATACAACCACTGACACACCCACTCACAGAACTATACAACCACTCAAACATCCACTCACAGATCCATACAACCACACACACCCGCTCCCTAACCCATATAGTCAATGACACACCCATTCACTCACCTCTACAACTAGTAACACAGCTAGTCACTCACCAATATAGCTACTCTCACATCCACTCACTCTCTGATACAGTCACTAACACAGCCAGTCACTCACACATACAGCCACTCATAGTCCCACTCAGTCACCCATACAGTCACAGCCACTCACTCACCCATGCAGCCACTCGCACACCCACTCAATCAGCCATACAGTCACTGATGCAGCTACTCACATACAGGTAATCACACACCCACTTACTCATCCATACAACCACTCACATACCCACTCACTTACCAATACAGCTGCTCACACAGCCACTCACTTATCCATACAGCTACTGACACACCCACTCACTCACCCATACAATCACTGACAAAGCCACTCACATATGCATACAGCCACTCATATACCCACTCACTCACCCATACAGTCAAACTCACCCACTCACTCACTAATAGTCACTAACACACCCACTCACTCATATAAGCACTCACACACCCACTCACTCACCTGTACACCCACTCACACACCAACTCACTAACTCAATGCATCCACTTACATACCCAGTCACTCACCAATAGAGCTACTTACAGATCACTCACTCTCCCATACAAATAGTGACACAGCCACTCACTTACCTATGCAGCCAGGGACACACCCACTTACACATCCATACAACCACTTACACTCACTGGGTGATGTCATCAGTGATGTGATTTGAGAAGTCATCAGTGATGTCATTGACCATGTCATGAGTGATGTAATATGTGAGGTCATAAGCAGTGCATTGCGGGGACGCAAGTTATGGTTAGCTCAGGTAGCTATAACTGCTGAATTTCAATGGTTTTGTATGAGTGAAATCTGAGCCCAACTATAACGTCCCTGTAACCTTTGGTTTTTTCAGTGAAGAACAAGTTACTTACCTTCGGTAATGATATATCTGTTAGAAACATTAGTTAGTTATAGATTCCTTACCTTAGAATTACCCCCAGGCGTCAGACTGGATCCGGAAAGTTTTTTCATCAGCAGTACCTCTGCGCGTCGGAAGGTGGCGTCGGTCGGCTCCGCGTCCGTCGTTGGCGTCGTGGTCACCGGGATGACGTCGCAGCAGCTACTTAGACGCCGCCCTCGCGCGCTGACGTCAGTTCTGTACATGACTTTCCACGCCAGAAACGCAGAGCCATGCAAGACACTGACCACTGGTGCACAAAACTAGGGCTCTGAAAGGATATCCTTAACCCTAGAAATCAGTTCGCAGAACGGGGAGGATGGGTGGGGCGGTAAGGAATCTATAACTAACTAATGTTTCTTACAGATATATCATTACCGAAGGTAAGTAACTTGTTCATCTGAAATAAACACGTTAGTTATAGATTCCTTACCTTAGAATAGATACAACAGCAATACCAACCCCGGTGGTGGGTCTGCGAACCAAGATCACACCAGAAAGTCCTGGAGAACAGAACGGCCAAAGAAGCCGTCTCTCCGGACTGGATTGTCAAGGCAGTAGTGTTTGGTAAAGGTGTGCAACGAAGCCCACGTAGCTGCCTGACAAATGTCATTCAGAGGAACTCCACGTCCCAAAGCAGTAGTTGCTGCCATCGCCCTGGTGGAATGGGCGCGCAGCCCCACTGGAGGCTCCTTCTTTGCCAGAGAATAACAGGCTTTGATACACAAAAGACCCATCGGGAGATAGTCCGCTTGTGTACGGCCCGACCTTTTTTGGCACCCACGTAGCCAACAAAGAGCTGGTCATCCACCCGGAACTGTTTGGTGCGATCCAGATAAAAGGAAAGCTCACGTTTTGGGTCCAGACGGTGGAGCCTCTCTTCCTCTTTCGAAGGATGCGGTGGCGGAAAGAAGGTGGGCAAAGTGATGGTCTGCCCGATGTGAAAGGCAGTGACAACCTTGGACAGGAAGGATGGACGAGTCCTGAGAAATACCTTGTCCGGATGGACAGACAGGAAAGGAGGCTTGGATGAAAGGGCCTGGAGCTCACTCACTTTTCTGGCAGATGTGATGGCTACCAGGAATGCAGTTTTAAGCGTCAGAAGCCTCAAAGGACAGTTGTGTAGCGGCTCAAAGGGAGCGCACATTAAATAGGTTAAAACTAGATTCAAGTCCCACTGAGGCATAACAAAGGGAATAGGAGGAAAGAGATGAGTTATGCCTTTCAAGAAACGATTAACAACCGGGGACTTGAAAAGAGAAGGCTGATCTGGAAGCCGAAGGAAGGCAGAGATGGCCGAGAGATAGCCCTTGATAGTGCCCAGAGCAGAGCCCTGCTGGGCCAAAGAAAGGAGAAACAAGAGTACCTCAGAAAGAGGGGCAGAGAGGGGATCCACAGTCTTTGCTGTGCACCATGCCACAAATTTGTTCCACCGGCAGGCGTATACCGTCTTAGTGGAGGGACGCCTGGCTGCCAAGATCACGTCACAAACTTCGGGAGGCAGGTCACAAGACATCAGCTGTCGCCGCTCAATCTCCACGCAAGGAGGTGGAGGCTGGACAGGTTCGGGTGGAGGACCTTCCCATGTTGCTGCGACAGAAAATCCTCCCGAAGAGGCAGACGGGTCGGAGGATCGATGGCCATGTTGAGCAGCTCGGGATACCAGACTCTTCAGAGCCACAAGAATGACTTTGGCCTGGTCGCGCCTGATTTTCTTCAGTACTCTGGGCAGAAGTGGTATAGGCGGAAAGGCGTACAACAGACCGCAACTCCACTCGCGACGAAAAGCGTCGCCTAGCGAGTGCCACCTTGGAAATTCCAACGCACAGAATTGCTGACATTGCGCGTTCTCTTCGGTGGCGAATAGATCTAACCAAGGATCTCCCCACTGTCGAAAGAGACCTTGCACCACCTCCGAGTGAAGACGCCATTCGTGATCCATCATGCACCTGCGGCTGAGTTCGTCCGCGCTGGCGTTCAGGGAACCTGCCAGGTGTTTAACCACCATGGATATGCCCTGATGTTCCAGCCATGTCCAGAGGCGGAGGGCCTCCTGACATAGGGTCCACGACCCCACTCCGCCCTGTTTGTTGCAGTACCACATGGCGGTGGTGTTGTCCGTGAACACCTGCACTACTCTTCCCCGGACAGAGGGAAGGAATGCCTTGAGTGCAAGACGAATCGCCCGGAGCTCCAGAAGATTGTGTGGAGCCCGGACTCCGCCGGAGACCAGAGTCCTCTGATCTCCACCTCTCCCATGTGGCCCAGAAGGGATGCGTCCGTCACCACCGTGTGCTCTGGTTGGGGAAGGGAGAGGGATCTGCCGTTGACCCAATCCCAGTTCATGAGCCACCACTGCAACTGTCGAGCAGTGCCCTCCGAGATCTGGACGCAATCGGACAGATTCCTCTGATGTTGCGCCCACTGAAACTTCAGGTCCCACTGCAGAGCCCGCGTATGCCACCTGGCATGATCGACCAGCAGGATGCAGGAGGCCATGAGGCCCTGCAGCCTCAGGGTCATCCGGACCGAAACCCGGGATAGAGGCTGAAAGATCGGAATCATAGCCCGAATATCCCGGACTCGCTGTTCGGGAGGATAACCCCGAAACCGCGTCGTGTCCAGAACCGCTCCGATGAAGAGGAGCTTCTGAGAGGGAATCAGGTGTGACTTCGGCACATTGATGGAGAACCCCAGCGAATGCAGGAGGTCGGCCGTAGTCTGGAGGTGGGAGACGACTGCCTGGGACGAGCCCGCCTTCAACAGCCAGTCGTCGAGATAGGGGAAGACTGGAACCCCTGATCTGCGCAGATGAGCTGCGACCACCGCCATCACTTTCGTGAACACCCGAGGGGCGATGGTAAGGCCAAAGGGGAGCACAGTAAACTGAAAATGCTCGTGGCCTACCGTGAACCGCAGGTAACGCCGGTGGGCCGGCAGGACGGGGATGTGAAAGTAAGCGTCCTGTAAGTCCAACGCTGCCATCCAGTCTCCAAGGTCGAGGGCAGATAAGACCTGAGCGAGCGTCAACATTTTGAACTTCTCCTTCCGGAGGAAGCGGTTGACGTCCCTGAGATCCAAGATAGGACGCAGGCCCTTGTCCTTCTTGGGTACCAGAAAGTAGTGGGAATAGCAACCACGACCTACTTCTGGGACAGGAACGCGCTCGATGGCTCCCTTGGCCAAGAGTGCCAAAACGTCCTGTTGGAGAAGTGCCAGGTGATCCTCCGACATCCGGTGGTATAGAGGTGGCATAGCTGGAGGGGTAGCCTCGAAGGGGAGGGAGTAGCCCCTTCGGACTATTTGCAAAACCCACCTGTCCCACATGATGTGCCAGTGGGGGAGGTGATGGCGTATCCTGCCGCCCACTGGCGTTTGATGGGCCTGAAAAGTCAGACTAGGAAGGTTTGGAGGCTGCTGCAGAGGGAGGGTTGGTCGACTGGCCCGCCCGCTGGCCCCCTGAACCACGGCGTTGGTTCCCACGTCCCCGGCCGCGTGAAGGTTGGGCAACTTGCTGCGGCCTGTGGCTCTGGACGGGACGTAGCGGGGCACCTCTTCCATAGCCACGAAAGGGGCGAAAAGCAGACTGCGCTGGGCGACTGGAGAGGCCCAAGGTCTTGGCCGTAGCCCATGAGTCCTTGAAACGCTCTAGAGCGTTGTCCGCTTTGTCGCCAAAAAGGCGACGGCCATCAAAAGGCATGTCCATCAAGGTGTTCTGGACATCCCCCGAAAAGCCAGTCAATCTCATCCAGGCGTAGCGAAGAAGGGCTACCGACGCCGAAATTGTCCTGCCCAAAGAGTCGGCGGTATCCAGCCCACAACGGATGGTAAACTTTGCTGCATACCCCTCCCGGCGGCAATAGCCTGGGAGAGCACTGTCCGGGCCTCCTCCGGACACTGAGGCAGTACTTGCGCAACCGAGTCCCACACAGAGTGGGAATAACGGCCCAAGAGACATGTAGTGTTTACCGACCGCAGTCCTAAGCTGGCAGAAGAGAAAATCTTCTTCCCAAGATGGTCCAGCTTCTTGGATTCCCTTTCCGGGGAAGCTGTAGGAAATGCGCTCTTGGAAGTGGAGGCTTGGACCACCAAGCTCTCCGGGGTGGGGTGTTGGGAGAGGAAAGTGGGGTTGCCCGGAGCCGGGCGGTGGCGTCGGGCAATCATCCTATCCACGGGAGCCCCTGTGTTGGGCCTGGACCACGTGCCCAAAAGGACGTCGGAAAGGGCCTCATTAAATGGCAGCAGGGGCTCCGAAGAGCTCGCAGCCGGTTGAAGCACCTCTGTCAGGAGGTTAGTCCTGACCGCCACCGTAGGAAGCTGGAGGTTGAGGGCCTCAGCCGCCCTACGCAACACCACTGCGTATGATGCTCCCTCCTCCGTAGCCACGGTAGGAGGAGACAACATGCCAAGGTCAGGGGAAGTATCAAGACAACTGGCATCCCCCAGTTCCTCTCTCCAGTCCTGTTCAGATCCTAGCTGATCAGTTAAAGGGTCACCTGACCCCTCCCAGTCCTCCTCCTCATCCTCAGGTTGCCAATCTGACCGAAAAGGGACCCCAGGAGTGAACAGGGGCACAAAAACCCCACTCGGCGCCGGATCCGGCGTCGGGCGACGCCAGTCCGGCTCCACCTCGGGATGGAGGCCGGGGTCGATGCCTGCCGGGGACACGACCGGCGTCGGTTGCGGTGCCGGAGGAAGTGGCGCCGGTGGAGGTGTAATAAGGTCAACCGGCGCCGGTCCGGATCCAGGTCTGGATCCACTGGGGGCCTGCGGTGCCGTGGCCGGAGCAGACGGTGTAGCCCTAGGCCCCCCAACCGAGTCCGCGGGGCCCAAAGGCGCGCCAGCAGGTTCGGGTCGCCCGAAGATGGCATGCATCGCTTCGTAAAATTTACGAAGTTGGGCGGGAGTCGCTCTGGGTCCCGGGACGGCGGGGGGGGGGGAAACCCGGAGTCGACTCCTCGGGCTCCGCGCGTGGAGCCGCGGGAGGGGCACCGCCCGCATCCCTCGTTGTGTCAGCCGACCGACGGGGAGAAGTCGAAGAGCGACGATGCTCCTTCGACTTCTTTTTATGCTTCGACTTACCCGACCCCGAGTGCGAAGACTTCGATGACTTGGACGAGTGGTGATGGCTCCGCGACCGGTCCCTCGACCTCCCTCGCGACCAGGACCTCGAACGGCGTGGAGCCGACTGCCGGCGCTCAAGCAGCTTTCGGGACCGCTCCCGCAAAGCCTCCGGCGCCATCGACCAGCTGTCGGAGCACGACTTGGGGTCGTGGTTGCGCTCCAGGCAAAAGAGGCACATGCGATGCGGATCCGTAACCGACATCAGCCAGTTACAGGAACTGCAGGCCTTGAAGCCGGGCATCCCTCGTGCACCAGGAGTCGTAGACTCAAAAAAGACGTCGACAAAAGTCGCTCAAAAAGTGACTGGAGGTACCGCTCTCTCCGGATCTGTGCTGGCTGGCGCGGAAAAAGAACTGACGTCAGCGCACGAGGGCAGCGTCTAAGTAACTACCGTGACGTCATCCCGGCGACCACGATGCCAACGACGGACGCGGAGCCGAACGACGCCACCTTCCGACGTGCAGAGGTACTGCTGACGAAAAAACTTTCCAGATCCAGTCTGACGCCTGCGGGTAATTCTAAGGTAAGGAATCTATAACTAACGTGTTTCTTTCAGATTGAGGACCTTGTTAGTAAAAGACTGCTTCTTCCTGAGCATTTGGCAGATGGGAGGGGTAAGACTGCAGTTTCTGTTGTTCAAGGTAATGAAGTTTCTAGGCAGGGACTGTACTTTTGTCTGCCTCGGATTACTGCTTCAGGAAGTCTGATGACAGCCAAATGCAGAGATTCCTCTTTTGAAAAAAGTACTTGCAGGGAAAAGTCAATAACAGACAAGCAATATCAGAAATATACAAGTGCCACAATGCCCAACAATACCAGGATAGATGTGTCAGGGGGCCTTGAAGAGGGAACTGGGGAAGTAATATGACAAGAATAAATGGGATACGATTGTAACAGGAATCTTACACTCACAGAGTCAGGAGACTACATACACTGTTTTTATAGGTGAGATTATACCCCAAGCCTGCTTCATATCACCCTTACAATCTGATAAATGTTGGTTTCAGGAGCTCCATTGCATACTTACTTTGAGAATGCCGTGAGGTCCATGAATTTTGGCACACAGTGCATACCAAAGTGGCTATAGGGGAGAAGAGTCCTAAGCCCAAGACTACATTAAATCAAGTACTAATTACCCTAAAAATAAAATGCATGGACATAATTTCTCATTTTCTTTGGGGGACCAAGCAGGACAATTTAGCTCTACGGGGGACACTACAAATCCCACTTGAAATACACTGGCTTGAACAAGGGTGGCAACTACTGGTAATGGAGTGTCTCATGGCAGGTTGGGACGAAGTGGACAGCTATGCATGGTGATGAAAAAAGATGTGCTAAGAAGGGCATATAATGAGGGAAAGGGCACACTGACAGTTAATGTTAAAAAAAAGACCAAATGATATTACTTGACAGGTACAAATGAATGGGGAGAAAGGACGTACAACAAAATAGGTATTTGTTAATATTAAAGTTTAGATAAATATTGGATTGAAACATGCATGCATATTGTATGACTGAAAAATTCAAATCCAATATAATTCATAACATTTGTTAGAATTAAATTAGGCATTCATTTGTGAAACAGCTTGCAATAATGGCAATAATAAAATAAATAAAAATACCTTCCGCTGCTGTTTTGATGTATCTTTACTATTTGATCCACTGCATGGAGTTTCAGGTCCGATATTCTTAAATGCTTTGTCAATCTGTTCTAACTGAGATATTTGAGATTATTTTACTCAACAATATAATAAAATATTGTTTTAAAACTACATTCATTATACTATTAGCAAAACAATGTACACAATATTTGTGATCACAAAAACTAAAGAGTACTAAAATAGCATTAATTTTATAAGTCTAGTCAAGAGCAAAGTCAGACATTAGTTTGTCAATTGTCTGTATATAATAATTAAGTACCATTATAAAGATCTGAACACGAATACATGGCTAGGCACTATAGGTTTATGTGAAAGCACTGTTGTTTTCGCAATTCATATCCTTACTATGTTAATCTTCACAAAGGGACAGGAAGACCTGACAGGCAATTTTAATACCCATATCTTTCCCTTTTAATTCCTGTATCCTCTAGGTTATGAGAGTTTCTTACCCAAAACATTTTTACGAAAATGTGAGTCTAATCGAGAAGTGACAACCACACTTGCATTATGTACAAAAAAATGACAGTCAGCAGCCTTTAGGAGTAATGATGAACCCAGTTTATATAGCAGGCACATTTATGTAAGAGTTCTTTGGAACTCAAATAATATTAAGTCTTTTGAGCGTGCCAGTGAGAAAAGGCGAACAACCACTGCAACAAGAAACTCACAGAAATGGATAAACAGGTACCTTAGAATAGGAAGCGCGGACTGAAAGAAACCACACTTTAGTGGTAGCACTGAATCTTTGAAGGTTTTTGTTAATAATCAAATGTGCGCAGTGGGCATGCAGCACAAGAATGGCTATGCCTATACATGCATGGGGGGTGGCAAATTCCATCCATCCAGGGCTACATCAATATTGAAATATATCCTGGTCTACTGGGAGCGTAGGCAGCAGCAGAAAAGTCAGAGATCTGCATGGGTGAGGAGTAAGAGTAAGCCGGGTAGGCTACAGTTGAACAGAGTAGAGGAGTGAAAGGTACTTACACTCTAAAGACACCTTAGGGGACAACCAGCAGCTGTTTGACCTGCCTCCAACACCGACCTGTTGGTCCACTGGGAAGCATCATGAAGATGCTTATTTGCCCACCTTGGGAATCGATTGCTGCTCGGCAGACTCTTTCACTGTTTAGTTTAAGCCATCTACTTTCTACATAAGCCAGAAGTGAGTCAACACTGTCATCTGAATTTGAGATGGGTATTGAACCTACATAATTTTGATACACTACAATGCTAGTAAAGTCTAACAAGACTGCATGTTATGGGCTGAAGGGAGGCATGGAGCACAGCAACAATGTGTAGTGCTATATGCACTCATATGTATAGGGATCATGTGATGGCCTTTGACTACCAGTGTTTTAGTTGACTCTATGTGTTTAACTTACTCCATCTTGAATGTACGACATTTTTTGTGCACTTGTATTTTGACTTGTGATTTTATTTTGTGCCTCCTTATAGCTACAGAGTAGGAGTGTTTACTTTCTCCTCAGCACAGAGCAAAACAGCCTTGCGTGGAACAGAATGTGTGGGATGTGTGTTTGAAAGCATGAGAGAGAAATGTGTGGAATGTACTTCTCCGTCTCCGAGTGTAGTGCTGTAGGCAGTGGTGCACAAATGTGCATTATGTTGTACATTGGGAAATGAAGTTTTAACCGTTTACTTTAACTAGCTCTAATTCCATCTTGAATTCTGACTCTGTCTGGCCTGGGTTTTGCACACACAAGCAGGCCCCCAGGTTACTCCGGTTATTTGCGTTCAAAATAGTTTTCCTCTTTGCGAGTGTTTTCTGTACTTTTGGAGATGTTTTCTACTTTCTCGAGCTTCACTAAGATAAGTGGCTGGAACATGTAGTGTGGGACACGTGAGGAGAATGCGTGAGGAATCCTTTGCCTTGGAATGCTTGTAGGAGCTTGGCCTGGCCAGCTCTGGTGAGTTTCCTTGACGTAGAGGGTTTCTTCTCGAAACTTCTCGTGCATTGAGAAGATTATAATACCTAGGGTTTCTTGTCATCTCTCCAGAGAGGTGGACGCATCTGCTCAGTGCTGCATTTCCCGGCTTGAGGAGTCTCTTGGACCTATGACTGTTAATCTGGGACCCCCAGTCTTTGAAGGGTCAGGAGTAAGATATTGCAGTCGGTGAGGTATTTTCCCTGATCATTGGTATTGAGATATATATGTAAAGATATATAGTTATCTTCATATGTGTTTTTGGTCTGTGTGCATATTCATTTATTATTTGCATGTGTTTCACTATTATTATCTGTTTGTGTTCTTGTGTTTTATTCTCTTGCATTTCACTTGTGAATGTTTCATTATTATCTGACTTGTAAGTGTTTATTATTTGCATGTATTTTACCATAATTACCTGCTTGTGTTTTATCCCATGCATTTGATTATTTTGTGAGTGTTTAATTATTATTTGCTGGCACATATATATAAGTATATTTACATTTGCATGTTGTTTTACCGGATTCATTTGACATCTGGAAAAGCCTTTATGTTAGAGTGTTGCATTAATAAAACCCCACGCTTTATTTTTGAAAACTGTCTTTTGATGTGCCTCATTTCATGAGTGTGGAGCCCCCTTTCCAGGTGTTTTCTTGCTTTACCGACTGCCTCTGCTGGGGAGTGCTGAATTTCTTTTATTTGGGAGTGTAAAGCAAGACCAAATGACAATTGCTCTAATTTGAAATAGATATATCTGAGACACAAATGATATCTGCTTGATAAAACGAATCATAAAGGAAGAAAGCGTAAAACAATGTGGCTGGAAATTTAGCATTTTTTGTGTGGCACTATTATAAAAGTCATAAAAAAACAATGCAACGTTGCCAGTAAGCCAAGGGGAACTGTATACCTTCCTGCCAGTCTGCATGCTGTTGGCAATGTCAGAGAGGAACTTCATCCTCACAGAGTGTTAGATTGTTTCTAAGAAGCTGAATTGGAAAATACAGATCCCACAGAGTTCACCATTTACCTGGTGCAGTTTTACCTTTCTATTTGGAGTTCTGCAGATCACAATGAAGGCTAAGGTGGTAATATCAAATGTTTTCCTCCTTTCTGTAAATGCAAAACTCAGGATTGTGCCGCTCTCCCCCAACACAAATTTGGCAGGTTTTACCTGCGGCAATATGTGAGTAGGAAAAGGGTAAGGTCAGTGCAAACTTTTCAGCAGGACTCAGAATAAGGCTCATATTGTAACTTCAACTCTAGCATCTCATCTCTCTCCCAAGCAGGCAAGGAAGGTACTACATCCAAAGTATCAGGTGCTTCAACTTCCAATGCAACTCATGTTGCCTGCGGACTTGTGTGAAAGCATCCTTCTTCCTCGTCTTTTTAATATCCAGATGCACAGGAGGAAGGATCTCCAGGCGGAGGTGGTTTGCATATCTGTAAATCTTTCAGGAAGTATCCCACAACATGAAACAAACAATACTGGTGCTGGGGGCACTAGAGAGCCCAGCTGCAAGATGGCCGCCACTCTTTGAGGCTCTGCTGACCGGAATAATTATCCGTGATTTATCCGCTTTTGCAGGCGGCTAAAGCGGACGTGAGCGGGTGGAGGTGACCCCCCCAAAGATACTGGGTTATCCAACGAGGCCCATCCGGGCGGGACCCATGAGACAGGGAACACCGGAGTAGCGAACCGTGGCTGGCGTTGCGGATGGTGCGGCCTGCTGCCTGGGATGCACAAGATGGTGGGTGGACACCTTACTGGCAGAGGGGCCGCTGCAGGTCGGGCTGCTGGTGACCAGATGGGTTGACCGAGTGGAAGGAGCCTCCCCCAGAAGAGGGCGGCCCCCTTGTGAAAGGATCGCTGGAGCCATGCGGGAGGGCTGCTGAATTCGGTCTGCGCGAGCGGCACTGGGTGGCTGCCCTGAGGAGTTTGTCGGTTGCCTACCTGGAGATGGCCCCAGCAGCCCAGTGGGCATTCGGGGATCTTGATTGGCCCAGAGGCTGAGGTGCTGTATGCGGTGTACCCGGGCCCTGGAAATCAACGTTGATCTGCGCGGATACGCCGCGTAGAGACTGGTGCCGTCCGGCGCTGCCGGGGAGGCTGGCTGGCTGCACCCCGCTGGAGTGCTCGAATAGACTATCTACAGCGTCCCCGAGTGGTTGAACCATCGGGAGGGGAGGATCCCTCGCAGCGGCAGTGTGCCCTTGAGTGGCAGCGGAGATGGTGGCTGGGACCACTGGAGGGCCTGCGGTGAGAGGGGCTGTATGGGGAGCTCAGGTAGCTGACGCCGCGAACCTCTCTGCCCGCCCGAGAGAGGATTGGGACCGCCTGGTGAGTGAGAAGCGGCGGTGCAGGACCCTGAAGAGAGAGGAGCCATAGAGCCACTGAGGACTGGCCTGGAGCCGGCAGAGGTCCCCGGCGGCCTACTGGAGGTCCGGCGCCACCCGGCTGGACAGGAGGGCGATATGGGTCACAAACTCTATTGGTGGTGGGGGCGCGCGGCCCAGGAGCATAATTTGAGGCTCAATCCTTTCCCCGTGGGTCTGCCTCTGTCCTGATGAGTGAGACAGGTGACCACTGCCTGGGGCGGGATGCTCTTCTCATCTTTGGATTCCTCCCTGAGCATCAGTTGGGGACTGTGGCCCCTGGGAGCATAGGGACTGTCCCCGTGCTCCTACCGCCGCCAGCTGGGTTCCTCAGTGGGCGAGGGGCTTCATGCCTGCCAGGCGTTTGGACACAGGAGTAGCTGCTGGACAGAGGGGGGGGGGCTGTACTCCCTCTGTCGTGTAGTTCCTATAAACCTATATAGATCTGCACGTTTAGACAACATATACTGTAGGATTGGAGTCAGACTGATTCTAGACCCCCCTACCGAATATGTTAGCCTGTATACCAGCTAGCTCACAGTGCCACTAGAAGCCCCTCTTACCAAGGAGAGAATAGTTCTTGGCAACTATCGAACATGACAACCCTGTCCCATCAGGGATCGTGGAAACAGTGTACTACTTTTCGCTCAGTCACTCGTGCTCACTTTGTCTCAGAGAGATACACAGAATAAACGGTGGGGACGTTTTTCAATAAGCATTTATTGAACCAGCGTCATTCTAGTGTAAAATTGGTGTGCTGAAACAACCATTAGACAGTAACAGATATAAATGATTATAAGCACTAACAGAGTAAAAGGATGGTAGAGTTCTACCATCGTGCTAAAACAATGAATACAGGCAAGTATATAAAATACATGACAGTAATAAATGCGTACTCCTACGATGCGTCCCTAACTAGATGTACCTGAATGTACCTAGCATGTATTTGGGTGTAAGAGTCAAGAATCCCTCTAGGATAAAGTCAACCCCATTACCTGAAGTGAGAGACTGTGGGTCCCCGTCTTGGTCTCGAGATGGACACCCCGCAAGGGATGTCAGTCCACTGCGAGCTGGAGTGTCTGCGTGCAAGAGCCTCAGCGTCTCACGTCAGTGTGTCGGCATGGAAGTCCTTTTCTCCTCTGACTATCTCAGCAAGAGATGATGTATATATACCCAAAGTGGTACCCCCTTGGGATATACCTTGCTGTGTCATGTCGGGCTAAGATGATGGAAGGAATGACCCTTGTACATAGTTATTATGCAGGAGATGGTAGGCCTGCTATCCTGCTGTGATTCCAAGAATCCTCATGTATAATGAATGAGGCTTAAGCTTTTCGGAGAAAACCCCATGTCATCTATGGACATTACCGTAACTAGTTAAAAAGGTCAGTACTAAGAACCGTTACGCAGTGTAATGGTAGGGGAGAATATAGGTGAAAGGTTAGGTGACTCCCTGAGCCTATATTGGGGTACCTATATGGAACATAACACCTCCCCCCCCTTGCACACCGCACCAGACATACCACGCAGAGAGGTCTGCCTTCGTGGCACCGGTGTTCAGCCGCTGGTAGGAGGAGTCGCTTATTGTGAGAGCCCTACTCGCACGCTGCTGCTATGGAGAAAGCTGATGCCCGCCCCCCCAAGCTGTCTTTTGACCAACGCAGGCTGGCTAGGATGGCGCCAGCTCCTGCTGAAGGAGACCAGCAGGAACCTGAGCCGGAAGGTGCGCTGGCCTCAGACCCTGACATTATGGAGATGTTCAGAGATTTAAAACAGTCGCTCACGGCTGTAGACAATAAAATCGACTCCCTAGCAGATAGATTTGATCGCCTAAAGGAGAAGGTATCTGACCACGATGAACGGATTGGGCAGCTGGAGCAGAGCACCTCGGCGATGGAGGATGAAGGGAATGCGACGAGGGAGAGGCTGCTCTGCATGGATAAAGTGCTTCAGGTGATCCGTAAGAAAAATTAGGACTTGGAAGCCAGGTCCAGGCGGAACAACATTAGAATCCTAGGAATACCAGAATCCAATGCTATGACCCGTGTTGAGGACTACACTGAAGAAATGCTGCATTCCCTGTTTGGGAGCTCGTTATCGAATTGCAAGCAGCGAAAGGATGAAGCAATCAGCACTTGGTCCATGCTCCACACGAAAGAAGAGGAAATGAAGCCGGCTCACTCTGGCCAATGAAGAGGTAGCAAATAAGAGTGACAATGAAGCCAATCAATGCTAAGCAATGGGCGAGCTCCAAGTTCCTTGTTGTATACAATTTGTCTTGCAAGTGACAGCACATGGGTACTGTCTTGGGCGAGCCCTAACAAGGCTGTAAGGAAAATGCTACTTACCCAGTATGCATCTGTTCTTGGCATGTAGAGCTGTAGATTCACATGCTTTGCATTGCCTGCAATCTAGTGTTGGGTCCGGATGTTTGCACTTTGTTTTTGTTGAAAGAAGACTTTTCCAGTCACGAGGTAGGTGACTCCTCCTTTCGGTGATAGTGCGCATGGGCATCGGCTCCATTGTTGGATTGTTATCCACAGAGGGTGATAATGGAGTTAGTAAGAGTAGTAAGAGATGTCCATGTATATATGTATCTAAGTAAGTTATTACTGCAACAGGTATAGCTACCAGGGGAGGCGGGTGGGCGCATGTGAATCTACAGCTCTACATGCCAAGAACAGATGCATACTGGGTAAGTAGCATTTTCCGTTCGAGGTATGTGAGCTGTAGATCACATGCTTTGCATAGACTATACAGCAGTTATCTCCCAAAGTGGTGGCTAACCTGTAGCTGTTGCAGTCGTCTGAAATAGTGTACGTAAAACTAGCTTGCTGTCTTGCTAACACATCTACACAATAGTGTTTTGTGAATGTGTGAGGTGTAGACCATGTTGCAGCTTTGCAGATGTCATCTATGGGTAAATTCCCTAAGAATGCCAAAGAAGCCCCTAGTTTGCGTGTGGAGTGCGCTCTAGGGGGAATTGTTAGTGTTTGTTTTGCTTTTGCATAGCATGTCTGAATGCACTTGACTATCCACCGGGCAATACCTGATTTTGATATAGGATTGCCTTTATGTAGTGGCGCAAAAGCGACAAACAGTTGTTTTGTCTTGCGGAAAGGTTTCGTCCTTTCTACATAGTAAAGTAGTGCTCTTTTCACATCTAAAGTGTGCAAAGCATGTTCTGCTACAGAATCTGGTTGAGGGAAGAACACAGGCAACTCAACAGATTGGTTGATATGAAAGGCAGAAAGGACCTTTGGTAGGAATTTAGGGTTGGTCCGAAGAACCACTTTGTTTTGGTGTACTTGTAAAAATGGTTCTTCTATGGTTAGTGCCTGAAGCTCACCTACTCTCCTCAGTGATGTGATAGCTATGAGGAAAGCTACCTTCCAAGTGAGAAATTGCAGTTCACATCCATGCAATGGCTCAAAGGGTGGAGCCATCAATCTTGTAAGGCCAATGTTAAAATTCCACACTGGAGCAGGTGGAAGTCTTGGAGGAATGATTCTTTTAAGTCCCTCCATAAATGCTTTAATGACAGGCACTCTAAAGAGAGACAGATGTTGTCTGTTCTGTAGGTATGCAGCTATTGCAGCAAGATGTAAGCGTATGGAAGAGTACGCTAAATTGGAATGCTGCAGATGTAATAAATAGCAAATGATGTTTTGAACTGAAGCGTCCAGCGGATCGATTTGATTGTTATTGCAGTAGATCACAAATCGCTTCCACTTTGCTGCATAGCATGCTCTTGTGGTAGGACGTCTAGCCTCTTTGATGATGTTCATGCAGTCTGGCGGGAGATTAAGGTAGCCAAACTCTAAGATTTCAGGTGCCAGATCGCAAGATTGAGATGACTGGGATCTGGATGTCTTATCTCTCCATGGCTCTGAGTGAGAAGATTGGGAGTGAGATGTAGTTTTTGGTGAGGAACTGCTGAGAGCTCCAACAGGGTTGTGAACCAGGGTTGCCGGGCCCATGTGGGAGCAACTAGGATGAGTGTCAGGGACGCCTGTCTGAGCTTCCGAACCACTAATGGGATGAGTGGGAGAGGCGGAAAAGCATAGGCAAATATCCCTGACCAATTCATCCATAGTGCATTGCCTTTGGACAATGGGTGTGGATGCCTGGATGCGAAGCTTGGGCATTTTGCGTTTAGGTTTGTGGCGAACAGATCTATGTGCAGAAAGCCCCACATTTGGAAAAATGGGAGGAGAACTTGAGGGTAGAGTTCCCATTCGTGGATCTGTTGTCTTTGACGACTGAGCAGATCTGCTCAATCTGATTGTTTACTCCTGGAAGGTGTTCTGCAAGGAGATACATTTTGTGACGTATAGCCCATCTCCAGATGGTCTGTGCTAGTTGTGACAGCTGGAGAGAGTGTGTGTGTCCCCCCTGTTTGTATGTAGTACATTGCGGTCATGTTGTCTGTACGGATGAGGACAGCTTAGCCTACTAGATGTACTTGAAATGCTTTGAGCGCTAGAAAAATCGCTAGCAGCTCTAGATGATTTATGTGAAGCTGCTTTTGCTGCAGGCTCCACATGCCGAAAGGTTTTGTGTATTCCACCACTGCAGAGAGCGAAGGGTTCGGCTGTCCACCAACACTAGATCTGATAACAGACCCTGCGCCTGGTTCCACTGCCGTGCTAAGCACTCGTGAAGAGGATGCATCTGGAGTCTTGCGTAAGGGACTATTAGAATGCAAGACGCCATCATCCCTAGTAATTGCATGAACACTCGAGCTGGCAATGAGTGTTGAGGCTGAAACTGACAGAGTAAAGTTTGCATGTTGCGGATTCTGGCCGGATTGGGGTAGGCCAAAGCCTTTTGTGTATCTATTGTGGCTCCCAGATACACCTGTGTGTTGGATGGTTGTAGGTGGGATTTGGACAGATTTACTGTGAATCCAAGATCGTGGAGCAACTGCATTGTTTTGTGAGTGTGACGTAGACAGCTTTTTTGCGAGCTGGCTTTTATGAGCCAGTCGTCCAAAAATGGCAAGACGTGAATGTGTTGTCTTCGTAGATGAGCTGCGACTACTGCCAGGCACTTGGTAAAAACTCTGGGTGCGGTAGTTACTCCGAATGGGAGCACCTTGAACTGATAGTGCTGGCCTGCTACTATGAACCTGAGGTACTTGCGGTGAGCAGGGTGTATTGGGATATGGAAATAGGCGTCCTTTAAGTCCAAAGTGGACAGAAAGTCGCCTTGTTGAAGGAGCGGGAGCACTCCCTGTTCTTCTTAATTCCCAAGAAGGACGGCTCTCTCAGGCCTATACTAGATCTCAGAGAACTAAATCTATACATTCAGTCGGACCACTTTCACATGGTCACACGCTGCTGTGTCTGCTGCATCTAGGGCGCCCTTGATGGATGATAAGTTTGACCTCCTGGATAAGATCATTTGCCTTAGATTTATGCTCATCGGGCAGAAATTGCATACGTTTTTCTAACTCATCGTAATGAGCCCTATCATATCTGCCTAACAAAGCCTGAGCATTGCCAATGCGCCAGTGATTAGCTGCTTGTGAGGCTACCCTTTTGCCAGAGGCATCAATTGACTTGGACTACTTATCAGGAGGAGGGGCCTCACCTGTTGTCTGTGAGTTCTCTCTTGCGAGCATTAAAAACCACAAGAGTCTCTACGGGCAGCTGACCCTTAATGCAAGCAGGGTCAGTAGGTGCCGGTTTATATTTCTTTTCAACCCTGGGCGTGATGATTCTTGCCCTTACAGGATCTTTGAAAACCTCATCTGCATGTTTAAGCATTCCCTTAAGCATTGGCAGTGAATGTGTAGTTTTTTGAGAGGAACTTAGGGTCTCAAACAAGAGGTCCTCCTCTAAAGCCTCCTTATGTAGTTCCACCCCATGGTAATGAGCAGCCTTGTTAAGAAGCTCAAGGTTGCCTATATTGTCGTCAGTTGGTGATGGCCTGGACGGGTATAAGTCAGGGTCAGTATCTGTGTGTGGGTCAGTGTCATAATCCTCCCATGGGTCAACATCTTGTGGCCTATCCTCATCCCCATCCCATTCATCCTGTGGGTCAGGTGATAGTGGTGGTGGTGAATTAGTGGGTGTGATAAGTAAGTGAGGATTAGTAGGTGAAGGAGGTGAAACATAAGGTGGTGAAGGGTTAGTACCCACATTCCTTTTCTTCAGGGGCATTTGGTGCTCATCCTGTTGGCTCAGTTTCCTTTTTTCAGGAAGTTTGGCATGAATAGGTCCAGTATCTGGGTTAATAACCAGTTCTTTCTGTTTCGGATCCGAAGGTAGAACATTGGACCGAGGCTCTTTTGGCAGAGTGTTTTTATCTTTACTTGTCGTTTCATGGTCGAAGGTTTTGGCTCCGAACTCTTCGGTACCGAAGATTTAGTCTTCGACAAAGATGGAACGTGGACCTGGACATGCTTGGATTTCGGCGCCGAGGATTTCGGTTCTGCTCCTGGATGGGGTCGACTCGGTCCCGAGCCGGAAGGCTTCTCTTTGTGTTTCAGCGCCGGTCCCGCGGGCGGGCTGCTCAAAACGTTTTCTCGGTGCCGACCTTGGCCCGCAGGCAGAGGAAGGACCAGAGCCTTTTTTGTCTCGTGTTGTTTGGGCAAGAGGGCTTCTGTACTCACGGTCCGCTGACCTGGTGTAACTTGCTCTTCTTCTTCCATGTCGGAGTCGGCCTCGGACACAGAGATGTGTTCTTCTTCCTTGGCTACTTGAGCTTGTGTTTCTTCTCGGTCAGAATCTTCATCGAAGATGTCCGGTACAGAGCCGCCTTGGTGTTGCATCTCGTGACATAGAGCCCGACGGTCACGAAGCGTCTTTTTCGATCGTAACGATCAGCACGCGTCGCAGTCTTTTTTGTCGTGTTCCGGGGACAAACAGAGGTTGCACACTTCGTGCAGGTCGATGCGCAGAAACTTAGCGCGACACCCGGGACAGAGCTTGAATGGAGTCCGTTCCATCGACTGCTAGCAAGCCCGGCGCGGGTAGGCCCAACGGCCCTCCACGAGTTTTCCGATCGAAGATCTTTGAATCAAAATGATACGCGGAGAATGGGAAACGCGATCAAGAAACAATACCGTCGAGGGTAGTGGATTGCGCGTCGAAGGGAACCTGAGAAACGGTACCGGAGCGCAGCAATTCACATCCGAACCCGATGGCGGAAAAAAACAATCTAACAATGGAGCCGATGCCCATGCGCACTATCATCGAAAGGAGGAGTCACCTACCTCGTGACTGGAAAAGACTTCTTCGAGCAAAAACAAAGTGCAAACATCCGTACACAACACTAGATGGCAAATCTACAGCTCACATGCCTCAAACAGTAACTTTTTGAAAATGTAAACATGAACAACTGGACTTTCCAGTAAATGATAAATGCATTGAAAGAAGGCACCAGAACAACATGTGCAAGAGCCCTATACACTTCTTCCTCGTCACACATTGTTTAGCATGTTTAATAAAAAAAGTGCCCCATTCCACTTAGTTCTATGTTCTATGATTCTGACAACATAGTCCCAATTAACACCACAGACTCATTCGCCTAAGTATTCTGCAGTCATTATTCATAGACAATGTTAATTTATAGTTTAGGCATCCTACCTGATTGTATGCGTTAGTAACTTGGGTTTCTGGAGCCATGTTCATTTCATTATTGATATCCAAGGATCTGAAATGTTATGAGGTATTAAATTGGGACTGTGAGAAATCTGCATTTTCAATCATGCAAATGAATAAGGGCATTCTGTTTTGCAGTGAAACAAATTCATTAAATAAAAAACAGAAGAATAAGCATTCAAGGCCAAAAGTGTAAAAAAAAAAATGCAAAAACCTTTTATATAGCAAGATTTCAGAGAAGCTGCTAACAAACTCTAGAAGACAAAGTAGCATTTATGATGCTGCTCATTCATCACATTTACTCTTTGTGCTATATTAATTTGGGTGTAGCCATTTGCTCACAAATTGGTTTCAGATAACAAGCACTCCGCAACCTACCTTTTTGAAGTTAAAGGTGTTCAAAAAGCACCAGCTGCTGAGGTATTTTAAAGGTCAAATATATGTTTCATACGAAATGAAATACTTGACCATAGAACAATTGATATTCCATAAAGTGAACCCTTTACAAAACAGGATACATTTTTTAGGTCTGGATAAAAACAGCTTTAGCTGTCTGAACAGTTCACATCATTAAGTCTTCAAAAAGTAGCATAAGAAAAATACAGAGAGTGAAAAAGAGGGCTTTAGGTTAGCCTTTTTCTGCCATTGGCTTGCATGTGTTTTTCAAAGTTTGCCATTTCCTGGATGGTCTATAGATCAAGGTGATAGCAATTCATGGATAGTTAGATTTTCCCCATTTGTGTTCCCATTAGGTTTTGGTGATGGGGCATCAAGGAGTCCTTTTATTAGATTGCACGTGAGATGTGGTGTGCAGCTACAAATTGAAACATGAGGATCATCTGCATATTAGTGTATGGCCACCTTTTCTTCCAACATCAGGAATCTATGCCAGGACCAGCGGCGATGATTATGCCTTAACTTTCTTCACATTATTTTTCAGCAGCCATTTTCAAAACCATATAACAGGACTTCATTTCCCATGAAGCCTTGGGAAAAAAGTCAAACAGTGAACTGTCCAATCCGTAACTAGGGACACATTTATTGTCTATTTTCCCATTTGCTGCATCCTCTTTCTTCGCCGCTCTAGAAGCCAAGATAAGTACCTCCAGCCTCTTGGCCACGTTATTCTGTATTATGTTATTCTGTATTTTATACCATGTTGACGATTATTGCCCTGCCGCATGTGTTCTTATTGAAAATTCACTCGTTTCTTTCGGCGCGGTCGTGAGAACGTATGTCGCTCCTCCGCGACGACTTCTCATTTTGATTTGGGGCTGCGACGTGAGGGGCACACACGGTGTGATCCTCCAGCCACAAGAGGGCGCCGCGCGCTCTGGAGACCCACATCTCACGCATTGCTTCTTCCGACCAGCAGGCTCACGCCATTACGGACTTTGAAACAGGAGCACAGCCGGCTGGGAGTTTTGCGATTCAAGTGCTGCCCCACACTCCTGGACCCTTGACACCATGTGGGGGTCCATAATTATCTATCTGCAGCACACAGCGCGATCGAACTAGCCTAAACACTCGTTTGTTACTGTGGAACACCGGCCCAGGCATCCCTTTACCCTGCATAATCACTGGGTGTGTGGTGTCCCAGAGCCTAACACTGTGCCTCACTGGCCTTACAGGCCACCCTAAACGCTTGGGCGCCCCCCAACATTCAGATTGCCCTCTGACAGCCTGGACATTCCAGAGCCCTATAATTACATTGGGAGATCCCCAATAAGACACTTGCCTCCCTACTCATTGGGCACCATGAGTGATATTGAGGAGTCCTATAAGGAGGAAGATAGCATGACCTATCTACCCATAGGCGATCCCTTTTTTGAGGTGATGGATGCCTCAATTTTGAATGAGGTGACGCAGGAAGTAGCACCCCTAGAGCGGAAACTATTAAGTATGGTGGAACGCTACTTTAAACCCCTCCCTTCGAGGAAAGACACTTTGGGGACCTCGCTCCCGTTACCTCTGGGGCCACCTAGCTGTCAGGCGACGGATATCAAGCGCACACTGGACCAAGCTCCCGGCGTCGACCTGGATGCATTTGCATGTTTAAAACCGGCCTTTATGGACCATTCCCAATCTCTGCCTATTGACCCTATACTGGTGCCCACACCAGGTCCTTTAGACCCCCAACCTACCGATGCAGACCCCCTTCCTAGACCACCTACGCCCTAGACAGGATGCTCCTTCTGGCTCAGATGGGGACCCTGTTATGGGCTCTCAGCCATGGTGTCCCTCGCCTACCCCTAAGTCGCCCACTGGCGAGGTGCCAGGGAATGCTACCCCCAAGGAGACACCATTAGATATGCTGGACCCTGATGAATTACTGCATCCCCGCTCTGCGGAGTGGTTCCCTGCCAACAAGGTTGCAGCCTATTCAGCTGGAAGATTGCACAAATCTTTAGACAAGTCAGTAGCCCCTACGAGCAGAATGCCCCCACCCATCTCTGGGCGATAAGGTGGCGCTGACATCCGAAATCGATACCCGCATGGCCACTTTTCTGGCAAAGTATATTAAAGACCAAAAGAAAGGCATCGATCAGTCCTGGTGGGTGTGCCAGGATAAACTCCTGGGCCTCGCTGGCCCACTGACATGAATCCTGGATATGGCGTCCGGTATCCTAATATCTTCTATGGTGCCATCAAGATTGGCCCAAACGGCCATTATTTTTCTGGGCAACGCAAACTGCACCCTCTCGACTGAGAGGCGCAGATCACTGCTTATAAAAACTGACCCCCAGGTTGGCGACAATCGCCACATTGGAGGCGGGCCCATTAGCGTGTGGGGGCTATTTGGAGACCCGTTTATTCAGGAACTAGGTAAATTCATGGCAACCTTCAACTCCCTGGACAAGACTCAGGCCTCTATTAAAAGGATCTTTACGCCTGGGTTTACATCGGGGCTGGTCAAGCCAGGGGGCCCTCAGCCGGCCAGACGCAGGCTCCTGGCACAGGCTACGGTGGTGGTCAAGGACATTGGCAGGATTCCTCCTGCTCCGGCAATTTCTACCCCACCTGAGGGTACCCACTGATATAGGGGTTCCAGAGGCAGCCGCAGAGGCGGTAGCAACCACAAATCCTCTCAAGGAGAGTGTGAATGTGTTTACGGGTCAACGCTTGGGGGGCCGATTGAGAAAAATGTATGCACAACTGGGAAATTATCACCTCAGACTTATTGGTTCTTCAAACCGTGCAGGGTTTCCATATAGAAGTCTACGATTCACCTTTCCAACAGGCCCAGGCCTACCCCGCTGGCATTTGCGACAGCAGATGCTGTGCTGGTGGACGCGATGGTGCCAGACCTGCTCACCAAAGAAGCGATTGTGGAAACATCGCCTCATCCCTCCGGTTTCCTCAGCAATCTCTTCCTTGTAGCACCCTGTCCTCACCTAAAGGAGTTCAACGAATGGTTGGTGTTCGGACACTTCACAATGGATGACATTCACCTCCTCAGAGACCTCCTTCAACTCAAGGACTGGATACCTCACATCCCTATTTTCCCGACACATCGCCGTTTCCTCCAATTCCAATGGTGGGGGCAGATTTTCGAGTTCACGACCCTCCCTTTTGGATTGTTGCCCGCCCCTTACTATACACCGAAGTGATGCGCAGTGTGGTCGAGTACCTCAGAACCTGTGGCATATGGCTTATTGTGTACCTGGACGACATCATCCTCCTAGACCAGTGTCCACAGACTCTCGTTGTACACCTCCAGACGGCGATCTCCCTTTTGGAGTCCCTGGGTTTCATTATCAACCCAACGAAGTCGGTATTGGTTCCCACACAAACTCTGGTGTTTCTTGGATTTGTGGTGGACTCGGTTCAAGCCACTCTCAGCCTTCCCTCTTGGAAAGGTCAACAAGATCAGGCACAAACTATGACAGATGGTATCCAAGCGGTCCACCTCTCTCAAGACAACTGCCTGGGTGGTGGGACTACTATAGTCCTCAATCCAGGCCATATTCCCGGGGCCCCTTCACTATCGGGCACTCCAATGACTCACAGCCTTGTATCTTCAGAGGGGACTTACGTATTCTCAAGTAGTACCTCTGTCAGAGGAGGACAAGAAAGAACTTCAATGGCAGTTAGCCCATATGGAAGCATGGAACGTTAGGGCGATAGTAGTCTCCCTTCCAGACATAATGATAGAGTCGGCACGGTTTGGGACGCCAGGTGTGGGCTATTCTCCACAGGAGGACAATGGTCATCTCACAAAGTCCCTTCACATCAACTGCCTAGAACTTCTGGCAGGCTCGTTAGCGGTCAGATGCTGGACCAAGGATTTGGCACAATACTGCGTTCTACTGAAAATTGACAATGTAGCGGCGGTGAGCTAAATCAACCACTTGGGGGCACGAGATCCAAAGCCCTCTCGGATATGGCCAGAAACGTCTGGGAATATTGTCTCAAACACCATATTTCCATAATGGCAGAACATCTCCTAGGGAAATCCAATCAAGTAGCCGACTGGCACTCAAGTCATCTTCGAAATATGAGCCTTTCGAAACTGAACTCTGCAGTCTTCCAGGCTCTTCAAGCCAGATGGGGTCCATTCTCAGCAGACCTCTTTGCAGCTCGAATGGACCACCAGTTACCCAGATACTTCAGCTAGAGACCAGACCCTGAAGCGACAGCGACCAATGCTTTTCTCAGGGATTGGCATCAGGAGACAGGGTACGCATTTTCCCCATTTGCTATGATTTGCCGCCCAGGTGTGGAAACAACAGGTGGACCTGGTGGTAGTGACCACAGTTTGGAGATCGCAAGTTTGGTATCTGGTTCTTCTGGAATTTTCTTTGGATTATCCAAGCTGTCTAGCCCTACTTCCGGATCTGCTTCGCGATCCAGAGGGGAATCGCCATCTTCTGATCCTGGAAGGGTCTCTACATCTTGTGGCGTGGAAGATTACTGGGAACGTTGGAAAGTCCCAGGACTTTCGTGACAAGCTGCATCCCTCCTATCGAAAGCGTGGGCTGACAGTACCATTAAATGATATCGATCGGCTTGGTCTCAATGGTTGGTCTGGTGTCACCAAAGATGCTTGGATCCAGTGGGGATCGATGTTGTCCATATCTTGAATTTTCTTGCTTCATTAGCCTCTGATGCCTAGCTTGCTGGTGAATCAATACGTTCAAATCAGCGTTCTCGGCTGGCCATGCTCATGTTGACGATCATCCCGTAGGGGAACACCCCCTGGTACGCAAGCTGCTACGGGGCATTAGGCTGCCCCTTTCTCCATAACTCAGATATTCAGCCCTTTGGGACATCAATAAGGTTCAGAACATATTTCTGTCCTGGCAATCAAACAAGTACCTCTCAAGGAAAGAGTTATCGGCCACCCTGCTATGCTTGCTGTAATGTAGACTAGTCTTGGATGTGAGAGCTCTGGATTTAATGGGTAGAATATTCACCCCGGAGGGGGCTACTTTCCAAATTTCACAAAGGATGAAATACAATTCACGTTCGATGTCTTATCCCTCCTTTGCAGATTCCACCAAGTTGTGTGAGGTCAGATGTATCAAAGCGTATGAGTCTGATGGCGGAAATCCATCCACATGGGGAAAGACAACTCCTAATTGCCCTCAAGAAGCTACATAAGGCAGTCTCATCTCCTACTATTGCTAGATGGGTTAAATGGGCCATGCAGGAAGCTGGCATTGATACAAACATAGTTGGTGCTCACTCAGTAAGAAGAGCCATGCTGTCGAAAGCATTTTTCCGGGGGGCGCAGTTAGAGGATACCCTCAATGCCACATACTGGTCTTCGGATTCTATTTTTAAAAGATTCTACTTTAAACTAGTTCCTAATAGCACCTCATTGGTAATTGATAAGCTTTAACCTAGCATAATCCTCGCCTCCGGTCCTGATATACAATGAAAGATTTCCTAGCTATCGTAATGGAAAGTTTCAATTCTAATAAGGACACGGCGGCGAGGATTAGCCCTCCCAAGAATATGAAGCATATTCCCGCCCAAGACGGAAGAACATTTCCCTCGTAAGGGTGGGTATATATAACTCGGTCTTAACTGTTGTACCATGATGACTCTATCACTCTGTTTACTGTATGACTTATGCACTCTATGTCATCTGACTTCACCGGTTCAATAGTTTTACCAGATATCTGTCTCTTTCTCTAGGAAATGATTTGTCTAAACAAGACTGAGGACGTCCGTGACCGGCTTCTGTCACAGGAAGAAAGAGGAGGCAGCAAAAGGGACAACAGACTATAAATGGGTCTCTGGTTACGGATTGGGCAGTTTACTGTTTGACCCCCCCCACACCCCAAGGCTTCATGGGAAATGAAGTCCTGCTATAAGGTTTTGAAAATGGCTGCTGAAAAATAAAGTGAAGAAAGATAAGGCATAATCCTCGCCTCCATGTCCTTAATAGAACTGAAACTTTGTGTTACGATAACTGGGAAATTTTCCATTCTCAGCAGTTCCCAGTCAACACTGAAAAGCATGGGTGCCATTTCTGGAGTATACCAGAAGTAACTACCTCCAGAATCAAGGTGGCAATCCCTACCTCAACCAACTCTTTACAGCTAGAAAAGATTTGAAAGAAGCACAAAATGGTGCACACATTCAGTTTGCCCTGTGTTGGCAGCCCTCTGAAGAAGGGAAATGGGATCCATTGGACCCCAACAGACATCCACCTATCTGTGGGTACAGTCACTTACTGCACTTGCCTGCAGGGGGATCTCGGTCCCCCTTAAAATTGCACACCTGGTGCTGCCTGGAACGTAAAAGATGGACCGGCTGCTACAATTTGGAGGTCTTTCTTTCACAAATGCGCTGCACCCAGGGCATTGGACGTTCATGTCTGCCTGGGCAGCGCATTATCAGTAACAGGGCGCACTGTCTAGTTAAAGGTGCGCCACTGCATAAACAGGCACAGTACGGACTTACTCTAATACGGCCCGAGGACTGCAGTGTGGGCTCTCAAGAAAGTGTGGTTGAAATCATAAAAATATGACATTGAGCACACTCATATTTAAACCCAATCAGGGCTGTAGACTTAAATGATGATCTGCAAATAGATTGTCCCCCTTTTACACCACAAACTTAAGTGTTCAAGATTTGTATGCCTTTATTGTAATAGGTATCATGCAAAACAGATTTAAGTGAATAATAAGATATGGGTGAGTACATCTCTTTTTCATCGCATGAGTAAATCCACAACAACCACTCATTTTAAGACTCTACTTGAGAAAACGAAAACAGTCTGGTTTTTCATTTTTAGAGCACAATAAAGAAATATTGAATTGAATGCTGATGGGGAAAATAGCTGAATCCTGCATCACAGTAATGTGCCGGTGGTAATTAAGTGGAACAAGTATGTTAGGCAAATTAACTTATTACACTGTAATATGTCCATTTAAAAAATGTTACTATTACTTTCATATTATACAAATGTTTTTAATCATATACAGGGATGATCAACATATAAGGATCCTGGTCCTGATTAAGGCATTAGTGAAATTACAATTCCACAGGTAGAGGTGGAAATGCAAAGCGCCAACACTTAAACAGTCGAGGAGTATTTTTTAATCAGTGGAATAAAAATAACCCATAGGGCTTTTTATAAATAAATTAAAACATTATTTAAATGCATCTGTATTCTTGTCCTCTTTTTTGCTGGAAAGATTGCCTGCCTTTTTTGCAAGATGATGGACTTATTATCAAATTTTTATAATGATTGTTAGGGGTCAATATTGTTGTATTCTCCATAGTATTTTGGATTTTTTTTTAATAACCTAACACTTCGTCATGATGTCACATCTAAGTAATGGGAGCGCTCCATGGGCATATGACATTTTGTTAATCACATGAATTAAGATTTAAATGTCTCGTGTATTGTTTTTCAATTTTGTCTCCAAATGTGTAATTGGAGTATGCTGTATTTGTGGTAAAAATATCAAATTCAAGTGAATTAAAGGAAGTTCATTCATTTGGCACTAGTAATATGTGTTAGTTAAGTATAAATGACTGATGGTGGACTGGAGGTATTATTTGCTTTTCGTATTGTAATGATTGGCCCCACACCTCTAGTGCTACTCTAATGGACATACACCTTATTATCTGTAAAGTGTTGCATGAGTACCAAACCAACAAAGTATTCTTGTAAAATAATCATTATTGCAGGGGGTGCCAATGTGTTGATTGGATCACCAAAGCTTCATTTAAATTGGGGCATATCAGCCTACCATTTAAATAGTTAAACTTTCATTTTATTGTGGGTCCATTAGCTAACATACCGGAACAAACTTGAATCAGGTAACCTGGAGAGATATGTCTGAACTAAGACACTGAGATTCACTAAAGTAGAAATAAGTGACTATCAACTTTGAACCCAGGTTCTATAGCTGGAGCATTAAAGAATAACCTGAATATGACAAATCAATCTGCTTACGCAAATAGCATGTACAAACAGTTCTACATGGAGAAGTATTATTGAAACATTTAAAGGCCAACATGATTCCACAAGGGCTGCAGGTTAAGTATATTCTGGTGCTATTCAGTGAAGAGTATAAAAGTGATTTTAGTAGGTTTAGTATGAAATGCTCAAGAGACTGGCTGTTTCTAACAATTAAAATGGCTGAGCTGTTGAGCAGAAAGGAGCTTGAGGCCATTAAGGCACTGGAGTAGGAGATTATGATCAATCAGACTATTGCAGATGCCTAATTCTCAAGCTCAAAAAATAAGAAAGTCAAGAAGGATACAGAAATTTACAAGCTGGGGAATACTTGCCCTTATCTGGAAGCCGATTTATATACAAAACTGAGAGCAACAGGGCTTTGACTCAATTTCAAAGAAGAAGCAAGAGGATATTTATCAGTTTCTCAGAAGGTTCTTCATCGGACTCCAACTCCTCAAATAGCAGTACTAAACAAGGCAGATGAGGAGCACACTCCACCTCTTTTTAGAATGAGGCGGCACGACGGATTGAGGTTGTGGAATCACCACATGATGTTCCCATTGAATTAAAACTGGCCAGAATCCTTACCTAAAATTTCATTAACTTTTGACAGAGACACCAAAAAGATGGATAGGGGTGTCTTCATTTCCAACCAGTGAAACCTCAAGGACAACTTGACTTTTAGCCAGTTGCTCAGAATAAGGAGACACTGTAGAAGAAAAGATGATTACTTCACTAAACAGTGGCTATCTCAAGGGGTTATTGAAAAGAGCTTGGTATCTGCCTAAAGAGAGCTTACTGACCATCAATATGAAAGAAAGCCCCAAAGCACTAGTCTGTGTAAGAAAGTTCAATAATGTCACAAATGACATAAAAATGATCACATTAAGGAACCGCCAAATTCTAAATACCCGTGTAAGAGCCTCAGGCTAAGAAAACGAGTTACTTACCTGTAACTTCAGTTATCCGGTATTGGTATCTTTCATAGATTCACATGCTTGAATCGTTCCCAGTCATCGAAGTGGGAGTCCCATGGTACAATAGTAAAGCAGTATGTAGTTGTATCATAGGCTGTAATGGCAATAGAAGGTCAGTTTAGTAGCCTATCTATGTCTTTTAATAAAAAGAACCAAACTTGAACTATGACCAACCAGGCGATAGCACCCCCTAGTACCTTCTCAATAGAGACGGTTTTCCTCAGATTTTCAAGCACACGTGAAAATCTCTTATCTCGATATATGAGATGCGTCTCTAAGGGGAGAAGGGTGGGTTGCATGTGAATCTATGAAAGATACCAATACTGGATAACTGAAGTTACAGGTAAGTAACTTGTTTTCTTATCCAGTATTGGATATTTCATAGATTCACATGCTTGAATCAGAATAGCAAGCAGTCTGCAAACTTAAGAAATTTTATTTTATCATTTTAGCGAATGGTGGGTAATAACATAAAATAAATATATTAGGCATTACATTTACAAGAATAAGGGTAATAATAACAATAATAATGATAACAATAACAATACTTCAAAGAAGTCATACCGCAAAAATAAATATAATGGGTAATCAGAAAAACATTGAAAATAACAGAGGCTCATCTCATTGAAATAGATGCGATAGTACTGCCTGTATGACTGCTGCATTAGTGCAATGTGCTGGATCAAGGCAATAGTGCTGCGTGAAAGTGTACATTCTTCTACGCTGCAGCACGGCAGATCTCCAAAGGGACGCCTGTGAACAAGGTGGTTGATGTGGAAACTGCTCTTGTTGAGTGCGCCGTCGGATTAGAAGAAAACGGCTTAATAGAAATTGTTGAGGATATTCATCTTGCAATGGTTGCTTTAGTAACAGCCCTGCCCTCTTGAGGTTGACCATAAGCAACGAAGAGCTGTTGTGATTTACGGAAGTGTTTGGCACGATGCAAGTAAAATTTCAGACATCTTTTTATGTCCAAAGCGTGCAGAGACTGCTCTGCTGGAGTAGTCAGATTGGGAAGAAAAGTGCATAGACTGATGGGTTCATTAAGATGAAACTGAGTGGGCACTTTTGGTATAAACTTTGGGGTGGTCCGAAGTAGAACAGTGTCTTCTGTAAATCAGAGAAAAGGCTCTTGGATTGTGAACGTCTGAATCACACTCGCCCTTCTTGTGGATGTTAGCGCACCAAGAGTGGCCACTTTCCAGGTAAGGAATTTGAGGTCTTATTTATTTTGGTTCAAACTGTGGTTTGATCAGCTGAGAAAGAACAATATTAAGATGCCACTCTGGTGGAGGAGGTCGTACTGGAGGAAACACTCGGAAAAGTCCTTTCATAAATTGTTTTATTATCCTGGTGGAGAATAGTGATGGAGCTTGAGAAGAATGCCTATATCTGGATATTGCTGCAACATGTACTCTAACAGATGCATGCACAAGGCCTGAATGAGAGAGAGAGAGAAGATACAGTAAGATTTGTGCCGGCGGTGCTTCTAGTGGGTGCAAGTTGTGTTGGTGGCACCATAGACAGAACCTTTTCCACTTAAGCCTGTAGGATCTATTAGTTGATTCCGCTCTTGGACTTGCCAGAATGTCCTTGAATTCCTGGGGAATGTTCATGTTCTGAAATTCATGGAATTCAGGAGCCATGCATATAATTGGAAAGAGCGCGGATCCCGGTGCAGATCTTGGCCCTGGTTTATTGACAGGAGCATTGGTTTGGTCCGCATTCGAACCAACTTGGACTCCAACATCAGTAGGAGTTCGGTGAACCAGTACTGTCTGGGGTTATTTTTATAAGGTTGTCAAAAGACCCCTCTGTTTGTAGCCATTGACGTTGTAACTCTTCCTGCAAAGGTCTCGTCTTCAGGCGAGCTAGGGGCATGAGATTGATCGCAGATGACATAATCCCTAGCAATGATTTGTACTAAAGCACTGAAGTGGACCTTTTTTTGGAACGTTAGAGAGTTAATTGCACTAGCTTGTGCTGTCTTTACAGGAAAAGAAAGGCCTTGCCTTGCGCGGTATCCAGAGTAGAGCCTAGACATGTGATCTGTTGATGTGGGATAGGAGATGACTTTTGAAGATTTAATGTGAGGCCTAACTTGTGAAAAAGGGTAATGCAGTCTTGAATGGCCTTGGCAGCTTGCATGAGTGTCTGTGCTGATAGGAGCCAGTCGTCCAAATAGGGGAACATTTGGTGACCATGCTTCCTGAGGAAAGCTGCAACTGGAGACAGGCATTTCGTGAAAATTCGAGGGGCACATTTGACGCCAAATGGTAAGACCTCGATAGTGGAGGCCAGCTACTGTGAAGTCAAGGTACTTCCGATGCCTGGGGTGACTGGGAATGTAAAAATATGAATCCTGCAAATTGAGAGTAG
The DNA here is from genome assembly GCA_963921515.1 of Calotriton arnoldi. Lineage (NCBI taxonomy): Eukaryota > Metazoa > Chordata > Amphibia > Caudata > Salamandridae > Calotriton > Calotriton arnoldi. The sequence goes on along the minus strand of CAWUFW010003061.1, from coordinate 1,125,951 downwards.
TCATGTAATCCCCATGGTTTAAGAGATGCAGCATGTCCGCCAAAGTGACCATACGGAAGGATTGCTTCTTTAGGAGTTTGTTGATTGCTCTTAGATCCAGAATGGGTCTGCACTGTCCTGATTTGTTCTTGACAAGGAAAAAACGAGCGTAGAAGCCCGTGTTTCTGTGATTGAAAGGTACTTGCTCGATTGCGCCCTTGGCGAGCATGATGAGAGCCTCTGCTTGTAATAAGTGAAAATGGGGGCGGAGGGATGCGAACCCCTTGGAGGGTTGTTTGGAGGTGTTTGTATGAACTCAAGGGTATGACCATAGGTTAGCAGATCTAGTACCCACTTGTCCTTTGTAATGTCTCTGCATTGGGGCAGATGGTTGGAGATATTCGCACCCACAGGGACAGGTGAAGGGTTAGTAGCTGGCATCAGATTGAGGTCACTGTTTGAGCGTGATGTCTCTGGACTGTGCAGGCTGTTTGTGCCTAGGTACTTGTCTTGTGTAGGCCATTACAAAGCAATGGGGTAACCCATGGTAAACCAAAGGACCTGGGTACAGTTTAATACAGAAAACAAGGTGGTCCTAATGGTCATATCTTAGTCAGATACCAATGCATATTACACCAGGGGTAAAAAAGAAAAACAAAAACTTTGTTATAGAGATCATTTCATTATTCGTTATATTTCTGGTTTAAAGACAATAATGTATACATCCATTGAAACATAAATTCAGTAGGTTGCTCAAAGACAGTGCATAGAGAAGTGTTTATCTTAGGGTGCTCATGTGCAAGGTGAGATAGAGGCAGCAACAAAGGAAGAAAAAAAATAGTTCTATTTTTTGAAAAAACACTGGCTAATGTGCCTCCAAGTCAAAGACCAGTGTAGTTGGCCTGTTTGGAAAGGGATATTCTTTGAATCTTTTATTGTTAGGGTCCATTTTTGATGGGGGTGGTGATCAAGGATTCCAAATCCACATTCCCCGGAGGAATGAGCAAAATCAATCCAGGCCAATTTATTGGGAAAGTCGACGTTTCGACACGACTATAGCTTGGAGGGTTAATTAAAGCCTCAGCATGCGGGTCTTCATAAGGACAATAAGAACTTGGTAAGGCAACCCTATTGTTGGGGGCAGAAAATTCCAATCCCCAATGAAATCCTCTTCAGGCCCACACCGGGGCCTGAGGTCCACAAAGTAAAGGTTTCACTGCCGTAGCGTTAATCCATGAATGATATGGTCCAAATCATTAAATTCAACACGGAAGGGGTCTAATAATAGACCTTACAAAAAGCGGATGCTGTGGTCCTCACTGCCGTCGCTTAAATCCAATAAAGATATGTTACAAATCCTTAAATGCAGTGTTGGAGAAGTCTAATAATAGACATTACCAAGGAGATGCTGCGGTCCTCGGCGGCAGCCGCATCTGCTCACCGTCGAGCCCTCCAAGAAAGAAAAAAGTACTGTCCTCTCTGTGACTAAGATATGGATATGACCATTTGTCTAGAGTAGGAGGCATTAGGTGGAGGGTGGTATTGCTGTTGCTGATAGGGAGGTCTATATTGCGCCTGATAGGGTTGGTATTGTTGATATCATTGATAGGTTCCTCTGTATGAAGAAAACCCCCTGGCTCGAGCCCCCCCGAAAGGGAAATTTACGAAATTGTAATGTGCCGAGGGATTTGGCGGTGTCCGTATCGGTTTTGATGGCAAGCAAAGCGTCATCAATATGCTTTCCAAAAAACATATCACCATCGTATGGCATATCCAGGATCTTAGACTGGACCTCTGGTCTGAATGATGTTGATTTCAACCAACCCTGTCGCCGCCAAACAGCCATTCCAACTAGCTGACAGAAACCAGTGGAAGCAATAACCATTGCACAATCTATAGTTTCGGAAGATGTACGTTCCCCTTCCTACAGTATTCTTCTAGTCTCTAACTTCCGGTCTTCAAGCACAAGATCCAATAATGCGCCTATATCGGACCACATTTGCCTATCATAGCGGCCTAAATGGCTAAAGAATTAGCCACACAAATAGAAAGGGCAGGCATTGTGGAGAAACGTTTCCTGATGTTATCCAATCGTCTGCACTCCTTGTCAGGAGGGGCCGAGATTGGAGTGGTAGGTTTCTTTGAACAACGCCGTGCCGCTTGTGCGACCACTGAATCAGCCTTGGGGTGCCCTATGAGGCAGGCAGGAGAATCGACAGGGGATTTGTACTTTTTATTGATACGCGGCACTACAGCCGCCACGGATGCCGGAGTCTTCATTAACTTAAGGCCCTCTTCCCAAATGTGATCTATTATAGGGATGACTTGTACAGACTTGCGTACCTGTTCCTTCAAGAAGCAATTGGATTGCTTCATGGACATCTCCTGCAGATCTTGCACCAAAGACAAAGGTATGTGTACGTGAGATGGAGGAGGGGGATGTTCTGGAGTATAGAAGTAAAAATAGTGATGCTTGGCGTGAGGATTGTGATAATGTCCATAATAAGGGTCCTCTTCATCATCCTGATATTTGACCTGTAATTCAGATAGGCTATGCGCGGCCCGGATGTATGACGACGATATCACGCATGCATTACATCGCATGCCATTAGATCGCGGTTTTAACAACGCAAGTCGTTACAACGACTTGCGTTGAGGGCGTTGACTTAGGAGTAGTTTAATTTACTATTCCAACTCCAGCCTACGTACAGTAGGGAAGGTGTTGGATAGTAAATTAAACTACTCCTTGTCCTATAGCGCCCTCCAGTGCAAGTCGTTGTAACGACTTGCGTTGTAAAAACCTCGATCTAATGGCATGCGATGTAATGCATGCGTTCTAAAGGTTGTTTCCCTGCGCGGCCCCAAATAGCCCCTCATCTTCTGATTTATCTAAATCATCAAGCAGACGGCATGGAGGATTAGGAGACACTTTGCTGGGGGAAGTGTCATGAGGCTTCAGAATAGTCTTTGGAACTTGCACTGCCGTCAACGACGAAGGAATCAACGATGATTGTTCCATTGACGTTCCATTGACGGTGGTGTTGATTGTTGATGGCTTTGCCGACAAGGTATCAGACGATGATAGCTTCATCGATGGTGGGGCTGAGGACGAGCTCATCGTTGACCGTAATGGTAACGCAGACTGCAGGACAGTCTAAGGTGGAGTCACCTTTGCAATCGCTGTTGACGAGAAGATGTAAGTCGACAGCATGGGTGCATTAATAGCTGAAGTGGTCTCAGTCAGCGTCGCCGACGGTGTAGAGGAAGAGACCGTGGTGATCTTTGATGTAGCGCTTATCCACGATGGAGACGTCGACGAGGGAATTTTCGTCGACGGTACTTTCTGGGTTTTAGGTCTCGACGTCAATGGCTCAGAAGAGGTATTCAAGCGCTTTGAAGACTTGGAAAAAGGGGTGGTAGGCTCTGAGGAAGCTTTTTTTAGGAGAATGTTTGTGTTTTCTCCTTTTTCTCAATGATTTTTAAAGACCCATGATGAGAAGTCTTTTGTGCTTTCCTGCTGTCTTCAGAGGTCCCCTGGTCATGGGGCCTTTTCCTTTTTTGAGGCTTGGTAGAAGTGTCGTTGTCCTCACCTGAAGAGAGAGTTTTTGACCTCTGGAGCCATAACAAGAGCCTTCCCCCTCTGTCTTGCAATGTTTTTGAAGAAAAAGTGTGACATACCCTACAGTCCTTCACAGAATGATGAGGATGAAGGCAATAGAGGCATTCTTTATGCGGGTTGTCCACAAACAATCTCTTCTTCCCACAAGATTTGCAGGATCTGAAGAGTCCGTTTTTAGAAGAATCAGACATACTGAAACTTTTCAAACAGCTGAGGAAAATAAAACGGAGCAGAGCTCAGGGAGACTCCCTTCCATGACGTGCGGTAGAGGAAAACAGTCTCTGTTGGGAAGGTTCTAGGGGTGCTGTCGCCTGACTGGTCATAGTTCAAGTTTGGTTCTTTTTAAAAAAAGGACATAGATAGGCTACTATACCGACCTTTTATTGCCATGATAGCCTATGATACAACTACATACTGCTTTACTATTGTACCGTCGGACTCCCACTAAGACCAAGGGGAATGATTTAAGCATGTGAATCTATGAGAGATCCAATACTGGATAACATCAATATGATTTAAGTGCAATAATTCTGACATACCCTAACTCATGTTTGATCATCATTTCATAGCTGGTATATACCATAATTATATCTTGGTTCTCTTACAGAAGACTGTTGTGCACTTCGACTGAATCTGGCTCACGATATGTTATCTAGTAATCCTCAAGTTACATCTAATGTGCAGTTCTTCTAAACATATGCCTTTAAAATTATAACCAAATGTTTCAGTCGCTCAATTGTTATTCTTTAAAAAATTTTATTGGAATCAATTCCGTCTTCAGTTTCTTTAGTGATCCTTCTCACTCCTTTATATAAAAACAGGCATTCCTCAAGAAAATTAATTTAGTTCAAGCTCTATTGTATATTATATGAGTTTCTATGCATTTCACGCTTACATTAACACTTCGTCAGAAGCAGATGTACAGGATGTAGGAAGCTGGCTCTGTATATACTATACCAAAATGAGGTATAGTGTGCACAGAGTCCAGGGAGTCCCCAGAGGTATAGCAGAGGCTAAATTAGGTAAGTACTAACAGCTCTCTTTGTGGTAGTGTGGGCGAGCAGTGGGTGTGTTAAGGATTTATTGTATTCAGTCAATCAAGGCTGATGGCACACACTCAAACAGAATCCAGACCAATTAGGTAAGTGTAAAAAAAGATATACTTATGTTTTATTTTAGAACCAAGCAGGACTTGGCACAGGTGAGTAAAATATACTTTCAAATGCAAGACTGTTCATGGTAATGCAGTTGTGCTTGAAATTACAATTGTTACAGGTTGTATCACTTTTAAATGCAGTTTGTATCATACAGTAAATACTTTTAGATTACTTTTGAGTTACTTGGGATAACTTTGTGTATTGGGGGTGGTATGCCTAGACACACCTTAAGATCTCTACATACAAGGTAAGTATGACTTTTAATACTTTGAAATTGAGTTAACTTTTCTCCATACATTAGCAGTTCCACACTTAGAACACTTTTAGGCCCAAAATCTTATAACATTGGTTCCTATGGGGAAAAAAGGTCATTAGTTTAGGGGGTAAGTACTCGACTCACAAGGGTGAGCATTGGGGGTTAGGACCAAAGTTCCCCAAGGTCTAGATCGGCATTCAAGTTGCACCACCAGCGGCACGGGGGCGGCCGGGTGCAGAGGGATCTTGGGGGATGCATGGACACAGTCGGTTGGGCCACCCAAGGCCGTGGGGCGTCTGGTGCAGGGGTGTCTTCTGGCGTCGGGTTTTACTTACCAGCTCCAGTCGCGTTCAGGTTGCAGGCGTCATCGGAAGTCTTGAGGGAGGTCGGGGATCGCCAGATCCCTGGTCAGGATCGATGGGGAGACCTCCTTAGGGTGTTGGGCCACTCGGGCTCGGGCCGATGGCGTCGGATGCAGAGTAGTGCAGAATCGCGGAGTCGACGGAATCCGGATTCTGGAGGTGAGTCTTTGATTGAGCAAATCCGGTGCTCACGGGAGACAGTCTGTGGGAAGGTCGCAGGGCAAGTACTCCGGGCTCTGGGAGTTGCTGGCTGGTGGACTTGCGGGGGTTCTTGCTGTAGTCAGGTCATTGACGGGACAGGCCGGTAGGGCTGGGGCCAAGGCAGTTGGTGACCTCTTCTCCTTCCTGGGTCAGCACGGCTCTTTGGCCCTTCTTTCTTCCTCGAATCCGAGGAGGCAAGGTTCAGGGTTGCCCCTAAATATTACATTTAGGGGCGTGAAAGGGGTGTGGAGGTCGGGACCAATGGGTCCCTTCCTTGGGGTGGGTACACCCCCTATTATGCCACCCTCCAATGGGAGGGGGCATGAGCCTCTTCCTAATTGGCTGAGTCCCCTCATCTTCAAGATGGAGGGAACTGAGATGTGTGCTTCACCTCACCTTGCCTCCCCCACCTAATGGGTGGGGTTGGCAAAGGTGGGCACATGTCTCTTCCTAGCTTGGATTTCCCAACGATTCTCCCACCCAAAGTGGGGGCCAGAACCAGTAGGACCCAGTTGCTGGGGGCAGTAAAAGGCAGGGAGAGCGTCCAAAGGCGGCAGGCCTTTGAAGCTTCCCTTTCGTGGACCCAGCCTATCCTGGGGGAGGAGGCATAACACCTCTGCCCAGGATGGGCTTTGTTTCTGGACCCAGAGAGCGGAGGCTCTCTACCCAGGGGTCCAAAAACCTGTCTGGTGGTGGCAAATGGCGGACAGCCATTGAGGAACCACACCAGGGCTGGTCGATTTTCAGGGGGTATCTCTAAGATGCCCTCTGAGTTGTTTTTGCATTAAATCCCACACTGGCATCACTGCAGGTTCAATGTGCTGAGAGGTTTGCTACCAACCTTCCCAGTTTTTAGTAAAGCCATTATGGAGATGTGGAGTTTGCAATGACCAACTCCCAGACCATATACTCTTTATGGCTTTACTACACTTACAATGTCTAAGAATGGACTCAGACACTGTAGGGGTACAGGGCTCACACCTCTGTACCCTCACCTTAGGGCTAGTGTACCCTGCTAGAGGAGTGACTTACCTAGGTCTTAGGCAGTGTATTGCAGGCATGGCACACAGGGATGTGTGCCATGTTGACTCTTCACTTTTCTCTGCACCAAAACACGCAGCCTGTAGTGGCAGTGTGTGGGTGTTAAGGTGCAGGGCCCCTAATGGTGGCACAATAGGTGCTGCAGCCCTTAGAGGCCTTCCCTGGTCACAGTGCCCTTGGTACCCACGGTACCTTTTACAAGGGGCTTACCTGTGGCCAGGGATGTGCTAATTGTGGATACAAAGGTACAGTCTTGGGAAAGAACACAGGCCCTGGGAACCCGATTGGCAGGGACCCAAGGCACATCAAGTCAGGTTTCATCAGATGTCAGGCAAAAAGTGGCAGCTAACAATGCAAAAAGGGGCACTTTCCTACACAGGGGAATGCTTTATTGATACACATTGTGTGTGTGTTAGTACATGGAGCTAAAGCACAAATTCTAAGTTGAATGGTAACATTGGTGACTTACTCCAAGTCTCATATACCTGTCAATTTGCATTCTGATCTACAATTTCTGTTTCTCATTCCTCTATCTAAGACCGCGTTTCCGTTGGGGGGTACAGTATGCATGTGTTTGCCTTTTAATTTTTTTCTGTCTAGCACATCTGCATACTAGCCCTATAAACAATGCCCAGATCTTACTATCTGACAGCTGCATTGTGTGGGAGCAGTGCACAATCAACGGCCAAGATTATAAACCCTTTGGATGGCAAACAAGTTTGGAAAGCACTAACTCATGAAAATGCCCCGTAAAGTAGGCGTGAGTTCGGTACTGTATAATTGATTCTACAGGAGAAAGATGCACGCACTCACTAATCCAGGTCACATGAAAGCTTGATCCCTCTGGGTTCTGTTTGTTCGCTTATAGTGACTCCTCTGGGAGGCTGATAGGGTTCAGGTCCCTCTTTGAAGCAGCTAGGGGCCATGGAGTCACTTTGCATACCATTGATTGGGATTTAAATGTCGGTCACACTGAATGAGTAGTGCAATCAGTTATCTAGAGTCAGGAGATCATGTCTGCAGAAGTGTGAAATCTTTTACTTGCTTCTTTCGAAAGGTATGCTAGGATTTTTGTTGGCTACATGTCTTTAACCTAGAATTCTTCTTTGCTGTTTCCAGTTATCTTCACATTTTGGAGGTGTAATGAGATTCAAGTAGGCAAAGCTCACTCAGAAAATTCCACTCATGTTAAAACAAACACAACTATGAAAAATATTTCAGTCAGAAAAACTGTACCTCAAAATGAGCATATTACTTACTTCTGTTGTTCTTGCATCAGATGAAGCTGTTCAAGTTTGGTTTTATGCTCTGCCTCCAACTTATTAAGCATATCTTTTATGACTGCCATGAAAGACGTGAACTATAAAACAAAATTAATCAATTGAAATATTACGTTCCGCACTATAATATTGCAATTGGAATATAGCTTTCAGCTGACAGAACATCATTAACTGCTCTTGAGCAAACTGACATGATCAACATTTGCCATTTTAATTTATATTTATACGACATAAAATAGTCTCAACGCGTAATACTGTACAATATTTAACAACAAAAATACATGAGATCTGGAAAGTTGCTGGGTAATTAAATCAAGGGCTAATGTGCTAGTTAGAAAAGATAAAGTAGTGAATGGTACAGACTTCCAAACAAACAATAATTATGTCCAGCTGTAAGGTTTAAGTAAAGGGGGCCGTGACATCCTTAGTGCCTGAGAGATTATGAATTATTCACAAAGTCCTTGAAGTGGGTTCTTGTGCCTGGAAAAGAGACCTGTGGATTTTCTTGAATGCGAGATAGTGAGACAGTGCTTACAGATCCATTAAGAGAAAAATGAAATGCAGAATGGCCAAAAGAGTATGGTTCTGAACCGGGACAGTGCGTGTGTGGTTTGTGGTCAACATATTGATGCTGACTTATGAGTGCAAGTCAGAACGAGATGGCAGATGGTAATATTGCCAAGTGAGGGAGGTAACAGCTTGCAAAACTTCAAACTGCATCAAATAATCAAAAATAGAAAACTGGAACAAACAGATAGCACATAAAATGTCAACAATTAAATTAATGCATTTTGAATCTACACAAGACCCTCATTTCCAGAGTGAAGTGAGTGGTTGCTGAGTGCTATTTACACTACTTGGGAGAGGTGATAGTATGTGGGGTGGGTAGGGGCAGGTTGAAGAGGTACTTGTAGCATAGTTGATTACTTTATCAAGGAGACTGTTGCAGTAATCTAGTTTGCTTTTGATAAGGTCATTAAGGAGGAAACGCCACTAAATACATTATGGCAGAAATGACTACACTGGAAAACTTGAAAATAACAAGCATTGGCATAGCCAATAGGTCTCGCCTTTGGGACCTTAAAAGTGTTTAGCCAGAGATATTGGCATTGTTTTTAAGGTATGTTGTAGAGCAATGTAGCTGCTGTGTTTAGTACTGTAAAGTTTGTGTGCAAGTTGTGCTTAGTGTAGTGACGTAAGGGCACTGGCATGGTGTGGAATGTAGTGGTGAGTTGTGATATGATGTGTGTTGGTGGGATGTATGTGTGTATATATCATAACAGACTTTGAGATTACAATGCTGAGTACCTCACATATTTCTTTATTTAATGATATACCTTTAGAAATGAAATCTACTGAGAAAATAAAAATTATTGTGATTTGTCAGGCTGGACACGAGATAGCAAGGAATAAACATTAAAAGGCAGTAGGGCACCCTATAAGGTACTGTACATCTCAGGGCCCCATCTTTCCCCCAAATGTTGTATTATTATTTGAGAATTTGTGTTGCGCACTCCAAATATTTCTGTTATCCGTAGTGATTTTGTAGCATGGTAACTCATATGAATGTGTTCGCTCTGCAAGCAGGCTATAACATTATACAACAAAAAATTGAAATTCATAAATTACGTTTTTTAATTAAATCTCATAACTAATTTGGAAAGAACATTAATACTCCAGAACACATAACATGATTCCATTCAATGCATTTTTATTGAACAGCTGAGTTATTTTTATTGTGCTACGATTATTTAAGCTCCTTAACAGATATGTTTCCATAACTTTGTGATGTTTTCCTTTAGAATATTTTGCAGTGGCCATAGTCATGACTTAAAATGTCCCACAGAGCCACACAGAAGCCTGCTCCCTAGCCAGATCGTGAAGACCTAAGAACCCAGAGAAGGCACTCGTCCACAGGAATGGTTCACCAAAAGCAGATGCCCCACACAAAATAGAATCTATTCACAACAGGAAACAGACCAGGGGAGAAAGCCCGCAATCTTTCCTCCTCGTTGCTCACTCCGTGGCCCAGGGACAGATTTGTTTAATGTAATGTCACATCACGTGGGCCTATCCTAGCTTAACACGGACTGAAGTATGTGGCACTGCCAGAAGTGGAAATCCGAGAACCCACACATTTCCTTGCAGCGCTGCTGAAAGCCCTTTACAAAGCCTGACTGATCACCTATCTGCTGCTTATTGCTATATTTGGGTGTTACACTGGTACTAATGAGGTGAATCCAAAGCTCAGACAGTGTTAGCATGTTTACAAAATGGCAAAATAATGAAGAAATACCGTCACAAAATGTGCGGCATTGTGCCTCGTAATTTTCCTTTTCTTGCCACATAATTTACTCAACCCTGCTGCCTATTTTGCCCTCCCCTGCCACATAATTCCGGTGGCCCCGATTATTACCCTCTCACACAGTAGGGACCTATTCACGTCGGTCTGTTTTTTTTTTTTTAATCAGGCTGTACTGCAGAAGTGCAATCACATGCATATTCAATAATTCAACTGTTGCTATGCAATTAAGTCTTGTCAATACTGACCACAGAGAAAAGCAGTTCATAGCAGACTGCTGCAATGCTAGCGACAGCAAATAGACTAGAGTGGAATATGTATGTGGTCAAACTGTCCGACTCCGCTCCCTCCAGCAGCGTTAAGCAGCATCTTGCACTTTGACGGTGAAAGTGTAAGATGCTGCTTAAGGCTGCTGGAGAGACCGGAGACAGTGGCTTGCGCTCCTGTTTGAATAATTACATGAACAGCCCCATGGAGTGTACAGATTGCTGCTTTTTACCAACTTCCATATACCTCGCCGGCCATGGTATACACACTGGTAATGCTCCGGAAGTGGAAGCGTAGTGTCCATGGTATAAACACTGGTAATGCTCAGATAGTGGAAGCGTAGTGTGCCATGGTATACACACCGGTAATACTCAGGAAGTAAAAGCCTATTGTACCATGGTATACACCGGTAATGCTCCGGAATTGGAAGCATAGTGTCCATGGTATACACACCGGTAATGCTCCGGAACTGGAAGCGTAGTGTGCCATGGTATACACACCGGTAATGCTCCGGAAGTGGAAGCGTAGTGTGCCATGGTATACACACGGGTAATGCTCCGGAAGTGGAAGCCTAGTGTGCTATGGTATACACACGGGTAATGCTCCAGAAGTAGAAGCCTAGTGTGCCATGGTATACACAGTGGTAATGCTCCGGAAGTGGAAGCGTAGTGTGCCATGGTATACACACGGGTAATGCTCCGGAAGTGGAAGCCTAGTGTGCTATGGTATACACACGGGTAATGCTCCAGAAGTAGAAGCCTAGTGTGCCATGGTATACACACCGGTAATGCTCCGGAACTGGAAGCGTAGTGTGCCATGGTATACACACCGGTAATGCTCCGGAAGTGGAAGCGTAGTGTGCCATGGTATACACACCGGTAATGCTCCGGAAGTGGAAGCCTAGTGTGCTATGGTATACACACGGGTAATGCTCCAGAAGTAGAAGCCTAGTGTGCCATGGTATACACAGTGGTAATGCTCCGGAAGTGGAAGCGTAGTGTGCCATGGTAAACACACCGGTAATGCTCCAAAAGCTGAAGCGTAGTGTGCCATGGTATACCTACCGGTAATGCTCCAGAAATGGAAGTGTAGTGTGCCATGGTATACACACCGGTAGTACTCCGGAATGAAAAGTCTAGTGTACCATGGTATACACTGGTAATGCTCCGGAATTGGAAGCATAGTGTCCATGGTATACACACCGGTAATGCTCCGGAAGTGGAAGCGTAGTATGCCATGGCATACACACCGGTAATGCTCCGGAACTGGAAGCGTAGTGTGCCATGGTAAACACACCGGTAATGCTCTGGAAGTGGAGCATTTCCAGTAATCGGAAGTGGAAGCGTAGTGTGCTATGGTATGCACACCGGTAATGCTTCAGAAGCATATTGTGCAATGGTAAACACACCGGTAATGCTCCGGAAGTGGAACCATAATGTGCCATGATAAACACAACGGTAATGCTCCAGAAATGGAAATGTAGTGTGCCATGGTAAACACACCGGTAATACTCAGGAAGTAAAAGTCTATTGTACAATGGTATACACCGGTAATACTCCGGAATTGAAAGTATAGTGTGCCATGGTTTACACACCGGTAATGCTCCAAAAGTAGAAGCGTAGTGTGCCATGGTATACACACTGGTAATGCTCCAGAAGTGGAAGCATAGTGTGCCATGGTATACACACCGGTAATGCTCCAAAAGTAGAAGCGTAGTGTGCCATGGTATACACACCGGTAATGCTCCAGAAGTGGAAGCATAGTGTGCCATGGTATACACACCGGTAATACTCCGGAAGTGGAAGCATAGTGTGCCATGGTATACACACGGGTAATGTTCCGGAAGTGGAAGCGTAGTGTCCATGGTATACACACCAGTAATGCTCCAGAAGTGGAAGCATAGTGTGCCATGGTATACAAATGGGTAATGCTCCGGAAGTAAAATTCTATTGTACCATGGTATACACCGGTAATGCTCCGGAATTGAAAGCATAGTGTCCATGGTATACACACCGGTAATGCTCCAAAAGTAGAAGCGTAGTGTGCCATGGTATACACACCGGTAATACTCAGGAAGTAAAAGCCTATTGTACCATGGTATACACCGGTAATGCTCCGGAATTGGAAGCATAGTGTCCATGGTATACACACCGGTAATGCTCCGGAACTGGAAGCGTAGTGTGCCATGGTATACACACCGGTAATGCTCCGGAAGTGGAAGCGTAGTGTGCCATGGTATACACACGGGTAATGCTCCGGAAGTGGAAGCCTAGTGTGCTATGGTATACACACGGGTAATGCTCCAGAAGTAGAAGCCTAGTGTGCCATGGTATACACAGTGGTAATGCTCCGGAAGTGGAAGCGTAGTGTGCCATGGTATACACACGGGTAATGCTCCGGAAGTGGAAGCCTAGTGTGCTATGGTATACACACGGGTAATGCTCCAGAAGTAGAAGCCTAGTGTGCCATGGTATACACACCGGTAATGCTCCGGAACTGGAAGCGTAGTGTGCCATGGTATACACACCGGTAATGCTCCGGAAGTGGAAGCGTAGTGTGCCATGGTATACACACCGGTAATGCTCCGGAAGTGGAAGCCTAGTGTGCTATGGTATACACACGGGTAATGCTCCAGAAGTAGAAGCCTAGTGTGCCATGGTATACACAGTGGTAATGCTCCGGAAGTGGAAGCGTAGTGTGCCATGGTAAACACACCGGTAATGCTCCAAAAGCTGAAGCGTAGTGTGCCATGGTATACCTACCGGTAATGCTCCAGAAATGGAAGTGTAGTGTGCCATGGTATACACACCGGTAGTACTCCGGAATGAAAAGTCTAGTGTACCATGGTATACACTGGTAATGCTCCGGAATTGGAAGCATAGTGTCCATGGTATACACACCGGTAATGCTCCGGAAGTGGAAGCGTAGTATGCCATGGCATACACACCGGTAATGCTCCGGAACTGGAAGCGTAGTGTGCCATGGTAAACACACCGGTAATGCTCTGGAAGTGGAGCATTTCCAGTAATCGGAAGTGGAAGCGTAGTGTGCTATGGTATGCACACCGGTAATGCTTCAGAAGCATATTGTGCAATGGTAAACACACCGGTAATGCTCCGGAAGTGGAACCATAATGTGCCATGATAAACACAACGGTAATGCTCCAGAAATGGAAATGTAGTGTGCCATGGTAAACACACCGGTAATACTCAGGAAGTAAAAGTCTATTGTACAATGGTATACACCGGTAATACTCCGGAATTGAAAGTATAGTGTGCCATGGTTTACACACCGGTAATGCTCCAAAAGTAGAAGCGTAGTGTGCCATGGTATACACACTGGTAATGCTCCAGAAGTGGAAGCATAGTGTGCCATGGTATACACACCGGTAATGCTCCAAAAGTAGAAGCGTAGTGTGCCATGGTATACACACCGGTAATGCTCCAGAAGTGGAAGCATAGTGTGCCATGGTATACACACCGGTAATACTCCGGAAGTGGAAGCATAGTGTGCCATGGTATACACACGGGTAATGTTCCGGAAGTGGAAGCGTAGTGTCCATGGTATACACACCAGTAATGCTCCAGAAGTGGAAGCATAGTGTGCCATGGTATACAAATGGGTAATGCTCCGGAAGTAAAATTCTATTGTACCATGGTATACACCGGTAATGCTCCGGAATTGAAAGCATAGTGTCCATGGTATACACACCGGTAATGCTCCAAAAGTAGAAGCGTAGTGTGCCATGGTATACACACCGGTAATGCTCCAGAAGTGGAAGCATAGTGTGCCATGGTATACAAATGGGTAATGCTCCGGAAGTAAATGCCTAGTGTGCCATGGTATACACACCGGTAATACTCCGGAAGTGGAAGCATAGTGTGCCATGGTATACACACGGGTAATGTTCCGGAAGTGGAAGCGTAGTGTCCATGGTATACACACCAGTAATGCTCCAGAAGTGGAAGCATAGTGTGCCATGGTATACAAATGGGTAATGCTCCGGAAGTAAAAGTCTATTGTACCATGGTATACACCGGTAATGCTCCGGAATTGAAAGCATAGTGTCCATGGTATACACACCGGTAATGCTCCAAAAGTAGAAGCGTAGTGTGCCATGGTATACACACCGGTAATGCTCCAGAAGTGGAAGCATAGTGTGCCATGGTATACAAATGGGTAATGCTCCGGAAGTAAATGCCTAGTGTGCCATGGTATACACACCGGTAATGCTCCGGAAGTGGAAGCGTAGTGTGCCATGGTATACACACCGCTAATGCTCCGGAAGTGGAAGCGTAGTGTGCCATGGTATACACACCGGTAATGCTCCGGAAGTGGAAGCATAATGTGCCATGGTATACAAATGGGTAATGCTCCGGAACTAAATGCCTAGTGTGCCATGGTATACACACCGGTAATGCTCCGGAAGTGGAAGCGTAGTGTGCCATGGTATACACACCGGTAATACTCAGGAAGTAAAAGCCTATTGTACCATGGTATACACCGGTAATGCTCCGGAATTGGAAGCATAGTGTCCATGGTATACACACCGGTAATGCTCCGGAACTGGAAGCTTAGTGTGCCATGATAAACACACCGGTAATGCTCCGGAAGTGAGGCATTTTTAGTAATCGGAAGTGGAAGCTTAGTGTGCTATGGTAAACACACCGGTAATGCTCCAAAAGTAGAGCGTAGTGTGCCATGGTATACACATCGGTAATGCTCCAGAAGTGGAAGCGTAGTGTGCCATGGTAAACACACTGGTAATACTCTGGAAGTAAAAGCCTAGTGTACCATGGTATACACCGGTAATGCTCCGGAATAGGAAGCATAGTGTGCCATGGTAAACAAACCGGTAATACTCCGGAAGTAAAAGCCTAGTGTGCCATGGTATAAACCGGTAATGCTCCGGAAGTGGAAGCGTAGTGTGCCATGGTAAACACACCCGTAATGCTCCAAAAGTTGAAGAGTAGTGTGCCATGGTATACACACCGGTAATGCTCCAGAAGTGGAAGTGTAGTGTGCCATGGTATACACACCGGTAGCACTCCGGAATGAAAAGTCTAGTGTACCATGGTATACACTGGTAATGCTCCGGAATTGGAAGCATAGTGTCCATGGTATACACACCGGTAATGCTCCGGAAGTGGAAGCGTAGTATGCCATGGTATACACACCGGTAATGCTCCAGAACTGGAAGCGTAGTGTGCCATGGTAAACACACCGGTAATGCTCTGGAAGTGGAGCATTTCCAGTAATCGGAAGTGGAAGTGTAGTGTGCTATGGTATGCACACCGGTAATGCTTCAGAAGCATAGTGTGCCATGGTAAACACACCAGTAATGTTCCGGAAGTGAAAGCGTAATGGCCATGGTATACACACCGGTAATGCTCCAAAAGTTGAAGCGTAGGGTGCCATGATATACACACCGGTAATGCTCCGGAAGTGGAAGCCTAGTGTGCCATGGTATACACACGGGTAATGCTCCGGAAGTGGAAGCGTAGTGTGCCATGGTATACACACGGGTAATGCTCCAGAAGTAAAAGCCTAGTGTGCCATGGTATACACACTGGTAATGCTCCGGAAGTGGAAGCGTAGTGTCCATGGTATACACACCGGTAATGCTCCGGAAGTGGAAGCGTTGTGTCCATGGTATGCACATGGGTAATGCTCCGGCAGTAAAAGCCTAGTGTGCCATGGTATATGCACCGGTAATGCTCCGGAAGTGTGGCGGTCTGCTAAGGTGACATGACTATGCCTGCCTTGCAGGCGTGCGCTGCCTTTTTAGACGACGTGTTTTAATTAAATAACGTGCTTGTAATCAAATTAACCAATGGGAGATAGCGTGACAAATTAAAAAGTGTGAGAAACAAATAAAGGAGTGAACATGAAAAAAACCACAGACAAGTGTGGAAGACAATCATGCGCGGCCGCGAAAGCGACCGCGCTATGTTTAATTTGTAACATGATCCACGACAAGGGAGGAATGCAGCTGGCATCCTGCCCGCTGCTGCTCACTCCCGACAGCTGGAGGCCGTGGGAGTGAACATTTAGAGAAAAGGTGGGACATGCACCCGCCTTTGGCCAATTGCGTGCTTTCATTTTTGAAAGCCACACACAAAGGCCAATAGAATGTGTGGAAGTTGAAAAACCACATGGAAAAGTTTCGGGGAAGTCTGGAGTGATTCCAAGAGGCCTCCACATAGAGCAACGCATGCGCGCTGCGCTAGGCTCGACCTACAAACTGAAAATAACTAATCAAAAAATGTAGAAATTATCCATTTATACACATGTACTGTGGCCACAGTATATAGTAAGAACATCCCCATAGGCAGCAGAGTTAAGGTCAGAAACAATACAGTCAGGAGGGTAGCCTTGCCCTTGAAGGTGAATGAGGGAGGAAGGGAGGTTGAATGAAAGAGGATGCCTTGGTTTCCCTAAGATTGAGGAAAGGTAAAAATGGTACGCGCAGAGAAGCACCTTGCACTGCACAATGATCACCAAAATATACAGACTGAAAAACTAACATAGTTCAATATTAGTAAAGTATTTCGATAGGATAAGGAAAACAAGCATTGGCAAAGCCAATGCAAGTGCTATGGTGTTTGCTTTGGCAATGCTTGTTTGTTAAGATGAACATTGAACATTGAAAATACTGGAGGAAAAGAAAAAACATCTTACGGTAGCGTGACACTAAACACTGAATTCAATTTTTTCAACATTAATAAACGGCATGGTTAATTTTTCACACTTTGCGCTGAAAACTCGGACAGTCAGAATTTAAATGCTTGCCATTTGTTTTCTCCAAGACCCTAAACTAGAAAAAATGCTCAGGCCATTTGGTCTCAGCAGCAGCAGCCCAGGGAGAATGTATATGAACCTCTGAGAGAAGAGATATCTCCTCTCCAGTTACTCTAAGTAAACCTGCCTCACACAGGCTGAGCGAATACAGCAGCCGATCCCTTACCCAGGAATACAGCAGCCGATCCCTTCCCCAGCGCCAGAACTGCTAGGTTCCAAAGCCTGGACTTTCATGAAAAATGTGGAAGGCAAGAGATGAAAGAAAAACATCCAGATAAAATCTGCTCTTTAATCTAACCTGGGACAGTATACAGTGATGTACTTTTAGGGATGACCCAGGACGGGTGGAGAGGAAAAGGAGAGCCTCTGGTGTCTCTTTTGAACCACATGGCAAACTATATCAAGCCTGAGAGTATACTCACATCCTTGCTGTTGCTACTAGCTATACGAAGAATGGCCATGGCATGGATGAAGGGCTTCCCCGCCCTCAGGAAAGGTTTGGTTTAGAGATGCTGCCCTTTGTAACGACTGACCAGATTGTTATGCCAATAGCAACCTGATCCAAAGAATTCTGGGGGCCTCTGTAATGTTATATTGAAAGACAGGTGTCATCTGAATGGTGTATGACTTTGTAAGTCTGATTTTGTATTGTAAACCTTATGGGTTAGACTGCATTCCCCTAAACGTGATTATTGAAACAGAATCTATTGCATTATAGGTGAAAGGAACATGGAGCATTGTCTGATGATTATACTTAACACAGTGATAAACAAGCATTGGCATAGCCAATAGGTCTCGCGCTCGGGACGTTTAAGTGTGTAGCCAGAGCTATTGGCTTTGCCAATGTCTTTAAACTATACTGTATAGCATTGAGGCTATTGTGAAGCATGTTGAAAAGTTATTATAAAAAGTGTTATAAGCATTTGTTACCTTATATTTAACCAAGAAGACATTATGTACAACTGAACGACCCCATTAAAAAAGAATTAACATTGAAAAATGTCTACTGGTTTTTTCTCTCCTTGCAATGCTGGCAACTTCTTCCTGCCTATTCTAATGCTTGGTTTAGGGTTTTTTTGTTATGGGATGGGGGGTGGGGGGGGGGAGTTCCTAAACCACGGGAGAGTGGAGTTTGGGAAATAGTACCTGAATTACAACACGAGCAGTGGAGGGAAACTAGGGGAGAATCAACAGATGCAAGATTCCGATGGCAGAGTGAGGTGCTGCTTAGTGAAGCTGAGGCAGTGGTGTGCTGTGCAGAGGTGATGCTGAATGATACTCAGGTGGTGCTGAAGTGGTTGTGTCCTGGTGCGGAGGTGATGCTCAGTGATACTTAAGTGGTGCTAAGTGATGCTGAGGTGATGCTGAGGTGGTGCTGTGGTGGTGGTGCTGCACTAGTGCTCGGAGGGTGCTGAATGATGCTGAGATGGTGCTATGCTGAACCATGTTAGCTACTGTTTTTATTTTTACAAGTGTTATGAAGATTATCTTTAATTAAAATTGCAGGGCTGCAACTGTGCATGAATAGAAATAGCCATCCGCGTTCTTGGAGTGATTGACCATGCTCGAGACGTTAGGTGTAGAGCGTTCATGAAGGTTGTTGTGACATAAGTTGCGTCAATAGCACATAAAGTGAAAGAAATACATTGCATTTGCATTGTTCCGTATTAGCAACTGACTATATCCGAGCTGTCCTGTTACCTATAACCTTCGGCACATCTCTGTTTATTTATGTGACATTAAGAAAAATACCGGTCAAGACAAAAGGACTAGCTCCATGGTCACACACTTTCTTGTATGCATCCCTCGCACACTTTTACCCTAAACAACAGTTGTACAATGAGACGCACATCTTAAACTTGAAGGCTATAATCCAAGTGACAGCTGCGCCAAACAGGTGAAAAAAGGCAAGTGTTACCCAAAAAACCGACTACAAATCCCAGCGTCCTCGGCACTGCGGGTCAAGGTGTCTTCGGCCAGAAAGCTCGCAGTTGACCGACCCCTGCCAAGCAATCATTGGTTGAAGCATACTGTATTCGCCGCTCATCTAGCCCGCGTGTCCGTCAATGAAATTAACTTGCTACACCATCAATAAACAGCGGCCATTAGAGTTAGGTTGACATGGCAAAAAAAACAAGCCCGCGCGCCTCGCGCTGAAAGAGGAGGAGGCAGCAGGGGGCGGGGAGAGAGGAAGGGGCCTGCGCCCGTTTCCCTTGCGGTAGCGAGCAGGAACTATCTGTTAATTACAAACCGATGGTTTCAAAGCTCGCTCCCGCAAGGGAATCGCCAAACGTGCACGCGTTGCCATTCAAAGCAATGCAATGCATGCACGTTTTTGCCTCAAAAGCTGAATCGATTTCTAAAGGTCTCCTCCTAGCGAGACCTAAAAACAAGATAATTCCATCTGAAAACATAATAAAAGGACACTAAGTTCTGCGTATTAAATAACAAATATTTAAAAAGCACTGTAATATAATGGACAGTCAATCAATTAAAATGCATGTTTATTTTCAAAATGTAAAGAGGAGAATATCTCTTTTGAGAAAGAAACAGGTGATGAAAATAACATGTTACGCCACTCATTGAGTTGCTCGTGCTGACTGACTGAAGTGCACTGCACATCTTTTCAATGTGTGAAACCTTACAATAAATGAAAGACCAACATTTTTACATCATGTACTCTTCAAAGTGATGACAGGACACACAGAAGATAAGAGAATGTTCACTTGTTGTTCAATGTTGTAACATAATATTTAATTACAAAACTTTGCTCGATTTAGCACTTACACACACTACTGCAATCAAGCACTCAACAATAAGCCTGCACACAGACTCCACTAACACCAACAGATACTACCATTTACATCTATACACATACACCTACGCTACCTTTGTAACAAACTATAACTACCATCATAAATAAACTCACTGGTATTATACAAGTAAAAAAATAATGGACTTGCCGCCCCACCCAACCCAGCACTACATTTACATCCCTGAAAATACAGATACACAAGCATTTAGACACAATAAAATCTACACTCCCACTATTTAATACTCACATCAACATACACATACATTCACAGTTATCCCTTATCTTTACAAGATACCATACCATCTATATTGCATACACATATATCCGATATATCTGTATAGACCCATGTAGAGCAATAAAAACTCCTACTTCTCACACAGAAACACATTTGCTTCTGTATTTCCTGACATACCATGTCATCTACATGAACATATATGCATACCTTCCATGATCTACCAGAAAAATACAAGCACTGTTGGTTGTAGACATTACCACAGAACATGTAAATCAAATAATACAAACGCCCACCCACCACAATATTTGTATATACCATAACCACATCCTCACAAATACCCACACTCCACAAAATATACACACACTATTACATACTTCCATAAAGACCACTATACATCTAAATTTATAATGCCCCCACCATTCCTCAATAATAATAAAAAGTAAAACAATACTGCAGATGTATATGCTCACCACTCTATACTTACATAAACAAACATATGCTCATTCCCTGCACACACTAATATATACTAGCATACCCTGCAGAATATATAAACATAAACATATACCTTCAAGACTTCATCAGCCAAATACACAGACACCGTCATCTGTAAACATTGCCACTAGCATACTGCAATTTTGTTCTTTCATTTGTAGGGGTGCATTATAATCATGGGTAGATCACACCCACATATATTCCTTTGTTGTATTAACATTTGGTCATTAGATTGTGTACTGTAATAACGTGCAAAGTGAATGTGTTAAGAATCTTTTCATGTAAATCGAAGAATTAACTTTGCAGTGATTTGTGTTTAGATGAATCTTAACGTGTAAAAATGCATTCCTAACTAATGAGCGTCTTCGATATTAATGTGTTTATGTAACGTGACGAGTTTGATGATTTATGTACGCGTATGTTTTCAAAGCTTGTGTACTGTTCTTATGTTAGCCGAATTCGGTAGGCCTAACATGTATTTCTCCCTATTCGCTCTCATGTTAACGTTGCTATTAGAATTCATGTGCAGGTGGAAATTGTCTTTCTCACGTTTCTGGTGCAGGTGGAGAAATTCATCCTTGTTAGTTAAAATAATGCTTTTGTTTCAGGAGCTAGGCTTAGGGAGGAGAAGATACATTTGAACTGCGGTGCTGATAATGTGGGATGGTGTTCTTTCTCACCGGAGAAAGCCTGGGAATCAAGGTCATCGAGCAACAGCCTGGGAACACCGTTGCTGCATGGAAAGTTACCTACGAGGAGGTGTCCAGCTGGATGGGGTGATCTCGTGATGTGTTGAGGGATGTGACCTATGACTTTTGTGTTGGGGTTATGGACAGAGTCCGGGGACTTCTGCCGTGCCTTGAGAGGAGAGAGCATCTTAGAACGAGCTCTGTAGCTTTATGCTACTCGACACATTCAATGTGAGTGTGCTTCTTAGGAAGACTTCACGTGCTGACACCTTTTTGGAACTTGCCTGGGAACTGCTATGTAGGGATGTCACGCTAGTGGTAGTGTAGGGACAGACTAATGCTTTTTACGTACGAACCACCAATGAAGGGGGCTGCTGGTGTCGGTTCGATTATCTTTTGTGTCCTGATACTGGAATTGGTCATTCTATGCATGTTGCATCGTATAAATTTCACCCGTAGATTTGGTTTTGTATTAGTGCCAATATATTTTGTATGCCCAACTTTTCTTGGCTTTGTAATAAACTTACTAAATTTGGATCTGAATTTCAGAGACACCAAACTTGGGGGTCCAATATCTTCCCAATTGGAAATTACACTTATAAGATGTAATAAGGTAATACCAATGTCAATCTATGGGAGAGATAGGCCTTACAGTAGTGAAAAGAAAATTCAGGGGTTTTCACTACCAGGACATGAGGACATGTAAAACTTAATTGTACATGTCCTACTTTTTAAATACACTGCACCCTGCCCTTGGGCTGTCTAGGGCCTACCTAAGGGGTGACATATGTATTAGAAAGGAAGTTTGGAGGTTTGGGCCTGGCAAAAGGGTTAACTTGCCAGGTCGACATGGCAGTCTAAAACTGCATACACAGGCTTTGCAGTGGGAGACCTAAGAAATGTTTAAAGGGCTACAGAAGTGGGTGGTACAATCAGTGCTGCAAGCCCACTAGTAGCATTTAATTTACAGGCTCTGGGCACATGTAGTGCACTTTACTATGGACTTATAGGTAAATCAAATATGCCAATTGTGGATAAGCCAATGTTACCATGTTTAAAGCAGAGATCACATGCACGTTAGCACTGGTTAGCAGTGGTAAAGTGCCCAGAATCCTAAAGCCAGCAAAAACGAAGTCAGCAAGACAGGAGGTCTGAAGGCAAAATGTCAGGGGAAACCACACCAAGGATGCCAGGTCTAACAGTAACTTACCTTAAACTGTGATTCTCCAGCACTGGTATCTTTCATAAATTCACATGCTTGAATCATTCCCCGTTATCAAAGTGGGAGTCCCTCTGTAAATTTATCATAGCAGTACAAGGCACGGACAGCTGAAAAGGCTATATACAGTGTCCACTTTGTTAGCCCATCCACTTCATTCTAAAGGGGCCAAACTGCAGTCAATGAGGTGAAAGTGCTCTCTGCCTCACACCTCATAGAGGCCTTCACATCACAGATTTGTTAGCGCAAGAGTAGAAATATATAACTATTAACTATTAGCCTCTATTTATGGAGGAGGGGGGAGCATGTGAATTTATGAAAGATACCAACGCTGGAGAACAATTGCTACAACTACATAAAATATTTTCTCTAGCATTGGATCTTCTATAGATTCACATGCTCAAATCAAAATATTAAGTAGTGTTAACAATTTATTTCATATGTGCATTAGGAGAGGATGGCGAGGCAGAATAGACAGGCTCACCTTATTTGAAAAAATGCGAAACACCTGACCCACCGCCGCATCTGTTTCCAACTGCTTCCAAGCAACAGTGTCTTGTGAATTTGTCTGTCACTCCACGTTGCAGCTCAGCAAATGTCTTCTAGTGGCACCCCTGCATATAGCCCTGATTAAATTGTCATGCTCCTCATGCAATGGACTTTAACTGTGTGTGTAAGAGGTCTTTCTGCTTTCAGGAGACAAAAAGCTGCTGTTGCAGCTACCCATCTATATATTCATTTTTCTGTGATTGGGAAGCCTTTACGTGGTCTAGAGAAGGATACTAGAAGCTGACTAGGTTTTGCGGTTTGCTTAGTTCTATCCAGATAGAACATGAGACATCTTCTGACATCAAATAAATGCAAAGCTCTTTCAGCCAGATTTGGAATATTTTGAATGAATGTCTTTAGGTTTATCGGCTCGTTGAGATCAAATTCTGTTGGTACTTTAGGTATGAACTTGGGATTAGTTCTTAGGATGACTTTGTTTTTTGAGAACTGTAGGAAAGGTTCTGTCATGGTGAAGGCCTGGCTCTCACTAACTCTTCTTGCTGATGTTATGGCCAGGAAAATTACTCTTGCCTTCATTTGTGAATTGGTTTGAATGGGTCAGATATTAAATAGGAAAGAACTGAATTTAGGTAAAAAGCTGTTGGTGGAGTCCTGTGTGACCATAAAGACTGCTTATTATGCGCTCTTTTAAAACATAATATGGCTGCCAGGTGAACTCTGATTGAGGTATGTTTGAGTCCGGACGTGACCAGTTCCAGAAGATACAGTAGTATCTGATGGGCCTCCATATGAAAAAGATGTAACCCTTTACTCTGACATCACAAACAAAACCCCTTCTGTTTCACAACAAAATGTGCAGTATGCAGAAACAGTATGATCTATGCCAAGATATTTTCACAGTCCTACGGGATATCAATTTTTCTGAACTCATGGTGCTCAGGAGCGAAGCTACTAATTTGAGAGACTGCAAGTTGTGGTGAAGCACCTGGCCCAACATCTGAATAAGAGAACCTGTGTTGACTCCAGCAGTATGGGACGTCTCTGAGGTAGTTGTATCATGTCTGAAAAGCAGCATGTCTTAACAGGGTAAGGGCTATGAGGATCAGCCTTCATTTTGGCAGGAGGCGAATCAGCGGAAAAGCGTAGGCAGACATCTTGTATCATCCTATCAAAAAAGCATTCAACCATGAGTTTGGCTGTGGATGCTGGTTTGTGTAAAAGAGGCATTTATTGATGTCTCTCGTAGATCTTGTTTCCCACGGATCTGGAATATTTCTTTCAGGACACTGTCCTTCAAATCCGACTGTGACAATCCTGTAGCATTCTATTGAGGTAATCTGCTTGATCGTTGCTTGTACATGGGAGTTGTACTGCTATAAGGGTTATTCATTTGTAAATTTCCCAATGCCATAATTCTTTAGCTTCTGATGACAGAATTCGAAAATATGTTCCACCCTGCTTGCTTATATCAAACATTTTGGGGGTGTTATCAGTTCTGACCAAGTTGTGGCCATCAGAGAAAAAGAACTGAATTCTTCTTCCGACTGCTCTGAGCAAGAGCATGTTGAAGTGTAAACGTTTCTCCTTTGGAGTCTGCAGCCCCTGGCAGAAAATTCTTGTAGTTGAGCTCCCCATCCTTCCATTGAGGCATCTGAGTTGACCACAAGTTGTCACTGTGGCGGAAGGAATGTGAATCCTGAACGTGTATTGTCTCGTGACATTCACAAGAGGAGTGCTTGTTTCAATTTTGCAGTTATGGCTTCCTTGTCTTTGAAGGAGCCGGCAATTTGAGTTTGCTGTTTGTCTAATTCCTCCTGCATGGTTCGCTTTTACAATGTGCAAAATGGTATTAACACTACGTATGAGGACATCATGCCTAGTAGTCTCTTTGGAAGGTGCACTTTTACTTCCTCCTGGTACAGCATCTGTTTTGCCAGCTTAAATAAAGCTATTTGTCTATCCATCGAAGAAAATGCTTTTGATTCTGCAGTGTCTAATATTGCGTCTAAGAAGTGAATCTTTTTTTAAAGTGTCGGAGAAGACTTGCTTTTGTTGAGCTGGAGACCTAGAGATACAGGCTGCCATCAAGTGGTTTGCAGAGCTTATGGATGAGCCCATGAGCATCCAGTCATCTAGATAAGGGTAGATCTCATGTCCTCTGCATCAAAGGTGGGCTGCGACTGGAGCCGTGCATTTGGTAATGATTGTGGGTGCGGATAGAAGGACAAAGGGAAGGACTCTACATTGGTAGTGGCAACCGGCTACCTCAAATCTTTGAACTTGCATTGTTTTCTATGAATGAGAATGTGGAAATAGCATCTTTGAAATCAAATGATGCCATATATTCATTCCACAGAAGAAGGGGTAATACTTCCTGGAGTGTCACCATTCTGAATGAATGATGTTTCCTAAGAAAGAGATTGAGTTGGTGCAGGTCTAGAATGGGCCTTCACTCGTTTGCAGTTTTCCTTAAGAGGAAGTACCTGGAATAAAAATCTGACATTTTTATCATGTTTTGAAAAAAAATTCTAAAGCTCTTTTCTGTAGCATGGTTTGCATCAACTCCAGAGTATGACCATAATGAAACATGTCCAGCACCCATTTATCTGTAGTGAATGTCTTCCAGTTGTTGTAGAAGGTAGAGATAATGCTTGCCACAAGGCCCGATATGTTGGCGGTCTATATATTGGATCTGGTGCCTGAAAACTGTCCGTGTCATCCGGTGTCCTTTCCCTTTAGTTGGGCCTTGCTTTTCTGTGGTTGTCATGAGTAGAACTGCTGTTATACCTGTTTATATGGATACTGCTGTTGCTGCTGACTGGAAGCATAATCCTGACGATATGACTGAGGTAGATAAGCTGGTTGAAATGTTAGATGTCTATACGTTTGATACAGACCTCTGTGCGACTGCTCTTCCCTCTTCCTCAAAAGCATTGAGGCTTTCTTTGCTGTAGGGCACCCAAGGATCTGGCTGTGCCTGTATCTGCTTTAATACTCTGCTGAGCATCATCCATGTTTCCCAAATAGCCATCAAATGGCATGTACATGATTTTATTCTGGATCTCTGGTCGCAGCATAGTGGCTTTCAGGCATCCTTGCCTGCATAATAGGGTGTTTTCAGAAAGCTGTTTAAGGCCGATACTATATTTGAAACTTCCATTGCAGAGTCTATGAACGCATACAATGCTTTCTCTCCTTTGTGGAGAATAGCTTTCACCTCCTGCTTTTTTATCATCAGGGAATAGGTCCAGATATGGGGATATATCTGACCACATCTGTCTGTCACATCTGCCTGCTTCTGCCATGGCATTAGCAGCTCTGTTCGGCATAGCTGCCATAGAGGATAACGTTTTGCCTCCCATGGCCATTCCGCGCCCCTCTCGTTTGTTTGGTGGCGTGCACTGTGCCATCTGGTTCCTAAATTGCCACTGCATCGCTTTCATAATCACTGGTTTCTTAAAGTGGCATAAGAAACTGTCAGTCCCTTTGACAGTAAAAGGCAGGTCAAATCTCTTCACTGCCCTATCCACCAGAGAATGAAACTTACTGATATTGTCTGGCGGTGAATCCATAGGCGAGGGTGTTGGTGGGTTTGTGACAGGGAAATCATTATATAATCATATATATTCAATATAATATAATCATCCCACTCATCATCTCTTGGTGGATTTGATGGGGGTATTTCGCTCTCTTCCACATAGACACATCTATGATTTGCTGTGCTTGCTGATGTACACTTCCTACGTAGATGCAGTTGGTGCTGGCGGAGCAGGTGGGGGCAGTTGTGCACCTGACTGAAACCGTTTATACTAGCCCAACATCATGGGTCGTAAGTCTTTTATCAAATTTTCTGGCGCATTCATAATAGGCTGATGCTCAAAGTTCTCATATACTGATTCATAAGGATCATAACGGCGATCATAGTATTCCCTTTATTCCCAGTGCTGTGAAGGGAAGTTTGGATGCAAGGCTTCAGTCTGTGGTTCAGGGGAATGCAGCTGTTGTTCTTCTGTGTACTGACATTTAGTGTTTACTAACCCTTGACTATAAGCCACACCATCCCACTGGATCAAGTTTGTCTTCAGCTTAAGAATCCAGATTCTTAGCAGGAGGGTGATTAGGATTTTATTTGGAGATGTGTGCTCCAGTTATAGTGGAGTCATAGTCAATTTTACTATTTTACCATTGACTGTGTTGCCGTCGACAGAAGTGTCAATCACTGTCGGCGGTTCAGCCGTCGACATGTCGGTCATCCGAGTTTCCTTAGTGAATGAATCTGTTGAGGCTTTCTTCATCAACACTTCTTTTGTCAACTATGGCGTTAGCAAAATCTTTTTTTGACAGCGTTCTATGTGGGCTTGCCTGTCTCTTTCTCACCTTTAATAGTGTGGACAAAGGTTTCTCGACAGCGATTGTGGTCATCGATGGGTTTACCATCGACCGTGGGGTAACCTTTAATTTTATAGACAGCGGGATGATTGTGGAGGCATAGTTGGTGAATCCTCTTTCTTTGCTCTTTCTCTGGAGAAGATATGCCTACTGACTTTTTTTGGAGCCTTTTTGTGTCTTTTTTCCTCACGTTCACTTGAGGAAGATTCCTTCGGCCCAGTTTTGCCCTTTCAGGGTTCAGGTGCAAAACACTTCCTTTGTTTCTCCTTTTCCCTCACCGGATTTAAAGAAACTGATCTCAGATTCATCCCTTAAAGAGGGATATTCAAATGCCTTATTTTCTGAATCCACCTCAGAAGGCTCCCTTCATGCTCATAGAGTGCCTTGGCAGAGAATTGTCCACAGATCTTACAGTGTTTGGCTTTGTGATCCATGTAGAGACAACAAATGCATATCTCGTAAAGGTCATCAGAGAAAACCCTCATTTTCCCATAGGAATCACAAGCTTTAAAAGGTTTCTCTTGGATTTTTCCATAGTGGCAATTCTTCAGAGGCGCTAGGGTTCAAGTGTAAAACTAAAGTCCATGAAAAATATTTTAAAGTTCACTATCCGTAGCAGAAGCAACAGCAAAGCTCTGGAACCTCTGGGAGGGGTGAGGCAGAGAGCACTTTCAACTCAGTTGGAGTTTGGTCTTTTTATAATGAGGTGGATGTGCTACAAATGTGGGCGCCGTCTATGGCCTTTTCAGCTGTCAGTGCCTTGTACTGTTATGTTAAAGATACCAAGGTACTCCCACTTCAATGATGGGGAATGATTCAAGCTTGTAAATCTATAATAGATCCAATGCTGGAGAACTCAATTTATATAGGGCTTCATAACCCTAACAAGAGAAGTGAGCACTTTTCACACCAATGTGCTCTGAACATAAGGTTTGAGGGTGCAGGGGCAGGACACTACCTATGGGTTATCTCTGAGGCATTTAGAGCAAGACTACAGAAGAAAGGGGTTGGATTACTAAATAGCACTATGTCACCTGGACCATATGTTTCAAGTCCTGGGATTCTGATTATGAAACCATTGCATTATGGCAGATATAGTCTTGGTTCACTTCAAACAAACCAAATGCATTAAATATAATTTCGGTAAACACTGGACAGGACAACCAAATGCCCAAGAAAAAATGACGCATGATGCACCCTTAAGGGTGAATTTGCAGAATGTGAAAGTAAGAATAATGTTACTTACCCAGTAAGCATCTGTTCTTGGCATGTAGAGCTGAAGATTCACATGCATACTCCTGCCATCTAGTGTTGGGTTCGGATGTTTGCAAGTTGTTTTTCTTCAAAGAAGTCTTTCCTAGTCACGAGGTAAGGTGACTCCTCCTTTCGGTGATAGTGCGCATGGACATCGACTCCACTGTTAGATTGTTTTCCCGTAAGAGGGTGAGAATGGAGTAAGTAAGTGTAGTATATAGATGTCCATGCGTATAAATGTATAATGAAGAACTGCAACAACTACAGGTACCCGGGGAGGCGGGTGGGCGCATGAGAATCTACAGCTCTACATGCCAAGAACAGATGTTTACTGGGTAAGTAACATTATCCGTTTGAGCCATGTGTGCTGTAGATACACATGCTTTGCCTAGACTTAAAAGCAGTATACTCCCAAAGCGGTGGCTAACCTGTAGATGTTGCAGTTGTTTGGAACAGTGTTTTAAGTACTGCTTGGCTTACATTAGCCTGTTGACGTGCTAACACATCTACACAATAGTGTTTGGTAAATGTGTGTTGTGTAGACTATGTAGCTGCCTTACATATGTCAGCTAGTGGAATGTTACCTAAAAAGGCCACAGAAGCCCCTATTTTACGAGTGGAATGCGCTCTAGGGGGGAAGGGTTAAAGTTCTTTTAGCTTTAGTATAGCATGTTTGAATGCATTTAACAATCCATCTGGCAATACCAGATTAAGAAATAGGATTGCCTTTGTGAGGTGGAGCAATGCAACAAACAGTTGTTTTGATTTGCGAAAGTCTTTTGTCCTATCTATGTAGTACAGTAAAGCTCTTTTAACGTCAAGCATGTGAAGAGCGCGTTCTGCTACAGAATCAGGTTGAGGAAAGAAAAGTGGTAACTCAACCGAGTGGTTTATATGAAATGCAGAAACTACTTTGGGAAGGAATTTAGGGTTGGTACGGAGAACTATCCTGTCTTTGTGTAGTTGAAAGAAGGGTTCTTCCAAAGTTAATGTCTGTAGCTCACCTACTCTCCTCAGTGATGTGATGGCAATGAGGAAAGCAACTTTCCATGAGAGGAATTGCAAAGGGCACTTGTGCAATGGTTCAAAAGGTGGACCCATGAGCCTTGTGAGAACAATGTTGAGATTCCACACTGGGGCGGGAGGAATCCTTGGTGGTATTACTCTTTTTAAGCCTTCCATGAAAGCTTTAATGACTGGAACTCCGAATAGTGACAGATGTTGCCTATTTTGTAAGTATGCAGCTACTGCTGCAAGGTGCAAACGAATAGACGTATAAGCCAGTCCTATTCGCTGTAAATATAACAGGCAACAGACAATGTTCAGTATGGAACCATCTAAAGGATTGATGTTGTTGTTATTGCAGTATACAACAAATCCTTTCCATTTTGCTGCATAGCAAGCTCTGGTGGTAGGCCTTCTTGCTTCTTTTAGGATATTCATACAGTCTGGTGGTAAATTTAAATAACCAACCTCTATGACTTCATGAGCCAGATCGCTAAATTCAGTTCTTTGGGATTTGGATGTCTGACTTCTCCATTGTTCTGTGTGAGGAGAATGGAGGTAAGGTGTAGTTTTTGATGTGGAACTATTGACAGCGCCAACAGGGTGGGGTACCATGATTGACGGGCCGATGTGGGAGCTACTAGAATCAGTGTGAGGGATGTTTGGCTGAGTTTCCGAACCACACACAGAATGAGCGGGAGAGGCGGAAAAGCGTAGGCAAATATCCCTGACCAGTTCATCCAAAGGGCATTGCCCTTTGAGAGCAGGTGTGGGAACCTGGAGCACAAGTTTGGGCATTTGGGGCTACATGCATCAAGCATTTTTGCCCTCGCAAACGGGCCGATTCGCAGAATCGGTCCGTTTGCGAGGGTAAAAAGGCCTTTTCTGGTGCATCAAAGGCTTTCCATTCGCAAATTAGGTAATCACAATTTTTTGCGATTACCTAAATTGCAAATGCATTTAGGGAATCACAATTTGCGATTCCCTAAATGCGATGCATCAAGCCTTTCCTAAATGCAAACTGTGCATTTAGGAAACGCTAATTACCATCAATTTCAAGTTGATGGTAATTAGCGCATTCTTTGAAAAATGCACAAAAGTGCATTTTTCAAAGTGACATGTGGCGCACACACCTGCCCTTAGGGCATGTGTGTGCGCCACATGTGCACACTTACCTTTTAGAGGGGGTGCATCAGGGGGGCCTTAGGCCCCCTGGGACCCTTGGAATTTCATTCGCAATTTGCGATTACCAATTTGGTAATCGCAATTTGCGCATGTATTCCCAATCATTCCTATGGGCCTATAGGCCCATAGGAATAAATGGAGTGACATTACCTAATAGCGATGCACAATTTGAGAATCGCTATTAGGTAATGTTTAGGAATCGCAAAATTTTATGCGATTCCTACATGCATAAGGAATTGCGATTCCTAAATAGCGATTCCTTAAAAATCGCTATTTAGGAATCGCAATTCCTTATGTTGGTGCATGTGCCCCTTAGCGTTTTCAGCTTTGGCGAACAGGTCTATTCGTGGGAATCCCCATGGTTGAAAATACGGAAGGAGAACTTGGGGATGAAGTTCCCACTCGTGAATTTGCTGCCTTCTTCTGCTTAGGAGATCGGCAATTTGATTGTTTACTCCTGGGAGATGTTCTGCCAGAAGATAAATCTTGTGATGGATTGCCCAATTCCAAATGGCTTGAGCGAGTGTTGACAGTTGGAGAGAGTGTGTGTCCCCCTGCTTCTACAAATAATACATTGCTGTCATGTTGTCTGTTCGGACTAGGACAGTTTTGGCTACAAGGTGAGTTTGAATAGCTTTCAGTGCTAGAAAAACTACTAAAAGCTCTAAATAGTTGATGTGTAGAGTCTTATGCTTGTTGCTCCACAGGCCTAGTATTGTGTAATCTTTGAGATGAGCTCCCCAACCTGTTAGAGATGCGTCTGCTGTGAGCACGATCTGTGGAATAGGGTCGATGAAAGGCCGGTCTGCTGATAAGTTTTGTGGGTTCCATCACTGCAGAAAGCGATGGGTACGGCCGTCTACCAACACTAGATCGGTTAATAGACCCTGTGATTGATTCCACGGACGTGCTAAGCACTCTTGTAGGGGACGCATGTGAAGCCTTACATGGGGTACAATTGCGATGCAAGATGGCATCATTCCCAACAGTTGCATGAACACCCTGGCTGATAAAGCTTGATTGGGTTGAAACTAGAATTATAGCCTGAATATTGTGTATTCTGGCTATATTGGGAGAGGCTAGAGCTTTGACTGTGTCTAGACTGGCTCCTAGATAAGACTGCATCTGGGGCAGACGCAGGTGAGATTTTTGTGCATTGATGGTGAAGCCCAGTTGATGAAGTAGATCTATTGTGATCTGTGTGTGCTGTAGACAGTTCTGGTGAGTGCTGTCTTTGATAAGCCAGTCGTCTAGATAGGGGAAGACGTGAATCTGCTGTCTTCTGAGTTGAGCTGCGACTACTGCTAGACATTTTGTAAAAACTCTGGCCGCTGTAGTCACTCCAAAGGGAAGCACCTTGAATTGGTAATGCTTGCCTGCTATCACAAATCTGAGGTATTTGCGATGAGCCGGATGAATTGGAACACGGAAATATGCATCTTTTAAATCTAAAGTAGACATAAAATCTGCTTTTTGTAAAAGTGGGAGTACCTGTTGAAGCGTCACCATGTGAAAGTGTTCTGACAGTATATAACGGTTTAACTCTCTGAGATCCAGAATAGGTCTTAGGGATCCGTCCTTTTTGGGAATGAGAAAATACAGAGAGTAAACCCCCGAGCCCTGGTACTGTATTGGAACTGCAGACAACTTGTGAGATCGAGGTGGAATGTTTGGGAGAATGCTGGTAAGCTCCAGGCAATAACCATGTTGGATAATTCCAATCACCCATTTGTCTGTTGTTATAGACTGCCAAATGGGGAGAAATTGTTGAAGTCTCCACCCGACAGGTGTGGTGTAATCGGGGGGAAGCGTGGGCAAGTCACTGCTTGTTGGGGGAAGGGGAGTTACGGGGTGTGTTGCCCTTACCCCTACCCTTGAAGTTGTTGCCTCTATAACTTCCTCGAAAAGATCCTCTGGAGGGAGAGGGCTGGTTGTTACCTTTATAAGTAGAGGTATTTTGATCTGGGGACAGGGTTTTGGACCCTCCTCTGTAAAAGGAGCGACAAAAGGAGCCTCTGTTGGATGGAGACTGGAGTGCTCCCATAGATTTGGCCACCTCAGTGTCCTTCTTCATTTTCTCTAACGCTTGATCTATGTTAGGACCAAACAGATGTTCTTTATCAAAAGGTGTGTTAAGGATTGACTGTTGGACCTCTGGCTTAAACCCTGATATCCTTAACCAAGTGTGTCTCCTGAGCAGGATGCTGGTATTAACCTCTCTAGCTGCGGTGTCTGCAGCATCTAGAGCACATCGTATAGAGGAATTAGAAATGAGTTTACCTTCATTTACTAAGTCCTGTGCCTTAGCCTTATGCTCATCTAGGAGATATTGAAGCAATTGCTCCATCTCATCCCAGTGTGCCCTGTCGCATCTGGCTAAAAGACCCTGCGTATTCGCAATGCGCCATTGATTCGCAGCTTGAGCAGCTATGCGCTTGCCAGAAGCGTCAATTAACTTGGACTCTTCATCTGGTGGAGGAGCATCTCCTGACGTCTGAGAATTCGCCTGCTTATGAGCATTAGACACTACTAGAGAATCTAATGGTAACTGGCCCTTGATAAATATAGGGTCTGTAGGGGAGGCCTTGTATTTTTTGTCTACTCTAGGAGTTAAGATGTGTGCTCTGACTGGGTCTTTGAAAATCTCATCAGAGTGTCGCATCATGCCTTTAAGCATGGGAAGTGTTTGTGATGACCTGTGTGTGAATTTTAAAGTCTCAAACAAAAAATCTTCCTCTAGTGATTCTTTGTGCAGTGCCACCCCGTGATATTGTGCAGCCCTAGCAATGAGTTCTTGATGGGATGCATTGTCGTCTGGAGGAGATGGTTTGGCTGGGTAAAGGTCTGGATCATTATCACTTGGGGGATCAATTGTATAATTTGTCCATGGATCTGTTGGGAGATGTATTCCACCATCATCAGCATCGTCATCCTCATGGTAAGATTGTGGGGAATCCTGAGGTGTAATTTGCAAGGGATTCTCAGGTGGAGAAGGAGGCGGTGGTGATGGTAGAAGAAAAGGACTTGTAGCTACAGATTTTTTCTTTAAAGGGATCTTGTAGAAAGTGTCCTCATACTGAAGCTTGCGTTTTTGAGGCGGCTTTGTGTGAATATGCCAAGTCTCTGGGTTAATATATAGCTTCTTTTGCTTAGGATCTGGTGTTAATGGAATAATGTCCACTTTCGGATCCTAAGGGGTCTCTTTGTGTTTCGGCGAGATGTTTTCGGTGCCGGTGACTTTGGTGGCGGAGGAAGCTGGCCTTTCGGCGCGGAAGGTTTCGGCTCCGAAGGTTGCTTGGTTTTCGACACGGAGGATTTCAGCTCCGAGCCAGAATTGTGTTTGAAACTGGAGGGCTTTGGTTCCGAGGAGGACTTTTAAAGACTCTGTACCGAGCCGGAAGGCTTGACTGGTTGTTTCGGAGCCGGGCCCTGAGGCGGGGCGTCGGAAACGTCGTCTCGGTGCCGACCTTGGTTAGGAGGCAGAGGTGGTGCCGAAGCCTTGTGTTTTTCCAGAGTTTGTGGGGGCAAGGGGTCTTCTGTACTCACGTCACCTTGTCCCTGCGGCAGTTCTTCGGCGTCGAGGTCTATCTCTAGCTCTGATTCCGAGTCTTGTTCAGAGAATGCCTCTTCCTCCTCTGCCGCGGATGCATCGATGTCTTCTTGGCCGGAATCTTGGCTGGTGATATCCGGTGTATCTTCGATGCTTTGACGCTGCATCTCTCGACATCGAGCCCGACGATCGCAAAGAGTTTTCTTTGATCGGAACGATCTGCAAGCGTCGCAGGTTTCTTCTTTGTGCTCGGGAGACAAACACAAGTTGCACACTTCGTGTGAGTCGGTGCGCGGATACTTCGCATGGCACCAAGGACAGAATTTAAACGGAGTCCGATCCATCGACGGAGAAGTGACCTGGCGCGGTTAGGTCCGAAGGCCGTCCACGAAGCTTTCTGATCGAAAAGTCGATTCCGTTGTCGAAACGATACGCGGAGAAGTGGGAACGCATACGGAAACAATATCGTCGAGGGTAGAGAGGATTGCACGTCGAGGGGAACCCCAAGAACGGTTTCGAACCGGAGCGCAGCAATACACGATGCCCATGCGCACTATTATCGAAAGGAGGAGTCACCTTACCTCGTGACTAGGAAAGACTTCTTCGAAGAAAAACAACTTGCAAACAACTTGCAAACATTCAGACCCAACACTAGATGGCAAGAGTATGCAAAGCATGTGTATCTACAGCACACATGCCTCGAACATAATAATGTCTCAATAATGCTGTGAAAATGCCTGAAAAACTCAACTATGTGTCACAAAATCTTGTTTTGTGGTGCTGCAAAATCTGCTCATCCATGTCACAATATCTTGGGCATAGATGAAATAGTGACAAGCAAGAATGAGGACAAAGTTCCATCTATAGCACAGGTAAGAACATGGCACCCTATGGCTACACTTGCACTTTACAAATATTTTTACAAAACTAGAACACCATTAATCTTCACTGGCAACATCAGCCCTGTTGAGGAACTGTTAAAGGTAATTCCAGCAACAAAAATATACAATTTCCATAAAAATCTATACAATGTGCAGGCTCCTTGCTACCCTCTACTTAGGGCCTTCCACAATCAAAGCAGGCACAGAAGCTATGTAAGTGTAGCTTCTCACTAGTAAAGTTCCCTTCATGGATACAACACAAGAGCTTATAATGAAGTTCATTTTGTCAGCCAAAAGCACAAGGCTCGTCATGAGTAGTGAGTTAGTTATAAGGTTCCTTGGCCAAAGATAGCTCTATCATGCGTTCCGGTCATTGATGACGAAAAGATAACATGCTGAACTATAAGATTTACTTTAAAAACGTTTTTATATTTTTTTCCAAAATGAATTCAGCAGTATAACATGGTGACAATGAATAACAAACACATTCTTTACCTGACTGAGATTTAAATTATTATCAATGCTGAGTGGAATGAGATGAGGTAACACTTTTCCAGCAAGCTGTTCTTTGGTGATGCCCAACTTCTTGTGAGTAAGAATGCATTTGTAAATACCTGGAAGGAAAAATAACAAATACAAAATGTGCTATGAGATAACAAAATAAAAAGAACACAATTCTAGTTCTGCTGTTCTCCTGAACCCACGGATGAAATGCTTTGACATCTAGCATCAATTGTGGGGAAAACTGTACATTCCTTTTGGTTGCACACCGTGTTCAACAAATCCTCTCTCATTACAAAGCCATTTTTTGTGCACTACCAGAGAGTATACCCTGGCCTATGATACATTAAGTGAGTGGCACATGGTGCCTTCTGCTGCAAGAGAGCCCCTTGCAGCACAACCTTTCATGGGCAAGAGGCCTCAAAACTCTTATTCTCAACATGGTCACCCAAAAGCTTAAACTTTTCAAATAGACATATATTTTGACATATTTGGGTCACTTAATTTATTTAGTGAATGTCACTGAAGTTCAAATGTTCATCATATCAATCATGGATTCAACTTCAGTTATTTTTCAAGGAATCAAACTTTAAGTATGACTTTTGAAACCTCAATGCATTTTGGACCAGTGGAAGGTTCTTTGTCAGGAGGTATAATGTAACACATGTAAAATGTGCTGTTAAGAAAAATAAAGAAAATAAATGTATAATTAAAGTAAAGTATTTGTGGGTATATCAACATCAGCTACAATGTATGACTCTTTTTTGCTGCAATATAAAAGAAGACCTTAATGACATCATATCCCATTTAAAAAACGAAGAAATCAACCTCGGACTCAGAAACATTCTCAAAGAACAGTGTTCTGCAAGGATACATGTAGTACCAATGAAAGTACAGAGGTGTGTGCTGACCTGGTTATGCAGTACAGAGCAACTCAGTTTAAAACATGGACAGATGGCTGAACAGTCAACAATGTGTCTAAAATCTGTTCTGTTTCTTTGTGGAACATAGTGATATATTATGAATGTACATAAGTATCATAATTCGTACCCTCTCTTCAATAGACTAATAGTCATATGTCCGTATATGCCTGGCAAGGAGAAGTTACAAGGCAGGCAGCATCAAAAATCGTCAACGTTTTACCCTTGTAAGAGGTGTGCAATTCCATTACATCTACTGGGGTCTTCATCAGGACTGGGTATGGAACAACTTGTGTGCAAAGATACGTCAGGCCTTATATGTGAACAATTAATACATGGTCAAGGCAAACCGTAAATAATCAGTGTGACTCATCTGGAGTCAAAAAAACACTTGTAAGACCATCAGAAACCACAGCATATCCCTCTAATGTATCTAAAACTAAATTCCACTGAGGGTCCGAAAATGACGGCTGAATGTTCTCATCTCAAGTAACAATCCCCTGCATGGATGGCTCCTAAAGGAATAGTGGAACAAGATTGCCAAGAGTGTCAAACCAAAAAATGTAATTCGCAGATAAAAAAAAAAGTGCGAGCTCCGCATTACTAAAAAGAAAACACAGTAGCCTAATCATACAGCAAACTTTGCCAATACAAAAAGTCTCAGGAAAATTCTTGATAATTTGGTCCCCCAACACTGTTAATTTTGATCACATGTATGACCTAGTTGATGTTCTTCAACGTTGCAGTGGCTCTAATTATGGACATTACATTATCATTGTGAAGAGTCATGATTTCTGGCTTTTGATCGATGATGATATTGTACAGAAAATTGACACACACACACACAACAGAAGAATTTTGTAGTCTCACATCAGACATATCAAAATATTCTGAGTCTGGATACATTTTATTGTACTTGTCAAGAGATTGCCCATGGAAAGTGAACTTCAATGCAAACTAAGAAGCAGATTAAACTGCTTATTTGCTATATAAATCCTACTATAGTATAACTACATTATGCCTCGCATTTAATCCAAAGTACACTAAATCACACCAAATGCAGTGACTTTGTATGAAAAAATACTTTCCCTTTATATAGCTGCTGGATAGATGTGTATTATTTTTGTGATCATTTGTACTTCTGGTTGTCGCAGAAAAAACTTTGTATATTACGCCAAACTTTGCTTTTGTGCAGATAATCTTTTCCGCCTCCCAGACATGCAACTGGAGTCCTGCTCTGAGTGTAGCAGCTAACAGATATGGTTTTGTGTGAAACGAATAATGAAAATTCTGTTTGCATGCTCCTTGGATATACATAGTTACTTGTGTCTATCACAGTGTCATGCTCCCTTGGGCTTTCAAGTAACAGTAGACAGTTAATGTTTACCACGTTTGCAACGTGGGTCAATGCCTTTAATCCTGTGCTTCTGGAGCTTCACCTCTCTTCAGCTGTGCCCTGCCAGACTATCTGATTCAAGGACATTCAGGAGCGAATTTGGCAGCTTGTTTCACGATGTTGAACAATTCTCCCAAACTGACCTAACGGTTGAGTGATAACTTTTGATAATGGTCTCCGCCTTCCAACTGCAGGTTATCTTAATCTACCAGTGTCTTTGCAAAGCATCCGGTGGTTCTAAGTGACAATGACAAGATATGCTTTGACTGTTTGTGCTTCCATCCTCAACTTTAAGAACAACAGTTGAGCGATGGTTCTCTGGAAAGCATTGTTTAACTACTTTCCACTACTTTTTGCCAAAGTGGAGCCCTTGGTTATCAAGTGGTGGTATTCAGTGTCTTCATATTGGGCTAGCAACAGGGATAATTCCAATAAAATTTCTTCTGAGATTAGCCAACTAATTTTAGATATGCTCTATCAAAAACAGACCATAAATAAATAACTGAAAAAAACATAAGATGTTATGTGTATAAGACAATGCGAGTCATTGTAAGTTTTGTTAGAGTAAACCAATTGTGATGAGTAAAGTGTTTAGGCAGCCGGTACGTGGTATAAAACTGGTTGGGGAAGATCAGTAGTATGATGGTCATAAAAAGCGGATCAAAATGCAAGCAAAAGAAAAGAAATGTTATGTTCTTTGTATAGCACACAACTCACCCGGGAGGCTGTCCTGGGGTTAGAAATTAGATGATTTATACCGGATACACTTAATCCGAAGCAACCAGACTATCTGTGCTGCATCGAATCATCAGCATTTCTACCAGGCGCCATATTGTGTTTTCCTACATAACCAGGTCAGCATAAAGTTGCTTCTTATTACCCGGTCAGTACTTTCCACAGTACTACATATATCCTTCCAGAATACTGTTCTTTTGTACTGTTGTTAATTCAATGGTTGCCTTCTACGTGTTCTGATATGAATTTGTTAAGGTCTGTTTTTTACATTGCCACACAAAAGAGTTATAAAATGGTGTTGTATGCTTTATATTTATAGGACTACAAAGAAGTTACATGCAGTACACATTTGTGTTCCTTTACAGCGCATTTTTAATTTGAGAGATCATACCCCCTGACAAAGGACTTTCCATGGATCCAAAATGTACCGGGGTTTCAAAAGTCTAACTTAAATTTGGATCCACTGAAAAACGGACTGATGTTGAATCCATGATTGATATCAACGTTTTAATTTCTTTACTTCTATGAAATTCAATAAGTAAATGAAGGGACCCAAATATGTCTGAATGTAAGACAATTTGAAAAGATTAAGCTTTTGGGAGACCATACCGAGAAATGCAAAGTTGTGCTGCATCTTGCCCATGACAGGCTATGCACCGAAGGACTCTTCTAGTGGAAGACAGCATGTGCCACAGCTGGCATGAGGCCAAATAGGATTCCAGAACTTCAGGAGTTTAAAAAAGTTAATTAAATGTAATAGTGGACCTCCAGAAAGAATACTGTCTATAATGATTAGTATCAATTTTATTGTACGGTTAAATAAAATCTTAACAAACAGGCATAAAGGCTACAAGTGTTCAGCACCCAAGACTTAGAACGGCACAATATTAGGACATACAGAACAAAATTCAGCACACAAATATTAAAACAGTCCCTTGTAAAAACTAACAGACCAAAATAAAATACCAAGTGCAAAGCAGCATTTATGATCGGTCCCATGTAAATCGGGGGATACTTTATAGCTCAATCAGTTGACCAATGAACAAGCGCAATAACGGAGTAAACCGGGAGAATATCGTTTGCTTTCCGAGACCGGAACCAAACCACCTTAATACACAGTATACTCGATAGGGCTAAGTGCAAAACAAAGTTTGCAAGCTCCAAGACCAACTCATTGTAAAAGCCGACAATACAGTATAAAATACCTAAATGCATTGGGGCATTTTTGAATGATGACACAATGTGAGGGCAAACGGAATAATATAACAATATAAGGTGACAAGTGCCAAGCAGCATTTTTGAACGGTGCCACATAAGTCGGGGCAGTCTTTTTGGCCCGCTCAAGAGAGCAGTGTGCACAGCGAAATAACGGATTAACCGGAACCAGCCCTATTTTAAAACACACCAGACCATTTTAAAACACATGGTACAGTAAAAAGTGCCACATTCAAAACAAGATTGTTTGACTATGACATATAGTTCTGGTGTTTTTCAGTACAAACCAGCCCATTATAAAAACAGGCAATGTCTGATTACATGGAGTATTAAAAACGTTGTTTGTGACGTGCTGGAGAAAAAAAAAGTACAATGTGCAATGTCAGGTAAAAAGTGTATTCAAGTTGCGGCACTTAGCATCGCGCAGTTTGGCCGCTGCCATTCAGAGGAACTTAACAACTTTGACATTTAACATGCTGTTGGTAGGATTCAGACTGGCTATTTTGCCCTCTGGCAGCTGCTAACTCCTAGGCGAATAAAATCACAGCGGAGGAGCATTTTTCTTTGCTGCAACAGGGAAGGGCAGATGCATGAAATATGAATTAAGGTTTCCCTTTCCTATCCGCATAATCAGCATATACGTCGTAAGGTTCTGAGTGGCGCCATGCCAGGAGATGAGCTCGCATATTCCACTCGCTCAGTCTTATTGCCACTAACCTGGCCTTTATCCACAAAGGGTATGTGCAGGTAATATAGTTCAGTTGTTTGCTGGAGGTGTAGGAGTTAAATATTGACCATGCATGGGAGCACTTGCTCAGTGTAGCAATATCCTCGAGTTTTGACAGTTTTTTTGCTCTGGCGGCAGGGAGATTTTTAAAAACTTGGTGATGGAGATGCTTGCCCCATGCCGCAGTAAGTGCAAATTCAATTAATTTATCATCTTGGTATTGCCTATAGGACGAGGGTGAGCCAGCGCCCTCTAGTTCGCACCAGATTAGGCCGTGCATAAAAACGTGCGGTGCAGGTATAAGTCTGACAGAAGTTCAAAAAGCAGCTGCCTCTGGCCCAATACTGTTTAGTGATGTTAAACTGAAGTCTTACTTGCTATGGTGATGCTCTCTTTGGCAAGTGAAGGGCAGCTTGTAGATTTGAGCAACAAGTGTTACCACCATGGTGGCTTCCCTGCCCAAGGTGATTTCGCTTCCATAGGTCAATGCTGGGATGACCTTTGCTTTCAACACCTGGAGAAGAGGGTTTAGACTCAGTCCTAACGAATTTCTGAGTGACAGATGAGAGCAAGCATTAAGCTGCAGCCCTTGTTTCTCATGGAGTACAGATGAGATATGAATGATCCTTGGCTGTCCAGGAGAATGCCCAGGTATTTGTACTCACTGCAGTGATGTAACCAGGCACCATTAAGATGGCACCTGCCGTGATGTTTTGTTTTTGGTCCGAATGTAACTGTCTTGGTTTTTGTTTGGTTTATTTCCAACCCGTTCCTTACTGTGTAGGCAGGTAAGATGGATAGTTGATGCTGAAGGCCAATCTTTGTTTGGCTTAGGAGCACAAGGTCGTCTGCGTTTAGCAGGTGAGTCATGCGTTGACCTCCAAATTTGGACGGGTGGCAATTTGCTTCATCAAGCGCTTATTGGATCATTCACAAGTGTCATAGGGGAAAATTGCAAAGCACCTTTTGTACCTATCTACAGCAAACAGTGATCTGATGAGAAGGACTTGCACGTTTCTCAAATACAACAAAAACACATTAAACAGGGCAAAAAAGACTCCTAAAACAGTACGTTTCCCTTGCAATACTAGGGTACAGAATAAGACTTAGAAATGTTTAGGTACAAAAGACCAACGGCCGCTTTCGCAGACATTTAAATTATATTCAACATAAGCTGACCAGTCATTCACACAAGTCACGCTATAGACATGAATTTTTTACCTTTTAAATGTGATGTGGTTAGAGTTTGCATTAGTGCACTGACGTGATGCCGACATGCAATTCTTTAAAACTAACAAGTTGTTCCTTAATCACTAAACAGATGTACTATTTTAAAAAATGATGTACAGTAATCTTCTGACAGTTCTCATGAATTTACTTTCCCGGAGTAAGGAGCAATTTCTGGCACCTAAATTATTATTGAGTTATATTTCATTCCAAACTGGTTTGGGGACAGAAGAGCAAACACAGGCTGCAAGTACAGTCACTAATTTAGCTAAGAAACAGAAATGATTTATATGCTCCTCCTCACATCCGTAAGCAGCAAAGAGGTTGAGCGTAGGGGGAAACATGGCGGCAGGCTGACGCCCGTCGCGCTAGCTCCCGAGAACGAGGAGGAAGAATGGCGTAGCGTAGTGGAGGGTACGGCGCTAGTCGGCTGGATTTGGTGGAAGGCGGTGAAAAATACGTAGTATATGCGGCGTATCTGTTTTGGAGGCTTGCAGTGAGTTTGTGGTGAATTATTTGCGAGGAATTAAGCCTGGGACTTACCTCCTTGTAGTGTCCTGCCGGACACGTTCTAGTGTTCCGCAGGAAGCTGTAACCCCAGCCACTCCCTTGAGGGCTGGACACACTGCACCCCCACACCCATCCATCACGGGTGTCACGAGTGACGTGGCCCCGCCAATAAAAGGGCCCGGGTGCACGTGCTCGTGGCCAGTTACTACACTACCTCGCCTGGTGTCTGTGTCTACCATTGGCATAATGCGGGCCTGAGGCCCAACACCACATTGGCGACGAGGCTGGTAGCTAACCCCGCATGCCTGCTGCTCTGCTTCATCGTTCCTCGTGGGGGAAGGAATGAGCCCGGCAGGCGGCACCCCCGGCGAGCTGTCTACAGCCACCCGTGACTACGGAGGAGACTGAGCTCTTCGTGTCACCCGGTCACCGCCTCCTAGACCCGAGAGGATCAGGGTTGCCTGCACGGTGGCTCACTCATACCACATGCCAGCACAAAGATCGAGGCCGTACTGAGGGAGAAGGAGGCCACCCAGCACATGCACCGGCGTCACGGGAGAAGTCCCGGCAGCGCCCACAAACGTCCGCCACTGCAGCCTTGATGCCAGCCAGCCCGACTGCGGAAGGTTAGTGGCCCAGAGGCATGAAAGAGGCTTGCCGCTACTAGTGCTGCGCAGGAAGCGCCCGAGGCCCTGACCCTTGGTGTACCCACCCCTGCCCTGAGGCGCCCACAAGCCGTCCCGCCCACCGTTAATGCACCGACACCAAAAGGAAAAGGGACGCAACGCCTTACGACTACTCCCGGCACCGCCAGCAGCGGCCCGAGACAAGAGCCGTTCACGTCATCGGCGGACGTGGAGAGGCTGTACAGTCTGGATGCCCCACTACCCCGCTCTCAACCCCTGCATCCTAGCCGCCGGGATCACACGAACAACGGCGCACCAACCAGCACTCACCTCTGAACCCCCCCAGCAGCTGGTCAAAAACGACAGGGCGCCGCAGCCTGGTGAGGTGAGATCGCGCCGATTCACGGCCTCCCTGTTGCTGCACACAAAAGTGAGTGCGGCGCCCCGGGCGGACATCTGCAGCGTTGTGGCCTGGGGAAGAGAGGAGCCTGTGCCCAGCCGCACCGGCCGAGTGTGATCTTTTCTCCACGCTATGCCCTGTCAACTTCCTGGAAATGGCCAAAGTGCTGGCAGCGCCACCTGGCCGTCAGGAGCAACAGTGCATCTGCTCCCGAAAGACTAACAAGCACCGGCAATGGTTGGGTTGGTCCCCCACGCGCACACGTTCCCGGAGGCCTGCCACACCAGCAGCGCTGCTCCAGTCAGTGCTTTCCCCCGCAAGAGCCCACAATTCTGAGGGAAGAAAGAAAACTGTCCTACCTTCCCCGTGCTGCTCACACCGCAAACAGGCTCACGGACACCTGCCTACACGATGCCCCTGAGACAGCATGTGAAAGGCTGCCAGGCTGAACACTGAAGCGCTGCACTGCCACCTAGCGGCCACAGGTGGTACTGCAGCCACGTCAACCCAGCACACGAGGGAGAAACAGCCTGCAGTGCAAAAAAACCAACAGGACGATAAATTCATCATGGCAGGGAGATCCAAGACCATGCACCCACAGAGCCGCTGCGACCGGTAGACCCCAGCCTAGGAACAAGGCTGAGCTGTAAGGAATGCCTCGGACCCCCACACGAGTATAGGGTGCAGCTCACTTCACTCTGGCACCAAGTGAACCACACAGTATTCCCAGCTCCCACACTGTGGCCACAGACAGACAGTCACTGCACAGAGCCCTACACCAGCTCCTCCAGCACCCAAAATCTGCAGCAATCAGGGCAAG
Organism: Calotriton arnoldi; assembly: GCA_963921515.1. Taxonomy (NCBI): domain Eukaryota; kingdom Metazoa; phylum Chordata; class Amphibia; order Caudata; family Salamandridae; genus Calotriton; species Calotriton arnoldi. The sequence goes on along the minus strand of CAWUFW010003061.1, from coordinate 1,081,385 downwards.
CCACCGCGACGACCGCAGCGCCACCTGGCAGCTCCCCAGACACAACGCGCTGAAGGACGTACGGCCTGGTCGGAGTGGATAGCCAGCTGTGCCCCACGACCGTCAGCCCAAGCAGCACCGTAGGCCAGAGGAGAGGCCCTGACACTCCACTACCCTGCCGGAAGTGGCAGGATCAGCAAGAGGAGATTGCTAAGTGATCCTAGCAGGAGGATCCACACCAGTGCATCCAAAGAGCGGTCCAGCACACTGACTGCCCACCGCGACCGACGTCAGCAGACCAGTGACAAGTGTGGCTGCACTACACCCCACAGACCAGCAGTACCAGAGCACAGCACAGCGTCCTGCTAACCAACCGGCAACAGCAGTCAACAGATCCCAGAGTGCGCACCGCCACCACAAGGAAGACTGCCTGCTCAAACCCAGTTGTTGAGACAGACTGCATCAGGCACAGCAAGACGTGCCCTCAGAGAGGAATGCTTAGAGAGTAGCCCTCTGCACCCCGCAAGTGAGAGCAGCAAGGACACCCTCAAAGACAGCAAAGTCTCCAGGTAGCTGCCACACCTTGAGACACAAGGAAAACTGGTGCCAAGCGCGCACCACCGGTGGCTGTTTGACTCTACCTCAAGCAAGGACACTGCAACACAAGCCCCCACTAGCAAGAGGAGACGACCAACCAGAACAGCAACGTCTCAAGGGAGCTGTCCCCACTGATAGCGTAAGAAAAGACTGGTGCAGAGCGCGCACCACACGTGGCTGCCTAAACGCCACCGCTGGAGAAGAGATCGCATCACTTGCTCCTCCTGGCGTACAGGCACAACCGCAAGCAACACCACAGGCACACCAAGTGCCAGAAGAAAGCGCCCAAGAAGATGATGGAGCGCACCAGGTCCGAGGTGCGCAGAAGGCCGCGCCAGCGAACCTTACAGCACGGGCAGGCGCCCGGGAGATAGAGACATCTCCACAAAGCAGCACTGCTGAACGCAGCACAGAGAACGACCATCTCTACTGCACCAGCGAAACCCCGCAGTGGGCCGGAGACCACACAGAGTGTCCTCCCTCGCACTGCCTCAAGACGGAGTCGGCAGTGACCCACGACAGGCAAGAGAGGAGTTGCACACCCCACGTGGCAGGCTGCCACAGCGACAGGCGCTCCGACAACATGGCGACACGTGACCGGACGTCGCACAGCACACGAAGTGACCAGTCCCGACAAGCACGCAGGAACAAAGGCAAAAGCAGGCGCCACGACAGCGCCGCCCCGAGGTCCCAGCGCAACACCTTCGAGAAAAGAAGAGTGACAGCCATGTCACACCAAAGGGAAGAAGAGTGACAGCCCTGTCACACCGAAAACTGGACGAACACAGGTGTGGTGAAAAGACCAACAGGAGGAGAAGACCGAGGACTCACACAGCAAGCCAAGAGCACACCCAGACACACCAGACAGCCACCAAGGCGGACCGACGTCCCTGGACACAGCCTCACGGGAGAACCGAGCACAAGCCGCAGCAAGCGCAATCCGCGTCTCTCCCCAACGCTTCCCCAGGCGACCGTCCATCCCAGAGTGTCAGCAGTACAAGTCAACGGCATCCCTGCTCCAGGCCGCAGATGCCATGGGTGGAGATCAGCACCGAGTGTCCCTCTTCACACCGCCTCAAGATGGAGTCGGCAGTGGCCCCCAAGTCAGGCAAGAGAAGATCTGCACACTCGCCGTGCCAAGCCGCCACCAAAGATCAATCTCAGCACGACGGAGACACCTGGCAGGTAAGTCCCTCCTCACTTTCAACTCTCCCAGCAAGTCACCACCACCTGTCATTCCGACTCACCACCGGGCTGGTCTCCGCCATCATGCCAGCCCTCAGCACAAGCGTCAAACAACATCACTCCTAGAGTACCAATGGACTGGAGTCCTCCCTGGTTGCCACACCAGCCGACAAAAGAAACCAGAGGCTACCTGGGAACATGGCACACACCTGAACCGCGGCAGCGAGTTGCAAGTCTTAACCAAGACTCATCTACCCTCGCGGGTTGTGCGTGAGACTCAGTAACGGCTCCTCGGTAGTCCTGCAGCTGCCCCCAGTCGGCACACAAGCAGCCCCAGTGCAGTCCTCCTGCAGTCCCGCAGCAACCCCGACAATGGGCCTCCCCAGGCGGGAGAGCGAGAAGAGACATTGCCCCACCGACAGGTTATCGGTTACAGCCAAGCGGTTCCCCAGAGACAACTGATCAGGCAACACCTCCAGGAACTTTCACCAGGGACTCCATCCATGTCCATGACGCAACCCACTATATGAACTGTTAGAATTCACCACAGACCATCCTCGACGTCAGCAGAGCGGAGCCATGCAAGACTGCAAGACACGTCGTCATCTGTGAGCCGACGGTGTGCAGTGGACCTCTCCAAGCCAGCGGTCGTGTCCTGAGCCCCTCATGTTAAACTACGAGTGCCCGCCGAGATGGTCCTGCTGCAGGCCGAGTCCCCGGCCCATGTCTGATGTCTTCCTGCCACCTGACTCAGAAGACTGATGGACCCTGTGGTATTTCTGTTAACTGTTTGTTTTGTCCCCACAGGTTTGGACTAAAGTTTTACTTGTTCTTCAATAAAGTTGGGGAGGAATGTAGTGTCCTGCCGGACACGTTCTAGTGTTCCGCAGGAAGCTGTAACCCCAGCCACTTCCTTGAGGGCTGGACACACTGCACCCCCACACCCATCCATCACGGGTGTCACGTGTGACGTGGCCCCGCCAATAAAAGGGCCCGGGTGCACGTGCTCGTGGCCAGTTAATACACTACCTCGCCTGGTGTCTGTGTCTACCATTGGCATAATGCGGGCCTGAGGCCCAACACCACACTTCTCATGGGAGTTGATGTGGTGCTCTGTGGAGGAACTTGGGGTAGAGCGGCGGCACGCTGGAGGCGAACACGAGCTGCCTCTCTGCTGGTTGAGTTCCGGGTCGGCAGAGGCAGTACTAGACGGCAGGAACCCGGGGAAAGGCTTGTGGAACGCGACGGCGTCTTGGAAGAGCTGCCCTTCGATAGCGTGAAGGTAGCAAAGACCCAGTCGAGCTGTCGAAGGAGCAAGTAGAGGTGCCGGGTGTTGGCTGGGAGTGAGAGGAGGCAGATGGAAGAGGGCCCCCCCTTAGAGTCACTAATTTCGCTGGATGGCAGTGAGGGAATCACTACCATCGGTGCGCCAGTGAGTAATTCGTCACCCAGGGGGGTAGACGATTCACAAAGGGAGGTTGACGGCACAGTTAAAGGGAGTGACTTTAGAAAGGGGACTGAGGCAGAAAAGCGCCCAAGTAAGGGGGGGTTAAAGCTGCAAGGTGCACAAGGAGCGCAAGGTAAAAATAGATACCTTCTACGCTCGGTCCCTGAGCCTAAAGGAGGTGGACGAGGGGGAAATATTAAAGGGAGGGGAGAAGGAGGAGAGGCCCCGGTCCCAGTTCCAGTCTCACCAAAGAGAAACGGGGGAAATCTGGAGGGAAATTAAAGCGTTGTGGCCCTAAAGTGTCACGTACCTCTACAAAACCTCTCCCGTCTCTAACTTCCTATTTCAAGATTATGGAAAAGATCACGACACCGCAGAGGGGGAGAAATAAGAGCACTCCACCTATAGCGACAATACAGCTGGAGAATAGGTTCTCAGTGTTATCTGAGGGACACGTTCAGGAGGTCTTGGAGGGAAGCACGAGTGGGATAGGGGTAGGGGTGGTGAGAAACGAAGAGGCGGATGCTGGTCTTAGTATTAACCCATCTCTCTCCCATCGGGTCTCTCCCCCTATCTCTCAAGGGAATACTCCAAGTAAAGAGAACCCAGAGAATCCAGAGAATCTAGAGAATCACCCAGGTACGGGTGTTGATACATGGTCAAGTATGACTCCAGAAGGCCCGGTAGTAGAAGCTACAGGAGGAATCGAGAGTCAGATATCAAAGATGTTTTTGAGTTTGAGGAATGATATTCTGACAAAGTTTGAGATATCGGAAAGTAACCAGAGAGAGATTTAGGACAAATGCGAGACTCTGGAAGGAAAATTCGACGAAATAGCACAGAGAACTGGAATCTTGGAAAGGGAAGTGAAGGGCTTGTCGGAAGTAGTGACTGAGAACTCAAAGGAACTAGAGAAGCTAAAAAGGCAGAACAGATTACTAGAGGAAGATATGGAACAGTTGGAAATGCAAGCTAGACGCAATAATTTGAGAGTTTTCAAAGTATCGGAGGGGTCTGAGAAGGGAGATATTAAAGCCTTTATTTGCAAACTATTAAGGGATGGTATCTTGAAAGATAGTCCAGAAATTGAGCTAGAAAAGGAAATTCAGAGAGTCCACAGGGATCCCTTTAAATTAAATCCAGCCAGGAAGGTGCCGAGGAAAATTTTGATAAACTTTCAAACTTACGCAGTAAAGGAATTGGTGCTAGGGAGAGCATTGAAGGAGGGGATACTAAAATATGAAGATTTTAGTTATCAAATAAGGTCTGACCTGGGTAAAAGAACGGCGCAGAGGCAGTGGGAGCTGGGCTCTAGAATAAGTGAGCTTAGGAGTAAGGGAGCCCAGGTGCAGATGAAATTCCCAGCAATGTTAAAAATAATGTGGCGTAATAAGATGCATAATTTTCATAATCCGGAAGAAGTAGACACCTTTATAGCTCAGATGGAGGGATGAGCGTCTAGAATTAATGTGTAGATAGCGCAGCCATAGGATGTTAAATATGTATATAAGCGCCGGTTACTCATATTTTTTTTCATTTGTGAATATTGGTATTCTTTCTCCTCGGGAATGGGGGGGGGATCACGAAGGGCGGTTGTAGCGCCTAGGGAGTAAAATGGGGGTTTCCCATGGGGGTGGGGGGGCACAGGGTGTGGGGAGCATTGGGATAAAAAGAAAAAAAAAATGTGTCCTCAGAATACTAAATTTGAAGAGGAAGGAGAAGGCAAAGGTGATTAAATATAATCTTGGTTGCAGGCTAAAGGGGGTCGAAGGCTAAGGCGAAAGTAGAAAAGAAAATGGAAAATTCTAAAAAAAATAAGCTTTATAGCCTGGAATATTAATGGGTTACGGGGGGGTAGGATGGGGGTAAGACGCATAGGGTGTTGGAATTCCTAAAAGAAAGCGTTGCACAAATCATCCTTCTACAAGAGACGCATCTAGAGAGGCAGGAATGTAGAAATTGTTTTTATAAGTTTAGTTGGGTTCAGGAGGTGCTGTGTTCAGACCAAAGGGGGAGCACAAGAGGAGTGGCCATAATTATTAGAAATAATTCAGGAATCAGGGTGGTGAAATATGAAACAGATGACACGGGGAGAGGGTTAGTGGCCACTATTTTGATACAGGATAAGCCTTTGATCTGTGCGGTATATTATGGACCTAATGAGGATAATCAGGGACCCTTAGTAAAGCTTGAAGCCTGCCTATTAGAAACAGAAGTTCCCATAATTTTAGGAGGAGATTTCAACTTGGTCTTAAATAAGGAATTAGATAGAACGTCACGGGTGAAATATGTTGCTCCCCCAAAAGCTTTTGCTAGATTGAAGAATATGATAAAAGAATTTAATTTGGTGGACATTTGGCGTAGTAAGAATGGAGAGATGAGAGAATTTACGTATTATAGCAAAAAGTATAGGCATCATTCTCGCATAGATTACTTCCTTGTAGACCAGGCATTATATGCAGACATAGAAGCAGTATCGCATATTCCTGCAATCCTATCCGACCACTCTGCAGTCGTAATGTCTGTGAACCTCCATCAAAGGGAGGGGCAAAGGAGATGGACATTAGATAGGACTATTTTATTGGATGAGGAGGTGATAAGAGATTTGAAGGAGAATACTGAGGAATATTTTCGGGCAAACATTGGCTCTGCGAATGAGCAATTGGTTTGGGATGCCTTCAAGGCATATTTAAGAGGAATTCTGAGGTCCATAACAGGGGGGAAAAGAAAGATAGCAAAACAGGACGAGCAGAGCAGAATAAGGGAGATCAAGACGAACGAGAGGGATTTACAGAAAGCCTCCTTAGAAGGTGCAAGCAATCTGTCAACCTTGGTTAAGGACTTAGAGGATCTGCAGGCCGAATTTCAGGCCCAATTGGATAAAAAACTACTTGAGAAATGGAAGGCAAGTAAGCTTCAACATTTTGCCTATGGTGAAAAATGTAGCTCTCTGTTGGCCTGGAAAGTGAAAGCAGATAGAGCTAAAAATACAATAAAAAGTTTAAAAAGTAGAGAATCAGGGGAGGAGTTCTGTGCAAATGTAGACATATGTCGGGAAGCCAGAGGGTTTATGAGTGAGCTCTATAAGGAGACTGTATTTCCAGACCAAGAAAACATTAATAAGTGGTTAACGCAGGAAGACCTTTCACAGTTAGCTGAAGAACTGAAAAGAGTTTTAGGAAGGGAGATAACAGAAGAGGAGGTTAGGATCCAGTGCAGAAGAATGGCCAGGGGGAAAGCAGCAGGGCCAGATGGCCTTCCAGTGGAGGTATATTTATGCCTACTAGATAATGTGGCGCCCGTTTTTACGTCATTGTGCAACAGAATATATAACCTGGGAGAAAACATCCCCAGTACATGGTCAGAAGCCACGATCACCTTAATACTGAAACCCAATAAAGATCCACAGAAAGTAGACTCCTATAGACCTATATCTCTTTTAAATGCCGATTATAAGATCTATTCGGGTGTCTTGGCAGCACGAGTGGCAAAGGTGATAAAAGAGGTTGTGCACTCTGATCAAAGGGGCTTTATTCCAGGGAGGCAATTAAACGAGCTTACGTTTCAGATGATAGGAGCTGTGGATATTGCTGAAGGACGAAAGATTCCCTTGACAGTAGTAGCAGTAGATGCTGCTAAAGCATTTGATCAAGTTAATTGGAAATATTTGTGGGAGGTCCTTATTGGGTTAAATTTTCCCCAAAATCTGGTGAGGGCGGTGAAAAATATTTATCAGAGCCCTAGAGCCAAGGTCTTGACCAATGGGGAGTTATCAAATTGGTTCAGCATTACAAGAGGCACGAGACAGGGATGTCCCCTGTCTCCGCTTCTGTTTAATTTATCTATAGAGCCTTTGGCTAATTCAATTAGGGCGGATACTACGATTCTCCCCTTCACTTTTAATGGGTTTAGAGTGAAATTGGGACTTTACGCAGATGATCTGATTCTATATACAATTAATCCTCAAGAGGCAATACTTAGCTTGATGAGAAAAGCGGTGGTTTTGGTTCAATCTCCGGCTATAAGGTTAATATAGATAAAACAGAGATTATGCAATGGAATCAGGAAATAACCATTCAGGGAGTTAAAACGCGAACGCGTTATTTGGGGGTGATCATTACCCAGAAGCTGGAAGATATCCCAAGAGAAAACTGGAAGAAAGTAAGTCGGGAGATTTCCTCTACATTGCTGAAATGGGCGAATTTACCGTTAAATATTTATGGTAGGGTAAAGCTTATAAAGATGGTTATACTCCCGAAAGTTACTTTTTTTTTAAATTCTATTCCCTTAACTTTTAAAAAGGAGGATATAGCTAAGTTGCAGGGGAAAATTAGTAGTTTTATTTGGGCATCTAAAGGGCCAAGGATAGCCTGGAGGAAGCTGAGGAGGAAACTGGGGGCGGGGGGATTGGCATTACCAGATCTGCTTGTGTACTGTTACGCTTTCCACTTCAAAAGTTTTCGCATGTTAGCAAATAAGCCAGATACGTCATCTTTGGGTGTATTGTTTACAGCAATGCTTGGAGAGGTGAGTCAAGGCCAGCGTCATTTTTTGTTTAAGTATGGAGACCCAAAGTTTTTTAAAAAGGTCAGATTGAAGATTTTGAGTACGGCATTAAGAACATGGTTGTATGTTCGGAAACAATTGCGAATTCCATATTACTCAATGCGGGCACCAATCTGGGAATCCCCGGGTACTCCCACATGTTTAAACGATCAACTGAGTCAACCGCTAAAAGATGGGGGTATTTTCTATTGGGCAGACCTTATGATAGATGGAAGCCTAGTGAGCTGGGAGACGCTTAGTAACCTGACTAGGGGGAAGTTAACAAGGTTCCAATATTATCAATTGGGCTCCTGATTGGCAGCACAAGACTGGGTACAGGAGGAGGAAGACCCCAAGCTAGATCAGATAACAAGAACAGATCACTGGGAGAAGGAAATCTCTTACTGGTATTGGGCCTTTGTAGAGGCAGAAGATACGTTAGAGACCGATATTAGAAAATTATGGAGTGAAGAGCTTAAAGAGGAGGAAGCAGGTACCACATGGGCGAAATCTTTCGATGTGCTACGAGCGGTTGTGAAACCAGCTTCATTTAAGCGTAACCATTTATTCATTGCCCATAGAGTCTATTGGTCTCCGTTGAAGTTATCAAAGGTTACAGGCAATAAGTACTGCTGCCCAAGATGTAAGCATGAAGGAGCGGACGATATGCACATGTTCCTGGAATGCTTAAAAATTACGAAATATTGGTCGGAGGTTTGTGACTTTCTGGGAGAGCTCCGAGGCAAACAAATAAAGGTAAGCCCGCATTTGGTATTTTTTGGGCTTCCGCAAGATGAAGAGATGGGGACGGAGGTTGGTTCCAAGCTAATTTTTTATGTGGTTTTACTTGCAAGGCGTGAGATATGTAAGAAGTGGAAATCTGAGGACCCCACATCCTTTGCTGAATGCCTAAAAAGTGTTATATTAACAAGTGAATCCGATATGCCCTGTGACCCAGTTAGTAGGGATAAGATCTGGACTCTATTGATGGAATGGAAAGAAAAAACAAGTGGGTCCAATGATTAAGCCAATGGTGCTGGCGGCTCTGATGTCCCCAGAGATTCTTTCCAAGGGCGGCATAGAGAAACGGGAACGGGTTTCAGAAACGGCACTCTTCATAAGGAGTACTCCTTCCTCTCTCTGATGGTCATCGCACTCAGTATAGAGAGATAGGAAGAGACTCAACATGAGAGTTGGCAAAATGAGGACAAAAAAAAAAAAAGAGGTTGAGCGTTTGTGGAAGCGGACTCTTGATCTAATTTCAATTTAGAGTTAACCACTATTCACCTCAGGGCTGTTTCAAGAAATCAAAGGTTAGTGGGAATATCTATGCACTGACGCAGGTAAAATACTAGGCTCTCACCTACATATCTACTGTGGTCATGCAGCAAAGAAGCCTTCTTAATTGGTGATGTTAGAGGTGAATCAGTTGTTTCAAAACCACACTTTTGCAACTTGATGAAGTGATTAGGTACTCAGACAATATATAGAATTGCAGAAGTGCAACTCCCACAGCCCTGCCTTAAAAGGGACGATCCAGCTTGAACTGGCAGTCCACATCACCTCTGAACTAAAGCACAGGCAACACCAAACTCCTTTTCAGCCTGTTTTAAGACACATCATTGAGGAGCGGAACTAGACAGGGATGCCCCCTGTCTCCAGTATTGTTTGCTCTGGCCATGGAACCATTAGCCTGTTTGTTATGGGAACGTGCGATTGCATGGGGATACAGGACTGCAGACCTTTCTCAGATAGTCTCTATGTATGCCAATGATACACTGATTTATTTGAAGGCAGATCCATTGCTCTTTGCGGCGGTTATGTCAGCTCTGGATGATTTTGGTCAGGTATCCAGACTACGGATCAACTGGGAGCAGTCGTGCATTTTTTCCCCACAGTCGCAGACACCCGCACCTATGCATGATCCGGATGTACGCTCACCCCTACCGTGGGCTTATGATACCTTACTTAGGGGTCCATGTCTACCATCTGGAGAAAGACCTGGTGGATGGTAACCTCGGTAAGGCACTCACGTCCAATCGTCAATCGTTAACCTTCTGGACGCAATTACTGCCATCACCTATGGGTAGGCTATCCATAGCAAAGATGTTAGTACTCCCACACCCCCTTTACTTTCTTCCAGCACTACCAGTGGTATTGAGGAAACCTTGAGACAACTACTTTCCCATCTAGTCTGGGGCCTTAAGAGACACAGGGTTGATAAAGAGTCGACGACCCGGCATTTGAGATGGGGGACTGGGTGCTCCCAATGATGAGTTTTATTATGCTGCTGCTCAGCTCCAATGGCTGATACAGTGGCTCCATGCTGTTTCTTGCCTTGAAAGAGAAACGCTAGGTCTTGGTCTTGGGGACGCTCCATACTAGGGTGGTTCCTGGCGTGTACCTCTCATCACGTGGTACAAAATATTTTGTTAAGGTAGCTGCATTGTGCTGGAGGAAGTACATTCATTAAGGCCGAAGAAGAGTCCCATATGCACTCAGTTTACCCCTATGGGAACCACCACTCTGCAGGTCTCTATGGGCTCTCTACTCAGTGGACGACAGCAGATTATACGAAATGGGGAGATTTGGTAGAAGAGGGTAAACTACGCACGTTTGAGTATCTGATGGAGGGTGGCGGCCTAAACCCAGGGTAGTTTTAGTATATTCGGCTCTCTGTGATTTGGTTGGTAAAATGTGGGACACAGAGAGAGATTTAACATGGGTAGCTGGCCCACCGGAACTGATGCTGACCACCACAAGCTTGCAACGAGTGATCTCAGTTTTATATGATACACTGAGTCGAGATCCTTTAGATCCATGCTCCCATGCCCTCAGAGACTGGTGGGCAGACAAACTGGCCATAGAGTTAATGGACTCGGTCTGGCAGAGATGTTTTAGTTCCCTTAAAATGATCTTGCAGAATGTTTGACTCCACTTCACGCAATTCAATTATCTGCACTACACATACCGTTCCCCAGACAGAATAGGCAAGATGTATCCTGGTGCCAGCACACAATGTCCCAGACGCCGCCATGATACAGCGAACTTCCTTCATATGGTCTGGATATGCCCAGTGATCTTGGATTACTGCCATTCAGTGACCTCTTGTATCTCCACTATTACAAATTCTTTTCTACCTTGTGACCCCACTTGTCTCCTTAATGCAGGGGTAATAACCCAAAACGAAACAAGTGATGTGATGTGATTTCAGGGTTTGGCACTGATCCTAGCAAAACGGTGTATAGCCATGTCCTGGAAGGCGACATCCGCCCCCTTAATTTCGGCATGGCAGGTGGATGTGGTTCGCTGGGCTTCGGCAGAGCTCTCCATTAGGATTGATGCACGTCTTAGTGATGGGAGATGTAATCTCATGGAGCAATGGGTAGATTACATTGACTAACTGAATGATCTGTTATCCCCTAGTGATTGAAATGTTGTGGTTTGTGTGGGTGTCCCAGAGAGATGACTGAACTTCTAGAAAACGTCACATTGCATGACTGTTGGTGTGGGGCCGTGGGAGGGGGTAGCATGCGGGGATGGCAATATTGTGCTTAGTTGTTTTGTATGATTTGATTTCCCTTTTAGTTCCTCATTGTTCTCTTAAACATATGCGACATTGTCTTTTATATGATACTGTATATGCACTCATTAGCATGTTAGGATGCTCGTGAGTCCCTATTAGCACTACTGCGATGCATATTTCATTGGATATCATTTAATAACTGATGTCAAGTTATTTCGGTGTCTGCAAGTTTTTGTTTTGAATAAACTCAATAAAAAGATTTACAAAAAAAAATAAAGGCACTTCAGTGGGGAATGGGTTAAGTTTCTTTGGAAGAAAGAGCTTTGAGAACAATGCCTATGTATACCAATGCCTCTTAAAGCGACTCACTGTGAACAGCAAACAGCGATAGATGGCCTGCCTTACTTGACCTCAACCAGTGATAACTCTGGGCCACATAACAGTCCATCCTATTTTGCTCACTGCTCCATTCCAGATATGGACAAACTATGCAAGTAAATCATGGTTATGCTCCAAAAGAAACTGTTCAGCCTAAATGCTAGGACATTTAACAGGGATAATTGGACCTCATCACAGAAGTGCTACTCGAGTTCCTATGACACAGGAAGCTGGGAAACTATGACTGGGCCTAAGGCCACTCCATGACCTGCAGAGAACAAAAAGTGATGGATAGTATGATTGGTATGAATTAATTTTTACTTACTTTGCCATTCCAGAGAGAGGCTACATGTGTGCAAATCAGTTTAGGGCTCACTTCAAAATGGGCAGGCTAGCTCAAACTGCTAGGCCGCACACCCACTGAATTGAAATAAAAGCAACCACAGACCTATTTCTGCTATTTTGGGCCTCATTACAGAGGATAAACGTCCTATCGGATTGCGGACTGTAAAACCCACCTCAAGGATTACCTATGAGATTCAAGGCCACTCAAACAGAACTACAAAAGGTGGAGTGTTTGAATTATAATGCCATGGAAACCTTTACATCAGTTCTTTCTTCCATATGCTACAGACATTCGGACTTATGACATCTCAATTTACCTTTTAAATTTTCTCTTACATGTATTTTTCTCAGTGGTTCTGTGCACCAGCGATAAATTAAGACTGGCCTCTAATATCCTTGCCTTAAGGAACCAACTTAAGACTTCAAAAAACACTTCTCATCCAATACTTAACAGAACAATCCACTTCCCTCAACTTTCTCCTCCTTCTCTCAATAGAGGCATCAACCTCCCCTTTTATGTCCTTCTCATTGATTACATTCACTCCCTTCCCATATTCCCCTCCTCTCCTTTTGTTTATGTTTGTTGTAGTTAGCCTGAAAATTAAAAGATACTGTTTTAGTTAATGTATCAGACATACAGCAAAGAAGGGGGAATCTTCAATGGAGGTAGAAATTCTTCAGAAGGTTCACATGCTACAAAAATGGCGTGTGTCTGAAAATGGTGCATTTGCACCTAAAGTGGGTGAGACTAAACAGGGAACAGCAGATCAGGAGAGCTTACAGCCTTCTTTGCCAGCCTATTTTTCAGATATTTGAAACTTTGGCCCTCATTATGATGTCGGTCGGATTGCAACCAACAGGCTGTCGGTTGCGGTCCGCCCGACATCTGGTGCTGCGGTCTGTCAGCCACATTATGATGAGCGGTGGTCGGAGTCAGCGTTCAGTGGGAACGACCGACGATTCCTATACAGGGCATGTTTCTGACCGCCAAACTGACTGTCGCATCTTAATACGGCGGGTGGGACCTCCGACTCCTTGTCGGGCGGGCCGATTACCACAACGATGTCGGTCGGACGCTCGTCCGACCAGCATCGTAATAAGGGCCTTTGTGGAGGACAAAATGCTCAACTTTTGGCAAGTAAAAACAAATAAGAGGGTGGTATAGTTAAATGAGAAATCCACTGCTTTAGACGGGAAAAGAAAGGAAATTGACAACCAAGAGACGTAGGTTGGACAGAAGTGCACATTAAGGCAAAAAAATGAATGAAAGAAAGGAAAATAAAAGCCTGTCAAACTGGATTAAGTGCCTGGAAAAGTGAACCAAATGGAACCAGAGTACAGTTTCAAGGCTAACAATATGGGCAGAAGGAGGGATTTAGTTCTACTCAATGAATCCCCAAGCCTAATATAGACAACAATCCTCTGATTTGTAAAGGTCAATACTAAATTGCTGGCATAAAAAAGTAAGCATGGAACGACCAATAATATCACCTCCAGTTCTGGCAACTCTGCTGCCTTCTGGAAGGTGGTTAATGGGCACTTTTACTAGGGATTTTGCACATATTCCTGTGTTTAGACAGGTGGAACATTACAAAAATACAATTATTGTTATATTTTTCCTCCTTGTTTAGATCATGAATATGATCAAACGATCCTCAATTTAGCCTTGTTGAAGTTTCATCAGTCTTAATAAAACGTCTCTATTATAGGACACCAGGACTTCATCCGGTGCGGTTAGTTTTTTAAGTATACAAAAAAAGAGAGGGCTAGAATGCTGTATCCAAGTCCGTTATTTTTTTGCACACCCTGCCATTTCATTTTGGACCCAGTCATATGCAAATCAGTCCTGACCCTGCTCCAGTAGAAACAGTTCAGCCCAAATAGCCTCCTTGAACTGGAACACAAGCAACCTAAGTCTGGTTTCGCTCTGCTTGGTATTCTTTACTTGGGTGTAGCTTGGTCCAGTGGCACAATGAGCACGGGACCCATGTCTGGGCATACCTGTAGCACTTAGAGCGTTGAACTGAAGTATACAAAAAAGTGATGGGTGGAATACTTAAATTAATCTCAGCCACTGCTAATTACTTGGGTCGAACACAAAGCAAGAGACACATACCCCTCTTTCTTCTGAGCTGGTGAAGAAGGCCTTAGAACAATGCCTGCATTTAGTTCAACTTTTCGTGTTCAACAGATCAGGTACTGCACAGAGACCCATTTACTATTTATATGAACTGTCCAGATTTACCTTCAGTTTGAACACTACAGTTGCTCTTTTCTTTTTCAAACACCTGCACTGGTTTTTGTGCAGAATGTTGGCATTTTGCTTGACTCCTTTGAAGTGGAGTAAGCTGCCTCTTCACAAAGGCACAAATAGGAGCAAGAGTATTGCTGGTATATAGGATCATCATGCCTAAATCATCTGCTCATTTGGATACCTGTGTACCTATGTACACTAATTAGTCTCCAATTTTATCTTTGTTGCCTCACCTCGTTTTCCCAAGTGTTCGCTCCAGGTTTTTAAAAACTGTCTCACTATTATTGCAAGTTGGTATAAAAAAAGTCTTGTCCAGGTGAAGCAGGATCCAACACTACAGGAGCAACTTAGGATACAACACATTATCAATATACATATATTCTATTAGCTGATGGGCATGTGTAGTCAAACATAATAAAATAAGTCAAATAGGAAAACTCAAATACCTAATATTCCCATTAGGACTGCAGGTTCCCGTGACGGAATTTGTTGCAAGATAGGTACTATTTCATCCAGCACAAACCATTTATCCAGGTATTCTAAAATCTTTCCTAAGCACACTAATGAGTTTACACGAACCTGTAAAAAATGAAACAAAAATCAAGTGAAAATTACATTCTAATTTAGTGCAATAGGCCCCTCTATTTTTAGCCTATTTGTAGCCTATCAGTAGGGTCAGAATGGGTAGCTTAGTTAAATACAGCAACCAAATTCCAGGCTCCCATGTAGACTCCTTTTTATGTATCTTGGTGCTGCAAGTATATAACAGGAGAAAGGGTCTAACGTTCCAAGCAATGTAGCTGAGGGTTAGGGCGACCTGAATCATTCCCACCGAGATAATATGAAATTGAGGGTGTTATCCAAACAGTTAATAGAATGGATGCCACCAACCAAACACGGGACAGGTTTATGCACTTTTGTAAACAGTGTGCAAATACGGGCTCATGCAATACTTTTCAAGTGGCTACAAAATTATCTGGCATGGGTAAACATTTAAACATTAATATTGAAAACACCAACCCACATGTGTAGCTAAAATATACAGCAAAACCAAAGGGGATGATGGACGGAGTGTTGAACATTGCAAGCCCTAACCCCCAGTCAACTGATCTGGGTTTAATCCATCATCATTCTTTAGCTCACTCCCCCACCCCAGTTCAGACATGGCCATATGCAAATCAGTCTGACCCTGTGCCTCATGGGAACAGTCCAGCCCGAACTGCCAAGCCATGTCTTCCCTGGACCGGAAACAAGCATCCTGGGACCGGTTTCTGGCTTACAGCAGTCATCAGCCAGGCTATCTTGAATCCAGTGGCAAAGTGAGCAAGGGACCCACGTCTGGGCATACCCTGCCAACTTAGGGCGAACATAGCAAAACCAAAGGGGATGATGGACAGAGTGTTGAACATTGCAAGCACTCACCCCCAGTCAACTGATCTGGGTTTAATCCATCATCATTCTTTAGCTCACTCCGCCACCCCAGTTCAGACATGGCCATATGCAAATCAGTCTGACCCTGTGCCTCATGCAGTCCAGCCCGAAAGCTAGCTAGCTAAAATATACACCACATTTATACTGTTATTAAACAAACTTGCAACCTCTTAATTTAGTAATTACATTTAATAATTCAAATACTATACATTCACAAATAAATAATGTCTCTAAATGGTACATATACTCTTTATGTGGCTCTAATAATGCCTACGAATATCCAAAGCTCCACTTCTCAATAACTTATTTAAACTTTAGTTTCAGCCTCTAGTTTATATAATCACCTTTTTTGTTTAGTAAGTGGGGTGCACATATAATACTGCTGCTTTCCATTTACTAAGGCAAAACAGTATTTTTTTCTTGTAATTCCTTCTGCAGAAATGTTAGTCAGTCAAAATACTTTATTTCCAAGAAGTAAAATCTCATAGAAACATACACACATTTCATAAAAATAGACAATATTTAGTTAAATTGCCTAAAACAACGATTCGTGATTATATCGTGCAACCCCATATCATTACAATTTGTGTAATTACAAACATATACACATTAGAATTTCTAATGAACAAACATTTCTGCAGAAATGTTTAAGCCCATTGCATTAAAATAAAATGAAGGATTGGCTTTTACGAAGTTTTCATGAAAAGTATTTCAACTTTCCTTATGAATGATATATTTTTGAACAGCTTACATGAGGAATTACTCTTCTGGCTTCAGATGTCTGCCTGTTGATTACAACAGCTCCGGCACCAAACAAACACTTTTGATTTCTGCACTGAATAATCAGGGATCACAGAAGATTGCTTTCTCACAGAGAAAGACTGAAAATTCTTTCGACTGAGGGCACCCGTCTTCCTAGCTCTGCCAAGCTCTACCAGTCGTTTTGCACAGCCCAGTTCGAAACTGTCCCCTTTCAAGCTGTGCCCTGACAACCTGGAGTCTTCACAGCACAAATCACTCAAGAATTTAAGCTTTGTACAATGGCCTTAGCAACCTCAAAGCCCACAAAGTAGAACAAAATCTGCTCCATTATGATTAACTGACTGCAGCCTACTTCCTGTGAAATAAATGTAGATCTCCCATTTCAAATACAAATTACTTAGCAATGACTAAAATGTTTACAATAGAACACATATGCACATGTTCAGGATGAGCTGCAGATTCTAAAAATACATTCAGATCACTTGAAAAATATACATTGCATTTTTAAACAGCCACAGTACTACCTCATTAGCACAAACTAAGAATTCTGATATATCTGACAGATGTAAATAATTAATTTACAACTGTAAAGAATGAGCATTTTTGTGGATGTGACATTAGTAATGATTTGTGTTAAATACCCAAAGTGTTAACTTTTTGGTTCTTACTAAAGTGTATATGCTAACATTAGTGCCACTCTTAACTAATTTTCGTTGCAGGTTACCTTAATTTTTAATTCCTCTCGACTCCTCATGACTTCCTCATGACTGAAATATGCAATTTTGAACAAAAGAGTATTTACCCATTTAGGTAGACTAAACAAACAAGTTATTTACCTTTTCTAAAGATCTTTTTGGTAGAGGCTGTAACCGCAGATATTTCGCCTTCAGAACATCCCTGTGGTAGTAGAAACAGCCCTGGTAGAATGAGCTTTTACTTTATTCTTCAAACGGCTTTCCTGCTTTTCTGTGACACAATTGGATAGCTGCTGTGATCCATCAGGCTATACTAGGTTTGGAAACTGGGAAACCCTTGCAAAGGTTGCCATAAGCGACGATTAGCTGGTCCGATTTCCTAAACTGTTGTGTCCAGTGCAAGACAAACTTGAGACATCTTTTAACTTCCAAGGTATGTAAAGATCTTTCAGCCACACTCAGTGGATTTGTAAAGAATGTCCTTAAGACAATCGGCTCATTTAAATGAAAATCCAAAGGAACCTTTGGTATGAATTTAGGATTGGTTCTTAGAACCACACTGTTTTACTTGAATTGCATGAATGGTTCTTTAATTGTGAATGCTTGAATATCACTAACCTTCCCTGCTGACATGAGTGCTAGTAAGAGTGCCGTTTTCCATGTTAAGAATTGTAGATCTGCTTTGTGAATGGGCTCAAATGGGGCTCTCATTAGTTGCCCAAGTACTATGATAAGGGGTGCCAAGATGGAGGAGGTGTCTTTACAGGAGAAAACATTCTGAAACTGCTTGATCACTCTGCTAGACCATAGTGAAGGTGATTTATCCGATCTTCTAAATCTTGAGATTGCTGCCAGGTGTACTTCAATAGGAGTGCGAGTCAAGCCTGATTTTGCTAGCAGGAGCAGATACAGAAGAAGTTGCTCCGGTGGTGCTGAAATGGGATGAACTTTTGCCTCCTGACACCACAAATAGAAACGTTTCCATTTAAGCTTGTACGTTTTATTGATAGCATCAGCTCTGGCCCTCTCAAGGATCTCTCTACAACCTTTAGGAATATTCAAGGTCGCAAACTCATTGTATTCAGGAGTCAGGGTGAAAAGTGTAAGGATGTTGGGTTTGGCTGAAGTACATGGTTGTGGCTCATGGTCAGTACCGTTGGTATTGGCTGCAATTGAATATGGGTCTTGTTAGAACTGGGGGTCTCTAGTTGGCTGAGGAAGTTACCTTAGCCCAAATAGGGACCCTTGCTTCTAGTCAGGGTAAGGAGGGACACCCTCTTAGATAACCCCTGTTCACCCCCCCCCCGGTAGCTTGGCACGAGCAGCCAGGCTTATCTCCAAGGCAATGTGTAAAGTATTTGCAACCACACTCCCAGTAACACAGTGATAACACCACAAATGGACACCACACTGGTTTTATAAAAATAGCGGTATCTTTATCAAAAAGAAATACGAAGAGACCAAACGATAAAAATCCAACATATGCGTATTCGTAATATTTCACTAGGCCGGTTATTAGGCCAACAATCACTTGTAGGTTCTAGCGGTATCAATGAGCAGTTCACGATGATCTAATGCAGTCCTAATGCAATGCTATGCAGTTCGTAATGCAGTTCGTAATGTAGAAATAAGACAGTCCTTAAAGCAAGTACTAATGCGAATCGTAGAAGCACGTAATAATGCGAATCGTAGAAGCACGTAATAATGCAGTTCGTAATGCAAGTACTAATGCGGATCCTAAAGCAAGTAATAATGCAGTTCGTAATGCAAGTACTAATGCGGATCGTAAAGCAAGTAATAATGCAGTTCGTAATGCAAGTACTAATGCGAATCGTAAAACAAGTACCAATGCAGTTCGGCACCGATCGCGGTGCTTGTGAAGGTCTCTATGCCACTCTTGGCTGACTTGCAGTCAGCGGCTGCCAAAATAAGCCCCCAATACTGTAACGAAGGAAACAACGTGCAGCTCCACAATCCGACCCCGGTACTGCCACTTCTCGGCGAGTATGGGCCGCGATACTGACTTGGGCGGAGGCTTGCGCTGCAAAGATGGGAAAGGCCGAGAGCGGTCTCTCGTAGCACGCACTCCGCCCCAGGTGGCGACACACGCACGCTGAGCGTTACCTGGGGGGGGTGCAGTCTCTCTCTCCTCTCCTCGCGGCTTGGGCGTCACGCTGTGCGGCTTCGGGTTGGCGGCGGCTGCTCCTCGCAGTGAGAGTCGGGCTACCAGGCGACGGCCTCGCAGCTGATCGGCTCCCGGCGCGGCTCCGTTGATCTTGGGCAAAGGCAGGCTCGGGCCAGCGGTGGTGATTCCTCACGGCTCCCCCTTGGGGACGACGGTCTGGGCCGATGGCGATCACGATCACAGCACTTCTGGTCACGCTGTCGATCTAAGCAGGGCGCAAGACTGCTCCGGGGCACACAGTCACGGGGCAAGTCTCACAAAGGTCTCAGGCTGCAAAAGCACACGCACACAGCGTCGCTGAGACACACTTGGAAACTTTCACCTCACGGCTCCCCTTGGGACGACGGTCCGGGCCGATGGTGATAACGATCACAGCACTTCTGGTCACGCTGTCGATCGAAGCAGAGCGCAAGACTGCTCCGGGGCACACAGTCACGGGGCAAGTCTCACGAAGGTCTCAGGCTGCAAAAAGCACACGCACACAGCGTCGCTGAGACACACCTGGAAACTTTCACCTCACGGCTCCCCCTTGGGACGACGGTCCGGACCGATGGTGATAACGATCACAGCACTTCTGGTCACGCTGTCTATCGAAGCAGAGCGCAAGACTGCTCCGGGGCACACAGTCACTGGGCAAGCCTCACGAAGGTCTCAGGCTGCAAGAAGCACACGCACACAGCGTCGCTGAGACACACTTGGAAACTTTTATGTTCCTGAGTTTCCACAACAGGGAGCAAGCTCCTCTCGGGCCCTTGGAGACAAGTTACTTCAGGACACAGCACACAGCAAAGTCCTTTCAAGCAGGGGGACACAGCACACAGCAAAGTCCCTTGTCCTCTCCTTAGTCAAATCAGCAAACTGCAGGCCAGCCCCAGAACACACAGCAAGGGCAGTCCTTCTCTTCAGTCTCTTCAGCTGTTCTTCCTTGGCAGAGGTTCCTCTTGATCACGAAGTAGTTTCAATCCTTTTTCAGTCTGGATTGCAGTCTTGAGTTCAGGGGTTTCAGCTCTTACATTTATACCCCTAAATGCCTTTGAAGTCTTTGTGTTCAGGGGGGCTCTGAGCCCAGTCCAAACCAGTTCTGGGTGCCTTCCTGCCAGTGCACCTCTTCTTTCTTTGATAGTGGAGGTCTGGGCCTCAGACACTCTGCAGGAGGTGGAGCCATTCCTTTGTGGCAGCAGCACAGGCCTCTTCGCATCAAAGGGGCTACTCCTCCCCCTACACCAAATGCAGGCCAGCCTGTGCTATCTCACCTACCCCTCTCTGGTGTCAGGACACTCCCCAGACCCTGTCACATCCAAACCCAGACAGGCAATACACAACCAGGCAGAGACACACAGGATGTGTTAGGACAAGAAACCAGCCATTTCTAAAAATGTGGTTTCTAAACACACAATTTAAAAACCATCTTCATAGAAAGATGTGTTATCAAATTCTGAATTCACGCACACTAAACTTCATCCGTCCATCTTATGCCTATGGGAAGATATGCTGGAAACATGGGACCCAGCATTCCCCATTCTGTCCTATGGGCAAGATGGCCTTGCAACAGTGAAAAACGAAATTGGCAGTGTTTCACTGTCAGGACATGGTACACACCTCAGTACATGTCCTACCTTTCACATACACTGCACTCCTGCCCAGGGGGTACCTTGGGCCTACTATAGGGGTGTCTGATGTGCATAAAAAGAGAAGGGTAAGGCCTGGCAAGTGGGTGCACTTGTCAGGACAACAAGGCAGTTATCAACTGCGCGCAGGCACTGCAGTGGCAGGCCTGAGATCTCTTTTAGGGCTACTTGTGTGGGTGGCACAATTAGTGCTGCAGGCCCACTAGCAGCATTTGCATTACCAGCCCTGGCACACATAGTGCACTTTACTAGGGACTTTACTAGTAAGGCAAACATACCAATTATGGACAACCAATTACCATAACACTTTATACAGGAGCATATGCACTTTAGCACTGATCAGCAGTAGTAAAGTGCCCAGAGTCCTAAAACCAACAAAAACAGGTCAGAAACAATACAGGAGGAAGGCAAAAAGTTCAGGGATGACCCTGCAAAAAGGGCCAAGTCCAACAGGTCTGTTCTGAGAGTAGCAGGAGGTCTGTGAACCAGAGCTGTCTGGGGGCAAACAGAATTATTCGACAAGGTTCCCTCTTCAATTTTCTGAGGAACTTTGGGATCAACGGAATCGGGGAAAAGGCATATGCAAAGACCCCAGATCATCTGAAATAAAACGCACTCCCTCACAACCCCTGCTGTGGGTGCCACTTGCGAAGAACTGGCATTTTTGATTCGCCCTTGTCACACACAGATCTAGGTTTGGTTTGCCCCAAACGATCGAAAATGCTGTCCAGAATCTGTTAGTTGAGTTCCCATTCATGACAGCTGGTATTTGTTCTGCTCAATGTGTCTGCTAGGACATTGGTGGTTCCCAGAACGTGTTCCGCCTTGAGTGTTATTTGATGTTGCAGAGCCCACTTCCAAATTTCCTGTGCTTGTTGCAATAGAGCAGGTGACCATGTACCCCCTTGCTTGTTTATATAATGCATGCTGGTTGTGTTGTCCGTACAAATTAGTACTGCTGACCCTGTTATCCTGGGCAGAAATGATTGTAGAGCCAATGCTATGGCTTTGAGCTCCAGCACATCTATGTGCATTTTCATTTTGAGTTGGTTCAACTTTCCACTGATGGTTAAATCCTGTAGGTGAGCGCCCTATTCCTCCAGGGACACGTCTTTGGTGATTACAAATTCGGGAATACAAGGCAGGAATGTTAATCATTATGAACAGGTTTGTGTTCTGTATCCACCTTTGCAAGGATTTTATCATGGTAGGAGTAATCTGAATTACATCGTAGAACGGCCCATGAACTTGCAACCATTGTCTGTCTAGTTTCTCTTGCAAAGGTCACACCTGAAGGCGGCAATTTGGAATTACTGGAATACTAGGCGATATAATTCAGAGGAGTGACTTATATAGGTGAACTGAAACAGACTTTCTTTTGAGTAACTTTTGTGCTAACCGTTGAATCTGTATTTGACTTTGTTTTGAGAAGAATGCCTTGTCTTGAGTCGTGTGCAGAACCGCTCCCAAGAACATTAAAGTTGTTGAAGGTTTGAGAGAAGATTTTTGCTTGTTGATCGTAAGACCGAGGTTGTTGAAAAGTGCAAGACAGTCTGCAAAGACATGGTTGCCTTCATCAACCAATCATCGAAGTATGGGAATACCTGTAAATCTTTTTGCCTCAAGTAAGCTGCCAATGGAGCCAGGCATTTTGTGAAAATACGGGGTGGTAATTTCAATTCAAACAGGAGAACTTTTAATTGGTACTGAGCGCCGGCTATCTTGAATCTCAGGAACTTGCAATGATTTGGGTGAATTGGGAAATAGAAGCAAGCATCCTGGAGATCGAATGCTGTCATGTGATCTCCATGATTGAGAAGATGCAGGATATCCTGTAGATCAACCATGCAAAGAGATTGCTTTCTTTAATATTTGCTCCGCTTTCAAAGATCTAAGATGGGGCGTCACTCACCTGACTTCTTTTTTTCCTAATCAGAAAGAAATAAGAATAGAACCAGACTCCCCTCTGGGTAACCTGTACTTCTTCTATTGCACCCTTGTTGAGAATGGTTGATACTTCTTGCAGGAGCAACCACAGATGGGGAGGAGGTGCCCCTTTCGGGGGGGGTATTTAGTGGTTTCTTGATTAATTCTAATGTGTGCCCATATGTGATTAAATCTAACACCCAACTGTCTGTTATTAGGGACCACTGTGGTAGATAATTTGAGATTTGGCCCCCAATCTGGCTAAGGGTATTGCAGGGGATAAGCGGCACCACTAATTCTTCACAGCTTTCTGGCAGTGTTCATTCCTTGTGAAGTTGCT
Organism: Calotriton arnoldi; assembly: GCA_963921515.1. Classification (NCBI taxonomy): domain Eukaryota; kingdom Metazoa; phylum Chordata; class Amphibia; order Caudata; family Salamandridae; genus Calotriton; species Calotriton arnoldi. The sequence continues at coordinate 1,058,162 of CAWUFW010003061.1, read as the reverse complement.
TCCTTCTGGGTGCTTGTTTGGTGTACGCCGCTGGTGGTGGCTGTCTGTACTGTTGTTGGGTATATGAAGATCGGTATTGATGTTAAAACTACTGGTATTGGTGCCTAAATGATTGATATCCTCCTCTGTAGGAGTATAGGCCTCTTGCTCCTCGAAAGGGCTGCTTCCTCATTTGTAATGTACCTAATGATCTGGCTGTATCCAAGCCTGTTTGTAGAGCATCGTCCACATGCTTGCCAAACAGTACCTCATTGTTGTATGGAATGTCAAGGATTTTACTTTGAATTTCTGGCCTCAATGATGTTGCCTTCAGCCATCTCTGTCTCCTAAGAACATCTGCACCCGCAAGTTGCCTAAGTTCTGTGGATGACAAGTCTACTGCACAATAAACCATCTCTGCGGACATTCTCTCTCCTTCTTGTAATATCTTCGTAGCTTTTCCTCTTGCTTCTTCTGGCAAAAGATCAATGTATGTGGCAACGTCTGACCACATTTCTCTATAACAACAGAATAGGATAGCTAACAAATTGGCCGTTCTAACAGTAGTGGCTGCCATGGAGGAGGAGCGTTTCCCAATATTGACCAAGTGTCGGGCATCCCCATCTGGTAACATGATAATGGGAGTAGAAGGGTTCTTTGAGCGACGCTGGGCCGCTTGCGTTACAAAGGAGTCTGTCTTAGGATGGCTAATTAAACATGGCAGTGAATCATCCCGTGCCTTATACTTCTTATCCAGTCTAGGAAACACTGCTGATACTGTGGCTGGATTCTTCAGTCTTAATGCCTTCCTCCCCCAAAAAATCAATGATAGGAATTGCCCTGACCGATTTATTCGTAGGTTCCTTAAAGTCATAAAGGAAACAATCTGAATGCTTCGCCGTTGAGGAAAGTTGGAATTTTCTAGCTGGCCTTTCCATTAGGTTGTGAAAACCGCCAATGTGGTCCGATGGAGAATTCACTGATTGTAGTACTGGCAGAGATGGTGCCAGAATTAGGTAGTTATCCCATTCATTGGGAACTGATCTAGTGTTTTTTTTTTTTTTCCTTTTTTTCTTTTTTTCATTTTTTCCTCATATGACCTCCATAGCTGTAGCAACCTCTCGGCCTGTTCCACCTCTGTTGCTGATAGCTTGGTGGAGTACAGTCTCAGCCGGTATTTTTTTTTTCTTTTTTTTCTTTTCGGGAACCACCCGAAATACTCAACTTGAGCTGACCCAGAGGTTTTAATCATTGGAGCCAAACCATAGCCAAACCATAGCCTTAATGTGTCCTAGACTGATCACTATGTACATTATCTAACAGATTCCAAAATAACCCAGTATCCGGTCTCTCTCTGTGGGTATTTACCCTCTGGTCTAATGCTCTAAAGTATCTAACAGAGTTCCACCAGGCGCTCCATGAGGGGGGTGTCTCCTGACGCCACAGCTTACATATCTCTCTCCTAGCCAGGAGTATCAAATAGAATACTAACTTCTGTTGTGTCCCGTTTAAGCTATGCGCACCCATAACTTTAGAAGCTACACCAAAAAGAATTAAAGTTGGGCTTACCTCCACAGCGGAACCCAGCACCCATGCGATGGTCTTACCCACTCTTCCCCAAAATTCCTGCAGCTTGGGGCAGGAGGCAAATATATGGATGTCGTCTGCATTCAGAGAACCACACCTGAGACATCTCGCTTCTCCACCGCCTTTTATTCTTGAGATTTTGAGGGGGGACCAATATAACCTGTGTATTGTAAAAAAATGATTCTTCCTGAGTGCAGCAGATTTTATTAACGGGTAAAGGGTATCTATAGATACTTGCCATATGTCATCCAGCTCCTCGCTCGGCAAGTAATTTTCCCAGACTCGGTTTGGCTTCTTCATCTTGCTGTCTACTGCGGTGAGGAGGTAGTTGTACCATAAAGCCACTTCTTTTTTCCTCGGTGCGGGGTTTTGTAGATCCCTTTCCATTGAGTCTTTAATCGGAGAAGGCCAGCTTTGAGCCTTACACCATGTCGAGATCTGATAAAATGTAAACCTCGAAAGGACACCTCCGGTGATGGTATTCCAATATTCCCAGGGATGACATTCACTTCCCGAAATAATATCTTTCCAGTACGTAACTCCGATCTCGATCAAGGGACGGGCTAAAGCATCTAGTAAACACTCCGGAGTTCCGGGGGAGTCCCACACCGGGGCCCAGTCGCTGTAAAAGGGAAGTCCCAAACAGCCTCGACAAACCGACCATAACTTAGCCGCCGCACGCAGAGTCTTCAGGCGTACTTTCTTGAAGAATTTAGGAGACCCAAATTTATACATGAACCCGGATTCCGCTATGCCAGTTAACATAGCTTTGAACATGTTCCCGATTAATGAATCGTCCGGGGTTTGCAATAGCATCCTGCAGTTTTTCAGTTGGTAGGCCCATGAGTATAACTGTAGGTCCGGCAAACCCATACCTCCACTCTGCAGTTTACGCCTTAATTTCTTCCAGGACAACCGGATTCCTTTGCTTGCCCAGATAAAGGAGGAGATCTTACCCTGGATTTTAAGCAGGTCTACCTTTGCAAACTCTAACGGGATGTTGTTAAATAAGTAGGTATATTTTGGGAGTATACACATTTTAACAAGATTGACTCTTCCAAAATGAGAAAGCGGTATACTCTGCCACCTTTTTAGTAGGACATCCACCTCTTTAGAAACCCTATCTAGATTGGTTTTTGGAATATTATCGGGGTTTTGAGTAATTATAACTCCAAGATATCTGAGCTGTCTTGCGAAAGTGTTCCCATGATCAGGGATATTCCAGGCCATGATCTCGGTTTTGTCTTCATTGATCTCATAACCTGAGAGTTTCCCAAAGGACTGAGCTTCAGCCAGGAGCTCTGGGAGAGTGACATTAACATTTGAGGAGAATAAGACCAGGTCGTCCGCATATAGGGCTACTTTCCTTTTGAACCCATTCACTACGAAAGGCACTATCTTCATATTCTGCCGTAGGCTCTGGGCAAAAGGTTCAATATATAAATCGAAAAGAATAGGGGATAGTGGACAGCCCTGCCTAGTTCCACGACCAATTCTAACCGTGGGGGAAAGACTACCGTTTACTAGAATCTGAGCTGTGGGCGTCTTATATATTTTTTGAGAACTTCTCTGAACTCCTCGCCAAACCCAAAGACCTTCAAAGCCCTATCCAGAAAACCCCAGTTCACACGGTCGAAGGCTTTGGCAGCATCAACAGTAATGATAGAAAGGGGTAAACCCTGTGAAACTGCCAAGTCCGTCGCCCCTATTGCGGTGTATACTAATTCCGACATCTGTCTACCTGGGAGAAAGCCCTTCTGATCTTGGTGTATGATTGAACCTACTGTCTTAGACAGCCGATTATTTAGAATTCCCGCAAAAACCTTATAATCGACGTTTAATAACGAGATTGGCCGGTATGATTGGCACTGCATTGGGTCCTTCCCAGGTTTTAATATCAGTGATATAACCGCCCCACTCCAAGAAACTGGCATAGGAGATCTTCCTGCCAGGATATCATTGAATAACACCAACCAGACAGGGACAACCTCTTCCCTCAATAGGGAGTAAACCTCAATCGGGATTGAGTCGGGGCCTGGAGCTTTACCATTCTTAGCTTTGTCCAGCACTGTCAGTATCTCACTCCCTGTTATTTCAGCCTTAAGATATTCTTGATTGACCTCGGTTAGTTTCGGCAGTTGTTTATCTATAAGCCATCTGTCGATATCTTGCTCGGGAGCAACTTCTTCCTCATGATAAAGCTCTTGGAAGAACTGTGCAAAAGCCTGCTCTATTTTATCTTTAGCCTCAATTACTTGTGTATTTATTCTAATCTTCCTTATATAATTGAGAGACCTATCCATTCTAGTCTTCATGGCTAATATTTTTCCACAGTTCTCCCCCTGTTCAAATTCTCTCATCTTGCTGACTTCCCATTGTTGGAGCAAAATCTCTTCAGACTTGAGTCTAAATTGTAACTGCAGCTCTTCCAGCCTCTTCGCCAAATTTTCATACTCTATCCCAAGGGGGGTCCTAAACTTTAAGTCTCCCTCAGTATGTTTTATTTGGGCTTCTAAATCCTCCAGACCTTTCCTCTCTGCCTTATTCCAGCCTGATATTGCGCCCTTTAGTATTCCCCTCAGCCAGGCCTTAAAGGAGTCCCAGACATTGTTCAGAGATGTTGATCCCACATTATCTTTTAAGAAACCAACTGTTGCAAGCTTCAAGAGACCTGGTGTAGATGACTGCAATAAAAATCTCCTATTTAGAGTCCACCTCCTCAAGGGAAGCTCTTGGGGAGATCTAAAATAAGGGCTACAGCGCCATGGTCAGAAATAAGGATAGGCAAATATTCAATTAGACTGACTCTATCAATTTCAGAATGGTCCAGAAATATATAGTCAAGCCTAGAATAGTGTGAGTTCTTTTTACTATAAAAAGAATATTCCCTGTTCTGGCCATTTATTTCCGCCACACATCACTCAGATTTAAATTCTTAAGAGTAGCCACAAGATGGGCTTTGACACGTGGTGCGGAAATCTGCACCCGAGGGGAAGATCTATCTAAATTATTGTCCAAAAGTACATTAAAATCTCCTCCCATTATCAAAGGTGATTCAAAATCTGCCAGCGCAAGGCAAAGGTTGTTCAAAGGCCCCACGTCGTCCTCATTAGGGCCATAGAAGGAGACTACGGTATATTTACAGCCCAGTGTTTTAATCTCAGCAATAACCCAACGACCTCTGTCATCCACTTGTGATTTGATAAGGTCTATCCCTGCGTTAGATTTAAGTATAATAGCAGCCCCTTTTGAGCAACATAACTGATCTGAGGCTATAATCTTGTCCACCCATCGTAGTCTTCCAAACAGCGCTTTACACTCCGCTAGCATAAGATGGGTTTCCTGTATCATAATGATACTGGCTGAGCTACTTTTTAAATACTGAAGGACTAAACGCTGTCTTCTTCTAACTCTCAGGCCATTAACATTCCAGGTTAAGAGCCCCAAAGTCTGTTTTGTTCCATGCTGAAGACTACCCACCATCTTTAGCCTGATCCCACTCTTTATTCTGGCTACCGGAGGCTATTATGTCACATGAGTAAATTATTACACTATTTTTTTTATTTTTCCCAATGCTTCCCACCAAGAATCGTGCAAAACCCCACCACCCCACCCAACCCTCCCTAGACCCCTCCTGCCCTCCCCTGGGAACCCTCCCTTTCTAACCATTGGCAATATCTATTGCCTTATGAGTCGGAGTTCTCCCGTCCTAAGAGTAAAAAGAACTAAACCCTCGGGGCCGAGCTCTCTTAATCTCTAATCAGTACCTGCAAGCTACAAACTGGTTTTAATTTGTGCCAAAAAATTATCTACTTCCTCCGGGAACCTAAAATTATGCATCTTGTTGGCCCAGAGGACCTTCAAGAAGGCCGGGAACTTCAGCTGCACCTGCGCACCCTGTTCTCTTAAGGCATCCATTCGCTTCCCTAGTTCCCATCTCCTGTCCTCTGTTACCCTGGATATATCAGAACGAATTCTGAAAGAAGCATCCCCAGCCTGTATGGATTTAAGTTTAAGAGCAGCCCCCAGGAGTTGTTCTTTCAGAGAGTAGGACTGAATAAATACTAGAATCTTTCTTGGTTTCTTTCGTGCGGGATTCAACTTGAAGGGATCTCTGTGAACCCGCTGAATTTCCGTTTCCCAAACTGATAGTGAGGCAAACTGGGGGAATGCTTTCATCAGAATGTCAATGATGTAGGCTTTTAAATTATCGCCTTCCATTCCTTCTTTTAGGTCTAGGAGGGAACATGGCGGCCAGCTAGCAGCAGGTCGCGAGTCGGCCGTTCTCCCGTCCGCTAACTTTCATACCGGAGCCGATGCCGCTTGCAAATTTTAAACTGGAACTAACTGCGAATTAATGGAGGATAATCTTTCTATTGAACTTTGCCGGGTTTAGGCCGGATTACCCTTCCGTTTCTTCCTACCGTTTTTTTCTCCGCTTTCTCCTCCCTCTCTGACAAGTGATTGCCAGCGTCTGGCGTCCGGAGGAGCTGCTTCGCCTTGCCTCGGGCTCCGCTCTCGATTCCTGTGATCAGCTGACCAGGTTCCGACTCTGCCTCCTGGAGCCTTGCGGGATCTGGTATGGCGCTTGAGGACTGTTCCTGGCGTTGGCTCGGTGGAGAGGACCCGCGTCTGCTTCGAGTGAGAGCATCGGGGACAGATCCGGGTCTGGCTTGAGTCGTGGTGCACGGGTGAGGTAGGACTGCCGGTTAGGGGGGACTAGAGGAGTCATCCTTCTTCTGGTTTGTCTGTCTCCCCACCAGCCTGAATGTGCGGAGGGACTGCGGCCTCATTAACAAGGGCATTTCCAAGGGCAGTGGGGGTATTGGCTGAATGTCGTCGTGTGCAGAGATTTGAATACTCACAGCACCCCGGTCATATGTTGGTCTGTCCTAGTGGATTTTCTCTGAAATTAGTCGGCCCTGCTACTGAAGACTGCAGTCTCCCCCCAAACTACAGCCCAATCCATACCCCTGATTTTTGCTCTAAGGTCAAAGTAAAAACTGCCCCGGTCCTAACTAGAGTTTGGGGGAACTCGACCATCTACAGGGGTAAATCAGATACCGCAGTTAGTTTAGGGAATGACTCTTTCCACCATCTCATGGAGGGAGAAAACCCGCATTTAGGACAGCTACTCGATCAGCCTGTAGGAGTAATAGGTCAGTCAAGGAAAAACTCACATAAGGGGTCACTGCCAGGGTTAAGCTCTATTGATTTGCCACCTGGTGGGTCTACTATTGAGTCTACGCAGGGTAGGAGATACAAATTAAGATCAAGAAACCTCCTGGGGAAAGAGCTTCTTTCACAACCCTCCATACATTCTTCACAACTAACACAGCGGGTACAGCCCCCCCAGTCCACTGAGACTCCAATAAATAGCTGTAAGAAACCCTTAAACAAACCAGTGAATACAACCCCCGTGAAAGGTAGAAAGAGAGATAAAATCAAGCCCTCCTAAAGATAACGCCTTCGCTTAGGTCTTATTTTACGGCTAAATCACAGACCAAGAGGGAACACGATAAACAGGTCATGGCAGAGGGAGGTAAATCTTTGGCCTCAAGCTCTGCTGTCCCCTATCAAACAGATTTTCTGTATTAAGCGAGAAGGTTTCTGAGACTTGTGGGACCGGGGAGGTAATCATGTAGTGGAAGAAGAGACAGGGGGTGCATCTCTAGATGGGACAGTATCGAGCCCTGAGGGGGCAGAGCAGAGTCCAGCTACATTACAAGGAATGCTAAAACAGTTATCGGCAGAGATTGGTGCTCGTTTCTCCACCTCAGAGGCCAATCAGAGAAAGATTCAAGAGACCTGCACTAGTTTTGAGGAAAATTTGACAGCATTAACACATCGGATGGAGGTACTGGAAAACAAAGTGGGAGAATTGGGCTTGGAGGTTAAGGATAACTCACAGGAAATGAAGAGGCTTAAGGAGAGAGAGCGAGACCTTGCTGAGAGACTGGAGAGACTTGAAAACACCTGATCTAGTGTCTATGATCTCTCCTTCTTCCGTATCCTCATCCGAGGAAGGTGCTTCATTTGCCTGTGGTTTTGCTAAGGTCATAGCCAGTGTTTGTGTTGGAGTTACAGATGCAGTAAGAGTACGTGGTGTGCGCATATTAGGCGGTTGACTTTGTGGCGATTGCATTGGTCTTGCTGGCTGTGATGGAGAAGTAACCGGAGAAGGCTCTGGAAACCTCCAATAATAATCCTGTAGCATGTTTTGAAGATTATTTACCAGAGCAATTGGCAATTACACTGAGTCGTCATGGAACTCTTGGCAACAATAACGCAGATACTGGTTCCTGTAATGCTCGGGGTATTCTGTATATTGGTGCAGGCCAGAAGGATAATATTGTTCCTCATAATACTCGTCATCATCAACATCATGATCATTATCATCCTGTTGACATTTTACATACATTTTAGAGGGACTATGTGCAGCCCCAAAAGAACCTTCGTCCTCCGACTACTCATCATCAAGGAGATGCGCTGGTGGAAAAGGGGGAACTTTACTTGGGGGTATGTGTGCAGGTTGTAATATCTCTGAAGTCATTTTTTCCTTTGTTGGGAGTGCCGTTGACAAAAACATTAGTGGCGATAGCTTCACCGTTGGAGATGGTTTTTTCGTTGATGCCGCCAGCGGCAGTACCGTTGTCGACGAGGCTTTCGCAGTTGGTGCCGTCATCAACTAGGTCTTTGTCGATGGTGCCGTCATCAACAGTGCCGTTGACTGTGTCTTTGATGTCGATATCTTTGTCAACGAAACCTTGGTCGACGGTGCCATAGTCGACAATGTTATCGTGAACAGTATCATCGTCGATGCCATCGGCAACGAGGAAATGATCAGCGATGGTGCAACACATGTAAAGGTCGTTGTTGTAGTTACCGTCAACGCCGTCATGAATGTCAACGACGTAAGAACTCAAGGTGCGGTTTTGACGCATTCTTGAGAGATTTTGCTGTCGATGATAGAGAGGATGACTTCTTTAAATGCAAATCTGCCTTTAAAGAAGGAGTAATAGGCTCAGACTGAACCTGGAGATTTTCTCCTTTTTAGATTTCAGTGTGATCCTCTGATGCTTTAGGCAGTCTTGATGACCGTTGATGAGTCTTTATCGCCTTTTTTGGTCACCCTGGAGGCACTCGCTCATGAGACCTATCCTTTTTTCAAGATTTTTCTGTCTTAGTAGAGTTACCACTATCCTCTTCAGAAAGAGGGACTTCCTTAGATTTTTATTTCTGAAGCCAAATAATTAGTCTTCCCTCTTTATCCTTTAATGTCTATGAGGAAAAAGTGCGGCATATTTTACAGTCCTTTACCTTATGCTCAGGATGTAGGCAATAGATGCAATCCTTGTGTGGGTCCTCTGAGTGCAGCCTCTTTTTTCCACAAGTTCCACATGGCCTGAAGAGTTCTTTTCTATGGTTGTTCAGTAAGAAACTGTTAGTTGTAGGCCTTAAGCTTTTTCCTGAGGTGAAAATGTCTTCAAAATACAGAAGACTGAACCAAACTGAGCAGAGCTCAGGGAGACTCCCATCACACTACATGCATTAAAAATCTGAGGAAGTGAAGCCTCAGTGCAGAGAGTTCTAGATGGTGCTGTTGCCTGATTGGCCGAACTTTGGCTCTTAATAAATGATGTGGAAAAGTTATTAAAGTGAATGTTTTTAGCCATTACGTGCTATGTATCGCATTGAATACTGCTTTCTATGGTACCGTGGTTCTCCCACTTCAATGACAGGGAATGATTCAAGCATGTGAATATATGAAAGATTCAATATTGGAAAATGTTACTTACCCTGTAAGCATCTGTGTATGGCATGCAGTGCTGTAGATTCACATGCTGTGCATAATCCTTCCATCTAGTATTGGGCTTTGACATGTGCAACTTGCTTTTCTTCGAAGAAGTGTTTTCGAATCACGAGGTATAGTGACTTCCCCCATTGCTGGTAATGCACATGGACATCGGCTGCATGTTTATATTGTTTTTCCACCCGAAGGATGAAGATGTAGATGGAGCTTAGAGATGCAGAAGAGATAACATACAAACCAAACAAAAAAGTACACCATCTTCAACAACCAACGGTGACCGGGGAGGAGAGTGGGCGCATGTGAATTTAGAGCACTACATGCCACAAGCAGATGCTTACAGAGTAAGTAACAATTTCCGTCTGTGGCAAGTATAGCTGTAGATACATATGCTGTGCATAGACTGTAAAGCAGTCTCCCCCAAAAGCGATAGCTTATCCTGGGGATGTGGCAGACGACTGGAAGAGTGTGAAGGACTGCATGACCAACACTGGCATGCTGTTGTGCCAAAACATCTACACAGTGATGACTGTGTAAGGAGTGGACCAATTAGCTGCTTTGCAGATTGCAGCTATAGGGATAATACCCAGAAAAGCCATAGAAGCTCCTTTCTTGCGCGTGGAGTGAGGTCTGAGTGGTAAGGGTCTTTTTACCTTCACATGACAGGTCTGTATTCACTTTACGACCCAGCGCGCTATCCCAGACTCAGAGAGAGCATGCCCCTTATGTGGTTTGAGATCAAGATCTGTTGAGTCTTACATAACAGCTTTGTTCTGTCAATATAGTACATGAGCGTTTTCTTGACATCCAAAGTATGCAGGGCATGCTCTGTTACTGATTCTGGATGTGGGAAGAACACTGGGAGTTTTATTTTTTAGTTGAGGTGAAAACTAGAAAACACTTTCGGTAGGAATATTGGGTTGGTTCTACCCTATCGTGATGCACTCGGAAAAAAGATTCTTCTAAGGAGTGTGCATCTCACTGACCTGCCTGAGGGAAGTGATGGCTATAAGGAACTTCACTTTCCCAAAAAAGAAATGTAAGGGACAAGAGTGAAGCAGTTCAAAGGGAGGGCCAGTTAGCCTAGTGTGCACTATGTTGAAATTCCATACCGGAGCAGGAGGCGTCCATGGTAGGATAACCCTTTTGAGTCCTTCCATGAAAGCATTAATAACAGGTATCCTGAACAGCGAAGTGTGTTCCCTATTCTGTAGATAAGTGGCCACAGCTACTAGATGAAGTCTGATGGAGGTATAGGCAAGTTCCACCCTCTGCAGATGGAGAAGGTAAAAGACAATGTCCTGCACTGAGGCAGTAAGTAGACCGATCTGTTTAGGGAGGCAGTAGTGTACAAACAATTTCCATTTGGCTGCGTAGCAGGCTCTGGTTGTGGGCATGCATGCTTCCTTGAGAATGGTCATGCATTGTGCAAGGAGGTTAAGGTAGCCAAATTGTAGGTCTCAGGAGACAAATCGCAAGATTGAGCTGTTGTGGGTTGGGATGCCTGAGGGTGACCTGGTTTTGGGTGAGAAGATCAGGCCTATTGAGGAGCTTCTTGTGAGGGAATAGGGAAAAGCTAGCAGCGTGGTGAGCCCAGGTTGGAGCTACCAGGCTGAGAGAGACGGATGTCTGTCTCAGTTTCAGTACCACAAATGGAAGGAGTGGGAGAGGGGGAAAAGCGTACGCAAATATCCATGATCAATTCATCCAAAGTGCATTGTCCATGGACTGTGGATGTGGGAGCCTGGAGGCACCGCTTGGGCATTTTGGGTTTTCTACAGTGTCAAACAGGTCTGTCTTCGGGAACCCCCAATGATGGAAGTATGCGAGTAGGATTTGGGGGTAGAGTTCCCATTCGTGGACTTGTTGATTCGTCCTGTTTAGGAAGTCTGCTAAGTTGTTGCCCATCCCGGGAATGTACTGTATGAGGAGATGGACTCTGTGTTGTATCGCCAACCGCCAAATGCTCTGGGCTACAACAGGCAACTGTAGTGAGTGGGTGCCCCCCTGTTTTTGTAGGTAAAACATGACAGTCGTGCTGTCCATCAGAACTAAGGCTACTTTTTGCTGGATGAGGGGAAGGAAAGCTCTGAGGGCCAGCTGGACAGCTAACAGTTCTAGGTGGGTGATGTGGAAACCCTGCTGGGCAGGCGCCCAAAACCCTTGGATGTTTATGTCCTGTAAGTGTGCTCTCCAGTCATTGAACGAGGTGTCCGCGGTGATGGTCTCCTGCATAACTGAGTCGAGAAAAGGCTGTCCCGGCTACAGGTTGTTTGCATTCCACCACTGCAGAGAGCAATGAGTACGGCCCAAAATCAACACTAGATCCTCCAAATGACCCTCCCCTTGGGACCATTGTGCCACTAGGCACTGTTGCAACTGACATGTGTAACCCAGTGTGAGGAACTACGGGCACGCAGGACGCCATCATGCCTAGCAAGTGCATCACTTTACTGACCGCTACCTGCCAATCTGGCTGAAAAAGAGGTTGGAGTGCCTGGAACGTTTCCATCCTGGCTCGATTGGAGTACGCTTTCCCTGCGCGGGAGTCGAGCATGACCCCGATGATAGGCTGCACTTGGAGGGTTGGACGTGGGATTTGGTGGCATTAATCGTAAACCCTAGACTGTGGAAGAGTGTATGGTGGCCTGAGTGTGTTATAGGCATTGCTGCAGCGTGTCCCGCTTCATCAGCCAGTCACTCAGATAAGGGAAGACGTCTTCTGAGATGAGCGGCTACCACTAAAAGGCATTTGATAAACACCCTGGGGGCTGTGGTTACCCCGAAGGGCGTTACTGATTGATAATGCTATCCACTTATCACAAACCACAGGAATCTTCGATGTGCAGGGTAGACCGGTATGTGGAAGTAAGCTTCCTTCAGATTGAGCCCAGTCCCTGGGCTGGGCATGCATTTACACATTGTGGAAGGTGGCCGCCCTGTGCAAGACCTTGTGGTGGTTAGTACGAGGTAGTGTCGGCCCGGGGTGAGGGCTTTGTGGGGCATAAATCAGGGTCAGTCCCCCTGGGAGCTCTGCGTCATAATCATCCCAGCAGTCAGGCCTGGAAATTATATAGAGGGTCATAATGTGATCCCGGGCTGTCCCCTCCCCCCAAATGTGAAGACCCTGTGGTGAATGTTGAGGGTCTTCAGGCAACAGCGGAGAGGTAGGTACAGGGGGAGTTGGAGGAGGAGGAAGAGGAGTAGGAGGATGGAAATGGACAGCAGTAAGTCGAGAGGTGCCTCTGTCATGGCACATTTGGCCTTGGCTTCACAGGAGGATTGAAGGCTTCCTCAAAAGTAAATTTTCTCTTGTGAGGAACCAAGTCTTTGGATGCCTGGGGAGGCTTGGCCAGGATCCAATCAGTGCCCGGCTGGATGTGTTGTTGCCTGGCATCGAGGTGATCTTGGAGCTGTTGGAGGACTGGCTGGTCGAAATCCTCGGATGCAGTGGAGGATGCGGCTGCGGACGGTGGTCTAGAGGGAGCCAAGGAAGGGCGAAGGGCCGTAGTGCACCAAGGGCTGCTTTGGATCGGTGGACCTTGGCTCAGAGGGCTTCGACTGGGTTGGTCTCGGCTCCGAGGGCTTCAGCTCAGAGTGTCTCGGCTCTGTAGGGGGTCGAGAGGGCATCTTTGAAACCGGTGCCAAAGGGGTGGTCAATGTCGACGCATGAGACCTTGAAGTGGACTTCAGTGTCAAGTGTGTGGTGGGCGTCGGGGCCAGCTCGCATGTTAGGTGCCAACCATGGTCATAAGGCATTGGTGGACTAGAGGCCTCTGATAGGGCATGGGAGCTCGAAGCTGGTGCCTCCCTGGAGTAAGTGGTATGTGTGAGACTGGTACTCACTGCTGGACATTTCGGCGTCAGGTGCTTAGCCGGCAGGGGCTCCTCTGCTTCGGCGTCAGCCTCTGAGTCAGCACTTTCCAGCGAGAACGCCTCCTCCATCTCGACTCCAGAAACACCGAGCAGCTGTAAGTCTTCTTCTCGCCCTCCGAAGAGGTCGGGAGTATCCTCCCCCCCAAATGCACCATGGAAGTCAAAGCGATGTGCCGCAGCCCTCGATTCCTAAAGCGTGTTCTTATTTCAAAACGTGAAGCACGCTGCACAAGAGTCCTCTCGATGATCGGGGGCAAACAGACATTACAAACTTTGTGAAGTTATGTCCTCGGATACTTGGCGCGGCAAGTGGGGCATAAACTAACCTGAGTCCTTTCCATCACGTTGACATTCTCAGGTGTCGAAGTGATGGTGGTCTGAGGGGGGTGAGCCCCGTTCGGTAGAAATCGTCAACTGAAGGACGAAGTCGAAGGAGTACACAACGGTGGGAATCAAAGAGTTAGCAGGACTGTAGATTCAACTGCGGAATAACGGATCCGAGGGCCTGGTGAGAACACCACGTGGCATTGAAATAGAGCTTACAGAGATGCGTCCGAACCAGGTAGCCGAGAAAAAAAATCTAACAATGGAGCCGATGCCCATGTGCATTACCAGCAATAGGGGATCACTATACCTCATGACTCAAAAAGACAAGTTGCACATGTCCGAGCCCAAAAACAGATGGCAGGAGTATACACAGCATGTGTATCTACATCTATACATGCCACAAACAATGTTTTCCAAACTATAACTAAGATGTAACTTTTGGTTTTTACATTGAATTTAACTTTTTGTTTAAAAATAAAAATGTGTTTTAAATCGTACATTCCAGTGTTGTCGAGTGAAGTATCTCCTAGAGTACAGTGGAGGAGAGGGTCGTACAGTGTAGTGTTGAAGAGTGGATTGGCATAGAGCATAGCGGAGTTAAGTGTCAGAGCAGAGTGTCGTCTCAGAGTAAAGTGGGGTAGACTGCAGTAGTCTCGACTGGCGTAGTGTGTAGTCGAGTAAAGTGTCAAAAGGGAGTGGTGTCTCGTAGAGTACAGTGGAGTGCTGTCTCCTAAAGTGGAATAAAGTTTTGTAGAATAGAGTAAAGGGTTTTACTGTGGAGTCTAGTGGACAGAGTGGAGTACCAAAGCTGTACAGTGGAGGGTATGTGGATAGAGTGGAGTAGATCTCGTAGAGCAGCATAGAGTGTGGCATAGTTTTGTAGATTGGAGCTGCATAGAGTGGAGGTGTGTTGTGCAGTGGAGCGGTGTAGAGTGGAGTTTGGAACAGTGGCGTAGAGTGGGGAAAAGTATTGCATAGTAGAATAGAGTGAAGTGGAGTCGAGTAGAGCTGCGTACGACAGAGTGGAGTTAAGTGTCACAGAGTGGAGTGTTCTATTGCAAAGTACAGTGGTGTGGAGTGGCCTGGTTTAGCATACAGTGGAGTTCATTCTCAAAGAGTTGAGTGGTGTACAGCGGAGTGATCTGGCTTTGGTGTATGTTCAGAGTACCGCAATACTGCAGTAGAACATCATGGGTGCTGCGTTGAGTGCTGTGGCGGTACCCTTTTTGGCACAAAAAAACATTTCTTTTTAATTGAACCACAGGGGTCAGGGGACCCCTAACCTGCCCCCTTATGTTTCATTTTCATTTTATTTTGAGGACATGGGGACATAGTTATAGAGTCCTAAAATGGCGGCTGCAACTTAACTCTTCATGTTGCGGTCGGCCAATGAGACATTGTGCTATAACCTGCAGCTTGAAATATCTATATATTTTTAAACCTAATTTCGCAAAAACGACTGAACAAATTTATACAATATCACAAAAAACATGCTTTCTGGGTAAAGATCTAGCTTTCTGCCAAAATTGGTGTAATTCCGTTCAGGCATTTTGGCTGCAGCGCTGCTCACAATTCGTATAGCGAAAACGCATTTTAGGACACTTCTTGGCAGATGACCCAGAAATGTTCCAGAAAGGAGTGGAGGTGGATGAAGCTTTTTTTGAAATGTTTCATTAAGATTCAGCAAACTGCGTTAAAGAAATGTGTGGTAGAGACTCCCCATGTAATACACATTGAAAAGGTCAACATGTTGCATTACATGTGTGGTAAATAAATGTGTGGTAATAACTGATATTTCTCACTAATGCATAACAAATAGTTTGGGAGGAAACATATAGGTAAACCTTGTATAAACTGCATCATAATTGGTGACTTAAACAAGGAGGATTGGCCTGGAAAAGAAAGGTCGAAAGGGATGAAAAATAAACTTTCACTGTACCCACCCCAAGCCGCAGCTGGGCTTTAACACAAAACACAAAGAAAAGACTTCAGATAGTTTGGCTTCTAAGGGGTCTGTGCTTCGGGCACCAAACCAGACAACTGATTTGTCCCAGCACCCACCATAGACTGGCTTACTGGAGGGGCATCTGGCTACAAAGATGATATCAAACACCTGAGTCATCAAGTCAAATTTACTTAGCTGCCACTGCTCAATCTCAACGGAAGGTGAAGGTTGTGAAGGCTCAGATTCAGAACCCTGCCCTGCAGCCGAGATCCCCCAGCCACCACTGCATATCCTGTGCCATCCCCCTTCAGATCAGGATGGAGTTGTAGAGGCATCCGTGGTGCTGGGCACAATGGGATCTGAAATTCTGCAGCATGGCCTGCATGTGCCAACTGGCATTCAAAACAAGGAGGATGCTCGAGGCAAGGAGATCAAGACGCCTCAGAGCCATCGTCACCAAAACCCAGGATCAATAACAAAACATTGGGAACAGATTCTGAATGTCCCTGACTCTCTGCGGTGAAGGAATGACATTGAACTGCACTTTGTCCAGAATTGCCCCAATGAATGGAAGCCTCTGTGAGAGGTTCAAGTGGGACATCGACTCAGTGAGGGTGAAACTTAACGATGCTAGGAGTTTGCTGTCATCTGAGCTGGTCTATGGCTGACTGCTGCAAGGTAGCACAGTGAGCACCTGAGAGGCTGAGGTAAGGCAGAAGGGGAGCACGATAAACAGAAAGTGTTCCTGGCTCACCTTGAACAGCAGGTAACGCCTTTGGGACCGCAGAACGGGTGTATGGAAATATGCGTCCTTCAAGTTCAAGGATGGCATTCAATTTCCTGGTTTGAGAGCAAACATGATATGAGCCAGAGTGAGCATTTTGTATGAGGCAGAACTCAAAGGGGTCAGCAGAGGCCCACAAGAGACCTGAAGCCTCCGTCCTTCACTGGGACGACGAAGTAGTTAATGCAAATAGCTTTGTTTCTCCTTCTCAGATTCCAGTACTCACTCTTAGACAACAGAAGGTGAACTTCCTGCATCAGCACTGTGGAAAGTTATTCTAAAAGTCACTCAGGAGTGGAAGGAAATGGGAGGAAAGGGAGTGGGATTGAGGTGAATGGCAGGGTGTAGCCCTTTTGCACAAATCTGAATGACTTATATGTCTGATGTGATGTATCGCAACCCGGTGAGGAAATATTCTTTCCTGCCTCCTACTAGCCGTGCCTGAGGGGAGGAAGAAATGGAGGACTGCTGTCTGTGCTGGTTGGTGTGGTGTCTACCGTGGCACAGCCACAACCTCACAAGGACTATGTTGGCTGTTGTGGGTGAAGCTGACTGGTGTTGTCTGTAAATTAACCCCCCCGGAGTAGCCTCTTGATTTTATGGCGAGACAGGAGGCTAGCATTATGCATAAACTTTCATTCACTCCTTCTGAGCAGCAACTCTTTTAAAGCTTTCAAAATAGAACTTAAAGCACTTCACAATGTAACATAGAATCCTCAGTCCAATAAATACTCCTTGTCCTCTATATTCTTCCTCTTTTGTTTGCTGCTTCTGAGCAGATAACTATAATTGATTGTGTAATAGTGGACTCATATTACTTAAGAATGATTGATAAATGTATTATTTCAAATATAGTGTAGTATATTGTAGAAAATACCCAATATATGGGTAATAATGTTTTTTTTGTGATTGCAATTTGAAGAGGTTTTTCAGTTAAACTTTAAAAGGTATTAGAGATGGTCTATTTATAACGTAAATGTAAGCAATATTGTTCAGAATGTTAAACTGAACTTATTTTTCAAAGGAGAAAGATGTATTTATAAGACTTACTCTTAGTATGTGTTTAAAGCACAAGTTACTAACTTGTGTAACAATATATCTGTAAGAGACAGTAGTTAGTGACAGATTCCTTACCTTAGAATATCCCCAGGCGTCAGGCTGGATCCGGAAAGTTTTTTGCGTAGCAGTACCCTTGCGCGTCGGTAGGCGGCGTCGTGCGGCTCCGCGTCCGTCGTCGGCGTCGTGGTCACCGGGATGACGTCGCGGGCAGTACTTAGACGCCGCCCCTGCGCGCTGACGTCAGTTCTGTACACGACTTTCCGCGCCAGGAACGCAGAGCCATGCAAGAAGCTGACATAGGTGTCTGAAAAATACTAGGGCCCTGAAAGGGATGTCCTTAACCCTAGAAATCAGTTCGCAGAACGGGGAGGATGGGTGGGGCGGTAAGGAATCTGTCACTAACTACTGTCTCTTACAGATATATCGTTACACAAGTTAGTAACTTGTGCATCTGAAAGAGACACGTTAGTGACAGATTCCTTACCTTAGAATAGATACCCCAGCAATACCAACCCCGGTGGTGGGTCTGCGAACAAAGATCAGACAAGGAAGTCCTGGAGGACAGAACGGCCAAAGAAGCCGTCCCTCCGGACCCGACTGTCAAGGCAGTAATGCTTTGTAAACGTGTGCAGCGAGGCCCACGTAGCTGCCTGACAGATATCCTGCAGCGGAACACCGCGGCCGAAAGCCGTGGTAGCAGCCGTTGCCCTGGTGGAATGGGCACGCAGCCCAACAGGAGGCTCCTTCTTAGCCAAAGAATAGCAGGCTTTGATACACAAGGTTACCCAGCGGGAGATGGTTCTCTTGTGCACCGCCCGACCTTTTCTGGCGCCCACGTAGCCAACAAAGAGCTGGTCATCCACCCGGAAATGGCGTGTGCGGTCGATGTAAAAGGAAAGCGCACGTTTTGGGTCCAGACAGAGCCTCTCTTCCTCTCTGGAGGGATGCGGAGGCGGAAAGAAGGTGGGCAAAGTGATGGTCTGCCCAATGTGGAAGGCAGTAACCACCTTTGGCAAGAAGGACGGACGCGTCCTAAGAACAACCTTGTCTGGATGGACAGACAGAAAGGGAGGTTTACATGATAGAGCCTGGAGCTCACTCACCCGCCGAGCGGAGATAACGGCCACCAGAAAGGCAGTCTTCAGAGTCAGAAGACGAAGAGGACAGTTATGTAGAGGCTCAAAGGGAGCGCACATAAGAAAGGTAAGAACCAAGTTCAAGTCCCACTGAGGCATCACAAACGGAACAGGAGGGAAGAGGTGTGTAATGCCTTTTAGAAACCTGTTAACAACAGGGGACTTGAAAAGGGAGGGCTGATCAGGAAGCCTGAGGAAGGCCGAGATGGCACAAAGATAGCCCTTGATGGTACCCAGGGCAGAACCCTGTTGGGCCAGGGAAAGAAGGAACAGGAGAACCTCAGAGAGAGGGGCAGAAAGGGGATTCACAGCCTTTGCTGTGCACCATGCTACAAACTTGTTCCACCTGCAGGCGTATACCACCTTAGTGGAGGGATGCCTGGCTGCCAGAATCACATCACAAACTTCGGGAGGCAAGTCGAAAGGAATCAACTGCCGCCGCTCAATCTCCACGCAAGCAGGTGGAGGCTGGACAGGTTCGGGTGGAGGACCGTCCCCTGTTGCTGCGACAGAAGATCCTCCCGAAGAGGCAGACGGATCGGGGGATCTACGCTCATACTGAGTAGCTCGGGATACCAAACTCTTCGAGCCCAGTCCGGAGCCACAAGAATGACTTGGGCCTGGTCGTGCCGAATCTTCTTCAACACTCTGGGTAGAAGTGGTATAGGCGGAAAGGCGTACAATAGACCGCAAATCCACTCGTGACGAAAAGCGTCGCCGAGCGAGTGCCGCCTTGGAAATTCCAACGCGCAGAACTGATGACATTGCGCGTTCTCTTCGGTGGCGAATAGATCTAACCAAGGCTCTCCCCACTGTAGAAAGAGTCCTTGCGCCACTTCCGAGTGAAGACGCCATTCGTGATCCATCATGCACCTGCGGCTGAGTTCGTCCGCCCTGGCGTTCAGGGAACCTGCCAGGTGTTGAACCATCAGGAACATGCCCTGATGTTCCAGCCATGTCCAGAGGCGCAGAGCCTCCTGACAAAGGGTCCAAGACCCCACCCCGCCTTGTTTGTTGCAGTACCACATGGCGGTGGTGTTGTCTGTGAACACCTGCACTACCTTCCCTTTGACAGAGGGAAGGAATGCCTTGAGTGCAAGTCGGATCACCCGGAGCTCCAGAAGGTTGATATGGAGCCGGGACTCCGCCGGAGACCAGAGGCCTCTGATCTCCGCCTCTCCCATGTGACCGCCCCATCCCAGAAGGGACGCGTCCGTCACAACTGTGTGCTCTGGCTGGGGAAGGAGAGGGATCTGCCCATGACCCACTGGCGGTTCGAGAGCCACCACTGCAATTGTTTTGCAGTCCCCTCCGAGATCTGGACGTGATCGGACAGGTTGCCCTGGTGCTGCGCCCACTGGAACTTCAGGTCCCACTGCAGAGCCCGCATATGCCATCTGGCATGAGTGACCAGCAGGATGCAGGAGGCCATGAGGCCCAGCAGCCTCAGGGTCATCCGTGCGAAACCCAGGATAAAGGCTGAAAGATCGGAATCATAGCCTGAATATCCCGGACTCGCCGTTCGGGAGGATAGGCCCGAAACTGCGTCGTGTCCAGAACCGCTCCGATGAAAAGGAGCTGTGGAGAAGGAATCAGATGTGACTTCGGCACATTGATGGAGAACCCCAGCGAGTGCAGGAGTTCGGCCGTAGTCTGGAGGTGGGAGACGACTGCCTGGGACGAGCCCGCCTTCAGCAGCCAGTCGTCGAGGTAGGGGAAGACTGGAACCCCTGCCCGGCGCAGATGAGCTGCGACCACCGCCATCACTTTCGTGAACACCCGAGGGGTACTTGTAAGGCCAAAGGGGAGCACGGTGAACTGAAAATGCTCGAGGCCTACCGTGAACCGCAGGTAACGCAGGTGGGCCGGCAGGACGGGGATGTGAAAATAAGCGTCCTGCAAGTCCAACGCTACCAACCAGTCTCCAGGGTCGAGGGCAGTCAAGACCTGAGCTAGGGTGAGCATCTTGAACTTCTCCTTCCGGAGGAAGCGATTGACGTTCCGGAGGTCCAAGATAGGACGCATGTCCTCCTTGTCCTTTTTGGGCACCAGGAAGTAGTGGGAGTAGCAACCACGACCTACTTCTGGGGTCGGAACATGCTCGATGGCCCTCTTAGCCAAGAGGGCCGTGACTTCCTTCTGTAGAAGTACCAAGTGATCCCCTGACATGCGGTGGAATTGAGGTGGCATGGCTGGGGGTGGTCTCGAAGGGGAGGGAGTAGCCCCTTCGGACAATGTCCAAGACCCACCTGTCCGAGGTGATGGGACGCCAGTGGTGAAGGTGATGGCGGACCCTGCCCCCTACTGGCGTGCCGTGCACCGGAAAGGAGGGACTAGGAGGGCTTGGAGGCCGCGGACGGGTTGGAGGTGGTGGCCTGACCCGCACGCTGGTTGCCCGAACCGCCACGGCGGTATCCACGTCCTCGGCCACGCGTAGACGCTTGCTGTGCGGGCCGGTGGCTGGGCATCTGACGTGACTGGGCGCCCCTTCCGTGGCCACGAAAGGGGCGAAAAGCAGAGCTGAGCGGAGGGCGTACAACAGAAAGGCCCAGGGACTTGGCCGTACCCCGTGAGTCCTTAAACCGCTCCAGCGCATGGTCTGCCTTTGAACCAAAAAGACCGACTCCATCAAAGGGCATGTCCATGAGTGTATTCTGGACATCACCCGAGAAACCAGTTGTCCTCAGCCAGGCGTGGCGACGGAGCGCCACCGTCGTAGCAAGCGATCTGCCCAGCGAGTCGGCGGTATCAAGGCCACAACGGATGGTGTATTTAGCCGCATCTCGCCCTTCCGCAATGGCGCGGGTAAGCAGTGTCTGGACCTCCTCAGAACACTGCGGCAAAACAGCTGCCACCGAATCCCACAGGGAGTGGGTATATCGGCCCAAAAGGCAAGCGGTGTTGACGGACTGCAAGCCAGCACTGGAGGAAGAAAAAGCCTTCTTCCCAAATTGGTCCAGGCGTTTGGATTCCCTATCCGGAGGGCGGTAGGGAAGGCGGTTTGGGAGGCAGAGGCTTGGACAACCAAGCTCTCAGGGGTGGGATGTTGGGAGAGAAACATGGGGTCGCCCGGAGCAGAGGCGATGGCGTCGGGCCACGTTCCTATCCACAGGAGCCCCTGCGGTGGGTTTGGACCAGGTACCCAAAGAACGTCAGTGAGTGCATCATTAAACGGCAGCACAGTCTCCGAAGAGGAAGCCGCCGGCTGAAGCACTTCTGTCAGGAGGTTAGTCCTGACGGCCACAGTAGGCAACTGGAGATGTAAGGCTCCAGCAGCTCTACGCAACACCGTTGCAAAATTAGCCCCCTCCTCCGTAGCCACGGGAGGAGACAGCATGCCAGTGTCAGGGGAGGTGTCTAGACCACTGGCATCCCCAAGTTCCTCAACCCAGTCCGGGTCAAACTCACACTGTTGCGTGAGAGGGTCCTCAGACCCTCCCAGCTCTCCTGGTCCTCCTCTGGTTCAAAATATGGAGGAGGAGGGACATTTGGGACCCAAGGTCTCATCGGCGCCGGAACCGTCGTCGGGCGACGTCGGTCCGGCTCCATGTCCGGAGCCGGAGAGAACCGGGGAACGACGGCTTCCGGAGCCCCGGACGGCGTCAGGAACGGCACCGGGGACATCGGCGACGGCGGAGGCGTGGTTAGGTCAACCGGCGCCGATGTGGGTTGCGGCACCACCGGAGCCGGGATCGAGGCCGGGGCCGGAGCCGAGGCCGTGATGAAGGCTGGTGGGACAAGCGGTGCCGGGACCGGAGTCGACGGCGGCGCCGGGGCAACCCCATCAGGGCCCGCGGGGCTCGAAGGCGCACCGGAGGGACCTGAAGGCCCGAAGAGGCGGGCCATGGCTGACAGGAATTCCTGTATTTCGGCCTGAGTCGCCCCCGACCCCGGAAAGAACGGGTAATTCGGGGGCGGCTCCACAGGCATGTCCAGGGCGGCGGGGACGGTGCCGATTGGGGCCTCAGCCGAGTCGCGAGACCGGCGAGGCGAAGTCTTAGAGCGATGACGCCGCTTAGACTTCTTGTGCTTCGACTTACCGGAGGAGCGCGAAGACTTGGATTCCGACGAACGGTGGGGACTCCGCGTCCGGCCCCTCGACCTCTCCCGGGACCGGGGCTTGGTGCGGCGCGGAGCCGACTGCCGGACCTCGAGCAGCTTTCGAGACCGCTCTCGCAAAGCCTTTGGATGAAGTTTCCGGCAGTCAGGGCACGACTCCGTGTCGTGGTCTCGGCCGAGACAGAAGAGACACTCGAGATGCGGGTCCGTGATCGACATCATGCGAGCACAGGCCTCGCAGGGCTTAAAGCCGGGCATCCCTACGACACCTTAGGAGTCGTGAAGACTCGTTTGGAGAAACAGTGAAAAAATCACAAAAAGGATAGTCAAAAATTGACTAGGGCACTGCTCTTCCCGGATCTGCGCTTACTGGCGCGGAAAAAGAAGAACTGACGTCAGCGCGCAGGCGTCTAAGTACTGCCCGCGACGTCATCCCGGCGACCACGACGCCGACGACGGACGCGGAGCCGCACGACGCCGCCTACCGACGCGCAAGGGTACTGCTACGCAAAAAACTTTACGGATCCAGCCTGACGCCTGGGGATATTCTAAGGTAAGGAATCTGTCACTAACGTGTCTCTTTCAGATATCAAAAGACACCATACCAGCGCATACTAGAGAGCGAGAGCGGTTTGTGCCACGTCTCACGCTCTGATCGATAACTCAATCAGGAAGGCACAGGCGCACCTAAGGGCGAGGGCAGTTATTCCGTCTCCGACTGGCACCCATTAAGCTGGGCCGTGTTGACACATTCAAAGCATTTAATGCTTGCATTTGAGGAAAGTTGGCCATTTCACAAACCTGAGTATATGAAGCTGACATCACAGGTCAGAGCGTATATATTTAAAGGAAATAGAGAAAGTTTTTAAAACAGTTGGGCTTGTTTCTAATGGAATTAGGGATCTGTAGCAACGAAACGCTTCAGTTTCGCGTTCGTTGCAGGAAACCGTTGGGAGTCAGCGGTTGTAGTTTTTGCAAGTATTTTATCCTAGGAGACCATAAAAATAGATAAAGGAAATAAAAAATAATATTTGGTAAATATAATAGGAAAAAAGTCAGTATGACTGAGAAACGTAGGAAGGAGATTAGACAGAAGGGCATAATTACGAACATATTCAGTCAGGAATTTCATGATGCAGTTCAAGAAACAGAATATTTTTCTATATCTGAGGCGGAAGATCTTAATAGAGGTCCAGGTGGGAAATGTATAAAGTAGAAGAAACATTTGGACATAATGTCCAGTAAGAAAGGAGTCCAAAGTGGCTCAGGAAGAGGGGGTGTCCAAAGCGGCAAAAAGAAAGTCAGTCTAACACTGAAAGTGAATTTGATCCAAAGGATGAAATAGAAATGACGGGTGAAACATCCAATTTGGATGAATATATCCTATACCTGGATTATAAAGATTATTTGGAAGAAGAATTTGATGAAAATAACAGAAATAAGTATAAGGCGATAACAACAGATACAGATCCATTAGGAGAGAAATTATTTGACCCAAAGGATATCAGACACCCAAGGGGTAAGGATTGGTGGCCATTAGACCATGTGTCTAATTATATAAAGAATAGAATAAGGAGGCCACTAGAAAAAGATGAAAGAAACATTGCGAGGGCTGACTGCTCTTGTCCAATGATAGAGGAGAAGGCAGCCTTAACACCTAATCTGGACCCGGAACTAATAACGTACCTTTTTAAAATGGGGAGAGACTCAAGAAAGGGTTTAGAGAGAACACTAAAGCAATGCCAGGACAGAGTCCTAGATATCCTGGGTACATTGGCAAGGATTTTTGATACAGTGGAAGATGCATATTTAAAAGGGAGTGATCTAAATATACATTTACTATAAGGATGGTGCCTACGTGCCATTTGGTTTTAGGCAATTCCAATGCAGATCTTATGGCTGAGAGAGGCAGAACAGTTTTAATGTGTATTAATCCTAAATTGGGAGATCTGGCTAGAAAAGAGTCTAGTGAAGAGGCAAAGGGATTATTATTCGGGGATGGAATGGTAAAATCCCTACGTAAATGTGCATATTTTTACAAGTCTAGACAAAGCGCATTTCTCGATGTGCAGAGTATTTACAGGAAACAGTTTTATAGGACAGCTGGGAGGAGAAGGCACCCTTTCAGGCAAAGAAATTATCAGTCCCAAGGATCAGGATATCAGAATAATTCAGGATACCAAAGTTATGGAAACTATAAGGGAAACCACAGGGTTCCCAATTTTTATCCCCAACGTGGAAGAGGAGGAAGAGGTCTAACTGGCAGAGGACAAGGACAAAATACAAGTCAGGGACAAGGTGAGTATGAGGACTATTTTTGGTTCTATCCCAAGAAAGGTGGGAGGAAGGTTAAGATTTTTCAAAGAACAATGGAGAGATTTAAAAAAGGATACCTGGGTATTGGAGACAACAGGTTATCAAATAAAGTTCAATTCAGACCCACATCAAGTGAAAGAGCCAAAAGAACTGATTTTTTTATCAAGAGTTAGAGAATATTGTACAAAAGGAAATTTAACAAATGTTAGCAAAAGATGCAAGAATAAAAGTAGGAGAAAAACAGAAACGGTTTGTAAGTTCACTTTTTCTGGTGGAGAAAAAAAGACAAAGGCTGGAGGCCTGTGATAAATTTGAGAAACCTAAATCAATTTGTAACTTATCGTCACTTCAAATGGGAAGGGATTCATTTATTGAGGGACATGCTTCAGGACTTAGATTGGATGCTGAAAATGGATCTCAAAGATGCCTATTTAACCCTTTCAATTGCAAAAGAGAGTCAATGCTGTTTACAATTCAGATGGAAAGGGCAATTATACCAATTCCAGTGTCTCCCTTTCTGGCTGTCAGCAGCATCATGGTGTTTCACAAAAGTTATAAGACCAGTAGTGGGTTTCCTAAGAGAAAGAGGAGTAAGAATGATTGTTTATTTAAACAACATTTTGATAATGAATCAAAGTGTGGAGGAATGAAAAGACCAGTTGATGATGGTGAAGAATTTGTTAGAGACATTGTTTTTTTGAATAAATACAGAAAAATCGATATTAGTTCCATCACAACAATTGGAATTTCTAGATTTGTGGTAGACACAGTAACAAGTCAGTTACAGTTACGGAGAAGAAAGTAAAAAAGATAAGACAGGAAGTATGATTGTTGTCAAAGAAAGTGAAAGTGAAGTTGTGAGGCATGGATGATCGGTCTGTCATCTTCATCGTAACAAGCTATATTTCCGGGACCTCTGCATTATAGGGCCCTTCAGCATTTAAAGACTTTGGGTCTGATGATACGTTTATGGTATGGAGACATGATACCTCTGAGCCAAGATGCTAAAGATAAGCTATTATGGTGGAAGGAAAATTTGGAAGCCTGGAACGGAAGGACAATTTTTAGAACAAAAACAGATTTTACTCTAGAAGCAGATGCAAGAGATTCAGGATGGGGAGCCATATGTTCAGGCAATGATACAGGTGGAGTTTGGAATGTGGTAGAGAAGGACGAAGACAAATTGTTTAGAGTTAAAAGCAGGTTTGTTTGCCCTATGCAGTTTCAGGAAAGAATTGAAGGGACATTCTTTCTTATTGAAGATGGACAACATAACTGAAGTGAGATACATAAACAAATTGGGAAGAAGCAGGTCAAAGAGGCTATCAGATTTAGCAAAAAAAAAGTTGGGAATTTTGCTTAAAACAGAAGATAGGATTAAAAGCAGAATATTTACCAGGGCTACACAAGATGATAGCATATTGGAATTCATGAAATCTGACAGATTACAGTGATTGGAAGTTATGGGAGGATTATTTTCAGAAAATTCAGGAAATGTTGGCTCCATTTGGGGTGGATCTTTTTGCTTCCCGATTGACTTTTCGGTTGCCTCATTATATCAGCTGGAGACCAGATCCGGTACCAATAGCAGTAAATGCGTTTTTGCAGGAATGGAGGAAGTTGAAAGGGTATGCACTCCCCCTGTTCTCTATGTTTCAGAGAGTATTGGTACCGGTGATGAGACAGAGATGCCAAATAGTACTAGCAACACCTTTTTGGAAAACACAGGCATGGTTTCCAACTATTATGGAGATGGCGATAGAAATCCCATATTTGATAAGGTCATGCATAGAGAAGGAAGAACATCCTTTAGTGGAGTCAGGTTTACTCAAACTTCTAGTATGGAGGATATCAGGTGCTCAGGCAGGTTCACATGTCTTTCAGGGACAGCTAAAACATTTCTCAATGAGTAATGGGCACCAGGAACAAGAAAAAGATATGAAAGTGCATGGCAAGTATGGTTACGCTGGTGCGTAGAGAGGGATTTGGATTCCGTGAAGGCAGAGGAAGTAGAGGTGGCTAATATCTTACAGAATTATTTAAGAAAGGATTATTATATAGAACAGTGAATTGTTATAAATCAGCAGGCTGCAGCAGGACATCCATTACAACAAGGATTGTCGGTGGGTAGAAGTCCATTGATATGCAGAGTAATGAAAGGGATATGGTTAAAGAGACCGCCTAGAACAAGATATCAAACATTATGGAAAGTTGATTTGGTATTAAAGTTATTTGAGAGATGGGCAAGCAACAAATAGTTAGAAGTGAGAGAATTAACATCGAAATTGGTGACATTACTGTGTTTAATTTCATTGAGAAGGGTTTCGGATATAAGGGCGTTAGAAGTGTCAAAAATATTTTTTCAACCAGAAGGAGTAATTTTTTTAATTTGGAAAAGAACTAATACTATAGTTCAGGATTTTACCCAAGATTTGACAATTCTCCAAATATGCACGTGGTTAGATGCATTAAAGAATATTAAAGTAGAATGATGGATAAAAGATGTGCAGGAGTGGATCAACTGTTTCTTATGTAAAGCCATTTAACGCTGTCACAAATGCAACAATTGCAAGATGGGTGAAGGCTGAAATGACGGAAGCAGGTCTAGATTTGTCAAAATTTACGGCACACTCTGTCAGGGGTGCCATGGTGAGTAAAGTTTTTATGATGGGAGGACTTTTGGAAGACATTCTGAAGGCAGTAGATTGGTCTCATGTGGATATGTTTAAGAGGTTCTATTTCAGAGCTGTAGAGCATGTTTCAAGCTGTGCTTTAAAAAACTTGGAACATTGTTGGACTTAGCCATTTTTGCAGGGTCCTCCCAGAAATTTTTGCCTTCCTCCTGTATTTTTCCTGACCTGTTGTTGGTGGTTTTATGACTGGGCACTTTATCACTGCTGATCAGTGCTAAAGTGCATGTGTTCTCTATTGTAAACTTGGTAAGATTGATCTACACCTGTTTGGCATATTTAATTTACCTATCAGTCCCTTGTACAGTGGTATCTCATATACCCAGGGCCAGTAAGAAAACAAGTTACTTACCTGTAACTACAGTTATCCAGTATTGGTATCTTTCATAGATTCACATGCCTGAATCATTCCCCGTCGTCGAGATGGGAGCCCCACGGTAAAATACAAAAGTAGTGCCATAGAGAGTAAATAGGCCTACAGGGCCCCAGGCCCAACATTAGTAGCCTATCTGCGTCCTTATATGAAAAGGACCAAAGAACGAATTCCAACCAATCAGCCACCAGCACCCTCTAGAACACTCCCAGCAGAGGCAAGTTCTCCTCAGATTTTCCGAGCACAAGTGAGAAGACATAACTCACAGAGAACTAGCCCACGGGGAGGAGGGTGGGTGCATGTGAATCTATGAAAGATACCAATACTGGATAACTGTAGTTACAGGTAAGTAACTTGTTTTCTTATCCAGTATTGGGGTATCTTTCATAGATTCACATGCCTGAATCAGAGTAGCAAGCAGTACTATTAGTGTACTGTTGTTTTGCGGATGGTGGGAGACATGTAGTTATAAACTCCCAGTATGTTTTAGAGGCTGTAAACATAGGTATGACCCCATAATCATCCTATAAAATGTTTAATAGATGTAGATAAACACTCAAAATTTGTATTAAGAATTAAAATACATATATATATATATATATATATATATATATATCCATACATATATATATATCCATACATATATATATATATATTAATTAATGTCAGATGATTAAAGAGGAAAAAATTAATAGTACATTAACCGTCAATGAACATATAATGAGAAAAAGTCTGACCTTATTGAAACAGGTGACGTAATACAGCTTGACCAACCGCTGCATCTTCCTTCTGTGCAGATTGGAGGCAGTAATGCTTTGTAAACGTGTGGACATTCTTCCATGTCGCAGCACGGCATATTTTCTCCAATGGAACACCAGCAAATAGCGCAGTGGATGCTGCAACAGTTCTGGTAGAATGCGCCTTTGCTTTCACTGATAAGGGTTTATTAGCCTTCTCGTGACAGAAACCTATGGCAGATGCCACCCATCTGGCTATTGTGGCTTTAGTCACTGCATTTCCCAATGTTCCTTGGCCATAAGCAACTAACAGTTGATTTGATTTTCTAATAGGTTTTGTTTTCTGAAGGTAACATTTTAAGCATCTTTTCACATCCAAAGAATGCAAGGCCCTCTCAGCAGGGCTTGTTGGATTCAGAAAGAAAGTTTGTAGTAACACAGGCTCATTCGAATGAAATTGCGTTGGTACTTTTGGAATGAATCTTGGATTGGTTCGAAGGGATACGTAATTTTGCATAAAATGCAAGAAAGGCTCCTTGATAGTAAAAGCTTGGATCTCGCCGACTCTCCTTGCTGAGGTCAGAGCAAGTAAAAGGGCCACCTTCCAAGTAAGAAATTTAAGCTCTGACTTATGAATTGGTTCGAAAGGACTTCTCATTAACTGAGCAAGGACCACATTGAGTTCGAACTCTGGTGGGGGTGCGTGAACTGGAGGAAAGGTACGAAAAAGCCCCTTTAAAAATTGCTTGATGAGAGAAGAGGAGCATAACGATGGAGTGTGTGGAGACCTTCTGTACTTGGAGATCGCTCGCCAAATGAACTTTAACCGATGAAAAGGCCAGGCCAGACTTGGCTAATGAGAGTAAATAAGGTAAGATTTGCTCAGCCGGTGCCTGCAACGGATGAATTTCATTGACTTCGCACCAACAGCAGAACCTTTTCCACTTGAGACGGTAAGTCTTAAGAGTGCTTGTTGCACGAGAATTAGTCAAAATGTCACGACAGTCCTGTGATATTGTAAGATCTTTGAATTCTAGGAAGTCAGGAGCCATTCGTGCAAATGCAGGGATTTGTGATCTGGATGAATTACCTGGCCCTTGTTCTGTGATAAAATTGTCGATGTTGGGAGAAGCCGAATTGGATCTTCCTTCGATAATAGGAGGAGCTCCTGGAACCAGTATTGTCTGGGCCAGCGAGGTGCGATCAGGATTAGGTGGCAGCCCTCCAACTTCATCTTGCTGATGACCTTGGGAAGTAATGGAATGGGGGGAAAAGCGTAAGCATAGATCCCGGACCATCTCATCGAAAGGGCATTTCCCCTTGACTCCGGTTGAGGGAACCTGCTGGCGTAAAACCGGCATTTCCTGTTTTCTCGTGTTGCAAATAAGTCCAGAGTTGGTTTGCCCCATAACTGAAATATTCTGTCCGTTTGAGATTGCTCCAACTCCCACTCGTGGCAGCCCGATTGAGATCTGCTCAGCGTGTCTGCCAGGGTATTGTGAAGGCCTTTGACATGTTCTGCCCTGAGAGATATTCCGTGCAATGTTGTCCATTCCCACAACTCTTGTGCTTTTTGGGACAGAGAGACAGACTTTGTTCCTCCTTGTTTGTTTACATAGTACATACTGGTGGTGTTGTCTGTTCGAACTAGAACTGAGGAACCTGCAATCCTTGGAAGGAAGGCTTGCAGAGACAGGAAAATGGCTTGCAATTCCAAGACGTTGATATGCTGCAACTTCTGTATCTGAGACCATCTCCCTTTGATCTGTAAATCCTGTAGATGGCCACCCCATCCGTCCATGGATGCATCTGTTGTTAAAACAAAATCCGGGATGTTTTGCAAAAATGAAAGGCCTTGAGCCAGATTGCTCTTCTGAGACCACCATTTTAGAGTGCTCACCATTCGTGGCGTGATCCGGATAACATCCTCGAATGAGCCCAATGCCTGTTGCCATTGCTTTTGCAATTCCTCCTGTAGAGGTCTCATTTTTAGTCGAGCTAAAGGAATTAAATTGATCGCTGAGGAACACATTCCCAGGAGAGATTTGAATACTCGAACTGAAAGTGACTTTTTTCTTGCGACCTTGGAAGCTAACTCTTGAAGGCGCATCTGACGTTCCTGAGACAAGAATGCCTTGCATTGGGCGGTGTCCAAGACAGCTCCTAGAAACAAAATATTCTGAGCTGGAAGTAGTTGCGATTTGTCTTTGTTTAGCGTGAGTCCCAGAGAAGCGAACAGCTGGAGACAACCTGACGTGGCGACATTGGCCTCCTGTAACGATTGAGCCTTGATCAACCAATCGTCGAGGTATGGAAAAACTTGAATACCTCGAGATCGTAGCTCCGCTGCAACTGGTGCTAAACATTTGGTGAATATTCTCGGTGCTGACTTTAGGCCAAAAGGAAGCACCTTGAACTGGTAGTGGATGCCAGCCACTGTGAACCGTAGATATTTCCGATGTCTTGGATGGATGGGAATATGGAAATATGCGTCTTCCATGTCTAAAGAAGTCATGTAATCCCCTTCGTTGAGGCATCCTAGAATATCTGCAAGGGTAACCATCCGGAACGTTTGTTTCTTGAGGAACTTGTTGAGCTTGCGAAGGTCCAGAATTGGACACCATTCGCCCGATTTCTTTCTGATCAAGAAAAAACGAGAGTAGAAACCTTTCCCTTTCTGTTCTGATGGTACCTCCTCTATAGCCTCCTTGAGGAGCATGATCAAGACCTCCTTGCGGAGTAAGTGAAGACGAGGGGGAGGGGGACCCCTGGGCGGAGTGACAGGTGGTTTTTCGATGAATTCCAATGTATGACCTTTGGAGATTAGATCCAGCACCCAGCGGTCTGATGTTATCCTGTGCCACTGTTGTGCGTACAGAGAAATTTTCGCACCCACGGGTAAGGGGGGGGTATTGGCTGGCACCCTGGTAGGCTCATTGCTTTCTGGTTGAATCTCTGCCTTGTTGTTGCGAGCGTTTGCGGCCGCCTTGCCGAGAGAAACCAGCTGTAGAGGATTGTCGATATGAGGTCTGACCATAAGGTTGGCGATAGTGTGACTGGTATTGTCTGTATTGTTGATTTGATTGGTATCCTCCTCGGTAAGAGGAGAAACCTCTGCCTCTGGCACCTCTAAAGGGAACACGTCTGTACTGCAGCGCTCCCAGGGATTTAGCTGTGTCCGTATCATTCTTGATCGCTAATAAGGCTTCATCTATGTGTTTTCCGAATAACGAGTCGCCGTCAAAAGCCATATCCAGGATCTTCGTCTGGACTTCTGGTCTAAAGGTAGTGGCCTTGAGCCACCCTTGTCGTCTTAGAACCGCTGCCCCAGCCAG
Organism: Calotriton arnoldi; assembly: GCA_963921515.1. Classification (NCBI taxonomy): domain Eukaryota; kingdom Metazoa; phylum Chordata; class Amphibia; order Caudata; family Salamandridae; genus Calotriton; species Calotriton arnoldi. The sequence goes on along the minus strand of CAWUFW010003061.1, from coordinate 1,026,149 downwards.
TTGCCTGAAGCTTGTGTTGGCAATGTCCAGAGCACAGTCGATTGTCTCGGAGGCAGCTCTTTCGCCCTCTAGCAAAGTTTTCCTAGCTTCTCCTCTCTGGTCTTCCGGAATAAGATCTATAAATGCCGCCATATCTGACCACATTTGACGGTCATATCTGCCTACTATTGCCAAGGCATTGGCCGCTCGAACCGTCGCTGCAGCCATAGAAGAGAACTTCTTTCCCATCAAATCCATCCGACGACCCTCTTTGTCAGGAGGAGTGGTTATTGGCGTTGCGGGATTCTTTGACCGCCTTTGCGCGGCTTGAGAAATTACGGAGTCCGGCCTTGGATGGCCTATCAGACAAGATGGGCTGTCTTCTGGGGCACAGTATTTTTTCTCTATTCGAGGCAGTACAGCCGGAATAGAAGCAGGAGTCTTCATGATTTTTAAACCATCCTGCCAAATGTAGTCAAAGATGGGAATAGACCGGACAATCCGTTTGGTATCCTCTTTAAAATCATGCAGAAAGCAATCTGACTGCTTAACTGTAATGGGCAACTGGAATCTTGTTGCTGCCCGCTGTATTAAATTATGGAATCCTCCAATATCCTCCGGTGGAGAATCCGATGGCAAATGAGGAGGCGGTGATGGCGTTGGTATTATGTAATCATCCCAGGGATCCGGGTCTGTATTATCCGGTAACTCACCCTCTTCTACATCTCCCTCCGATGATGTATCCTCTTGCTGATTCGGAGGAGGTGAAACCGGTACTTGTACAGGTGTACTGGGTACAGTTGGTACAGAAGGTGGAACCACTACCTGCTGTGGTATCTCAGCCGGGGGTTGCTGAGGAGGAAACCTTTGGCGATAATCGGCCAACATAGCCTGCAAATCCTGCACAAGCTGGGGAGGAAAGTGCGCCATTTCCTGATGACGATGTTCTTGCCTTTGTTGAAACTGGTACGTGTGACGTGGAGGCAAATATTGGTCGTGATAATATTGACCTTCCAAGTATTCTTCCTCGTCATCCTGGCATTTAATATTAAGCTCAGACATACTATGAGCGTCTCCATAAGGATCATCATCCTCCTCATCCTCAGTCATTTTTTTCTGTAAAGCGCTCCAAAAGATGTGGTGGCATCAGAGGGCTTATTTTAGTATAGTCCGTGGAAGCTTGCCTTTGGAAAGCCTTAAGGTGTGACCCTTTAGTTGACAGAGGCGTCGACGACATAGCTGGCACCACTGACAAACTCCTAGTTGACGGCGTTGCTGTCAATGTAATTCCGGTCGTCGACGATGAAATGGTCGTCGATGGTGGTCTCGTCGATGGAGTCGACGTCGACGGTGGTCTCGTCGACGAGTTCGTCGTCGACGGTGGTATCGTAGACGGGCTCGTCATCGTCGACGGGCTCGTCGTCGACGGTGGTATCGTCGACGGCCTCGTCGTCGACGGTGGTTTCGTCGGCGGCGGTAGTCTCGTCGCCAGGCTCGTCGTAGACGGTGTCGTCGTCGATGGCTTGGTCGTCGACGGTCCAATCGTCGACGACGTCGTTGTCGACGATGGTTTTAGCTTTGACTTTTTCGGCGTCGCAGCGTCGTCGACGGCCGTCGTCGTCGACTTCTTTGAGAAAATAATTTTTGTCGTAAAAATTGGTGAAGCAATGGCAGTAGTCATTATCGTCGCCGTAGATGATGGGGCAGACGATGTGACAGAAATAGTTGACGATGCAGAGACAGACACAGTTGACACTGGATCTTTAGGCTTTGTACTCACTGGGCGCTCAGACTGTGAGGCAGGCTGTGGAGATGATGATGGTTCAGAAGAAGGCTTCAAACTCCTTTCTTTTTGAACAGGCTTGTCATGGGAAGTTTTGGCATGTTTTCTTCCCTCACCTGAGGAACGCTCCTGCGACCTAGCCCTTTTGCTTGAAGTAGAAGCTCTGTCTTCCTCTTCATTTTCTTTGGAAGATTTAAGCCACAGCAATAATCTTGCCTCCCTGTCCCTAAGAGTCTTACTAGGGAAGGTACGGCAAATTTTACAGTCTTTTGCCTCATGCTTTGGGTAGAGGCAATAAAGACAATCTTTATGTAAATCATCCACATGGACCCTCTTCTTTGAGCAGGTCCTGCAGGGACGGAACAGGCCTTTCTTGTCAGACATGACTAAAAGGACAGCTGAATAGAAAAAACTGAGTAGCACTCAGGGAGACTCCCTTCCACACGACGTGCGGTGAAAATCTGAGGAGAACTTGCCTCTGCTGGGAGTGTTCTAGAGGGTGCTGGTGGCTGATTGGTTGGAATTCGGTCTTTGGTCCTTTTCATATAAGGACGCAGATAGGCTACTAATGTTGGGCCTGGGGCCCTGTAGGCCTATTTACTCTCTATGGCACTACTTTTGTATTTTACCGTGGGGCTCCCATCTCGACGACGGGGAATGATTCAGGCATGTGAATCTATGAAAGATACCCCAATACTGGATAAATTAAATGCTACAGGTGGGCTTGCAGCCCTGCTTACGCCACCCACCAAAGTAGCCTTTCAAACCTGTCTCAGGCCTCTGCCACTGCAGGGCCTGTGCGCTCAGTTTACTGCTGCTGTGACGTGGCACATAAAGTGGTTGCCACGTCTGTGACTCCCCTTTTACTACATATCAGTCACCCCTAAAGGTAGGCCCTAGCTAGCCCTATGGGCAGGGTGCGGTGTAGGTAAAAGGTAGGACATGTGCCTTAACTGCAAGGCACGTCCTTGTAGTGACAAACAGTCTATTTGGTTTCTCACTGCTGTGAGGCTGCCCTCTCATAGGGATGCATTGGGGATTCCCTGATATGTGCTTCAGTGGCAATTCCTGATCTAAGAGGGGATGCGTGATCAAGTTTGGTTGTTTGGAATAGTAGTGATAAATCCTGCTTATTGGTGAAAGTGGATTTATTATTACTATTTAGGAAATGCCACTTTTAGAAGTAGGCATTTCTGTGTGCTATCTGTCTTTGGTCCTCTGCTAGGATGTGTATTGACTGTCTGGCTTTGGAGTGACAGGGGCTGGGGATGTGCAGTGGCTCCAATGAGTCTGGATGAGTCACCGCTAGGCTGAATAGGCCTGGTCTGCATTTGTAGTGATGGGAGGAGTAGCACCTGCACCTGAATAGGGCTGTGCCTGCCTTCCACAATGATGGCTCCATCCCCCTGTGGTTGTCTGGAGCCAGGGCTCACAGTGACAATGGAGGTTGTTGTGCACTTGCAAAGTGCCCCCCAGAACTGGTTTGGACTGGGCTCAGAGCCCTGGGCCAGGGGAGAACAAAGGCACTTGCTGATATAAGTACTGGGGCTGTGACCCCATGTGAGCTAGCTTACTTGGGAACTGGATCTGAGGAACACTCTGCCAGGAGGAACCGCTGTGGGACTCAGCTACTACCCGCTGGAAGGTCCTGCGTGCTGGCCTGCCTGTGTCCAGCTCTGCCCTTGTGGATTCCTGGAGAAGAGCGCTGCCTGCTCCCTGGTTGTCTCTTGAAGTGGGAGACAGGCTGAGTGCTTCATATGTTTCTTATTGTCCTGTAACCCAGTGCGTGGAGCGCTCCAGGACCTCTGTGCCCTGATCTCTGGTCCTCCACAAGAGGGACCGTAGCGCTGAGTGAGCGCTGTGCTTTCTTTTCTCCCCCAACATTGATCTGCCTACCGGCCGTCAGGGCTCTGCTAACTGGCCCCGTTTCCCAAGCGGAGGCCGGGGGTTGTTGCTGGAGCGCCGCAGCTTTTGCGGAGGGAAACCTCCTTGTGCCTCTAACCAGAACAGGGGCCCGAGGCGGTGATGGCTCTCGCATTGGGACTGGATGCCTCATGGCTGTGCCCCCACCCGCAGCACCAGCACCGTGACTGCCGCAAAGCCAGGGCCTCGCAGATTCCAGTTGTCCCAGCAGATGAGGAAACCCCGTGTGGGAAGCCGGTGAGGAATCCTTGCCCCTCACTGCATTTGCCAGGCAGAGGCGGAGGGCCGCTACGGATCGAGCCTGAGTGCGGGCATGGCTAAGGGAAGCAGGGGCCTCCCAGCCGCACCAGGCCGACAGCAACCAGATGTGAGGAGCATTGCGCCCTTCATATCGGAGCCCCGGGGAGGGCTCCCAAAGCGGTGGCAGTCCTCTGGCCATTCCGCCTACATAGCAGCGCGGGGACTTTGACCACCAAGTGAGTTGCGGGGCAGCACCGCGAGTTAGCGGGCGGCCCCAACTCTTGATTTGGAGGCGGGGGACCCAGAAAGGTCTCGCCGCTGACGGGGGACATCGTGGGTAGAGGCTCCAAGAAGGCCCCTTCCTGGTTATTGGAAGAAAGGGCTGAGACGACCTTGGTTTAAGCAGCTGCCCTGGGTGTAAGAACGGGGTGAGACCTCGCAGGAGGACCCCGTTGTGTAGCAGAAGAGAATACCGCATTCCTTGTGGTAGGCGGGCAGGTGGCCCAGATGCCTATGTATGGGGAACATTGCCATATAGTATCTAATAGAGGCCCAGGAGCTGCGTGCCCTATGTGATGATAAGGGTGTCTGTAGTATATGGGCATATGGTAATGTGTTGGTAATTCCTGTCCCTTGGGTGCTTCACCCAGCTGCTATAGTTCATGCCCTGATGTGATTAGGCTTTGATATTACATTGCCAGTGAGGATTACAAGTGTGTGCACTCTACAGGTACTTGCTAGAGGTACTGTTGATGAGGTCTATGCATAATGTTTTTATGCTGTTTTGGTAACATGTACGCCCTATGAGCATTATGTCGAGTGCACTACATGTGTTATGACCATGGCCCGATTGGCCAAGTGATTTATGTAATCCTGTGTGAAGTCATGACAAGTGCCTAGTGGCACAGTACTATATGTGATTGTGTTCTAATGTGTTTTTATGGATAATACAAAGGCTATTTTTATATAACCTTGTGTGGAGTTTCTTTTGTGGTGTGCCTAGTGTGTCACTGCTGTGTGAGTGTGTTGCACAAACGCTTTACACATTGCCTCTGGGATAAGCCTGACTGCTCTGCCAAGCTACCAAGGGGGTGAGCAGGGGTTATCTTCAGCGTGTAACTCCTTTACCCTGACTAAGGTGGTGGGTTCTGCCTGGCTTAGGTGCCAACCAGAAACCCCATTTCTAACAAACATGCATAATGCTAGCCTCCTGTTTTGCCATATAATGACGATAAAGAATTTTATTAACAACAAGGAGGCTAGCATCATCCCGCCCCCGCTGCCCCCCCATAAAATAAGGAGGTTAGGTAGGGAAATTAAAAAGATTGTAATTTTACAATAAGACGTTGTTCAACAGGAGTATACTACATTATGAATAACAGATCATTTTGGTTGATTTTGTAAATAAGTAAAGGGGGATAAGGAATCTGGGAAAGAAGAATAAAGAATATTCAAAGGAGAGTAAAACAAAAGAGGAAGAATATGGAGTAAAAGGAGTATTTATGGGACTGAGGATTCTATGTTACATTGTGATGTGTTTTAAGTTCTGTTTTGGAAGCTTTTAAAGAGTTGCTGCTCAGAAGGGGCGAATTAAAAAGTTTACGCACAATGCTAGCCTCCTTGTCTTTAGTAACATCACAATTCTTTATTCAGTCAATCTTTACAACTCATAATTTTCTGTACTGGAGTTGAAATTGTTTAGCTAGAGCCAGTAACAGTAAATAGAGAGCTGTTGCAATAAATCCTTGAATACTTCTAGCTCTGAATCAACCTTTTACCCAAATAGCCTGGAGCCATTAAAGGACATGTCCATTAAGGACGCTTGCACATCTCCAGAAAACCCAGCTATCGCATCCAGGCATACCTTCTGTTTTATGACATTGGTGGCAATAGCTCTGCTAATGCAATCCATAATGTCCAGTTCAACTCAGAGCCATATCTACCGGGTCCAGGCCCTTATGCACTGTCTGGGCTAAAGAGGCCCAGAGGTCCTACGGGACATGCGGCAAGATGTCGCTGACCATTACCCATAGTGCATGGGTAGCCGCCCCAGAAGGCAAGCTATGCTAATGTTTCTGAGGGCCAAACTGTCCGAAAAAATCATTCAGTTTCTGAAGACAATAATTCTTTCAGATTCCCTGGAGGATTTTTCATAAAGAAATCTGGATTTACCTTGTTGAGTCTTGAACAATCAGGCTCTCTGGTGAAGAAGTCCAGGACACTGGGAGCTGGTCTATGTCTCCTAGCCACAGGTCGACTGACTAGTGAGCATGAGCAGGACTTACACCATGTAGCCAGAAAAGCATCAATAAGGGCTTCATTAAAATAGTACCAAGGGCTCAAAGCAAGCTAGCCCAGGTTGAAGAATCTCAGTCAAAACATTTGCTTTCATATATATAGTGAGCAACTGCAACTCTAAAGCCTCAACTGCACTCCTAACAACTACTGCAAATTAAGTGCTTTGTTCTATTGGTGGCCCGTGTGGCGAGTCTAGGAGATGAATGGATCGCCTGTGTATTGAGTGGGGAGGAATCTGACCTCATCCCTGAGAGACACAGGGTGTTTCTTCAGAATAAGAGGCAAAAATATCATCAATCCTCCATTCGAAATGACATCAGGGCAGAGGTAATGGATGGGAAACTAGCTGAACAACCATTATTTGCTCTTTGGTAATTTCCTATCGGGACATAGGCCTGGATTGGGTAGACATCAGTTTGGGGTCAGGCATAGGCTTTGGGACTGGGCCACTTACTGACACTGGTCGAGTCGGTGTCATGCCAGCACAGAAGGAACCGGTGTGGACCATGGCACCATAGTATTAGCCAGAGCCAGTACAGACCTTGCAGACTGGAGACCCTTGTGAATCCGTAGGCCTCAAAGGAGCACCAGGGAGGAGCTGGAATCGCACCAAAGAACTGCAGCATTGCCTCTTTGAAGTCTGCTATTTGCTGTTGGGTTGACGACGGGCTGAGGAATTCTGGGTGTGCCAGGATCAATTGTGGGATTGGTTTAGACTCACCACCTTCAGTAGGAACGCAACTAGAATCCTTTACACCAGTTTGTCTGGACAAAAGGTGATACTGGGAGGCTGGAACGAAAGGGTGAATAGGCTCAATGGACAACTGGGCATTGGTTCAAAAGGGGTACACATCAAAAATGTGAGAACCAAATTTAAATCCCACTGTGGCATCACGAAGGGCTTAGGTGTAAACAGTGTTGCAAAAAATACACCATATCCAGTGGTTTAAATAAGGACGGATGGTTCGGAAAATGTAAAAAGGTTGAAAGGGCTGAGAAGTAATCTTTAAGCTCTTGGTGGGCTAAAAGCAAAGCAAACAAACACATCCAACAGTTTTGCCTGCAATTGGTCCAACTGACGGGCATCGCACCAAGCAACAAACTTTTCTCAGCATTGAGCATACACAAACTTTGTTTAAGGACAAGGCTGCCAAGATGACAACTATCTCTAATGAAGGTGCAGGTTGAGCTGGGTCGGTTGCAGGACCCTGCCCAGCTGTTGCAACAGGATATCCTCTTTAAGTGGCAGCCTGGTCGGAGGGCAGATGCTCAAGTCCAGAAGGTAAGGGTAACACACTCACCTGGCCCAATGCAGTGCCACTAGAATGACTTGGGCCCGGTGGTTCCTGATCTAGTCCAGAACTCAGGGCAGGAGAGGTAGCAGCAAGAAGGCATACAGAAGTCCTTTGCTTCACTCTAAACAGAAAGCGTCTTCAACAGAGAGCCTTCTTGTGAACTCCTGCACACAAAATTGCTGAGATTGCACATTCTCTGTGGTGGCAAAGAGATCGAGCCAGGGTTACCCCACTGTTGCAAGATGAGCTGTCCTTCTTCTAGGTGTAACTGCCATTTGTGATCAGCTAGGCCTTGCCCGCTGGGTTTGCCTGTCCTGGTGTTTAAAGATCCCGGTAGATGGTGCACCACCAAAGAGATCCTCTGATGATTCTACCAGCTCCAAGGGTGGAGAGCCTCTTGGCACAGGGCCCCACCCCGCCCTACTTGTTACAATGCCACATGACGGTGGTGTCGTCTGTGAGAACCTGCACCAGCTGTCACTTGAAGGAGAGGAGGAAAGCCTTTTTAATGCCAATTGAACCACCCGCAACTCCAACATATTTATGTTGAGACGGGTCTCCACCGGATATCAGTCTTCTCATCGGCACCTCTCTCCAAACTCACCAACCTAGTAGCGATACATCCGCCATCGTCAACTCTGGGTGATGCAGCGAGAGGAGTCTCCTGCTGGTCTGATTGAGATCGAGCAGCCACCACTGCAGATCTTTTGCAGTCTCATCCAACACCTGGATAAAATCTGACAGGTTCCCTTGGTGCTAGGCCCACTGAAACTTCAGGTCCCACTGCAAAGCCTGGCATGGGCAGTGAGCAGGATGCAGGCTCAAAAGCCTCAGAGCCATCCTCACTGATGCTCAGGATAGAGGCTCAAATATGAAGATCATAGTTCGAATGTCATGGACGTGTTGGTCAGCAGAAAAGGCTCAAAAGTGCACTGCATCCAGGATGGCTCCAATGAAGGGGAGTCTCTGTGAATGACCCAGGCGTGACTTCGGCAGTTTGACTGAGAACCCCAAAGATGTAAGGAGGTTCACCGTCATCTGGAGGTGGTCCATGACTAACTGTGGTACCCACTTTCAATAGCGAGTCGTCACGGTAGGGGGAAGACTGGTACCCCAACCACTAAAGATGGGCTGCGACCACTGCAATCACCTTTATGAACACCTGAGGGGCACTGGTGAGACCAAACGGAGCACGCAAACTGAATGTGCTTGTGGTCCACCGTGAACAGCAGGCAGCATCTGTGGTCTTGTAGGATGGGGATGTGAAAATAAGCATCCTGAAGGTCCAACGCAACCATACAGTCTCCACAATCCAGGGCACAGAGAACCTGGACCCAGGTGGACATTCTGAATTCGTCCTTGCACAGAAAGACATTGAGAGGACAAAATCTAGGGTAGGACGCAGGTCTCCGTCCTTCTTTGGCACAAGGAAGCAGCAGGAAAAACACCCATTCCTTAATTTTGAGGCCAGAACCCTCTATATGGCATCTTTGGCCAAAAGAGCCTGTACTTCCTGGCATAAAATGGTAGGTGGCATGTTTTGTGGGTCAAAAAGGAACGGCATGGTATAGACCCATTGGAGAAACTAGCAGAACCCATTTGTTGGATGTCATTTTTTGCCATCCCTGCAGGAAGTGTCTGATCCTGCTTCCTAATGAGTAGCTGTGCGGTAGTATGGCGCATTAAAGGGGCTTTGAGGTTGTGACGGGAGAGTCGGAAGACTTTGATGAATGCTAACCCTGGTGGCCAGTTTGTTGGGCCCACAGGTCTGACATCGAAAGTGTTTGGGAAGCCTGTTCGCGCAGAGCAGCCTGACGTTGCCCATACCTCAAGCCCAAGGCATATCCCCGAAAAAGACAAAATTGATGGGAGCAAAGACTGACTGAAGCTGAAAGGCAAAGGACGTGCCATGGCCCATCTCTCCTTAAGACACTCTAGGGCCAAATCCACCTTCTCACCACACAAGCGGGAGTCGTCGAAAGGTATGTCCATCAAAGACACCTGAATGTCTCCTGAAAAGCCAGTGGCCCTCATTCAAGCGTACGTTGAAGCACTGCGTTGGTTCTCATAGCTGTACCTGGACAGTTTACGGTGTCCAGGACCGCATGGATGACAAATTTGACCATTCTGAATAGTTTGGTCTAAAGAAGCTTGCAATTCTTTATGTGCCATAAGCAAGATCTTACCCACCATGTTCCACAGTGAGTGAGGGTAGCGGCCTAATAAACAGTGCACACTGACCAACCGACTAGGCGAGGCTAACTGAGGGGAACATATGCTTTCTGAATGTTCACTTGTTTTGACTGTCTGTCAGGAGACGTGGAATGAAAAGCTTTAGGGCTGACTCTACTGGTGGACACCTGGACCACCAGACTTTCAGGTGTTTGGTACTGTGTGAGCAAATCCAGGTCTGCTAGAGTAGGTCTATGGCAGAGGGCGAGCGGTCGGTTGAGTGTGCGGGCCATAGCATGGTTTAGCCCAGTTTGCCAGCAGCATGTCAGTGAGGGCTTCATTGAAGGGCAACAGGTGTTCGATTGGTGCCCGCTATGCTGTAGAACCTCTGTCAACAGGTTCGTTTTTACCTCCATAGTGGGGAGGTAAAGCTCAAGGACCTCAGCAGCCCTTATTACTGCTATACAAAGTGCTTTGATCAGTTGGTGGGGGGGGGAGAACCATCCAGTATCAGATGACCGCTCTGTAGCTGTCGCTCCCCATATCAGTTCTTATCAGCATCATCAGGGGATGGGGTAAACCCTTCCACTTCCCCACCAGTGTCATCTCCATAAGGTTAGCTCTGGTCAGAGTCCGACCAAAAAAGCTGGTGTAATGTCTGTGTGTGACTGAGCGACAGGGAAATCGTGATTTGGACATGGCCGTGGTCGAGACAATGCTGGCTCAGAGTTTGACACCACAATGGTTTGTGGGTCTTCCTCTGGGCCCAGTGGCATTGGTGCAGGTGGAGACGCTCAAGGAGCCAGTTCAGATTACGACACTGGTCCCGACACCAGCACGGAACTCAAAACAGGTTTAAAGTGCCGAGAATGCAACAAGGGTGAACACATGGCTTCACGAAAGGCCCCTCTCTGCTGTGACGTCGCTGATGGCTCCGGAACTCGGGGTGCATCAGGACCAAAGATGGAATAGGCTCCTCAGTGGAATGGGAGCAAGACTTGGAGGCACAGTAGCACCCTCATGCCTTCTCTGCAGATTTAGAGAGGTGGGAAGGGGCAGAATCCTGCTTGGACTACTTGTGTTTTTTCTTCAACTTACCAGAAGACTGCAACTGCGAGGAAGATCTGTCTCGGGAACGACTTTGGGAGTGGGTCATCAACTTTGACCTGGAGCAGGAATAGCACAGAGCTGTCTGATGTTTCACCTTCTAGACCTTTGCCGCATGCTCAAGGATGGCCTTAGGGTTCATCTGACACACTTGCCGCATTCCTGGAGTTGTGTGAAAAACCTAAACACTAAAGGCACAGCTCGTGGGGATCTGTCACAGACATAAGTTTGCAACAGCCCCTACAAGGTTTGAATCTTGCCATTTTCAGGAGTGACAACCCTTTCACACTGGATTTTATCTCCCCAGAAAATTCTCTTTACAGAGTGAGAAAAGAAGGAGCAGAGCTCGCGATACGGGTCTTCAAGTGCAGAAAAAAATAAACTGGCAACAGTAGGCATGGGTGGTACCTATATGCGGCATTGTTCGTCACCTTTGGAGCAGAATGGCAATGATCAGGAGTTGCCCAATGCCACCTACCAATAAGCAGGGGCAGTGCTTTGTAGTTTGTTATCCAATTTGGGACCAGGGGGAAATTCACAATGCGAGAAATTGTAGAATCTGCAGTTAGAAGTAGCCATCAGAATAGTTCTGCTGTGTTTTTCAGAAGTTTCAAGCATATGTTATCTTGCTACAACTGGTAACGTTTACTTGTACTTCATGCAAGGGCGATTCAAAAATGTTTTATTCTATGTTTATGGCAAAAAATATTAAGTTTTGCAGTCTTCAAGAGGACAGAATGTAGAATACGTTTAATAAGCCTTCAAATCCATGTATCATAAAACTGCACAAACCGTACCATTTGCCATCTCTCAACTTCATATGCCAGCTGCCCACCAGTAGTGATAGACTACTCAATTGTTAAATTCCCTTCCTTTCCCATCTGCAAACAAGTTATGTTGAAAAAGATGATGCTCGAGGATATGGTAGAGGGCACAACCACCAGCAAAACCTCAACCTGTGCACTTGGCCGTTCAATGCGTGCACACCCCTTACACCCCTCACCAATTAACTAACCTTAATGGGCTATCTCACCTGGCACTTACGTACGTCATTCTCCCCCTTTAAATTTCACCAACATGTATGTAACCAACCCCAACAACTACAGGCAAGTCTAAAACATTTCCTTTAGTGCCAGTCACTGAATGTCTGGTCCAAAAACAGAAGTATCCATAAACATCAACACACAAGGTTGATTTGAGTTGTTACAGCCCTGAATCAGGGATTTGCCTCCTGAATGGCAGAGCCAAACCTCAATACTGTGAAAAGGAGGAACAGGTATTGCAAATCTGAAAAGGTACTTACCCAAAAGTGTGGTTGAGATTCCTGCAGACACTACACATGATCAAGTGAGTAGGGTTCAGGGAGTATGAACAATAACTGAGTGAACGAAAAATAAAATAAGGTAAAGGCAGTATACTTACAGCAAGAGAAGAGGTTTGCAGACAAGCATTTTTGATTCTCGGAATTAATGAATTTTTCATTGATGGGTAATCTATGAGATTTGCAAATGTAGGAATAATATTCAGGCAAAGTTCCTACAATTAAAAAAACAGCATAAGTAATTTTAAAACGGATCTTTGAGTAACTGTTGTAGACAAAATCTTCAACAATTGATTTTTCCAATGCACTTTAGGTACTCAGAAATGACTAAAGTACTATATCTTGATTTGGTAATTAAAATGCATGCAAAATGGAGTTTTTGTTTTGTACATCAGTCAGTACTTGCAAAAGGTAGATGTTTATGTCAAACAGTAACAGGCGTTTATATAACTTCCATCTGAGGAAGCCGCAGAGCTACAGAAATTCATGTACTTTGGCAATGTGTGTAAATGGAAGGCATGGGTTCAAGGCATTCAAATGGACTAGTGCAGACTTTCTGACTTGAAGTAGGGACCTTTTAGGTGATGATGTTTTTTTCTTTCCTAGAGAAGCAGACCGTATCTATTCTGGGTGGAATACTGGCTAGAGCAATGAACCAAGTCCATACAAGAATTTGTTATTTCATATAGGTGAATTAGTCTTGAGCATCATGGTGTAATTGAATACCTAGGGAATAGCAATAGAGTGTGGGCTACTTTGGTTTTTTGGAGCAGACAATTCCTACAGTGTGATGGTGGGGTGGTACCCCGCCATTGTCTCAGCTTCCAAATCTCTCAAGGATGGAATGGACAGCAATTGCCATGTCTTGTGAGGGCATTTCAAGAGGTGACAACACAGACACACGTGGGACACACACATGCTGATAACCATAACTGTAGGTGAACGGAGTCTTCACTACCCTGTGAAGCAAGGAGTGTTTGCTAAACTCTTGAAGAAAACAAACTGCCAGCGGAACCAAAGAAGGCAGTTCAATCCCAACAATATGCTGTGGGACCATTTAAGGTACCAGCTATAAATATTTTGAATCATAAAGTAGACAAATAGTAGTCATCTTTCTTAGTGAATGAGGGAAATGTTAGAAGGAAAATGCTACTTACCAGTATGCATCTGTTCTTGGCATGTAGAGCTGTAGATTCGTATACTTGTGCATAGATCGCCATCTGGTGTTGGGCTCAGATGTTTGCTCTTTGTTTTTGTCTTGGAAGAAGTCTTTTGTAGTCACGAGGTAGGTGACTCCTCCTTAGGACGATAGTGCGCATGGGCATCAACTCCATCTCCAGATTGTTTTGCCATGGAGGGTTATGATGGAGTTAGTAAGAAATAGAAAAGGATGTCCATGTGTAATGTATCTAAGTAAGATAGTACTGGAACAGATAGAGGTATCCGAGGAGGCGGGTGGGCGTATACGAATCTACAGCTCTACATGCCAAGAACAGATGCATACTGGTAAGTAGCATTTTCCGTTCGAGGCATATGAGCTGTAGATCGTATACTTGTGCATAGACTATACAGCAGTTACCCCCTTAGCGGTGGCTACCTGTATCTGTTGCAGTGGTTTGAAAAAGTGTTCAGTAATACAGCCTGGCCCACACTAGCTTGTTGTTTGCTTGCACGTCTACACAATAGTGTTTTGTGAACGTGTGAGGTGTAGACCAAGTTGCTGCTTTGCAAATGTCATCTAGGGGAATGTTCCCTAAGAATGCCATAGATGCCCCTAGTTTACGTGTGGAGTGAGCCTTAGGGGGGATGGTTAAGGTGTGTTTGGCTTTAGCATAGCATATTTGGATGCATTTAACAATCCACCTTGCAATCCCTGTTTTTGAGATAGGAGTGCCTTTATGAGGTGGGGAGAAAGCCACAAAAAGTTGTTTAGTCTTTTGAAAGGATTTAGGGCCATATGTATCAAAGTCCCCTTTTGCGATTCTCAAATAGCGAATTTTAGCGAATCGCTATTTGAGAAACGCAAAACCGTATGTAAACAAATATTCGCAAAAAAATAGCGATTCGCTAAAGTTCGCTAAATAAATAGCGAATACCCAAATAGCGTTCATTTAGCATTGAACTTTCGATTTAGTGAATTTCGCAAAAATGAGAAAATCGCAAAATTGAAAAAAATCGCAAAATTGCGAAATTCGTAAACGGCAATTCTGAGACACAGGTGCAGCTTGATGACATCACAACCAGGAAGTGTGACTACCCATGCTGCACCTGAGTTCCAGGAGCAGAGTGAGAGAGCAGGAGTAGAGGCTGAGGCATCACTGCAGTGATACACACATTGGAGAGAGTGGAGACATGGCCAGCAAGGACAAGCAGCAGGGAGACACCCAGAATCAGAAAGCCAAAGTTCACAGAAAGTGAGCAGGAGGCTCTGATACAGGAGATGGTTGTGAGCCATGAGCTCCTGTTCGGCAAGAAGTCCCTGCGTGTGCCAGAGACACGCAAGAGGAGGATATGGGCAGACATCCAGCGCAAAATAAACGCAATTGGCGTCACACATCGCAGCGTCAAAGACCTACAGAAGCGCTGGTATGATATGCGCGCGCTCAAAGGAGAAAGGTTGCTACCAGGCTGGAGGAGGCCAACAAGACCGGTGGGGGACCTCCACTGCCACCGCTTCAACTCCACTCGAGGAAATGGTTGAGGGGACCCTGCTTCCGGAGAGTGCAGTGGGCGTGTCAGACCTGGACAGCTCCGACCACACACAACCAAGACAAGGTAAGAAGCATGCCATCACACCCCTGATACCTCCCTACTACCCCACACACCCAGGAGAGTCCCAGGGGCACAGCAAAACTACAATTCCAGTGCAGGTACACAAGCACACACAGCAATGCATTATGGGAGATGTAGTTACATGCACCTAACAGTGGAGCAATGACACCCAGCCAGGCTCAGACAGTATGTGTGCATCATGAAAGTCAAAATACAGATGGATAGGACCCATGTAACTCCAAACAGTGATATTTAATGCATGACAGATGCAAGGCAGGACAGTAAATTAATGTGTGCATTTATGTCCACAGCACCAGCAGAAACACAGGGAACAATCAGTGGAGGGGAGGATGAATCCCCCAGCCCAGAGGCAACAGGGCAAGAGGAGGAGGAGGAAGAGGAAGACGAGGGCAGCCCAGTTATCCTTCCAAAGCGCCGCAGGCGGATTGCAGATGCCACCATTGCCCCGCTGGGGAGGAAGGCCAGGACACAGATGACGATGTCCAACCAGTCCAGGGACAGTCAGAGCCACAACCCCGTGCACGTGCCGAACCAATCCCACAAATCCCATCCAGGCGCAGGGCACCACGTGCATCCACTAGTGCAGCACTCACAGGGAGACGACACAGTCTTCCAAGGGTTGGAGGGCCACATGTTGGAGGTCCAGCGCCTGCAGGCAAAAAACATAAGGTCAATCCAGAGGCAAATCAGGGTTGGTTTCATGGGCCTGACCGGGTGCCCTGGAGGCACTCTGTGCTGAACTAAGGGCGGACCGTGCTGCTAGGCGCAGGGAGAGGCAGCGCCTCACACCCGCCTAGACCTCTACACCAGGGCGGTAAGCCGCCTCTCCTCAACGACCTCCAGTGCTGTCAAGGCGCAGCATCAGTATGCAGCATGAGGTGTCACACTGCAGCCAGGACGTGGCCAGGGGTCTGGTACAGGTGACATGTGCTGTGGATCAGCTGCGGGCAGCTGCCACTGCTGACCCAGGAGTCCTCACTCCAACAGACGAGGACGCACAATCCAGCAGGAGCAGCATTACACCACCGCCCCCACCGGACAGGCGCCGTAGTGTGCGTCACGGCAGGGCTGCTGAGACAAGCGAAGAGGGCACAGTGCACCCACGGCGAGGGCCTACAGCCCGTCAGCGCCGCAGTTGAGGCGCTCACATATAGGCATGGATATGGGTGCATTAACCCAGTGCACACAGACACTTGGTCAAAGTCAATTTGCACTGTGGATCACACATGTGCGGTACTTTGACAAAACATTGTGTGCCACACAGGCTGTGTGCCGATAAATATCCTGTCCAAAGGAAATTAAACACAGTCCTGTATTAGATCTTTGGCATTGTGTCATCTTTTCTTACCTAGAAATAGTTCTGTGTGATCTCATCTCGCCTCTGGCGCCCAGCAGCTGCACCAATTACTCCGGCCGGCATGCGTCCAGGAGCTGGCCCCTCCTCATCTGATGATTCTGATTCAGTGAGCTCCACTGAGTGTGCCCTTCCTGGTGGCGATGTTGTGCAGCATGGCACACGCTACCACTATCTTGCAACCAGGTCTGGGGGCTGTATTGAAGTGCCCCTCCACTCTTATGTAGGCATCGAAACCGGCTCTTGAGTATCCCGAAGGTCCGCTCAATGGTACATCTGGTTGCTATGTGGGCACTGTTGTACCTCTGCTCCCCAGCATTGGCAGGATTAAGGTAAGGAGTGAGTATGTAGTCCCCGGACCGCATACGCACTGTCACCTGTGGGGCGAGAAAAATTAGGTTGAACACTGTCCTGCCACTGCTATGCATTACTAGTGTGTCCTTCTATCACATGCAATTACCTAGTAGGTATCCCTCACCAAACTCCCCACTTGTGAGTCGGCGGTGTATCCCACTGTGGCAGAAGATGAATGAGTCGTGGGTGCTGCCTGGGTATTTAGCGACGATGTCGGTGATGATGTGCCTGGCATTACACACCACCTGTATGTTCAGGGAATGGTAGGACTTGCGATTCCTGAACACATACTGCGTTCTGGGAGGGGGGATATGGCGACATGGGTCCCATCTATGCATCCAATGACGTGGGGGAATTGTGCAATTTGGTAGAACTCCTGCTTGGTCTGGGCTAGTGCCTGTGGTGTGCTGGGGGAAGTATATGTGGTTATGCAGCCTCTGTACCATGGCATCAAGGAGACGCGTGGAAGAGCGCGACAATGCACTCTGTGAGACCCCTCCTGCTGTGGCTATCACCCCCTGGAAGCTCCCTGACGCCAAGAGGTGGAGTGAGCACAGGACCTGTATGTGGGTGGGGATTGTGTGTGTCCTGCGTGTGGGGTGTTCAAGGATAGGTTTGAGCTCTGCTATTAATTCCAGGATGCTCTCTTCATCCAGCCTGTAGTTTGTATGGATCTCCTCCTCAGTCCGCTGGAGCAGGGTTATCGCGCTCTGAAAGATCCTTTCCTGGCGTCCTCCTTCTCTGTGCAGCAGCTCTCAGTCGCAGCCTCCTGGCTATCACGTACAGCCCTGACATTGTGGCAAACATCAGTTGCATTGTGGGCCTCTTTATATAGGTTGCACCTGGTTACCACCTGCTCAGACTTGGTGGTAATTGCGATTCTCTATTTTGCGAATTTCGTGAATTCGCAAATTGAGAATTATTCATGCATTCCATTTAGCGAATTCGCTAAATCTGGACACAACAATAGCGAATTTCGCTAGGTTTTGATGTATTTAGCGAATTCACAAAATATTCGCAATATGGTATTATTCGCAATTATTTCCAATCGCTATTTATGCGATTCGCACATTGGCTGTCAGGATGTGTCTCATACATAGCGGGGCTCTGTTTTGCGATCGCAAACACCGTTTTTCTGCGATTCGCAGTGTTTGCGATCGCAAAACAGCTTCATACATATGGCCCTTAGTTCTTTCAATGTAGTAAAGTATTGCTCTTTTTACATCTAGTGTGTGAAGAGCCCGTTCTGCTACTGAGTCTGGTAGAGGGAAAAACACTGGGAGCTCTACAGACTGGTTAAGGTGGAAAGCAGAGACGACTTTAGGTAGAAATTTTGGGTTAGCCCTAAGAACCACTTTGTTATGATGGATTTGGAGAAATGGTTCTTGCATGGTTAATGCCTGGAGTTCACTGACTCTTCTGAGAGAGGTGATCGCAACTAGGTAAGCTACTTTCCATGTGAGAAATTGTAATTCGCATTTATGCATAGGTTCAAATGGGGACCCATGGGCCTGTGTAAGTACCACATTTAGGTTCCATACTGGAGAGGGTGGAAGTCTAGGTGGAATTATTCTTTTAAGTCCTTCCATAAATGCCTTGATAGGTGGTACCCTAAATAAAGACAAATGTTGTCTGTTTTGGAGATAGGCTGCTATTGCCGCAAGATGTAGTCAAATGGATGTATACGCTGAGGTTACATTGTTGTAGATGCAAAAGGTAACAGATGATGTCTTGGATAGAAGCATCTAGTGGGTTGATTTTGTTATTTGTACAGTAAATTACAAATCTTTTCCACTTTGCGGCATAGCAAGCTCTAGTGGTAGGACGTCTAGCCTCCTTAATGATGTTCATGCAGTCTGGCGGTAGATTAAGGTAGTCAAACTCTAAGACTTCAGGTGCCAGATCGCAATGTTGAGTTGATTGGGATCTGGATGCCTTATCTCTCCATGGTTCTGAGTGAGAAGCTTGGGTGAGAGGCGTAGCTTTTGATGAGGAACTACTGACAGTTCCAAGAGGGTTGTGAACCATGGCTGCCGGGCCCATGTTGGAGCAACTAGGATCATTGTGAGGGAATGCTGTGAGTTTCCGAACCACTAGGGGAATGAGTGGGAGAGGTGGAAAAGCGTAAGCAAATTTGCCTGACCAGTTCATCCATAGCGCATTGCCTTTGGACAATGGGTGCGGATACCCGGATGCGAAGCTTGGGCACTTTGCGTTTTGGTGTGTGGCGAACAGGTCTATTTCTGGGTGGCCCCACATTTGAAAAAATGGAAGCAGAACTTGAGGATGAAGTTCCCATTCGTGGATCTGCTGTTTTTGGCGACTGAGTAGATCCGCAATTTGACTGTGTACTCCTTGGAGGTGTTCTGCAAGGAGATATATGTTTTGAGGAATGGCCCATCTCCATATGTTTTGAGCTAGGTGTGAAAGCTGGAGAGTGTGTGTGTCCCCCGTTTTTGTATATAATACATTGCTGTCATGTTGTCTGTACGGACTAGGACAGCTTTGCTTACGAGGTGGAGTTGAAAAGATTTTAACGCTAGGAAGATTGCCAACAATTCCAGGTAATTTATGTGGAATTGTTTTTGTTGAGGGGTCCATATGCCCTGAATGGTATGGGTTTGAAGATGAGCTCCCCAGCCGGTGAGCGATGCGTCTGTCGTTGGCACTATCTGTGTAACCGGGTCGAGGAACGGCCGCCCTTTGGAAAGGTTTTGTGTGTTCCACCACTGCAGAGAGCGATGGAGTGCGATGCGTTTACCAACACCAGATCTGTTAGCTGACCTTAAGCCTGGTTCCACTGACGTGCCAAACACTCCTGTAAGGGACGCATTTGGAGTCTTGCATAAGGGACGATGAGAATGCAAGAGGCCATCATCCCGATTAACTGCATGAACACTCGCGCTGGTAGGGAGTGTTGAGGCTGAAATGTTTGTATTAGAGCTTGTATGGCACTTATCCTGACTGGGTTGCGGTATGCTAGAGCTCTTGAAGTGTCTATTGTAGCCCTGCCCTAGATATTGTTGTATGTTGGACGGTTGGAGGTGGGATTTGGTGAGATTTACCGTGAATCCCAAGTGGTGGAAGCAGTTGCATTTTTTGTGTGTGTGTTGCACACAGCTGCTGTGTGACTTGGCTTTTATGAGCCAGTCGTCTAGATAAGGAAAACATGAATGTGCTGTCTTCTTAAGTGGGCTGCAACTACTGCAAGACACTTGGTGAAGACTCTGGGTGCTGTAGTCACCCCGAATGGGAGGACCTTGAACTGGTAGTGTTGGCCATGTACCACGAACCTGAGATATTTCCTGTGAGCGGGGTGAAGGGGAATATAAAAGTAGGCGTCCTTTAATCCAGAGTGGAGAGAAAGTCGCCCTGTTGAAGTAGTGGGAGCACCTGTTGAAGAGTGACCATGTGGAAGTGGTCCGACTGAATGTAGAGGTTTAGCGGTCTGAGGTCCAATATGGGCCTGAGAGAGCCGTCCTTTTTTGGGATTAGAAAATAGAGGGAGTAAACCCGTGTCTTGGTGAGGCAAGGGGAC
Source organism: Calotriton arnoldi (assembly GCA_963921515.1). Taxonomy (NCBI): domain Eukaryota; kingdom Metazoa; phylum Chordata; class Amphibia; order Caudata; family Salamandridae; genus Calotriton; species Calotriton arnoldi. The sequence continues at coordinate 1,005,992 of CAWUFW010003061.1, read as the reverse complement.
TGGTTCTATTGCATGTTTTTGTAATAGAGAGAGAACCTCCTGTTTGAGAAGTGTTAGATGTTCCGTGGACATTGGACGTTGTCTGGGAGGAATGTTTGGGGGGGTAGAGGTGAGTTCCAGGCAGTAACTATACTGGATAATTTGTCTTACCCACTTGTCTGTTATGATTGAATTACAGACAGGTAGGAACTGTGATAGACGTCCCCCGACAGGAGTGGAATGATCGGGGGTAGTGGAGGGAAGTCACTGTTTGTTGGTAGGGGAAGTGCGGGTAGAGTTTCCCCTGCCTCTTCCTCTATTGTTATTCCCTCGGTATCCTCCCCGAAAATATCCTTTGGATGAGGAGGATTGAGTGGGGTTTTTATAAGACGAGGAGGTGTTTTCTGATGCAGCAGTCTTTGAGCCACCCCTATAAAAGGAGCGACGAAAAGAACCTCTATTAGAGGGTCGTTGTAATGCCCCCATGGCTTTAGCAGCGTCGGTGTCTTTCTTCATTTTTTCCAATGAAGAATCGACTGTGGGGCCAAAAAGGTGTTCTTGATCATATGATTGATTAAGAAGTGCTGATTGTACTTCTTGTTTGAATCCTGAGATTCGAAGCCAAGCGTGTCGGCGTAGCAAAACACTGGTGTTAATGGCACGCGAGGCTGTATCAGCTGCATCAAGGGCACATTTGATGGAAGTGTTTGTGATAAGTTTACCCTCTTGAATGAGGTCGTGAGCTTTATCCTTGTATTGGTCTGGTAAGTGTGGCATTAGTTTTTCTAGCTCGTCATATTGAGCTCTATCGTACCGCGCCAGGAGAGCTTGTGCATTGGCAATGCGCCAATGATTGGCAGCTTGAGATGCGATTCTCTTGCCTGATGCATCTATAAGTTTTGATTCCTTGTCAGGCGGAGGGGCGTCAACTGTTGTCTGAGAATTTGCCTTTTTCCGTGCATTTGAAACAACAAGCGAATCTAAAGGTACCTGACCCCTGATGTAAATTGGGTCTGTAGGAGCGGCTTTATATTTTTTGTCTACCCTTGGCGCAAGTATTCTACCTCTAACAGGGTCTTTGAATACCTCATTGGCGTGTTTTATCATACCTTTGAGCATGGGCAGAGTGTTTGTGATTTTTTGTGAGAGAGCGAAAGTTTCCACTAAAAAATCCTCTTCCAAGGGATCAGTATGTAATTCCACTCATGGTACTGAGCAGCTCTATTACTGAGCTGTGCGAAACTAATATTGTCATCGGGTGGTGATGGTTTGGAGGGATATAGATCAGGGTCATTAGTATGATCCGGGTCTTTATCATAATCATCCCAGGGGTCTGGTTCTTGTGGAATGTTGTCCTGATTATCATTCCCATCCCCATCCCCATCCCCGTCTTCATCTCCATCCCCATCCCCATCATTATCATCCTGTGGCCCAGGTGAAAAACATGGTGGTGGGGAATTTGCTGGTGAAATTAGCAGATGTGGGTTAAAAGGTGGAGGAGAGGGAGGTATGTAAGGGGGAGAGGGGTTAGTACCCATGTCTTTTTTCTTAAGAGGTATGTGGTAGTCTTCAGGGAGGCCCAGCTTCCGTTTTTGGGAAGTGTTGCTCGAAGTTTCCCAGTGTCTGGGTCAATATGCAACTGTTTTTGCTTCGGATCCAAAGACTCTTGTGGAGGAAGTTCTTTGGATGGAGTCTGTTTAGGAGGGCTCCCGTGTTTTTTAGGGTCGGTGCCCTTCGGTGCGGGCTGTTTTGGCTCCGAAGGCTTGGTTTTTCCCTGTTTCGGATCCGAAGGCTTTCCTTTTGGTTTCGGTTCTGAAATTTTTTCTTTAACTGGTTTTGGCTCCGATGCTTTCGGTTTAGCCAGTGTTGGTTCCGAAGCTTTCTGTCTCGGTGGTATAGGCTCAAAGTCTTTGGTTTATGTAATCTTCGGTGCCGAAGATGTCTTCGGTGCCGACAGCGGAGCGTCAGACTTAGCCTTGTGTTTCGGTGCCGAAGATGTGGGTTCGACACCTGCACGAGGTTGGCTCGATCCCGAGCCAGAAGGCTTATCTTTATGTTTCATAGCCGGGCTCGAAGGCGGGGCGTCTGAAATAGTATCACGTTGTCGACCTGAGCCCGAAGGCGAAGGTGTAACCGGAGTCTTTGGTGTTTTTGTGGGCAGTTGGGGCTAGTTACTCACAGTTCGTTGAGCCGGAGTGATGTTCGAGTCCTCTTCCATTTCGGAGTCAACGGCTTCAGACACAGAAATGTGTCCTTCGTCTTCTTCGGCGCCGGGTTGGAATTCCGATTCTTCTCCGAAGATATCTGGCACCGGACTAGTGTCGCGTCTCTACTCGTGACGTCAAGCCGGACGGTCACGAATCGTTTTCTTCGATTGGAATGATCGACAGGTCTCGCAGCAGGTTTCTTCGTGCTCCGGGGAGAGGCAGAGGTTACAGACCTCGTGCATGGACTGCTGGCGTGATCGGCGCGGGTAGGCCTCACAGCCCTGCGTCGAAGCGTCGATCAAAGTAGTTGGATTTTTACGATGCACGTCGAAAGGGAAATCGCGATCAAAAACAAAACCGTCGAGTGGTAAGGATTGCGCGTCGAAAAGGTTCGAAGACGATCCCGAACCGGAGCGGCGCAATACACATCCGAACCCGATGGCGGAAAAAAACTATCTGGAGATGGAGTCGATGCCCATGCGCACTACCGTCCTAAGGAGGAGTCACCTACCTCGTGACTACAAAAGACTTCATCCAAGACAAAAACAAAGTGCAAACATCCGAGCCCAACACCAGATGGCGATCTATGCACAAGTATAAGATCTACAGCTCATATGCCTCGAACAGACAGTTTCACAATAACTGCCTGATGTGAAGCACAGACAATTGACACCAATATGTCACTCTGCTGAAAAATCAACCAGGTTGACTTCAACTTGGAAACACATATTGATAAAGTAACCTGACGATAAGTCCAGCTGTCAAAACCTTTTAAATTTGATTACATTAGGGAAAACAATACAACAGACTAAACATCTCAGAACTGGAGCAAAAATAAGTAAATACAAATCTCTAAAATACCAATAAAAGAACAATATCTAACACGTGTCTTGTTTGCAGGAATTAGCACATTGTGCATGTCTATTTTCATATTTGTTACTCTACAAAAGTCAACCCATTGGCTTTGTCAATGCTTGCCATCCACCACAAGTTGTTTTAAGTTGTCCCTTTTGAATTAATTACAAGTGCTTTAAGAGTCTGTCACAAAGGGGCTGACCGTTAAACCATTACTAGCTGTCCCTCGAGAGTCAGGCACAAGATGCTGCTGCTGAGGTACATTAGGCCAGTGGTTTTTAACCTTTTCACTTCAGAGGACCCCACTTAATCATTACTGGGACCCGGGGACTCCTACTTAATCATTATCAGAATCTGGTGACCCCCCACTGAGTCATCACTGGAAGCCGGGGACCTCGGCCTAAGCATTTCCAATGATTGGAACTGCAAAACAATATACAAAAAATACAGAAGCAAGCATTCATCAAACAAATACACATATGATGAAATATTTTATTTAATTCACATACAAATGAGAAAATAATCGAAATTTTAATAGGAAGGTTGGAGCTTTCTCTAAATTCAATTGAGGCCACTCATTGTCTATATTATATTATGTTTGATGCACTTGCACTGCTCCCAAGAATCAATCTGAGGATATTAACTTAGTTTTTAGGCTCTAATTTCTTCACATTTACAGAATGTTAAAAATTTCATTTGTACATTTTGCGTCTTTATTTATATACACTTCATAAATCCATTAATATTAGAGAATTTTCTAGGCAATCACAGACCCCATGAGTATGCTTTATGGACCATCAGGGGTCCCCAGACCACAGGTTAAGAGCCACTGCATTAGGCCATTAATAGACCTAAAAAATGCATTCACCACAGTCCCTTCAATTTTAGGACACTAGAGAATAACAAACCGACCTAAACCCACTGCAATGTCTACATTGTTTTGAAAACGGAATGGAACAATGCCCCAAAAAAACTCAACTGCGTTTTAGTTTTGAGAATTGCAGATAAGAGAGAGGGTGTTGGTTGAACATACATTTAGATATTCACTTTTGTTAGTCAAATGACGTGCTTGTTCTCTAGGAGATCAATACATATTCAAATACTGGGTTATGCTGTGATTAGTTACTATGACTGCTTGGAGTGCATGTCCTGCATGTTCTCTTGGAGAAGCAGTTGAGGAAACCCTGATATAAGTATTACTAGTTGCTTGTAGTTAAAAAGTGCCTTATTCTTTATATTTAGCAACCTGTCTATAAGGTGTTTGTTGAAGGAGCACACATGAGGAGAGGTCACACAAAAAATGCGAAAAGAGGCATCTACATGCAATGATGAGTAGCTGCAATCAAGCTCGTTGATATCAAGATTGATGGTATGAGCAGCCACAAGTGAACTTGGTGACACCAACATTTATGGAATATTTAGTGACAGTATGGTTGGAGGTGAAGATTTTGCCTCCCACACTCCGACACCCGACCAAATAATGGCAGGTTCAAAGTGTTCTATTGGAAGACTTTGTAGAAGGTGATCCACTGTCCGGTTTGTCCAGTGGTTCCAAGGTTTATGAAAGCTCAAGCTGGAAAACAGATGAATTACCGCCAATGACCATGTTACAAAATATAAAAACGTCTGTAAACAAAAGCTGTAAACCTTAAAAGCTAACTGTTGGCTAATGTTTAGAATCGGATTATGTATGCTTACATTCTATTGTTTTCACAATTAGTGTAGGTGAATTTAAAAAGTGGTGAATGTTTTGTAGAAGTAAAACCAAATAAAGTAAAAAATACCCCATTGATATACCTGAATCTGAATTGAAGGTGCTTCCAAAGCTCTATATACCATCGGTAGAACATCATTTTTAATTTCATCTGAAGGAGTTTTGGTTAGCAGTAAGTCCATTTTTTGAAGAAAAATCAAAAGAATCTAAATATAAATAAAATGAATATCAGCACACGTTCTATTCTTTCAAGACTGTATATAATATTTTAATGTTTATCTTTCATATAACTTTCACTATTGAAGCTTTGCGGAGCATCAATTTGGACTTACCATGTTGCTAGCCTGGAAGCATGAAAGATGGAAAACAAAATAAATTGAAGACAATTTCACATAAATTCTAATAAACTGCAATCATCTTACAGGAAAGACAATGTTTATCAATACATATGATTCATAGTAAAAACCGCGCCAATTACATCACAAAAAGATATAGACCAACCCAACCGTCCCCTCCCATTTGCCCCCACACCGAGAATACCATCTCATGAACAAGTCTATGTGAAATAAGACCGATGCAGTTTTCATCAGTGCCAGTATAGAAAATCAATCAAGAAAACATCAGTGCAACTTAATTTTCCATAAAACGTAGGCCCCTTTCAAGAGTAGTTTAAATACAAAATGCTGCAGCACAGTAAGTAGAAAATTTAAATACAGATATAGATGCATACACTCAAGGAGGGATCAAATGAACAAGCATTTGCAATGCAATCGGTCTCGCCTTTGGGACCTTATATGTATTTAGCTATGCAGCACATTAGCCTGGGTGCAAAAACATCTACTGTTCTTTAACATGGAGGGAAAGTAAGCACCAAACTGCGTGACACGCCAGGTATGGGAACACATGGAGAGAAATATTGCCTTTCAGCGGGAAATGGTATAGTCCAAAGCTCTGTTTTTAATATAAAATCAGGGCCTTCAGTGGTCATATCACTGAAAATACAAGAATTGAACAAAATATTATTGTCCACGGGTGCTCGTGGAAGACAATTTCTATGGACTGGAATCTAGAGAATGCTAAAGTGATTCTGGTATTTTACAGACCTCTGCTGGTCGTTTTCTATCAAGACAGTTAAATAGAGGCAGTTGAACAAGCAGAAAGCAATTCTGGTATTTTACTGACCTCTACTGGTCGTTTTCTATCAAGACAGTTAAATAGAGGCAGTTGAACAGAAAAAAAAAGTCCCTAAATGGAAGCAGACAAGTCCTAGGGCTGATCTCCAGAGCCCACAAAGTACATCACATATATACTAAAATATATACAAAAGGTCTCGAATGCTCGACCTGAAATGTGAATCTTTAACACAAGTTAGTTAGTACGGTAAATTGTCCAAGTTGCTTTCATCTTTAACTTATGGTTTGGAGGCTTCCCCACTTACGGTTGCCTGCACCTTTGAGGTGAAATCGTGCTCAGCATGCAGAAAAATGTTTAACCAGCCTAGGAGCTCAAGTCAGTATCACATTCAACTGGGAGTTTGGTCTCATTAGGCAGGCCTTGGAATGTAGTTTGTAAAACTTTGCTATTGTATCAAGAGCAGAGAACCAGATACAAAGAAAGGCTGTTTATGGACAATTCTTTCTAACAAACACATCCAACATGAATTTCCCAGCATAATACTTAAATACAGCCCACAAAGAATGGGAAATACTTCAATATTGGCGAAATATGACAACAATTTATATTTTCATACTGCATATTAATCTCAGTTGAACGTGAAATCGAGGGACTTAGACAATGAATTTCAAAAGAAAAAACAGGGTCGTTGGGTTGCTCAATCATATGTCATTTAAGAGGAGCAATCATACCTGTGGCTTCTCCCATTTAGAGCTAAGCAAAAGTGCAATTCCTTTAAATCTTACAGTGGCAAGTGCAGGTTTTGCTATTACAAGAATGGATCTTTGATTCGCAATTCAGGTGTTGTTAAGGCCATTTACTGCAAAGCAAACAACTACTTGAAGCCCACCTTTTAAAAGCTGGGGTATGGAACTGCAGAGATGCTTTTTATTTTTGTTTAAGTGGTAATAAATCAATAATTTTATTCAGTGCTGAACAGTTCTTTCACCTCATTTCCATTTCCTTAGCAAAACATGAAATGGTATAGTTGGCTACTCAAATACGCACAAAATGTTTAATAATACATTTATTTAATGCACAAAGTCGGTTTCCTTGATTTGTTCTTTTTTTTCTTTACTTTCTACACGTTTTAATTTTGTTGACAGATGCTAGGTGTATTTATATAGTTTTCTTGTATTCTGGACATCTTGGGGAAGGAAAAACGTTACTTACCTGTAACTGTAGTTCCCCAGTATTGAAATCTTTCATAGATTCACATGTTTGAATCATTCCCCGTTGTTGGAGTGGGAGTCCAACAGTATAATTACAAAGCAGTAATGTGCTATACGTACGTCAAACGGGTTGTAAAGCAACATATTTAGTAACCAATTCACATTGTTTAAAAAGAACTAACTTCAGCCAATCGAACTTCTCCACCCTGTTGACCACTCTCCTTATGGGCTACCATAGTTCATATTTTAAGCACAAGTGTTTATAATAACTTACTAGAAGGGAATGAATGGTAAGCCTCTTAGGGGAGGAGGATGGGTCGCATGTGAATCTGTGAAAGATGCCAATACAGGAGAACTACATGTTACAGGTAACTTTTTTCCTTCTCCAGTATTGGATCTTTCATAAATTCACATGCTTGAATCAGAATAGTAAGCAGTTGATAAGACACACATAAATATTTTCTAGATGCATTGAAAAGTGGATGGTGGGTAGATATAAAATAATATACATTTTCTATATGGCTCACCTTACTGGAACACATTCTTTAAGACTGCTTGGCCCACAGACGAGTCATTTTACATTGTTGAATCCAAACAGTAATGCTGGGTGAATGTGTGTCTATTTTTGAAAGTTGCTGCTCTACAGATGTCTTGTACAGACACACCAACAAAAAGAGCTGTCAACGTAGGGGAGAGGATGTACCCATAGGGCTAGAGCGGTCGACCTCGGAGCTGGGGAACCGGGTTCGAGTCTCGGCAACGACACTCAACATCCTGTGACTCTGGGCAAATCACTTAATCTCCCTGTGCCTAACAAAAATGAATGTGTCCTTCTGTAACGAAACTGGTGCTCATGTAAAGCGCTCTGATACCCGATGCCTCGGGTCTAGTTCGCGCTATATAAAACTCTTTAAAAAAACAAAACAATTGTAGACATACTCCTGGTCGAATGTGCGCTTACTGATCCAGCCAAAGGTCTACCTGCTTTATTATGGCAAAAGTCTATGGCTGATGACATCCAGCACGCTATGCTATGTTTTGAGATGGCCAGGCCCTTATGAGGGTTGCCTTATGCTATCAATAATTGGTCCGTTCTCCTGAAGGTGCTGGACTGTCGATATAGAATTTTATGTATAGCTTAACATCTAGAGTATATGGCGTTCTCTCCGCTATTTCCTTGGGGTTTTGGAAGAATGTATTTAATACTACGGGTTCATTCAGATGGAATTGTGACAGTCCTGTAGGAATAAAATGAGGAATTGTCCTTAGAATTATTCAATTGTCCCTAAACTGCACATAAGGATACTTGATGGTGAAAGCTTGTATCTCACTAACTCTTCTTTTCCGAAGTGAGTGCCAGGAGCAAGGCTAACTTCCACGAAACATAATTAAGGTCAGCTTTATGATTAGGTTAGAAGGGCTCCTCATTAGATGTGAAAGGACTCTATTGAGTTGCCAAGGAACTGGAGGGTTCTTCAAAGAAGGGTAAACCCTGAAAAGTCCTTTTAAGAATTTCGGTATAATTCTATTTGACCACAAAGAAGATTTGTTCAGAGGATCTCCTATAATGAGATATGGCTGTCAAAAGGACCTTAATCAAAGAGTGGGACAGGCTAGATTTTGGTAGATATTATAGATATGGTAATATCTACTGAGGTTGCGTTTAGAGTGGATGAACTTTGTTGTCCACACACTATAAACAAAATCGTTTCCACTTGTATTGATAGGTTGCATTAGTTGAGTCCGCTCTGGCTTTAGCTAGAATTTGTCTACACACCTGTAGAATGTTTGATGTGAGTATTTGCTGAATTCAGGAGCCAGGCCGACAAGTTCAAGGGTTTCGGATCCGGATGAAGCACCTGATTGTTGTAAATTGAGAGAAGAGTGGGGATTGGTGTTAAGTTTCAATCTTTCACCTCCGACAGGAGAAGTAACTCAGTGAACCAGTATTGCCAGGGACATCTTGGGCTATCAAAATTATTCTGCATGGTTCTCTCTTTATCTTGTGCAAGACTTTGAGAATTAAAGATATTGGAGGGAAAGCGTAGGCAAATATTCCTGTCCATGCTATTGAAAAAGAAATCCCCCATGATTGTGGTTGGTGGTGCCAACTTGCGAAGAACTGATACTTCCAGTTCTGGGCTGTAGCGAAAGAGTTCAAGATTCGGCTTTCCCCATCTTGCTGAGAACATTTTGGTTGAGCTTCCAGTCGTGGCAAGAATTTGTCATTCTGCTCAACATATCCCCCCACTGATTGTGATTGCCGGGGACATGTACTGCTGTCAAGTGAACTTGATGCTTAAATGCTTATTGCCAAATCCTTTGTGCTTCGAGATAAGGGGTGAGATCTTGTTCCCTCTTGCTTGTTTATGTAGTGCATTGATGTAGAGTTGTCCAACCGTATCAGGACTGACGACCTGGCTACTCTTAAAAAAAAAAAAAAGCCTAAAGGCTTAATGCTATTGCTCTTAATTCTAGTAGATTGATGTGAAGGGCTTTTGTCTTGAGCAGTCCATTTTCTGCTGATCTCCAGGTCCTGTAAATGAGCTTCCCAACCCTCTAGGGAAGCGTCTGTTATCACTAATTGTGGTATTTGGGCTAAGAACGTAAATCCTGTTGATAAGTTTGACTCTTGCATCCACCACAGGAGAAGAGCTTTCGTTTCTGAGGTGGCATTTATCATTTCGCCGAAGGAACCTTCAGTTTGAAGCCATTGTTTGTCTAACTCATCCCTACCCTCATCCGTAGGCGGCAGAGAAGAATCAAGGGGATGCACAATGACATCATTCCCACCAAAAATCTATAAAGTCGTACTAAAACCAACTTTATTTGTATGAATTTGCTTGCTAATTGTATCAATTTGCAGTGCCTGTCTACTGTTGGATATTCTTTGTCCTTTATGGTGTCTAGATCTGCTCCTAGAAAAGTAATGTTTTGTGATGGATAGAGGGAAGACTTCCGAGTGTTTAAGGTGAGGTCCAACTAGCTAAATGTTTATAAGAAGGCTTCGGTTGACCTTTTTGCGGCCCAAGAAGACTGAGCCTTTATGAGCCAGTCTTCAAGGTAAGGAAACACTTGATGGCCCTTTTGTCTTAATAGGCTGTTACTGGAGCTAGGCATTTTGTGACGATTCGAGAAGCTGATTTCAGGCCAAAGGGGAGAACTTTGAATTGGTAATGGCTGCCGGCCACTTGGAATCTGAGGAACAGCCCATGAATTGGATGTATGGGGATATGAAAACAGGCATCTTGGAGATCTAATTTTGTCATATAATCTCCATGAGTAAGGAGCTGTAAGATCTCCTGCAACGTGGCCATACGAAAAGACTACTTTTTGAGGTATTTGTTCAATTCACCAATATAGTTCTCTATTCTCCAGACTTTTTTCTTACCAGGAAAAAACACAAATGGAAAACTAAATTTCTCTTAGAAAATTGAACTTTTTCTATAGCTCCTTTGCTCAGCATTTGGTTGCCTTTGAGGAGCAGTATGAGGAGGGTTTTGTATAAACTCTCGTGTGACCGAAGCATACTGGGTCTAAGACCCAACGGTCTGTTGTAATCAGATTTCAATTTGAGTAGTATTTAGTTATCTGTCCTCCTACTGACTTGTTTCAATGGATTGTGACTGGCACTTGAGCCACGTCATCGTCTTTTATTCGAGTCCTTGGCTTAAGGTCTTTGCTTTCTTCACAGCGGTTCTTTGTGTAAGTCGATGAGGGAGGGGGACGATATTGCTGTTGTTGTTAATGTGGATACTGCTGTTGATAAAAGTTGCTGGTGAAACTGATACGGCTGATAGCTGTAAGACTGAAATCCTCCTCTATAGGAAAATTGTCCTCAACCTCAGATCAGTATCTGCTTTAATTGTTTGAAGTGCATCATCGACGTGTTTTCCGAAGAGTACCGCTCCGTCATAAGGCATATCAAGAATGTTGCTTTGGACCTCAGGTCTAAAAGATGTCGATTTCAGCCATCCCTGTCTTCGGAAAACAGCTGCTCCTGCTAGTCGAAATAAGTCTGTAGATGCGATGTCTAAGGCACAGTCAATTTCTGAAGATGCTTTTTCTCCTTCCATGAGAATTGTCCTTATCTTCTGGCAAGAATTCAATAAACGCGCCTATGTCTGACAATATTTATTGATCGTAGCGTCAGAGAATGGCCAAAGCGTTAGCTGTTCGTAGCGTCAGAGAATGGCTAAAGCGTTAGCTGCTCGCACTGTGGTTGATGCTATGGTTAAAAACCTCTTGCCTATATTATCGAGACCTTTCCGTTCCCGATCAGGAGAAGTAGTGCACGGTGCAGATGGATTTCTGGAACAGCATTGGGCTGCTTGTGACTACAAAATCTGCTTAAGGATGACCAATAAGACAAGTTGCAGCGTTGTCTGGTGCTTTATATTTTTTGTCAAGACAAGGGATGATTGCTGACACAGTCGCTTGGTTTTTCATTACTTTAATTTCCCTCTTTGATGTTTTCAAGAATGACTCTCGTATCTCTCTCTCGTGAGATCTTTTGGAGGATTCTGAGGTAGTCTCACTTTCTGCACCCGATATTGGTGTGTCCTTGAGCTTTTGAAGCCACAGCAATAGCCTACCTTCTCTGTCTTTTAAAGTCTTTGAGGAGAAAAGGCTCTTTTTTGTAGTCTCTGACATAGTGGTCAGTCAGAATCTCTCTTGTCAAAGTTTGAGAGAGAGAATTTTCCCAATATTACATGCTGTACGATTTCAATCGTTGCAAATTAAACTCTTTTCTGAAGAAAATTGAAGAGAGCTCAAGGAGACTCCCATCACACAACATGCGGTTGAAAATCTGAAATATGGTAGCCCCAGAGGGGAGTGGTTTACAGGGTGCTGTAGCCTGATTGGCTGAAGTTTAGTTATTTGAAAAAAATGTGAATTGGTTAATGCACAAGTTACTAACTTGTGTAACGATATATCTGTAAGAGACAGTAGTTAGTGACAGATTCCTTACCTTAGAATATCCCCAGGCGTCAGGCTGGATCCGGAAAGTTTTTGCGTAGCAGTACCCTTGCGCGTCGGTAGGCGGCGTCGGTAGGCTCCGCGTCCGTCGTCGGCGTCGTGATCGCCGGGATGACGTCGCGGGCAGTACTTAGAACGCCGCCCCTGCGCGCTGACGTCAGTTCTGTACACGACTTTCCGCGCCAGGAACGCAGAGCCATGCAAGAAGCTGACATAGGTGTCTGAAAAATACTAGGGCCCTGAAAGGGATGTCCTTAACCCTAGAAATCAGTTCGCAGAACGGGAGGATGGGTGGGGCGTAGGAATCTGTCACTAACTACTGTCTCTTACAGATATATCGTTACACAAGTTAGTAACTTGTGCATCTGAAAGAGACACGTTAGTGACAGATTCCTTACCTTAGAATAGATACCCCAGCAATACCAACCCCGGTGGTGGGTCTGCGAACAAAGATCAGACAAGGAAGTCCTGGAGGACAGAACGGCCAAAGAAGCCGTCCCTCCGGACCTGACTGTCAAGGCAGTAATGCTTTGTAAACGTGTGCAGCGAGGCCCACGTAGCTGCCTGACAAATAACCGGCAGCGGAACACCGCGGCCCAAAGCCGTGGTAGCAGCCATTGCCCTGGTGGAATGGGCCCGCAGCCCAACAGGAGGCTCCTTCTTAGCCAAAGAATAGCAGGTCTTGATGCACAAGGTAACCCAGCGGGAGATGGTCCTCTTGTGCACCGCCCGACCTTTTTTGGCGCCCACGTAGCCAACAAAGATCTGGTCATCCACCCGGAAGTGTTTTGTGCGGTCAATATAGAAGGAGAGCGCACGTTTTGGTCCAGACGGTGGAGCCTCTCTTCCTCTTTGGAAGGATGCGGAGGCGGAAAGAAGGTGGGCAAAGTGATGGTCTGCCCAATATGGAAAGCAGTAACCACCTTTGGCAAGAAGGACGGGCGCGTCCGAAGAACAACCTTGTCCGGATGAACAGACAGAAAGGGAGGTTTGCAAGATAGAGCCTGGAGCTCACTCACTCCGCCGAGCGGAGGTGATGGCCACCAGAAAGGCTGTCTTCAGAGTCAGAAGACGAAGAGGACAGTTATGTAGAGGCTCAAAGGGAGCGCACATTAAAAGGTAAGAACCAAGTTCAAGTCCCACTGAGGCATCACAAACGGAACAGGAGGGAAGAGGTGAGTAATGCTCTTTAAGAACCTGTTAACAACAGGGGACTTGAAAAGGGAGGGCTGATCAGGAAGCCTGAGGAAGGCCGAGATAGCACAAAGATAACCCTTGATGGTACCCAGGGCAGAACCCTGTTGGGCCAGAGAAAGAAGGAACAGAAGGACCTCAGAAAGAGGGGCAGAGAGGGGATTCACAGCCTTTGCTGTGCACCATGCCACAAATTTGTTCCACCTGCAGGCGTATACCACCTTAGTGGAGGGACGCCTGGCTGCCAGAATCACATCACAAACTTCGGGAGGCAAGTCGAAAGGAATCAACTGCCGCCGCTCAATCTCCACGCAAGCAGGTGTAGACTGGACAGGTTCGGGTGGAGGACCGCCCCCTGCTGCTGCGGACAGAAGATCCTCCCGAAGAGGCAGACGGATCGGGGGATCTACGCTCATATTGAGTAGCTCGGGATACCAAACTCTTCGAGCCCAGTCCGGAGCCACAAGAATGACTTGGGCCCGGTCGTGCCGAATCTTCTTCAACACTCTGGGTAGAAGTGGTATAGGCGGAAAGGCGTACAACAGACCGCAACTCCACTCGTGACGAAAAGCGTCTCCGAGCGAGTGCCGCCTTGGAAATTCCAACGCGCAGAACTGATGACATTGCGCGTTCTCTTCGGTGGCGACTAGATCTAACCAAGGCTCTCCCCATTGTAGAAAGAGTCCTTGCGCCACTTCCGAGTGAAGACGCCATTCGTGATCCATCATGCACCTGCGGCTGAGTTCGTCCGCCCTGGCGTTCAGGGAACCTGCCAGGTGTTGAACCATCAGGAACATGCCCTGATGTTCCAGCCATGTCCAGAGGCGCAGAGCCTCCTGACAAAGGGTCCAAGACCCCACCCCGCCCTGTTTGTTGCAGTACCACATGGCGGTGGTGTTGTCTGTGAACACCTGCACTACCTTCCCTTTGACAGAGGGAAGGAATGCCTTGAGTGCAAGTCGGATCGCCCGGAGCTCCAGAAGGTTGATATGGAGCCGGGACTCCGCCGGAGACCAGAAGGCCTCTGATCTCCGCCTCTCCCATGTGACCGCCCCATCCCAGAAGGGACGCGTCCGTCACAACTGTGTGCTCTGGCTGGGGAAGGGAGAGGGATCTGCCCATGACCCATTGCCGGTTCGAGAGCCACCACTGCAACTGTCTTGCAGTCCCCTCCGAGATCTGGACGTGATCGGACAGGTTGCCCTGGTGCTGCGCCCACTGGAACTTCAGGTCCCACTGCAGAGCCTGCATATGCCATCTGGCATGATTGACCAGCAGGATGCAGGAGGCCATGAGGCCCAGCTGCCTCAGGGTCATCCGTACCGAAACCCAGGATAAAGGCTGAAAGATTGGAATCATAGCCTGAATATCCCGGACTCGCCGTTCGGGAGGATAGGCCCGAAACTGCGTCGTGTCCAGAACCGCTCCGATGAAAAGGAGCTGTGGAGAAGGAATCAGATGCGACTTTGGCACATTGATGGAGAACCCCAGCGAGTGCAGGAGTTCGGCCGTAGTCTGGAGGTGGAGACGACTGCCTGGGACGAGCCCGCCTTCAGCAGCCAGTCGTCGAGGTAGGGGAAGACTGAAACCCCTGCCCGGTGCAGATGAGCTGCGACCACCGCCATCACTTTCGTGAACACCCGAGGGGCACTGGTAAGGCCAAAGGGGAGCACGGTGAACTGAAAATGCTCGGGGCCTACCGTGAACCGAAGGTAACGCCGGTGGGCCGGCAGGACGGGGATGTGGAAATATGCGTCCTGCAAGTCCAACGCTACCAACCAGTCTCCAGGGTCGAGGGCAGTCAAGACCTGAGCTAGGGTGAGCATCTTGAACTTCTCCTTCCGGAGGAAGCGATTGACGTTCCGGAGGTCCAAGATAGGACGCATGTCCTCCTTGTCCTTTTTGGGCACCAGAAAGTAGTGGGAGTAGCAACCACGCCCTACTTCTGGGGTCGGAACACGCTCGATGGCCCTCTTGGTCAAGAGGGCCGTGACTTCCTTCTGTAGAAGCACCAAGTGATCCCCTGACATGCGGTGGAATTGAGGTGGCATGGCTGGGGGGTGGTCTCGAAGGGGAGGGAGTAGCCCCTTCGGACAATGTCCAAGACCCACCTGTCCGAGGTGATGGTACGCCAGTGGGGAAGGTGATGGCGGACCCTGCCCCCAACTGGCGTGCTGTGCACCTGAAAGGAGGGACTAGGAGGGCTTGGAGGCCGCGGACGGGTTGGAGGTGGTGGCCTGACCCGCACGCTGGTTGCCCGATCCGCCACGGCGGAATCCACGTCCTCGGCCACGCGAGGACGCCTGCTGCGCGGGCCGGTGGCTGGGCTGCTGACGTGAAGGGGCGCCCCTACCGTGGCCATGATAGGGGCGAAAAGCAGAAGTCAGCGGAGGGCGTGTAGCAGAAAGGCCCAGGGACTTGGCAGTAGCCCGTGAGTCCTTAAAGCGCTCCAACGCATGGTCTGCTTTGGACCCAAAGACCGACTCCATCAAAGGGCATGTCCATGAGAGTATTCTGGACATCCCCTGAAAAACCAGTGGTTCTCAGCCAGGCGTGGCGTCTGAGCGCCACCGGCTGTTGCAATAGACCTGCCCAGCGAGTCGGCGGTGTCAAGGCCACAACGTATTGTGTATTTAGCCGCATCCCTTCCTTCCGCAATGGCGCGGGAAAGCAGTGTCTGGACCTCCTCAGGACACTGGGGCAAACATCCGCCACCGAATCCCACAGGGAGTGGGTATATCGGCCCAAAAGACAAGCGGTGTTAACGGACCGCAAGCCAGCACTGGAGGAAGAAAAACCCTTCTTCCCAAACTGATCCAGGCGTTTGGATTCCCTATCCGGAGGAGCGGTAGGGAAGGCGGTTTGGGAAGCGGAGGCTTGGACAACCAAGCTCTCCAGGAGTGGGGTGGACAGAGAGAAACAGGGGGTCGCCCGGAGCTGGGCGATGGCGTCGTGACACGTTCCGATCCACAGGAGCCCCTGTGTTGGGCTTGGACCAGGCGCCCAAAAGAACGTCAGTGAGGGCGTCGTTAAACGGCAGCACAGTCTCCGCAGAGGAGGCTGCCGGCTGAAGCACCTCTGTCAAGATGTTAGGCTTGACCGTCAAAGTAGGGAGTTGGAGACGTAAGGCCCCAGCTGCCCTCACGCAACACCGTACCAAAATTGGCTCCCTCCTCCGCAGCCACGGGAGGAGACAGCATGCCAGTGTCAGGGGAAGTATCCAGACCACTGGCCTCCCCTAGACTCTCTGTCCAGTCCTCACCGTACTGACACCGTCGTGTCAGAGGGTCATCAGACCCCTCCCAGTCCACCTGGTCCTCCTCTGGTTCAAAATAAGGAGGAGGAGGGACAGTTGGGATCCAAGGTCCCATCGGGCGCCGGAACCGGCGTCGAGCGACGTCGGTCCGGATCCATGTCCGGAGCCGGAAGGAACTGGGGGACGACGCCGCCCGGAGCCCAGGGCGGCGTCGAGAACGGCACCGGAGACATCGGCGCCGGCGGAGGTGTCGTTAGGTCGACCGGCGTCGATGGGGGTTGTGGAGCCGGGATCGAGGCCGGGGCCGGAGCCGGGATCGAGGCTGGAGGCACGGGCGACGCCGGGGCCGGAGCCGTCGGCGACGCCGGAGCAACCCCACTCGGGCCCGCGGGGCCCGAAGGCGCACCGGAGGGGCCTGGAGGCCCGGAGAGGCGGGCCATGGCCGACAGGAATTCCTGCACTTTGGCCGGATCCGCCCCCAAACCCGGGAAGGGCGGGTATGGCGGGGGCGACTCCACAGGCATGTCCGGGGCCGCGGGGCGGGGACGGTGCCGGGAGGGGCCTCAGCCGAGCCGCGAGACCGGCGAGGCGAAGTCCTAGAGCGATGATGCTTTTGGACTTCTTGTGTTTCGACTTACCGGACGAAGAAGACTTCGACGCCGACGACCGGTGTGGACTCCGCGATCGACCCCTGGACCTCTCACGCGACCGGGGCTTCCGCGGAGCCGAATGCCGGGCCTCGAGGAGCTTTCGAGACCGCTCTCGCAAAGCTTTCGGGTTGAGGGCCTGGCAGTCGGTACAAGACTCCGTGTCGTGGCCTCGGCCGAGGCAGAAGAGACACTCCCAATGCGGGTCGGTGACGGACATCATCCGCGCACAGGCGCCGCAACGTTTGAAACCGGGCATCCCTACAACACCTTGATAGATGAGAAAACAGTGAAAAAATTCACCAAAAAGTATGGTCAAAAAATGACCAGGGCACTGCTCTTCCCGGATCTGCGATTGCTGGCGCGGAAAAAGAAGAACTGACGTCAGCGCGCAGGGGCGGCGTCTAAGTACTGCCCGCGACGTCATCCCGGCGATCACGACGCCGACGACGGACGCGGAGCCGCACGACGCCGCCTACCGACGCGCAAGGGTACTGCTACGCAAAAACTTTCCGGATCCAGCCTGACGCCTGGGGATATTCTAAGGTAAGGAATCTGTCACTAACGTGTCTCTTTCAGATAAATATGTTGCTTTACAGTCTATTTGGCATATGTATAACACATGTTAAGCTGTAATGGTTTGTAAAGTGTCACTTTTAGTCTTGAAACACATTTTAAACTCTTGTCTGCAATTTTTAAACAAATTTGAAGGCATCACCGCTATTGAACTGAACTTTTGAATACTTTTTATAAAGTTTTTAAAGTTGCAAAGGGTTAATTAACAGAGCAACATCAATAAACAAACTAACTTTTTTGTGCGTTATAAATCAATGTCATCACACTCTTGGCATACTTGTTATGTGTTGCTTGCATTAGGTCTTTCCACGCTTGCTTGTAGACTCTAAAAACTTACTTTCGCGGAGGACTCAGTGATAGCTTCTATAGCATCTAAAGTCACTTCCTTTATTTTCAATGTATAAATGCACTTTGAGGAAGGCCAGGTGATGACATCTGAAGCAACCTTGGGATATTCTTTTATTGCCTTTTGCAATTTGCACTTTTCTCTGGCACTAAAACGATTATCAGTTCTGCAACTGACATTTTATCTTGTACTGCCTGCTTTTACAATGGGTATCCTGGTTTAAATTTCTGTTTTGATTATGTACCAATGAGATGTTTGTTTGTTATGGTTTTAATAAACTGTACAATAAAAACTGACTTGACTATAATACATTACTGCTTTTGTAATTATACTGTGGGACTCCCACTTCGATGACAGGGAACGATTCAAGCATGTGAACCTATGAAAGATCCAATACTGGAAAACTGACTTGCTCTCCCACGTCTAACTCTGCTTCTGTGATTGACAAAATATCACTTACCCTCCCATCTTTCTTTTAATACCATATCTTAAGTATTCTTCTAGTCAGTGTGCTCAGTACAAGATTGCTCCGTTACCAGTTCTGTATTCTTCAGAAATAAAAAAGTGATATATTTTGTTTTACCCAATCCATCATACCTTCCACACCAGTGTTGCAACATTCTTTTTACTGATGCATCAAAGTCATGTAACTTCCTGCATTACACTCCCTGCCCTTAGGACTGTGGTACTATTAATACATTTCCTTCAGTTAAATCTTATGGAATCCTATTCCTGCTTGATCCAGTAATCTACTCTTGTTCAGGGTTTGTGAATGCCAGATTACATTACTATTTTCTACTTGGAGTTTTTATGCCGTATGGCTTTTTCCTCAACGTATTGAACCCTTCAGAGAGACACCTGTGCCTTCCATGTGACATTCAAAAATATTAAACAACACAACTGGTATAGGAAAGAGTGGTCCTTACTTATGGCTGCCTCAGCAAGAAAAGGTGTTAAATGTGTGTCTGGCTCTCGAAACATGGGTATTATGCATTACATGAAGAGAAACCTCCGTCAACCTTATTACAATGAAAGACGGAAATTTACAATTATACAAAATGTTGTCTTTCTTGGAATTCACAAATAAATTATGGAGTACTCTTAGGAAAGTGTTACAATTACAGCTGTGCAGCGTGACTCCCATGCTTAAAATTCACATATTTGGAAATGTAACAGAATGGAAAAAAGTACAACATAGGCACATTTACACTTGCTAACTTTTTTTCCTCCACGGAGAAAGGATAATGTTACTTACCCAGTAAGCATCTGTTCTTGGCATGCAGAGCTGTAGATTCACATGCTTTGCATACTTCTGCTATCTACTGCTGGGTCCGGATGTTTGCAAGTTGTTTTTGTTCGAAGAAGTCTTTGCAGTCACAAGGTAAGGTGACTCCTCCTTTCGTTGATAGTGCATCGACTCCATTGTTAGATAGTTTTCCCGCAGAGGGCAAGAATGGAGTTAGTGAGTGTAAAATAGAGATGTCCATGCGCATGAATGTAAATTGAGAACTACAACAACTACAGGAGACCGGGGAGGCGGGTGGGCCCATGTGAATCTACAGCTCTATTTGCCAAGAACAGATGCTTACTGGGTAAGTAACATTATCCGTTCGAGGCATGTGAGCTGTAGATCACATGCTTTGCATAGACTATATAGCAGTATACTCCCAAAGCGGTGGTTAACCTGTAGTGGTTGTTTGAAACAGTGTTTTAAGTACTGCTTGGCCTACATTTGCCTGTTGTCTCGCTAACACATCTACGCAATAGTGTTTGAAAATGTGTACGGTATAGACCATGTTGCTGCCTTACAGATGTCGGCTAGGGGAATATTCCCTAAGAAGGCCATAGTAGCCCCCATCTTTCGAGTGGAATGCGCTCTAGGGGATATTATCAAAGTTCTTTTTGCTTTAGCATAACATGTTTGGATACATTTTACAATCCATCTTGCAATACCTGACTTAGATATGGAATTGCCTTTAGGGGTGGAGAAAAAGCAACAAATAGCTGCTTTGTTTTTCGAAATTGTTTGGTTCTTTCTACGTAATATAGTATAGCTCTTCTAACATCAAGTGTGTGTAGAGCTCGTTCCGCTACAGAATCAGGTTGAGGAAAGAACACAGGTAACTCAACTGACTGATTGATATGAAAGGCAGAAACTAATTTAGGGAGAAATTTAGGATTGGTTTGAAGAACCACCCTATCTTTGTGAAGTTGAAAGAAAGGCTCTTGTATAGTTAATGCCTGAAGTTCACCTACTCTCCTTAGTGAGGTTATTGCTAAAAGGAAAGCAACCTTCCATGAGAGGAATTGGAATTGACATTTGTGCATTGGTTCAAAAGGTGGACTCATTAGCCTTGTAAGGACTATATTTAAGTTCCACTCTGGTGCAGGGGGAACTCTTGGTGGTATCACCCTTTTTAATCCTTCCAAGAAGGCTTTAATCACAGGTACTCTGAATAGAGATAAGTGTTGTCTATTTTGCAAGTATGCGGCTACTGCTGCTAGGTGTAAACAAATGGATGTGTAAGCCAATCCAGATTTCTGTAAATGCAACAGATAACAAATGATGTTCTGTACAGAAGCATCAAGTGGACTGTTATTGTTGTTGCTACAATAGATAAATTGTTTCTATTTTGCTGCATAACAGGCTCTAGTAGTAGGCTTTCTAGCCTCCTTGAGAATATTCATACAGTCTGGTGGTAGTTGTAAATATCTAGGAAACAAACGAGAGAGCAAGGACCAGATAGTGGGACCGTACCTGTCCCTAGGTACGTATTTTATAAACAACCTGGACGAGCCCAATATAGATGACACTTTAACGCTTATAGTGCCAGGCACCACATAGGTTTGTTAGAAGAACCCTGCATGGGTGCATGCTTCATCATCGGATTCCCAGCTGGGTAGCCGAATGCTACCCAGCTGTGCTGCAACGCCGGATTACAGCGGAGCAGGATTTTTTTGAGTGGTGGTGTGTGATGAAGTGGTGAAATTTAAAAATATCTCTGGGATTTCGTAATGACCAATTTTTTATTCCCAGCGGCCCAGGATATACTAAAAACAGAGATGAGGATAATTCGTGAAGATTACGAATTGGTCTTCATTATCCTGCTGGTCAACATGTTTCAGCCTCTATGAAAAATTTATGAGGCTTTCTTCAGGACCACAATAAAGTGAAAAAGTGTGAAGTAAAAAAAGTGCAAGTGGCAAAAATTACGCCACGTGTATATTTGCAGCACACACGCTAAGGTGTGCTGTACATGCTGTGGTTTTGACCGTACTTACGGGCCCACTGCTAGGATTTACCTGTAAGATAAAAATGACAAGTAAAGGACAAACAACGAACAATTAAAAACATGAATGGAGTAGTTTTATCGCTGTATTTTAGTCCAACACTTGCCCTTATATGTGGTGGTCTAGGGCACTTTGTGTCGAGCAATCACGTGTGTCAACATTCATACTTCAAACATGCAACACACTAGCAATACACACCTGATCATGCATGTGCTTTTCTTGTGTACATGCATGTCTATAACTATATGGCATATTGGTGGCTAGTTGCTACCTGTGTCACTCAATGTATTTAAATAAGAGTTGCCGCGTGCGTCTTGTAGCGAGGCTACTCACGTGGACTATCAACCATATCCGTGATAGTACCCATCTATGCGCAAATATAACTGGATGAAGTCAATAAAGAAATGAATGAATACAGAGAGGACCTCACACAATCCAAGATCCATAAGTTCCAAAAGGATCTTAAAAAGTTCTCATATGTCAAAACATATCTATTTGCTGACGCAGATTACAAACCCACCAAACGCAATGACTTCTCAGGAGGCTCTTCAGATGAGGAGTCATCCGTAAGCAGCGGCTCAAGCACAGGGAACTACCGTAACCGACAAAGAGGCAGATGGAGAAACAATAACTGGCAACAACCTTGGCAACAAGCACCACCGGGCAGCCAGATACAATATCAGAATCCTTATCCACAGATGACTCCACACATGATGTATGGATGGAACCCACCATTTGTTCCACCCCAGGCACCTTTCATGAATCCAAACCAGAGGTTTCCTTTTTTAGGGAGTGGCCGACGAGGTCGAGGGAGACGAAGAAGACAATCTCAGGTGCACTGGGAAGAAGATCAGAACCCAGGAGCCCACACGAGAAGCAAGACCAAGGAACAACAAGCGGGACCCAGCTCCAGCCGAACTTAGTGACCAATTTCTCCTCCCATGCCCTCACACAGACAGAAGAAAATCTCCTTAACAAAGGTCTGGGGTTTGTCCCTACAGCACGCCTTGATAAATTCCGTCTACATTGTAAAATGGCGGAGTTTTTCCGTAAATTGAAACTCAAGGCTTTCTTTCAAAATCAACCATCAGAACCTGGCACTGACGAACGAGGCAACACTGGACTTAAACTAAAATCCACCTTTATACCGCCCCCAAGTGCCATACAAGTGGAAATCACGGCTTTTGAGCAAGCAGCGTTTAATGATATAGAAGCCTTGCACGAGGAACCAATATTCAAGAACACCAGTGGGAAAGAATTTGATGCCCTTATTGCCCTGAAAGCCCATGAAAATATAATTATAAAACCAGCCGACAAAGGCGGGGGCATAGTACTACAGGATAAGGAAGCCTACAAAGAAGAGTGCCGATGCCTCTTGAGCGATACAAGAAACTACAAACCACTGGAAGAAGACCCAACTGCCATTCCAAAAACCAGAATCCAGAACATAGTGGAGGAAGCAGAAAATATGGGCCATATTAGTAGACAGGAAGCCCAAATCCTCACTACAACCACAGGCAGGATACCATACTTCTACACAATTCCAAAGATTCACAAAAATAAAGTCCCACCACCGGGCCGCCCCATTGTATCGGGCATTGGATCTTTGTTAGAACCCCTGTCCAGGTTTTGTGATTTCTTTCTTCAACCCTTCGTGCAGGCTACTACGACATACCTGAAGGATACAAAGGATTTACTGGGGCCAATCAAAACTCTCTCCTTTAATCCCGTTACATCTTTTCTGGTTAGCTTAGACATAGAGAGTCTATATACCAGCTTACCCCAAGATGAGACACTGAAAGTGTTGGAATTATCACTCAACTCCACAAATTGGGATTACAAGACCCCTAAATCTTTCGTCCTCAAATGTGCAGAACTTGCGCTGAAACATAACTTCTTTGAGTTTGAAGGGGATCTATTTTTACAGACGTACGGAACGTCTAAGGGCAGCACTTTTGCCCCCAGTGTAGCGGGACTATACGTCTACAACTTTGAACAAACTTATCTCTTCAACATCAATACTCCATTCTCCTCAAACATGAAATTTTACAAGAGGTACATTGACGACGTTTTCCTCATTTGGGAAGGATCAGAGGACTCCCTCCAGACCTTTTTCACTTGGATCAATGAATGTGACCCCAACCTGAAGTTCACTCACAATGTGAGTAAAAAAACCATCACATTCCTTGACCTGGACATAACAACCACAAATGGGAAACTGGAGACCAAAACCCATTTCAAAGCTATGGCAAAAAATGATCTCCTTCATTACACCAGCTTCTATTTTTTTATTTTTATTTTAAAAGTTTTATATAGCGCTGGCTAGACCCAGAGGTATCAGAGCGCTTTACAAGAGAAGATAATATAAAGCAAACATGGCATACAAATAGATAAAAAGATAATGAAACAACGTATGAAATATACAAAACAAAATAAATATACAGGAGCAAGAGCTATACATTTCAAGTAACTAGGTATATGATGTTTGCGAAATGGACAGAGAATACTGGACAAAATGTCACATGGTGATTGGAGATCAGGTGCAGGTCACAGGTTAGGACCCCCAATAATAATTGGGCCAAACTTGGCGTATACGTAGATAAAAGATAATGACAACAAAATGTGAAGTATACAAATCAAATAGATAAACAAATCAAACAACTAGATAAAGGAATCAAATAGATAAACAGGGGCAGGAGCTATACATATCAAGTAATTAGGCCGATGATGTTCATGAAATGGACAAGTATTACTGGACAAATATAACATGGTGAAATTGGAGATCGAGTGCAGGTCACAAGTTAGGATCCCCAATAATAATTGAGGAGGTGGATTTTGAGGTCTTTTTTGAAGCTGAGATAGGAGGGGTTGCAGCGCAGGTTTTTTGGGAGGGCATTCCAGATGATAGGGGCATTACCAGAGAAGGAGCGTGATTGTGTGGCTTTCTTTTTATGCAGTGGTGGTATAAGGAGGAGGGAGTTGGTGCTTCTCAGGGGTCGTGTGGTACCCGCGATGAGGAGTTTCTTGGAGAGGTACTGCGGAGTGTTTTGGTGGAGGACTTTATGAGTGATGCAGGCAGTTTTGTAGGCAGATCTGCCTTCAATAGGGAGCCATTTAAGAGATTTGAGAGCCGGGGATATGTGATCGAAGCGTTTGCAGTCTGTAATGAGCCTGGCTGCAAGGTTGAGCACTGCTTTGATTGGAGCAAGGTGGACCTTGGGGATTCCGTTGAGGATGGCGTTACCATAATCGATACGTGAAAGAACCAGTGACTGAACTACAAGTTTAAAATCATCGGTGGGCATAAAGGGTTTGATTTTCTTGAGGTGACGGAGAGTGAAGAGGGCTCCTTTAGCAGAGTTTTTGATGTGGACGTTAAGGGTCAGGGTGTTGTCGATAGAAATACCAAGAGATTTGACGGAGTTGGACAGGGTGAGTGAGCAGTTGAGTGCATTGAGGTCAGAGATCCATGACTGAACAGGGAGAGGGTTGTTTTTAGGGGAGAAGAGAATGATTTCAGTTTTATTAGGGTTAAGTTTGAGATGACTGGAGTGGAACCAGGTTTGGATCTTGGTGAGGGTGTTGTTCAGGTGTAAGATGTCGGCATGAGTTTTAATCTTGTAATAGATTTGGGTGTCATCGGCGTAGAGGTGGTAGTTGATGCCTGCTTGTTTAAGAATGAGGGTGAGGGGTTCCATAAAGAGGTTAAAGAGGGAGGGAGAGAGAATAGATCCTTGGGGACTCCAAGGGAGACAGGAGTGGGTTTAGAAAGACAGTTTTGAATTTTGATTTGCTGAGTTCGGTGTTGTAGGTAGGAGACGAACCATTTGTAGGCAGTATCATTGAGGCCGAAACGGGTCCTAAGCACATTAAGTAGGGCTGAATGGTTGACTGTATCGAACGCTGCGGAGAGATCAAGGAGGATAAGAAGGCAGGTTTCGCCATTATCAAGTGAGTGGTGGATGTCATCGACGACATTGAGCATTGCCGTTTCGGTGCTGCAGCCTTTCCTGAAGCCTGATTGAAAGGGATCAAGTAAGTTGAAGTTTTCGATGTGTTTGTCTAGTTGTAGTAGGACACATTTTTCAAGGACCTTTGAGAGAAGGGGGAGGTTAGTGATGGGGCGGAGATTGTTTAGGTCATTGGGGTCAGCATTGGGGTTTTTGATTATGGGAGAGATTTGTCCAAGTTGAAGGGAGGTGGGGACACAGCCAGTGGAGAGAGAGGTGTTGATGATTGTGGTCCAGTATGGGGTGATGATGTGCTTAAGGGCAGGGACAAGGTTAGAGGGTAAGGGGTCTTTTGTGTGGGAGGACGGTTTAAGATTACCAATTATTTTAAGGACTTCTAGCTCAGACACGGGGAGGAAGTTGAGCAAGGAGGCATTGTTCTTTAATTGTGCGTTAGGGTAGTTGAATTCCGGAGAGGTAGCAGGGTCAGCTGGTCGAGGAGATGTGGAGTAGGCATTTGAGTCGAGGACAGGTTTGCATTGGGAGTTGGAGGGGAGCTGAGTGGAACGGAAGGATTGATCAATTTTGTCTATTTTTTCCGAGAAGAAGTGGGAAATTTCTTCACATCTGGCTAAGGAGGCGATCAGATTTGGAGGTGCAGGGGAAGTTTGGTTACGAATGATTTTGAAGAGTTCCCTAGGTCTGTTTTTCCACCCAAGAACGCTTAAGAGAGAACTTACCCTAAGGACAATACCTACAATTGCGCAGAAACTGTAGTGAACTAGAAGATTTCAAATATCAAGCACAAACACTAACCACCAAACTAAAGGAACGTGGGTACCCAGACAGGATCATCAACAAGGTAAAGAAAAGGGCTCGTAATCAAAATCGAGATGGCCTTCTGGAACCAAAACAACAGACAGCGGCGACAATCCCACTAACATGTGTCACCACCTATAATCCAATATCCAACCAAGTTTCACGAATCATACAAAAACATTGGAAAATACTGGAAAAATGGAGTGGGAAAAGTCTCTATTCTCATACAAAAAAGGCAAAAGCTTTAAAGACAGTCTGGTATCAATGCGTCCACAACAACACACCAGGCAACCCAACACTGTACTAAATTCGTGGGGTCTCCCAAATGTGACTGGGTATTTCCCATGCGGAAACTGTAGTGTCTGCCACTTGACCAAACCAACTAAAAGCCTTAATTTAGAACCTGGCAAGACATGGCAAATACGAAAACATACAAACTGTAACTCAATAAATGCTATCTACCTCTCCAATGCGCGTGTGGGTTGAGGTATATAGGCATGACCAGTCGCAAAATAAAGACACGAATCTGCAAACACCGGAGCAACGTCCGCTGCATGCGTAACACTACACGGATGACCAATCACTTCCTAGAACTTGGTCACACTACAAACGACATGAACTGGGTGGTAATAGAACAGCTTGAGTTAAATACAACCAATATCCACCAGCGCCTTCTTGAAAAAGAGCAACGCTGGATTTATCGTTTATCCACCCATACACAAGGATTAAACGATAATATCCCATGGAACAGCCTAAACAAGTAACCATGACACTTAAACTGCTTCTAATATCTAAAATCATATAAAGCAGTTTATAATTGGCATCGTTCCACTACCAAATCTGTCTCAGGGAGCTAATCCTTACATGGCAACTTTTGCACTATGTACTTCCATCATATAAAATATCCGTTTTGTGCATCATAAGGTTAGCACCCTATTGCCATGTCTGTCTTAGTAGGCTGAACACTTCATGACAATTCTTGTCTTTGTAAAAAAATGTTTAGATTGTACCTACAAAAATGAGTGTCTCTCTTTATACACAATATCATTATATTTTGCACTAAAGGGTTTAGTGATCCCATTTACTGCAAATTTTTCATTGGGCAGCTGATATTGCACCAAATTTCTATGCAATACCAAGATCATTGATTGGTCTAGTTTAATTTGGATCACATCACCAAAAAACCGGTCTGTTTTCATTTACGACCGCCGATGGAATTTTTCACGCCACATTTCCGATCTGGCAAAAAAAAAAACACCCTGACCAAAGTGAGCATACCAGCTTTCTACAAACGGGTGTTTAAGCATTACGCAAACGCGCATGTCAACGCGCCATGTCACGCATTCAGTGACGTTTTCGAATGATTCTCCCCCCCCCCACCTTTAGCTTCCGGCGACACACACTTTAAAACTACACAGGCCCTCACAACGGGTATCACCACGATCCCGAGGAGACCGGAGTAGGTGTGGAAGCGGGCGCTCTACCTTGATGAAGTAAGGTTTTTTATTTTTTATTTTCAGGGGCCGGCATCAACGTATTGCGTTATAAGATAGAAGCTACGTGCCTCTTTTATCTACCTAAAAACCACTTGCTGACACTAACAGCTGTCTTCTTGGTCGTAATAAATTTTTTCTTTTTTTACCAGTGTTTGACTAAAGGTGTACGCTCCTCCCGGGATCTGACAAGCTACGAGAATTCCGTAGTAAATGTAATTATATTTATATGACATAAACGAAATATATGCATGCAAACAATTACATTTGCGCATAGATGGGTACTATCACGGATATGGTTGATAGTCCATGTGAGTAGCCGCGCTACAAGACGCATGCAGCAACTCTTATTTAAATACATTCAGAGTGACACAGGTAGCAACTAGCCACCAATATGCCATATAGTTATAGACATGCATGTACACAAGAAAAGCACATGCATGATCAGGTGTGTATTGCTAGTGTGTTGCATGTTTGAAGTATGAATGTTGACACACGTGATTGCTCGACACAAAGTGCCCTAGACCACCACATATAAGGGCAAGTGTTGGACTAAAATATAGCGATAAAACGACTCCATTCATGTTCAATTGTTCATTGTTTGTCCTTTACTTGTCATTTGTATCTTACAGGTAAATCCTAGCAGTGGGCCGTAAGTACAGTCAAAACCACAGCATGTACAGCACACCTTAGCGTGTGTGCTGCAAATATACACGTGGCGTAATTTTTGCCACTTGCACTTTTTTTACTTCACACTATTTCACTTTATTGTGGTCCTGAAGAAAGCCTCATAAGGACCACAATAAAGTGAAATAGTGTGAAGTAAAAAAAGTGCAAGTGGCAAAAATTACGCCACGTGTATATTTGCAGCACACACGCTAAGGTGTGCTGTACATGCTGTGGTTTTGACTGTACTTACGGGCCCACTGCTAGGATTTACCTGTAAGATACAAATGACAAGTAAAGGACAAACAATGAACAATTAAACATGAATGGAGTCGTTTTACGCTATATTTTAGCGATTTAGCGATTTTGAAATCCTCCGCGACAATCTCCCCTATGGGCAATTTCTCCGGCTTAGAAGAAATTGCACGGAAATTGAGGATTTCAAAAAACAATCTAATGACCTGAAAAAGAAATTGGAGACACGTCAATACCCTAAAAAAGTGATTGATAAAGCATACAAAAGGGCGCAATAACAGCAGAGAAGGCCTTTAGAACCAAAAATCCGCAAGGAAGAGGAAAACCGCCCAGTGTGCATAACAACCTTCAACACCAATTCCAATGGGATTACAAAAATTGTAAACAAACATTGGCGAATCCTCAATAGTGGAGGCATCAATTTACCAAAACCTATCTTCTCACACAAAAGAGCGAAGAGTATCCGAGATTCTGTCGTACACACCAGACCAAAAGAGACAAAAGATGGACACAGCACACAAACTAGCCTATTGCCACCGGTCTCTGGCCATTATCCCTGTGGCATGTGTCATGCATGTAAACTAACAAAGAAGAGCAAAGAGATATGGTTCCAAGATGGAACCAGATGGGACCAAAGGAGGTTTACAACATGTAACTCAAAAAATGTGGTTTACCTTATTTCCTGCCCGTGCCTCTTGGAGTACGTAGGAATGACCACACGCCCAGTGAAACTAAGGATAGGCGAACACAAAAGCAACATAAAATGTAAAAAGCACAACAAAAATGGCAGCTCATTTTTGGGAAAAAGGTCATAAATGGAAGGATCTCTCTTGGACGATAATCGAACAAATCGATAATGAAAGGTATTTATTTGAAAAGGAACAGCGTTGGGTGTTCCGTCTGAGAACCAATGAAAGAGGGTTAAATGATGATATTCCTTGGAATCTACTCTGACATTGAGGATACTACAAATATACACTACATAACAAATTGAGAACCTGCCATATGGCAAAATCTGTAACCTAAGGCACACCTACACATGCTTTTGCAAATGACCGGTCTGTAATCGACCTAGTGAATCCACTTGAAAACAGCCTATTAGAATATTCATAAGTTCGCCAATATATATATGCACAAGTTACTAACTTGTGTAACGATATATCTGTAAGAGACAGTAGTTAGTGACAGATTCCTTACCTTAGAATATCCCCAGGCGTCAGGCTGGATTCGGAAAGTTTTTTGCGTAGCAGTACCCTTGCGCGTCGGTAGGCGGCGTCGGTAGGCTCCGCGTCCGTCGTCGGCGTCGTGATCGCCGGGATGACGTCGCGGGCAGTACTTAGACGCCGCCCCTGCACGCTGACGTCAGTTCTGTACACGACTTTCCGCGCCAGGAACGCAGAGCCATGCAAGAAGCTGACATAGGGGTCTGAAAAATACTAGGGCCCTGAAAGGGATGTCCTTAACCCTAGAAATCAGTTCGCAGAACGGGGAGGATGGGTGGGCGGTAGGGAATCTGTCACTAACTACTGTCTCTTACAGATATATCGTTACACAAGTTAGTAACTTGTCCATCTGAAAGAGACACGTTAGTGACAGATTCCTTACCTTAGAATAGATACCCCAGCAATACCAACCCCGGTGGTGGGTCTGCGAACAAAGATCAGACAAGGAAGTCCCGGAGGACAGAACGGCCAAAGAAGCCGTCCCTCCGGACCTGACTGCCAAGGCAGTAATGCTTGGTAAACGTGTGCAGCGAGGCCCACGTAGCTGCCTGACAGATATCCTGCAGCGGAACACCGCGGCCTAAGGCCGTGGTAGCAGCCGTTGCCCTGGTGGAATGGGCACGCAGCCCAACAGGAGGCTCCTTCTTAGCCAAAGAATAGCAGGCTTTGATACACAAGGTTACCCAGCGGGAAATGGTTCTCTTGTGCACCGCCCGACCTTTTTTGGCGCCCACGTAGCCAACAAAGAGCTGGTCATCCACCCGGAAGTGTTGTGTGCGGTTAATATAGAAGGAAAGCGCACGTTTTGGGTCCAGACGGTGGAGCCTCTCTTCCTCTCTGGAAGGATGCGGAGGCGGAAAGAAGGTGGGCAAAGTGATGGTCTGCCCAATGTGGAAGGCAGTAACCACCTTTGGAAGGACGGACGCGTCCGAAGAACAACCTTGTCTGGATGGACAGACAGAAAGGGAGGTTTGCATGACAGAGCCTGGAGCTCACTCACTCGCCGAGCGGAGGTGATGGCAACCAGAAAGGCTGTCTTCAGAGTCAGAAGATGAAGAGGACAGTTATGTAGAGGCTCAAAGGGAGCGCACATAAGAAAGGTAAGAACCAAGTTCAAGTCCCACTGAGGCATCACAAACGGAACAGGAGGGAAGAGGTGTGTAATGTCTTTTAGAAACCTGTTAACAACAGGGGACTTGAAAAGGGAGGGCTGATCAGGAAGCCCGAGGAAGGCCGAGATGGCACAAAGATAGCCCTTGATGGTACCCAGGGCAGAACCCTGTTGGGCCAGGGAAAGAAGGAACAGAAGAACCTCAGAAAGAGGGGCAGAAAGGGGATTCACAGCCTTTGCTGTGCACCATGCCACAAACTTGTTCCACCTGCAGGCGTATACCACCTTAGTGGAGGGACGCCTGGCTGCCAGAATCACATCACAAACTTCGGGAGGCAAGTCGAAAGGAATCAACTGCCGCCGCTCAATCTCCACGCAAGCAGGTGGAGGCTCGACAGGTTCGGGTGGAGGACCGTCCCCTGCTGCTGCGACAGAAGATCCTCCCGAAGAGGCAGACGGATCGGGGATCTACGCTCATACTGAGTAGCTCGGGATACCAAACTCTTCGAGCCCAGTCCGGAGCCACAAGAATGACTTGGGCCCGGTCGTGCCGAATCTTCTTCAACACTCTGGGTAGAAGTGGTATAGGCGGAAAGGCGTATAACAGACCGCAACTCCACTCGCGACGAAAAGCGTCGCCGAGCAAGTGCCGCCTTGGAAATTCCAACGCGCAGAACTGAGGACATTGTGCGTTCTCTTCGGTGGCAAATAGATCTAACCAAGGCTCTCCCCACTGTAGAAAGAGTCCTTGCGCCACTTCCGAGTGAAGACGCCATTCGTGATCCATCATGCACCTGCGGCTGAGTTCGTCCGCCCTGGCGTTCAGGGAACCTGCCAGGTGTTGAACCATCAGGAACATGCCCTGATGTTCCAGCCATGTCCAGAGGCGCAGAGCCTCCTGACAAAGGGCCCACGACCCCACCCCGCCTTGTTTGTTGCAATACCACATGGCGGTGGTGTTGTCTGTGAACACCTGCACTACCTTCCCTTTGACAGAGGGAAGGAATGCCTTGAGTGCAAGTCGGATCGCCCGGAGCTCCAGAAGGTTGATATGGAGCCAGGACTCCGCCGGAGACCAGAGGCCTCTGATCTCCGCCTCTCCCATGTGACTGCCCCATCCCAGAAGGGACGCGTCCGTCACAACTGTGTGCTCTGGCTGGGGAAGGGAGAGGGATCTGCCCATGACCCATTGCCGGTTCGAGAGCCACCACTGCAACTGTTTTGCAGTCCCCTCCGAGATCTGGACGTGATCGGACAGGTTGCCCTGGTGCTGCGCCCACTGGAACTTCAGGTCCCACTGCAGAGCCCGCATATGCCATCTGGCATGAGTGACCAGCAGGATGCAGGAGGCCATGAGGCCCAGCAGCCTCAGGGTCATCCGTACCGAAACCCAGGATAAAGGCTGAAAGATCGGAATCATAGCCTGAATATCCCGGACTCGCCGTTCGGGAGAATAGGCCCGAAACTGCGTCGTGTCCAGAACTGCTCCGATGAAAAGGAGCTGTGGAGAAGGGATCAGATGCGACTTCGGCACATTGATGGAGAACCCCAGCGAGTGCAGGAGTTCGGCCGTAGTCTGGAGGTGGGAGACGACTGCCTGGGACGAGCCCGCCTTCAGCAGCCAGTCGTCGAGGTAGGGGAAGACTGGAACCCCTGCCCGGCGCAGATGAGCTGCGACCACCGCCATCACTTTTGTGAACACCCGAGGGGCACTTGTAAGGCCAAAGGGGAGCACGGTGAACTGAAAATGCTCGAGGCCTACCGTGAACCGCAGGTAACGCCGGTGGGCCGGCAGGACGGGGATGTGAAAATAAGCGTCCTGCAAGTCCAACGCTACCAACCAGTCTCCAGGGTCGAGGGCAGTCAAGACCTGAGCTAGGGTGAGCATCTTGAACTTCTCCTTCCGGAGGAAGCGATTGACGTTCCGGAGGTCCAAGATAGGACGCATGTCCTCCTTGTCCTTTTTGGGCACCAGGAAGTAGTGGGAGTAGCAACCACGTCCTACTTCTGGGGTCGGAACATGCTCGATGGCCCTCTTGGCCAAGAGGGCCGTGACTTCCTTCTGCAGAAGTACCAAGTGATCCCCTGACATGCGGTGGAATTGAGGTGGCATGGCTGGGGGTGGTCTCGAAGGGGAGGGAGTAGCCCCTTCGGACAATGTCCAAGACCCACCTGTCCGAGGGGATGGGACGCCAGTGGTGAAGGTGATGGCGGACCCTGCCCCCTACTGGCGTGCTGTGCACCAGAAAGGAGGGACTATGAGGGCTTGGAGGCCGCGGACGGGTTGGAGGTGGTGGCCTGACCCGCACGCTGGTTGCCCGAACCACCACGGCGGTATCCACGTCCTCGGCCACGCGAAGACGCTTGCTGCGCGGGCCGGTGGCTGGGCAGCTGACGTGACTGGGCGCCCCTTCCGTGGCCACGAAAGGGGCGAAAGCAGAGGTGAGCGGAGGGCGTACAACAGAAAGGCCCAGGGACTTGGCAGTAGCCCGTGAGTCCTTAAACCGCTCCAGCGCATGGTCTGCTTTTGAACCAAAAAGACCGACTCCATCAGAGGGCATGTCCATGAGTGTATTCTGGACATCACCCGAGAAACCAGTAGTTCTCAGACAGGCGTGGCGACGGAGCGCCACCGTCGTCGCAAGCGATCTGCCCAGCGAGTCGGCGGTATCAAGGCCACAACGTATGGTGTATTTAGCCGCATCTCGCCCTTCCGCAATGGCGCGGGTAAGCAGTGTCTGGACCTCCTCAGAACACTGCGGCAAAACAGCCGCCACCGAATCCCACAGGGAGTGGGTATATCGGCCCAAAAGGCAAGCGGTGTTGACGGACCGCAAGCCAGCACTGGAGGAAGAAAAGCCTTCTTCCCAAATTGGTCCAGGCGTTTGGATTCCCTATCCGGAGGGGCGCTAGGGAAGGCGGTTTGGGAGGCAGAGGCTTGGACAACCAAGCTCTCGGGGGTGGGATGTTGGGAGAGAAACAATGGGTCGCCCGGAGCAGGGCGATGGCGTCGGGCCACGTTCCTATCCACAGGAGCCCCTGTGGTGGGTTTGGACCAGGCACCCAAAAGGACGTCAGTGAGTGCATCATTAAATGGCAGCACAGTCTCCGAGGAGGAAGCCGCCGGCTGAAGCACTTCTGTCAGGAGGTTAGTCCTGATGGCCACAGTAGGCAACTGGAGATGTAAGGCTCCAGCTGCTCTACGCAACACCGTTGCAAAATTAGCTCCCTCCT
The DNA here is from genome assembly GCA_963921515.1 of Calotriton arnoldi. Taxonomy (NCBI): domain Eukaryota; kingdom Metazoa; phylum Chordata; class Amphibia; order Caudata; family Salamandridae; genus Calotriton; species Calotriton arnoldi. Next base: position 971,851 of record CAWUFW010003061.1, on the reverse strand, counting down.
CCGTAGCCACGGGAGGAGACAGCATGCCAGTGTCAGGGGAGGTGTCTAGACCACTGGCATCCCCAAGTTCCTCAGCCCAGTCCGGATCATACTCACACTGTTGTGTGAGAGGGTCCTCAGACCCCTCCCAGCTCTCCTGGTCCTCCTCTTGTTCAAAATATGGAGGAGGAGGGACATTTGGGACCCAAGGTCTCATCGGCGCCGGAGCCGGCGTCGAGCGACGTCGGTCCGGCTCCATGTCCGGAGCCGGAGAGAGCCGGGGACCGACGCCGTCCGGAGCCCCGGACGGCGTCAGGAACGGCACCGGGGACATCGGCGGAGGCGTGGTTAGGTCAACCGGCGTCGATGGGGGTTGCGGCACCACCGGAGCTGGGATCGAGGCCGGGGCCGGAGCCGAGGCCGGGATGAAGGCTGGTGGGACAGGCGGCGCCGGAACCGGAGTCGACGGCGGCGCCGGGGCAACCCCATCAGGGCCCGCGGGGCCCGAAGGCGCACCGGAGGGGCCTGAAGGCCCGAAGAGGCGGGCCATGGCCGACAGGAATTCCTGTATTTCGGCCGGAGTCGCCCCCGAACCCGGATAGGACGGGTAATGCGGGGGCGGCTCTACAGGCATGTCCGGGGCCGCGGGACGGTGCCGACTGGGGCCTCAGCCGAGTCGCGAGACCGGCGAGGCGAAGTCTTAGAGCGATGACGCCTCTTAGACTTCTTGTGCTTCGACTTACCCGAGGAGCGCGAAGACTTGGACTCCGACGACCGGCGGGGACTCCGCGACCGGCCCCTCGACCTCTCCCGGGACCGGGGCTTGGTGCAGCGCGGAGCCGACTGCCGGACCTCGAGTAGCTTTCGAGACCGCTCTCGCAAAGCCTTCGGATGAAGTTTCCGGCAGTCAGGGCACGACTTCGTGTCGTGGTCTCGGCCGAGACAGAAGAGACACTCGAGATGCGGGTCCGTGATCGACATCATGCGACCACAGGCCTCGCATGGCTTGAAGCCGGGCATCCCTACGACACCTAGGAGTCGTGAAGACTCAATGAAGAAACAGTGAAAAAATTCACAAAAAAAGGATAGTCAAAAATTGACTAGGGCACTGCTCTTCCCGGATCTGCGCTTACTGGCGCGGAAAAAGAAGAACTGACGTCAGCGCGCAGGGGCGGCGTCTAAGTACTGCCCGCGACGTCATCCCGGCGATCACGACGCCGACGACGGACGCGGAGCCGCACGACGCCGCCTACCGACGCGCAAGGGTACTGCTACGCAAAAAACTTTCCGGATCCAGCCTGACGCCTGGGGATATTCTAAGGTAAGGAATCTGTCACTAACGTGTCTCTTTCAGATACATATATATTCATATTTTTCAAATATCTCAATATAAATATATAATTTTTTGGAAATATTTTTGGGCGTCCCTGCCAGTTTTTTAATCATTGTAACACGAAAAAGAAGGATCCCAGAATTTTTCATCAAGAACTTCAAACAGGAAGTGGACCTGAATATAGCTCCTTTTTGTGCCATTCAGTGGCGGCCATTTTTGTTTCTTCTCAGTCTAGTTGTCGTAACACCAGCTGCATCTAATCGAGGGCATTTCTAAGCAAGGCACACCCTTTATAAACCGGGCTTGTGAACACATCATTCTGTTCCCGGAGAGCCACGAGAAGGTATTCCCAGGTGTTCTAGCAGCCGGCAGCATTGTCTGTATGAAGGCGCCCCTATACCCCCTCGTGACATCTCATGGAGAGGACACATTAATATACGAATGTATGTATATATAAACATCTTTAACGGCACGTCTCTCTGAGAGCTTGGATTTTGAATCCCATGTTTAACTGCATGCTAGGGGAGCACTTATTTATAAGTGAGTGAATGCACATACATGCTGAAAACTTACCATTCTAAAGCGCTAGGCAAGAAAAACGAAGGCACATGCGCTTTTTCACAGAACTAGGACAATTCTAAATTATTTTACTTTTGTAAATATGAATGTATGAATGTATGAATGTTTAAAACCAGTGTATGAATGAATGCTTTAAAATAAAAAACATAAAAAAACTTTTTTACCACCCATCTGGATGTTTGAAAGTTCTGAATGTATGTAAAACTGGGTACTAATACTATCAGGAGTGTTGTAGCAATTGATATATGAGTAAAAAACACCCATATCAGGGTGAGAAAAATAAATCACAGTGATAAGTTTTTTTCCTTTACACATGATGGTGATGTGAATATACCAAGTGATAAATGATACAAGCAACTATTTATCCACCTTGTTCTCTTTTTCATAGGATATACTAATGATATAATTTTCAAATGCGCAATTGGGGCGCAGAGAAGAGTACTTGTGATCAGTAGGCCTATGTACATTTATACAGCCCAGTGAGGCGTTATAGGGATCAAGTTTCGGTCCTGAAGAAGAAAGCCTAGGGGATGGCTTCTGAAACATGTTGACCTTGTAGAAAGTGACCCATTATAGTACACCATCTACTTTTCCCCCCCCCTTTTTTTACCATTCTCAGCTAGGAAAGCTAATAAAGTGTATTCTTTTCCACTAGCCAGGGAATTTTTAAACCATCACATATATTTATATTTCACGATCCCACGCACTACACATATACACTAATCACTAAAGTAAGTGCTCCCGCGTCCACGTAGGTAGTAGCACGCCCGTCCCGTAGAGGGGCGGGAAGACCCCAATGATGAAGCATGACACTGAATCAGGTTTCAGTGTGTGAGGGGTATTTTACAACTTTTGAACACTGTCCTTCCTACAAACATGAGAAGGTATTCCTTTTTCTAATCACCACCGTTTTTTAAAAAACACCGCAAGTAAGATTAAGCACACACTTATGTGCGTTTATATGTTTTTGTAGTAGAATCTCTTTGTTGAATTGCGATACTGAGAGGAGGACGATTCTACCTTTTTCCTCTTCACTCCCCCTCATGATATTTTTGCTGAAACATGTTGACCAGCAGGATAATGAAGACCAATTATTAATCTTCACGAATTATCCTTATCTCTGTTTTTAGTCTATTTTGGGCCGCTGGGAATAAAAAATTAGTCAGTACGAAATCCCAGAGATATTTTTAAATTTCACCACTTCATCACACACCACCACTCAGAAAACTCCGGCTCCGCTGTAATCAGGCGACGCAGCACAGCTGGGTAGCATTCGGCTACCCAGCTGGGAACCCGATGATGAAGCATGCCACCAACTAGGTTGGTGGGTGAGGGTTCTTCTAACAAACCTATGTGGTGCCTGGCACTATAAGCGTTAAAGAGTCATCTATATTGGGCTCGTCCAGGTAGTTGCAAATAACCAAACTCTATGACTTCAGGAGCCAAATCCCTAGGTTGAGATCTTTGGGATTTGGATGTCAGATTTCTCCATGGCTCTGAGTGAGGAGACTGGGTGTGAGATGTAGCTTTTGATGTGGAACCACCGACAGTTCTAACAGGGTGGTGTACCAAGGTTGACGAGCCCATGTGGGGGCTACTAAGATTAGTGTGAGGTATGTTTGTCTGAGCTTCCGAACCAGTAATGGAATTAGTGGGAGAGGCGGAAAAGCGTAGGCAAATATCCCTGACCAATTCATCCATAGAGCATTGCCTTTGGATAGATGGTGTGGGAACCTGAATGCGAAGGTTGGGCATTTTGCGTTGTGTACTGTGGCAAACAGATCCATCTGTGGAAATCCCCACTGTTGAAAGTAGGGAAGAAGAACTTGGGGATGAAGTTCTCACTCATGAACTTGCTACTTGTGTCTGCTGAGCAGGTCGGCAATTTGATTGTTTACTTCTGGAAGGTGTTCTGCTAGGAAGTACATTTTGTGATGAATTGCCCAATTCCAAATGCTTTGTGCCAGGCGCAACAGCTGGAGAGAGTGTATCCCTCCCTGTTTCTGTAGATAGTACATTGCTGTCATGTTGTCTGTGCTGACTAGGACAGTTTTCCCTACAAGGAGAGTGTGAAAAGCTTTGAGTGCTAGGAACACTAGTAGAAGTTCCAGGTAGTTGATGTGGAGACATTTGTGATTGTCTGACCACAGCCCTTGTACTGTGTAATGTTGGAGATGGTCACCCGAACCGGTTAAAGATGGGTCTGCTGTCAGTACAGTCTGTGGAATCGGGTCTATGAAAGGGCGCCCTTTTGATGGTTCCACCACTGCAAAGAGTGATGGGTGCGGCCATCTGCCAACACTAGATTGGTTAATTGACCCTGTAACTGATTCCACTGACATGCTAGACATTTTTGCAGAGGACGCATGTGAAGCCTTGCATGAGGTACGATTGCAATGCAGGATGCCATCATTCCCAACAGTTGCATGAAAACTCTGGCTGGTAATGTTTGATTGGGTTGAAATTGTAGTACTGTGGATTGAATATTGTGAATTCTGGCTACATTGGGAGAGGCTAGAGCTTTGAGAGTGTTGAGGGAAACTCCCAGATAAGACTGCACTTGTGCAGGGCATAGGTGAGATTTTTGTGCATTGATTGTGAAACCCAACTGATGAAGTAGGTGTACTGTTGCATGCGTGTAGTATACAGTTCTGGTAAGTGCCCGCTTTGATAAGCCAGTCGTCTAGATAAGGGAAGACATGGATACACTGTCTTCTGAGATGAGCGGCTACTACTGCAAGACATTTGGTGAACACTCTGGGGGCAGTGGTGACGCCAAATGGAAGTACCTTGAACTGGTAATGTTTGCCTGCTATCACAATTCTGAGGTATTTGCAATGAGCCGGATGAATTGAAATGTGAAAATAGGTGTCTTTTAGATCTAGAGTAGACATAAAGTCGTCCTGCTGTAAAAGGGTAAGTACTTGTTGAAGAGTCACCATGTGAAAGTGCTCTGACAGTATGTATTTGTTTAACTCTCTGAGATCTAGAATAGGTCTTAACGAACCGTCCTTTTTGGGAATTAGAAAGTAAAGTGAATAAACCCCTAACCCTTGGTACTGAAGTGGGACTGGTTCTATAGCCCCTTTGAGTAATAGAGGTTGCACTTCTTGTTGAAGCAAGTGCTGGTGGTCTGGTGACAATTTGTGATATTGAGGTGGAATGTTTGGAGGACTGTTGGTAAGCTCCAAACAATAACCATGTTGGATAATTCCAAGCACCCATTTGTTGGTTGTTATCGATTCCTAAATGGGGAGAAAGTCTTGAAGTCTTCCTCCGACAGGTGTAGAATAGTCGGAGGGAAGTCACTGTTTATTTGGGGAAGGGGAATTGCGGGGTGTGGTGTTTTTACCTGCCCCTGGGACTATTTCCCCTATAACCTCCTCTGAAGAATCCTCTTGTAAAAGATGATTGGGAATTCCCCTTGTAGGAGGAAGTGTTTTGGTCTGTCCCTGTGGACTTGGACCCTCCCCTGTAAAAGAAGCACCGAAAGGAACCTCTATTTGAGGGAGATTGAAGCGCTCCCATCGATTTTGCTACATCGGTGCCTTTTTTCATTTTTTCGAGCGCTTGATCAACTTTAGGGCCAAAAAGATGTTTCTTGTCAAAAGGTATGTTGAGAATGGATTGTTGGACTTCAGGTTTGAACCCTAAAATCCGTAACAAGGCATGTCTTCAGAGTAGGATGCTAGTATTCACCTCTCTAACAGCAGTGTCGGCTGCAACTAGAGCGCATCTAATAGAAGTGTTGGAAATTTGTTTACCATCTTGAACTAAATCCTGAGCTTTCGCCTTATGCTCATCTGGGAGAAACTGTAGTAATTGCTCCATTTCGTCCCAGTGGGCCCTATCGTATCTTGCTAGGAGGCCTTGGGTATTAGCAATACGCCAATGATTAGCTGCTTGCGCAGCTATACGTTTGCCAGAAGCATCAATAAGCTTTGACTCTTCATCTGGGGGAGGAGCATCCCCAGACGCTTACGAATTAGCTCTCTTTCGCGCATTAGATACTACTAAAGAGTCAAGTGGTAACTGAACTTTAATGAAAATAGGATCTGTTGGGGAAGGTTTGTATTTTTTATCTACTCTAGGAGTGAGGATTCTAGCACGTACAGGAACTTTAAAAATGTTGTCTGTGTGCCTCAACATACCCTTGAGCATAGGCAGTGCCTGACTGGACTTAGGTGTTCCTAGAGTCTCAAAGAGAAAATCCTCTTCTAAGGATTCTTTATGGAGCTCCACCCCATGGTATTGTACTGCTCTAGCAATGAGCTCTTGATATGACAAATTGTCATCAGGTGGAGATGGCCTGGCAGGGTAAAGATCTGAGTCTGTATCCTGTGGAGGATCAACTGTATAATCTGTCCAAGGATCTACTGGTAACTGTGCGTCATCATCATCAGTATCACCTGCATGAAGGTGAGGTAGAGGAGACTGATAAGGTGTGATGTGCAAACGATCAAGCTGTGGTGGAGAGGGAGGAGATGGTAGTGTATGGAAAGGACTAGTACCCACTTTTTTCTTCTTCAATGGAATTTTACAAGGGCTGTCATCATCAGGAAGCTTATGTTTAGAATGCGGTTTAGCGTGAATATGCCCCGTGTCAGGATTAATATAGAGTTTCTTCTGTTTTGGATCCAACTTAGGTGGTACAACACCTATGTTTGGATCGGGCAGCTCTTTAGTTTTTGGCACTGAAGCTTTCGGAGCGGAGCTGGAATGTCCTTTCGGCGCAAAAGATTTCGGCCCCAAGGAATGTTTCTTCGTTTTTGGTGTCGACGGTTTCGGCTCCGACCCGATTTTGTGCTTAGATCCTGAAGGTTTCGGCTCGGAAATGGGTTTTGGCCGACTCGGTCCCGAGCTGAAAGGCTTGTCAGAGTGTTTTGGTGCGGAGCCGGAAGGCGGAGCATCAGAAACCTCTTCTCGGTGCCGACATTGGTCTGCAGGCAGAGGTGGTGCCGCTGCCTAAGATTTTTTAGGGACGGTGGGTGGGGAAGGGGGGTCTTGGGTACTCACATCCCCTTGTCCCTGCGGCACATCGTCGTCATCGAGGACAATCTTCAAATCTGATTCGGAGTCAGACGCAGCTGAGGCCTCCTCTTGCTCGGAGTCTTCGCCGAAGAGATCCGGTGTGTCGTCTAACTGCTGCCGCTGCATCTCTCGACGTCGAGCCCGACGATCACGGAGAGTTTTCTTCGATCTGAAGGATCGGCACGCGTCGCAGTCTTCTTCTTTGTGCTCTGGAGACAAGCACAAGTTACACACCTGATGCAAGTCTGTACGCGGATACTTCGCGTGGCACAGGGGGCAGAATTTGAATGGAGTCCGTTCCATCGACAAGGAGCCGGACCGACGCGGATAGGCCGGAAGGCCGCCCACAAATCTTCTGATCGAAATGGAGATTTCTTGATGATCGAATTGAACTGCAGAGAAAGGGAAGCACGTTCGAAAACAATGCCGTCGAGGGTAGAGTGGATTGCGCACCGAGGGGAACCCGAGGAACGATTCCGAAGCGGAGCGCAGCAATACACATCCGAACCCGATGGCGGAAAAAAACAATCTAACAATGGAGTAAACGCCCATACGCACTATCACCGAATGGAGGAGTCACCTTACCTCGTGACTGCAAAGACTTCTTTGAACAAAAACAACTTGCAAACATCCGGACCCAACACTAGAAGGCAGGAGTATGCAAAGCATGTGATCTATAGCTCACACGCCTCGAACACATTTTTCCACAAGAAAACCATTCCCCTACATTTCAAGTATTTTAGTGGTGTTCCTTTCTTTCCTATCTTCAAAACAGATTTACTGCAGCCATTCACAGGACTAAATCTCTACCTATTTTCAGAATGTGAAACTATCTACAAGTGTTTTGTAAAAAGAAAGTGTTTCAGCCAGAAAAAATGTCCTGTGTTTAATCCAGATGAAGTTATAAGTAATTAATAAAGCAAACATTTTCTTACAAAAAGACTGAAAGAAGTTCTCTAACAAAACAGTAGTAGTGTTTACGATACTTCACTGCCATGCACAAAAGAATCTAATATGATAACTAGTGTTGGAGATTTTGAAGGCTTTATGATCATGAGACTCCCAAGGTGACATATATACGCTACAAGAAAAGCTGTTTAAAGTATGACATCTTTGCTTTCGTATGGAGTAGTCAAAAAAGTAGGTCAATCCTTGAAGGATTTAATTACGAAGAACTTGGAGCTCATCATACTGCCATGAACATGTTTTTTTTTAAAACAGTGTCACTATGAGCTTGCCCTGTGGCTTGCAGATTGCTTACCATGCAACTAGTTGCTGCTTCGAGGTTATGTCTTTTCCTTGCCAGCGTCTGGATACAGCTGTGCTGTGATCCTTGGGAAATAAAAAAAATGGCATGCACTTGGTGCCGATAGAAAAATATTCTAGTAGTCTATCTCCAGCATGAAGAAGGAGGCCTCCTCTCCATACTGGGGAAGGCAGAAATGGTGAGTGGGGAAGTCATCATCCTGCTGCAGAGAAGCAGGAAGAAAGAACCCTAGCAGTAGAGGTCCAGGGTCACTTTTCCAAGGCGATACCATGACCCTGTGTTCTCTTATCCTCTCAGTATATCCCTTTTTATCCCCCAGATGAACGTGAATGAAGCTCAGCATACTAGTTATTGATCTTGTAGGGAACAAGAGGAACCCCTTTGGTAAATACCATAGGTGGACTCAAGTTCAAGGTGAGCAAAAAAAAAAAACAATTGCTGTCACTTAACCTGAGGCACGGCACGAAATATGCAATGCCAATGGGTCTTCCGTTTAACAGGCAAGTGACAAACTATTAGCTTTGCCAATGCTTTTTTCCCCCCCTTCAATGGCCCAGCAGCTGCAAAGTGCTACCAGTCTGCTTCATTTCCTTTGTTTTCACATGAGGGTGCAGCATTGTGATGTTCCAGTGGCCTATCTGGATTTTCTATTTTTATACTTTACTTTTCCAACAAGGCCGGCGATCATTTCAGAAGAGTAAAATAAAAAAATAAGCATTAGCAAAGCAAGCAGATAAGGCTTTAATGTACAAACACAAATGCTCTTTGCATGTGTTAGCACTTTGTTTGGATTTATGTCTAATACAGTGAACTAAATTGTTTCTGTGCTGATCTCAAAATTTCGGCAGGTAAGGCACAGGGAAAAAAACTGATTTGCTCAGGGTCACAATTAGAGTGCAAGAGCCAGGATCAGTTGGGCCTCGACTCACACTACTCGCTGTCTACAATTCAGGACCTAAACCACGCAAAATCAACTACTATAAGTGGAGTAACCAAGCCCAGATACCACTGCTCTACCTTGAAGTATGTGAAACAATAGCAGGAATCGCTACCTTGTCTGAAGAGCGAAGAATTGCCTGATCACAAACCCATTAACTGCATGAAGACCTTCCTTTTACTTGCTTGATCACGGTCTGTGACAATCGCTGGCGAAGGTGAAGAGTTAGAGCGGAGGCTTAGGCCCTCTCTCTACGTTGGGAAGAGCTGGAATATCCATCCAGCTCGCTTTTACTCACCTGTAAACTGCAGAACACCAGAAAGGCTTCAGGTGAAGTGAGGCGCTACATTAAAACCTTCCCCAGTTGTCCACTTTAAATTATAGTGAGTGAGAAGTAAGCAGCAGCAATGGGGGTGGGGAAGAGAAGGAAAGCTGAGCGAGAGAGAAAGAGGGGATTGGGAAGAGAGACAGTGTAAAAAGACAGAAGGTGAGAGGTAGCCAGAGATAAGGAAGAGCTAGCAAGACAAAGAAATGGCATGAAGAGTCTGAGAAGAAACAGAGGTGGCAGACAGAGGGAGCAAGTAAACAAAAGGTGGTCAGCAAGGGAGAAAGGAGAGAAAGAGTCACATGGAAACAGAGCGAGTGTGTATGAGAGGGGGAAACAGAAAGACTGGGAGACAGAGAAACAATTACATAGGAAGAGACAAAGAGGAAGACAGAAACAGACAGAGAGAGAAAGTCTTACAAATGAAGTAAAATGAAGGCCACTGAAATTGATGCTATAGCACTGTCAACAAGTTCAGAACAAATTCAGACACCATTATTTGGTTCTTCTATAGTATGTAGTGGCTTTGGCACAAAATATTAAATACGACAGCCAATTATTATGAAATCGCAATATGCATTTCATTAAGTAAGACATGATGCCGTTTCTGTTTACTTTTTACTGGTAACGTGACGCATTTTGCTGACGAGCTAAGAAGGCACATGACTGACAGACCACCTAACAGGGGCTCACTTCGGCCTTGTCCTACTATTGTTTAAGTGCTGGGTTGCATCCATCAACATAGCTTAAGTCTTGTCTCATACAATGCTTTAAATGGGAATATAGAAGTACAGGTACTCACTATTTAGAGTACCTGTTTGTTCCTGAGAAGTGCCGGTACTCTCCTATTAAATGAATTGCAGCAGTGCTGAGAAGTGTAGGTACTCTCCCTTTCAAACTAAAGACGTGAAAGTACAGTACCTGCCCATTTAAAGCACAGGTCATGTCAGTTCTCCCAGTCCATCCTTGTTTTTAAGACTACAGCACTAACATTGCAATTACTAAATGTATGGGTTTCTCATTAAAAGCACATGGCTACAGGTCCCAGTATGCTATTACTGTCAGCTCAAAATAAACGGGCTGACTGTGCAGCTGTATTGCTCAATATTTTAAATGGTACCAGCAGATAATAAACCACACTAACAAGTCCTACTCTGGCTTTCAAACACTCAAAGTGCCATGTGACTTTTTTAACTTCACTTGGAGATAACTTTCTCCCTCAAGGGCAGTAAGTGCCACAGTTTATGTTCATTAAGTCACTTAAATTGCAGTCTTTCTTCTACATTAAACTAAATATCGCTTAACGGGCCCGCAAAGAGCCTAAATGCCATACAACCAGTTAAAGAGTTGCTCAGTTCCAGACGCACACATGTTCAACCAACCTCACATCCTCAAACTCTCACAACCCAGCAGACTTTCTATGATTTCTCGCCGACACACACTTCCTGGGTATTCATATATACCACCTGCAATAGAAAACCTGATATACACAAAAACACTGACATAGGAACCTTATCAGTGCTGTGCGGGCAGGAGGGAGTCAGAAATGGTGAGGGGCCATGATACTGGCACAGGTGGAAAAGATAGAGGGAACTAAATATGGGTGAATGCTCATGGGTACACAGCAGGAATGCAGAGGGAACACAAAAATTGAACCATTAGCATCTGGTCACCAGGGACTACGCTCACTAACAAGATGGGCAAACTGATACGTGAAATGGTCGTGGCCAACTGTGGTGCCTCAGCAGAGTGGTTAGATAGTCTTGGTCAGGGGACTAAACCAGGGGCTCCTTTCCCTTATGTTCCTTGAAAGATTTCTGAAAGTTGTTCCAGTTAACACACATAAGACTATTGTCTATTTGTTAATCACTGCTAGGCTAGACTATACAAATACTCTATAGCTGGGTCTGGCTCAATACCTGGTCTGTTGGCTCCATGTGGTACAAAATGCCACAGCGAGACTCTTACTCAATATTCCTCATCAATCAATCACTCCCTTCTGGAAGATGCTGCACTGGGTTCCGATACAGAAGTGGATCAATTTCAAATGTCTAATGCTGACACACCGGGCTTGCCATAAGAAAGGCCCTAATATTTGATGGATAGATTCAGTCACTGTCACCCAAAAAGATCGGTCAAATCCTCTAACTTGCGCCTTAAAATTCATAAGGTTCTTAGGACTAGAAAGGGAGGTCGGCCTGCTTTCCTTCCTCGCCGTCAAGCTGTGGAATGAGTTACCATTCTCTCTCCGTGCCATTCCTTCTGAACTTTGTTTTAAAAAAACGGATGAAACCTTGGCTATACCAAACTATTTACCATCACTGTGTCTGCTTTAGCTTGTGCCCTACTTACACTGAGCAGGGACACCCTTGTTGGGCAGCTATTGCTCTACATAAATTTTCATTTAGGAGAGTTCCATGCCGGGATTATTGGGCTAAAATGAGTGCTAAAATATGACAAGGACTGGGCCATGATGGCATAATTACAGAGTGGAAATCTGGTGTAAGTAGAAGGTCCATAGTATGAAAGGTTTGTGAAAAGAGATGCTAGTGGTTTGTGTGGTAGAACATAGCAGAATGGCTTGCTGCGACAGGATTTAGAAGCTGGTATAGAAACGGTACGACAGGTACCGCAGAGTAGGGGTTATGACAAAAGGTCTAGTGCATGATGGGGGTTAATGGCTGGAGACGAGATGAAGTACTGAAGCAGGTTCATGGCAACAGAGTTATGTGCTAATGTAAAATGCACTCTGTAGAGCAGGCATCTCCAGCTAGTAGATTGCGAGCTACTGGTAGCTCACCACCTTCCTGCAGCCCAGACTATCAAATTAGAAATTTTTACTTGGTGAATTAAAGTATACCAAAATTGGAAAGTGTGTATTCAACATAAAAAAAAGGTATATTTTCGGAACTTAAACTGATGTTTGGAGAAAACTGGCTGAATTTCTGAAATATATTTAAAGTTGATATTTGAGTGCTAACTCATGCAGCCCTGAGGAGATTCATTACTAGTATTATGGTGCCAGAGGCATTGCAGCTACAGCTGTTATGTATTACCCACATAGAGGTATTGTACATTGAGAAGCCCCTTTACGTTACTGCTGAATCGCTGCTTGATACATGGTGATCACTACTAGTAGTTTTGCATATGGCGGTCACTAATGTGATCTTATCTGATGTGGTCACTATTACAGCACTAATATTAGTAGCTAGGGAGAATTTCCATTGAACATAAGTAGCCCTTTTATTTTTTAAATGCATTTTATTGATTTTTTAAATATCTATATTGCATTATCTATTGCATTCTTGTTTCATCGGTTCAAGTATTATATGTATACAGTATTGCAAAATAAAATAGAGGGTGTCCACGGGATTAATGGATTAGTCAGACATTATAGGCAAATATGTATTGCTATAAAAATGAGAGAAACATTCACCAATCAAGAAACAAACTCCCTAACTATCTCTCCAGAACCAATTTGAGTGGTCATGTCTTAGTTAAGGGTATAAGCAATTGGGGGGTACGTGAGGGGCTTTTGTGTGGCAATAGGTCCGACATTACCTAAAGTGGATAGCATTTAGGAGAGAAGAATGGGTGTTCCTTTATACCTTTCATGCTTCAGGTACGTGTGCACGGAACTTTTCCAGCAGTATAGCCCAATCCAACGATATTGGCTTCTTGCAGAGCCCTCTATATTCCTCCTGTATCAGTGCCTCGCCCTCTGCGGTGGCCCAACGCAAAACCTCTTCACCCCAGGCCCCCACCCTAGGAGCACGTGGGGACTTCCAGCATTGCATTTTCTTTTTGCCAGTAGTAACGAAAGGTCAGTAAAGTGTTGGAGCACGTTAGCTGTTTTAGGCAGTGGGGTCAGACCCAATATACAGGAGTCTAAAGATGACCAGGAATGTATTCCAGACAGGTGAGAGAGCCCCTCCGAGACTTCGCCCCAGAACCCTGATAGTGATGGGCGGTGACTAGATCATATCTATAAATTCTGCATTGGGTGGGTGACAACGTGGGCATTCCGAAGAGGCCGCTTGGTACATAGTATGTAATTTGTGTGGCATTAGATATGCTTTATGTAAAATATTGAAAACTGTATGAATTTAAATCAGGTATTGCTGGAAATTCGTTTAGGGTATTCAAGAACAATGGCCCACTCCTGGTGAGTCAGGTCCCTCGCCATATCAGATTCCCATTTCTGTTTCAGGGGGAGTAGTGAAACCATGAGATGGTCTCTCAGACCACGACAAAGCCACCATACTAAATGGCTCCCATGACCCATTGTGTGGAGCGCACAAAGTAATTCATATGTGGGAAATTCCCTATTATCCACTATCCAGTGTTTGCAAACGTAGTGGAAAATGCTAGCGTGGGTTAGGAACTATGTGTCGGGTACCCCGTGGGTTTGCACATACTCTACGTGGGGCAGAAGAACTCGGTCTACGAACAGGGATCCGACTATCGTCACCCCAACCCGCTCCCAGGGGGACAGTCTGAGAGCCATCAGTGTGCCCGTAGCTATTGGTAGACCACAGAGAGGAATATTCAGTGTGTATGGTGTACACGTGTTAGAGTATTTTAGGCCATTTTCCAGTAGTGTATGGCATTTCTTAACAAAAATGAGTCTATATGTGATATTGAGGAATCTTGGCACAATAATGTATGCAGTTTCCCTTGCTGTAGTTGCAAGGGTGTATAATCAATATCCAACAAGTTATGACCTGCCAACCAATATGACAACCATTGTAGTTGCCCAGCTATACAATAGACTTTAAAATCTGGGGTTCCTGTTCCCCCTTTTACTGTTTTCAAGTGGAGTTTAGACAGGCTAATCTAACGATGTCCTCCCACCCCCCCCCCACCCCCCAGACCAATCAATCAATCAAGTGGCTTGTAGAGCACGACTACTAATCCGTAAGGGACTCAAGGCGCTGGGGGGGTGGCGGGGGTGGATGGCTGCAGATTTGTCACAAGGCCCTGTGGTTCAGTCGAAGAGCCAGGTCTTGAGGTCCTTCCTGAATTGGGGCAGTGACAGTGATTGCCTTAGGGAGAGAGGCAGGGTGTTCCAGGTCTTTGCTGCAAGGTAGGAGAAGGATCTTCCCCCAGCCGTGGCCTTGCGGATACGTGGGATGGCGGCTAGGGCCAGTTGAGGGGAGCGGAGGTCTCTGGTGGGTGCGTGGAATAAGAGGTGGTGGTTGAGGTATGCAGGTCCCGTGTCGTGTAGGGCTTTGTAGGCGTGTGTGAGGAGCTTGAAGGTGATGCTTTTGTTGACTGGGAGCCAGTGGAGGTCTCTCAGGTGGGTGGTGATGTGGCTGCGGCGGGGGATGTAGAGGATGAGTTTGGCAGAGGCATTCTGGATGCTTTGCAGTTTCTTGAGGCGTTTCTGGGTGATGCCGGCATAGAGTGCGTTGCCGTAGTCAAGTCTCCTGCTGATGAGTGAGTGGGTGGGTGACGGTCTTTCTGGACTTGGTGGGGATCCACTTGAAGATTTTTCGTAGCAGGCGTAGCATGTGGAAGCAAGATAATGAGACGGCGTTGATCTGGCGGTTCATGGTGAACGAGGAGTCCAAGATGATGCTGAGATTTCTTGCGTGGTCTGTGGGCGGAGGTCCTAGATTTGCAGGCCACCAGAAGTCGCCCCAAGTGGAGGGGGTGGAGCCCAAGATGAGGACTTCGGTCTTCTCGGAGTTTAGCTTGAGGCAGCTGTCTTCCATCCAGGTGGCGACAGCCTTCATCCCGTTATGGAAGTTTCTCTTGGAGACTGTGGGTTCACTGGTGAGGGAGAGGATCAGCTGGGTGTCGTCAGCATAGGAGACGATGTTGAGTCCGTGCTTCCTGACGATGGCTGCGAGCGGGCCATGTAGATGTTGAAGAGAGTGGGTCTCACGGAGGAGTCCTGAGGCACTCCGCAGCTGATTTCTGTGGGTTCCGAGAGGAACGGTGGTAGCCTGACTTTCTGTGCTTGGCCGGTGAGGAAGGAATGGATCCATTCCAGGGCATTTTCATGGATGCCAGCGTTGTGGAGTCTTGTGCATAGGGTGCAATGGGAGACGGTGCTGAACGCAGCCAATAGGTCCAGGAGTATGAGGGCTGCAGTTTCGCCTCGGTCGAGGAGGGTGCGGACGTTGTCTGTGGCGGCGATTTAGGCGGTCTCCGGGTCCAGACCAGGTCTATCAGTATGGAATTCATGAGTTTAAATACCCAAGTGGGGACTACTAGCGGGAGATTTACAATATGGTATAATAATCTTGGTAGCATTACCATTTTGGCCAGTGCCAGCCGACCCACCGTAGATAAGGGTAATTTGAACCAAAATGCTACCTGTGACTTCATGGAATTAACTGTGCGCACAAGATTTACTTCTAGGATATCCTGTGTGTCTTTATAGATTTGGATACCTAAATAGCGGAAGGAATCAGGTTCCGTTTTCAGCTGTAGGTCACCAAACTGGAGGGTGGGTTCTGTATAAGTGCCAATGAAGAAGGACCCGCAGGACTTGGTGGCATTTATTTGTAGACCTAACAGGGGGCCGAACCGTGTGAGCAGCATGGCCAGCATAACCATGTCTAGACGAAGATCTCTGAGGTATAGGAGCATATCGCCGGCGTACAAGGTCACAGAGTGAGTAACCTGACCAACCGGGATCCCAATGGTTGCCATAATATGGCAGAGATGTTGGGCCAGTGGCAATAAGGGACATCCCTGGCGGGTCCCACAAGATATTTAGTATGGTTGGGAAATATAGTGAGCCGTTTTGGCTCTGGCCGTGGGCAAAGTGTATAGTAATTCCTCCCACTTACAATATTCTAGAGGAATCCCATAGCACCGTAGTGTTGCAAGCATATAATCCCACCCCAGAGTGTCCAAAGCTTGATGGACGTCCGAGAGGCAGTCAGCATAGGTGTATAGATCACAGGCTGCATCCATTACCCAAAAAGTCGACGTATATTTTAAAAAGTATTTCGGCGGGGTGTAAAACCACAGTGGTCTGTATGGATCAGTCCAGGAACAGCGGAAGTAGGCGGCGGGCCAGGATTTTACTGAGTATCTTGTACTCTGTGTTGAGAATCGATAACGGTCTATAGGAGAATAATTTGCTGGGTGGTTTATCTGGCTTAAGCAAAGTCACTAAGACTTCCCTTACGGTGGGAGACAATGCTCCCTCCTCAAGGGACGCAAAATAGAGCTGTTGCAACCTTGGTGCTAATTGTGACACAAAGGTGGAATATAATTCTATGGGGAGACCATGCGATCCCGGCATTTTGTTGCGAGCCAGTTCTTTAATGGCTCCATGTATCTCCGTTCTCGTTATAGGGGCCGCTAGCTCCTTGACATCAGCATCTGAGATCACGGGCAAGGATACAGCGGCCAGGAAGCCATCCAGCGCCTCTGGGGTAGGTGGCAGTGGCGCCGAATAAAGTTCTGCATAATAGTCACGGAATGCAGTGTTAGTCTCTACCTGCGTATTCACCAATCCATGACCGGGAGTGGCTATAGATAGAATGGGTGTGGGAGAAGGAGATTGACTAATTATTTGTGCCAGTATAGTGCCTGACCTATCCGCTTCCGAGTGTGTCCATTGTATATAAGAACTCTGACCTATTAGCCGCAATTGCTCCAAGAGTTCGGCATATTGGACTCTGGCCTCGTGCAGCTCCACCGCCTTTGTTACATAATCATGGGCTCCTACCTCTAGAGATTGCAGTTTACTCTCCAGAACTGCAATGTCGCAAGTGACCTCCCGCCTGGCACCCACTACCGCGCTCATTGAGTCTCCGCGGACAACCACCTTGAAGGCCTCCCATTCTATCGAACATAAGGAGACTGTGGCAGTATTCCCTAAGAAATAGGACGTGATAGTGGAGGCCAAGGTGTTTCTGAAAACAGTCTTCAAGTAATTGGGGCTGTAAGCGCCATGTTGGGGTCGGGGAAGGGACACGGCCCCAATTAAGGGTAAGTTCAAGAGGGTTGTGGTCCGATAGAGTTTTGCCAAGATATGTGGTGTGAGTCACAGAGGAGAGTAAGGCATGTGTGCAGTGAAATCAGTCCAATCGGGAGCACAGGGCATAGGGATGTGAATAAAAAGAGTATTTGCGCAGACCATTGTTACTGGTTCGCCATGCATCCGCCAGGTCCCACCCAGTCACCCAGAGACGCAGTTCCTTGGCTTGGTGTATTATAGCTGTGCCCGGGAGGGGGGGGGGGGTGAGCAGTCCATTTTAATATCAAGTACTGCATTAAAATCCCCACCCAGTAGCCTGGGATATTATGGCCATTCCACCAATTCAGTTGACAAGCTGGCAGGGAAGATATCCTTGTCTATGTTAGGTGCGTATATACATCCTAGGACAATCTGTGTCCCATCAAGTGTGCCCCAAAGCAGCACATACCTTCCCTTATTATAATCTTAGATTCTAATGCTGCAAATGGGACCCCTGCTCGTATAAACACTGCTGTGCCTCGTGGGAATGCAGAGTAGGAAGTGTAATGAAGTTGCCCTCTCCCAACGTTTGCTCAATTTAAGGGCCTCTATAGTCACCAGGTGGGTTTCCTGAAGTTATACTATTTGTGCGCGGCGTCTATGTAACTGTGCCAGTATTCTGTGCCGTTTGTGGATTGAGCCCATACCCCGGCATTCCAGGTGATAAAGGTATAAGATTTAGTAACTGTCGACATGAGGAGACTGAGATAGTATAGTAACTGTACACCCCATTAGAAGGCCTACCTCAAATATTATCATGGAAAATTACCACTACAAACCAAAGAAAACGAACAATTCCCAACATTCGGTCCATCGATTCGTCGTCGTTCGACCAAACATTACACAAAACAGGAACAATTTGAACTGTGAGATAAGATGTGCCTTTGCCTTAGGGGCAGGCAAAGAGCTCCTATCGAGCAGGAGAGAGTGGGTTTCGTACAGGTGACGGTACCACACAACGCTATCCAGGCCCAGGGTTGTAAGCAGTACAACATCAATCACAATCCCTTATTTCACATACATTATTGGAGTAAAAAGAGGGGAAGCGGGCATAACATGCATGACACTGAGCAATCGGTTATAGAGACCTATGCAATGGGGAGGTATACCACTTTAACTACACCTGTTGTGTGTATCCATTTAACACCCTGTTTCCTCCAAGAGGGTCCCCCCTTATTCCAAACAACTGCCGGAGGACGGCGGTAAAAAAGGGTATCTCCATAGCTATAAGTTCAGGGGATCGTTACTTGGTTGTGGGGACACAGAGGGGAACCAAGCCATGCTTCCCCCGGAGTCCGAGTCCGATGCATTAGTTTGTGAGGAACTGGAGCTGATGGGCGGGCGGACAGCAGCGTCGATACAGTGCTTCCTGTCGACCCTCCAGGGCCTGCCGTGGGGAAGGCGCTCCGCTGACACTGTCCTCTGTGATGAGCCCTCTTCTCCGTCTGCGCGGGGCACGCTGTGATTTCGGTGGCACCTGTTCACATCGTCCTCGTCCCAAAGAGTTAAGAAATAGCTGTTCCAACCAGTCCCAAGCACTCTCGGGAGTATCAAAAAAGTGGGAGCGTTGGTCATGGAGTACTTTTAGTTTAACCAGGAAGAGAAGCGCAAATGTGAGCCAAGCTGCATGAAGGTGGGTTTTAATGTCCTAAAATGAAGAGCGTTTGTGCTGCACCGCCATGGTGTAGTCAGGAAATATGGAGACGTTTGTGTTGTTGACCATTATGGGGCCTTTGTCGCGTGCTGCCTGTAGAAGCAAGTCACAATCTCTGAAGTTAATAATTTTTGCAATGATTGGGCATGCATTGGCGCCGGGGACTGGTTTCCTGGAAGGCACTCGATGCGCCCTCTCTTCAGTGAATAGATCCGAGAGTCCAGTGGGAGCCACCGCTGTTTTATACCATTCTTCTATGTATAGAGTCATGCGAGGGCTCTCCGATCTCTCAGGGAGGCCCACTATGCGCAGGTTCTTACGTCGGGACCTCCCTTCAGCATCACCAGCACGTGCCTGAAGTTGTTCCACCTGGTGGAGCAATTGAGAGTGTTGGACAAAATGTTCTTTGGAGCAAGGAGCCACCGTTTCCAATGCTGCCGCTAACTTGCAATGGTCGTCCTTCAACAGGCTAAGCTCCGTAGTGATCATCCCAGCTGTTGTGCTATGGCCATTCTTGACTCACAAATCTCTTGAAGGATCACATCTAATTTGTCCATAGTGGGGGCTGGAGAAGCAGCTCCTTCAGGCAATGAGTGGGTGGGAGAGGCCACTGAAGGTGAGGAGTGAGAGCGAACGCTGGCCATGGGTGTCTCCGTCCTGGCTTTCGTGCGCCCCATAGTTGAAGCCAGGCTGACTTCACAGTGTAGTCCCAGTGAGGGGAGTTCGTGAACAAAGTGCAGAAATGGGGAAGAGAGCGTCTAGAGGGGACCAGTACTGCTGCAGACGTGTCACCGGTCTAGGCGGCACGCCACGCCCTAGGCGCACTCAGTGAGGTCTTGGGGTGGAGTGAGTAGGGTTCCCCCACACACGGAACCTGGCGTTGGGTGACCAACCGGGGGGGCCGTTACATCCTCACACCGGGTAGCACTGACCTTTAAGGGTGGGGGGCCACAGCGCAACCAAAGGATTGGCAGTTCATTGATAAAATTTTTGTAATGACATCAAGGGGCGCACCCACTTCCACGTGCAGGGTTGTTGATCAGGTAGGTTCACAGCAGGAGGTGGCACCAACCGCCACGCGGTACCCTCAGCAAAGTCAGTTAGGTGTTGGCCACCAAGAATATTGAGATAGTGGTTTACTAATTGTGCTGTTACCTCGGGTTGGCCCAGCCCAGCCAGCACAGGCTGTTTGCGTAGTGCCTCTGGAGGCCTGTTATTTGGCAGTGCTGTGGTATTAACTTCAAAGGACCGCAGTAGAGTCTAGCCGCGTGGTAGGACAGTGGAGGGGTAGGAGGGTCCTCCCTCCGGTCAGTGCCTCCGTCTGAAGGCCCAACGTAGGCCTCAAATCTTGTGGCTGTGACAATGACCAGGAAGATTCTCAGCATGAGGTGGCATCATCCGTCAGGTGGCACTCCCAGCGAAGTCAAGCAGATGGTGGCTGCCAAGAATGCCATGATTGTAGGTTATTATTGACACTGTTAGCACTGAGCAGCCCGGTCCGGTGCAGGCCGTTTGCATAGAGTCTCTGCAGGCCTGTAAATTGGGCAGTGCAGGAGTAGCCACACCTACTGACTGCAGTGATGTCGCGCTGTGCGGCAGATTAGTGGAGGAGCAGGAGGATCTACCTCTCGGTCAGCGTCCCCGTGTGCACATCACAATCCTCCAATCCTATGGCTGGGACCTTCCCTTGCACTCCAGTCCAAACTAGTGCTGTGCAACAAGATCGGGCCGCAGAGAGACTGCTTTGGTCAGAATCACACAGCCAGCGTTATCCCGATCTTCGTCAGGGGACCCGGTAACACCTTGGCACCACTGGTCGATCTCTGTCTGCAGTCCCCCGCAGGAACCCCAGCCTTGGATCGTCACTTCGCCGCGGGAGGGATTCCGTGCTCCCAGGCTACCTCCCTCCAGGTAGTATGTCGGCGTCGGTGCCGGAGACCAGATCCGGAGGAGAAATCCCAGAAAAAAAGGGGGTTTATTACAGTACCTATGAGCGGTGAAGGAAGCGGAGGGGCAGGAAAGTCCACTCTCCGGCCTACGCTCCCGGTCCATAGGCTCTCTGTAGTCCTCCACCTCCATGGCCCTCGGTCTTTAACTATGGCAGTTTAGAGCAGTGTCGCAAGAGCGGGCCGCAGTAAGGTAGCACCGGTTAGAGCCGCACGACCGGCCCTGTCATGATTTCCGGCAGGGGGCCCGGCAAAGCTCTTGAATCAGACTTCAGCAGCGGTCGGATGCTGTGATGAGGGGGATCCACTACGCAGACCTCTACGTTCCAATTGGCATGCTGGCGCCACCGTCGTTCATCTCTCCTTCTGCTGATTGGTCCAGGTCCTGTTCTGGGTTCGTGCCGGTCACTGCCTCTATCCCAGGTGGACACTCCGGGGTGTTTCAGTGTCTCAATCACCCAGGATTACGGGATGTTAATCAGGATTTCATTCCTGGGTCCGGGAGAGCATCATTTATGCTACCGCCATCCTAGGCTGCTCGCCACGCCCCCTCGAATATAAGTAGCTCTTATTGCAGAAAAGGTTGGAGACCCCTGCTGTAGAGATTAATGAAGGCAGATTCTAACCTGAAGAAGATTCACAACAGCTTTCAGCCAGTAGCAGCTTATTTTCAGGGACCACGGACTGAACAGAACAGGTGGAGGCAGCTTTCATTATTTTCCCTACAACTCCCCACCCCTCTTAACTGAAATCCTTGTTCAGCAATATGGGATACTGGTTCAACAAGGCTGACTTTCGAACAAAGTGTATGGCGGTGAGTCCCTCTTGGGAACGTTGATTGATGGCACAGTGGATCATAAAGTTAAAATGCATGAGAAAGTAAAAGCAACAGTCAGCCTACCAATAAGCCCTGAAAAATGATTTTGCCCAAGGCGTAATTTCTCTGCTTGGCACTGTATTTTTAGAATAAGGCAAGGAGCTAGACTGTTGCTGAATAAGCGCACCCCAGTAAATGCACGTTGAAAGTAAGCATTGTGGGCTCGAGCACCAAACGAAATAAAACCAAATAATTATGGTGCTTAAAGCCACTGAGCCTTCACTGGTGTTGCGGGGGGGGGGGGAGGGGGGAGGACAAGGTCAAGTTGATGGACATTTATGTGGAACAGCGTAGAATAGTGAAGGTGTGAAAGAACAATGAAATCAGGGTCCATAATGGAGCCAAATCAAATGGCCAAGTATCGCTGCTGGGGCTTGAAACAATTCATTTGTAGGCTGCCTGGCAGCAGCAGGGGACCCGCCGGGCATTCCAAACAAAAAGGAGTAGACCAGTGGCAGAATTTGAGAATCCGCAGGGCACTTGGAAACTAAATATGCAGCCCGGCAGCACAAGCAAGGGGGCCACTGAGCAATCTGGATAACAATCATTGGTAAAGCCAAAAGGTCTTGCATTTAATGTGTGTGGAGGAAGAAAAGTATGACACCAAGAAGAGAGCAAAAAAAACACATGCATTCTCATGGAGTTCTGAATGAAAAAGAAAAAAGTAGTTTCCTAAATGTAAACAGTGGAAGGATACAAGTTAGCCAATCAAAAGGATAGTACACAGGATATGCTCCAAGGGAGGGACAAACACAAGAAGAGGAAGGCAAGTCATTGAATAAGAAACAAGCAACTGAGAGTGGCAAAAAAGTCAGCCAATAGTAAGCAATGGGCAGGCTCTAAGCCAACAGTTGGGGGGTACGGACGGTGGTGGACAGCATCAGGGGCAAATGGGCATGTGGTTTTTTTCTTTTTATGAGATCTCGCCAGACAGCTTAAAGGCGAGACCTAAAATGGAATGTGTTTATGTGTGTCAACTGAGCATGCCCAGGCTATGATAAATGCCCCGAGTACCTTTACTTCCGAGTTATCTGGAGAGGCTGCTCATCACATAATTTTTGTCCTACAGGACACCTTTAATTTTCACAGTAGAAATATATGTCAGTACTGCAGTTTTAAATTAAATAGTGCAACTACAAAACATACCTGAATGGGTTCTTGCTGTTTAAATACAGGTCCAAGTTCAGGTAGAATAAGCTTTATATATTCCTCTTTTGTGCATTCCTCAGCAATCAGCAGAACATTAGGCAAAACAAAGGGCACCATATCAGGATTGACAAATTCCGAGGTCAATGAAGGCAAAATACGCTGCACTACGACACGCTAGAAAATATAAGTCAGCAAGAATTAGTGATGGGTCAGACAGTCACTATTTCCATTGATACGTCTGAAAAAAGTAACATACTAACAATATTTTTATTGAATAAAAATAGTACCAAAGAATGAATGTATTTAAATTGAAAGGAGCAAGGTTGCATCTATTCTGTTATAAATTCTAAGTAATGCATGTACAGAGATAAATGTTAACTATGGTATTTATTAAAAGGGAATCTGGTTTTTTTCTGTACACATTCCCACTAAATAAGCTCTTCCCAAAGAGTCAACTGCACACGTTTATAGCACCACATTGGTTTATAAATAATTCTTCATACCTCAGCACCAGCTTGCAGATTGGGCACCAATGTTTGACAGTCCTGGAGGGAGCCACATTGGGGTGCTTACTTAAATGCTGTGACGGGAAGGAGCTCAACCAAAGAGCAGCTTTACTGCATGACAGCACCACTATTCTCTAATTCTAGGTCAAAAGTAAGTATGGCCCACATTTTGTAGATTGATGCTATTGTGGGGTTGCTTGCCAGTAAACACTAGTAGTCTTTATCCGTAATTCTTCGAGCTAGTCAGCTGCCAGTCAGCGCTGATGCTGCATGGTTCTGTTTCCTGTAGGGCTGCTGGCTACATACACAGATTTTCTGTACGGTATTTGATTTTTCTGGGATTTCCCAACTGAGTATGTATTAAAGAGTATTTTTTCTGACTATTTTTTCTGGCTTCTTCGCCATAAAGTCTCTCTAAAATTTCTTATACTAGGGAACATCAAGAGGCATCTCTGACAGAAAACATAAATGGTGATGTATTGTAAAACATAGAGTTTTGTGTCAATCAATCCTATGCATTTTTGCTGGTGGTCCCTAAGAGGAATAAATGAAGCAAGAGCTTGGTACATGAAAGGTAAATAAATACACATGCATATGTATATTCAGCAATGAAGTGGGGTATGCAGCGGCATCTCAGGAACCTGCCTAATTAAGAACATTTTAAGATACGAAATTGTATGGTCTTCAATATTGATCTGATTTCCAAACCACCTATCTGGGGAGACAAATGTATCCAAAATAATATTTTTAAAACACATACAAGAGCTTCAGACATATAATGTATAACCTATTGGAGTTAGAACTGTTTTCTCCTGAATTCTGCAGAGTGCATTATTTTTAAGACGAGTCTTGAAACCCATTTATCTTCTACAGGATTTGTACATGATTAACCCAAGAGTCCCATTGCAAACCATTAAAGTCTACATAAAATAAGGACCACTGAACCCGTTTGCTTTCTCTTATTTTTGTACTGTCTCTTTGTATTTGTATTAGAAAATACAAACCTTTGGTAGTTTTGGTAGAACTTTCGGCAATCCTTTGAAAAACTGCGATTTCTGAAGATTATCTCTTTGGAATAATGTATCAAAATACTGCAGAGTGTTTGCACCAACATCATCAAAGAATGGAATCTAGTAAAAAATAAAGATTGAAAACATAACTAAAACAAATGATTTTAAAAGTTCAATCTTTTTCAAACATACTTGTGCAGGAAAAAAAGTAAAAGAAGTGCACACAATATGTCGATTAAAGTACTAAAATAACGTTGTATAACTATTACAAAAAGAAAATGGGTCTCTATGCTGGCAAAATATGTCCGGTCTACAGCTGTAACTGTAATCAATGACAATGTGGCATAGAAAATTAGTTTGATCCTGAAATGTATAAGAGAATGCATACCGAAAAATGAATAAATGTATGTGAAAGGAAACATGGATTCCACAGGTGTCAAACCTAGATTCCGGTGGGATGGGTTTCCAAGATATCCACAGAAGATGACATTACACATTATGAAGCTAAAATCCTTTACATAGAGATTATTTGAATCGACAATCGCTAGAGTAGCCTCTAAGCATTACAAAATATATTGCCTTAATATTTGAAATAAACGTTGAAACATGAATCTGATGGGCTTCAGGGATAAATTTGAGAAGCACATGGACTGAAATCATTAAAAAAGTATACCAATCTCCCCCAACTAACTGATATCTCCTTCTACTCGATCATACGACCATTCCCAGATATTTTATACAGCGCACTGCATAAATGTGTTCCCAAATGCATTCCCCCTTCCCGCCAAGAAATGAGTCAAGAGCACCATCTACTTAGCTAATTTCCTAATTGTTCACCACCTGACCCTTCTTGGCTTATCCGGTTTCCATTTTCCATTACTGAGTTTAAAAAAGCTGACAGCTTTAAAAATTGTATGTATGTCAGTCTACGTTTCTAGAGAGTTTTTTCTTGCATACAGACCTTCAAAATTGTCTTATTAAAAGTTGAATCTGGGTGCTTACATTTTGCCTTAAAACAATGAGTTATTTGATTTTTTACCCCTTACCAGTAAGGTTTCGACTTGCATCCACAGACCACACTGGTGCTGAATATGGTGCTTGTACTTTTTCAAGGTTGGTGCTTCCACTAGTCACCCCTTTCCAAATGTAGGCCAAAACTGGGATTGGTTTTACTGTCTTCCTCTGTTTTTCATTGAAATCGTAAGGAAAGAGCTGCTTTTTTACTGCAGACATCGTACCCAAAAAATTCTTACCTGCATTTGCCAACAAGGCATGGGGGAAAACACCAGGTAATCTGGTGTTGAATCTGGTTGCAGAGGTGTCTTCACCTCCTCTTGTTATAGAAAGAAGTTGCTCCATCCCTCATCTTCTTAATGATTACCCTTATTCAATTGGCTCATGTTCCGGAACCTGGATTTCTTCATCTTCTGATTACTTAACATGCTGGACACCAACCTGCAGATACACCTCGCCATGTACAAAGGAGTGAGAAGTGGTGGGCGTGGTGTAGGTGGTGACACGGGTGGCTCTTGAAGGGGTGACAACAGAATTTGAGGCTATTGCAGGATGGGTTTTATCAGTGGATGTTGTTGGGGTAGCAATGGACCTGGCCTCACGGGACTGCAGTAACTTTGTTACAGAAGGACTAACTTCTGGAAAATCAATATCATCTGCTGTACGGGGTCCAGGAAACACATAGGTTGGTCTCGGTGGTGGAATCTGGGTTTATAAGAATGCTTGCAGTCCCATCTGCGACATTCCAGGGGAGAACCATGTGAAGCATAGTCCTTATAGCCTTGCGGACTCTAGAAGGTTCTCCAGCTTCCTCTCCTCGTGATGATCTTCCATACTCTATACAGTGTCCAATTTATTTGCGTTGTCAGCCATATATGAAGCTGTTGGTTGCCCTAATACCCACATCAGAATCCAGACGGTGGACTGATGTGTGGACACTTTTAGTGGTGATATGTGTATATCTACGAGTAAGAGACAAGATCGTCCAGCAATAGTAAGATAGCAATATCTGGTGTCATCAATGGTATCATTGCTGGTACTGTAAATAGTGGCAACGATGCACTATAAATGTGGATCATCTGCATGGATCTTTCTTTGTCCACAAGAAGTGCATATTTTGAAGAGTGATCGCTTCTCTTTATCTGTCATGATGACAGTTGAAAATGTCTTCCCTGGATGAAACAATAAGTAAAATATCCCAGAAACAATTGACAGATGAGTAGTGTTGAAGCTAGAGCTGCCTGTAGTCCAGAGAAGACCAAGAAGTGATGAAAATATAGCCAAAACTGTAAGCTAGAAAGAAAAAGAGCAGAATTCTTTCTGAAGACTCTCTCACACTCAGCTCTGGGGACCTCATGGGGAAGTAGAGAGCTTTTCCACCTCACTGGCTGAAGTTTCGGTTGTTTCAAATGTGGCTGTGTTGTGTTACTAAACAAGCACTGGCCTTATGGCCATTTTAAAATAGCAACATACAGTGTTAAAAGTATCAGAGATTCTCAGGCTGATCACAGAGAATGATTCAAGCACATGAATCTATGAAAGATTGGGCATGTTAATCTATGAATGACTGAAAGCAGCAATGGACCGAAAGGGGTGGACTGTCTAGCATCGTACCAATGCACAAGCTCTGAAACCTGGGCCCTAAAGGGACTTTATAAGCAGACATGATCGGACACATTTTGCCACTACAAGATCCACTTCAAGGCGATCAAGGGCTGCATGCCCATCACCAGGAAGGGAGGGGCTGGGATTGAGACCTGACAACAACGTCAATGGACCGCAAGTAGTGGATCACCTAGCATGGCACTAGTAAGCATGCTCTGAAACATAAACAGACAGGGTTTGAGGTTTACAGCTATAATTATATAACTTATATTTTATAGGAATCTTCATTTCTTAATAAATACCACTCAGGAGACTTCTTACAATTTCTCAATTATCTTAATTACTTTATTAAGAATGTCTTTGCCACATGACCATACCTTTTGAGGTCCGAACTGTCTGATCTATACAGCCTCTTCTCCCCTCGTTTCATTTTATTTATTACACTTTTATGATTGGTGAAAGGCTCTTTTTCAGACATCACAGACTAATTAATTACAAGACCATTATAATATCTAAACACATAAGTAAAAGAGATCAATTGGCCGACTCCTCCTTTAGAAAAGTAAATAATAAAAAAGATGGTGCAATTTCTGGAGAACCAAGGAGGTCTCTTTTTTGCATTCATGATATTTAGTTATCCTTTTAGCCCTGATGAAGCTACATCAGTAGTCGCAAAACACGTGTTGGCCTGTTTTCCAGCTTGAGATAAAGTTCAATTTACAGCAAAGACATTCTTAATAAAGTAGTGAAGATAACAGGAAATTGGAAGAAATCTCCTGAGTGATATTTACCAAGAAACGATTATTCCTAAGATGCATCATTGTAGCTCTAGACCTCAAACCGTGTCCGTTTATGTTACTTAGTGTGTCGTTCCTGACAGGAAAGCACAACCATACTTTTGAGGTCCAAAATGTCTGCTCTATAGAGCCTCTTTCCCCCAGTTTAGTTGTTTTATTTTTTTTTACACATTTATGGTATGTGAAAGGCTCTTTTCAGACATCACAGACTAATTAGTTACAAGACCATTCAAATGTCTAAACTCCTAAGTAAAACAGAGCAATTGGCCAAGTCCTGCTTTAGAAAAATTAAATAATGAAAAACATGGCACAATGTCTGGAACACCATGGAGGTCTCCTCTTTATATTTTGATATTTAGTTATCCTTTTGGTCCTTATGACGCACCATAAGTAGTAGCGAAATACGTGTTGGTCTATTTTCCTGCTTGAGATAAACTTTAATTTGTGGCAAAGACCATGTTAATAAACTTACGATAATTGAGGAACTTGGAAGAAGTCTCCTCAGACGTATTTACTAAATAAAGAAGATTTCGATTAAATATAAGATATATAATTGTAGCTCTAGACCTCAAACCCTGTCTGTTTATGCTCTGAAACATAGACCCTACAGTGATTGTTTGAGCAGATTTGTCCTTGGGTATGTTTGTGCCACAAGACCTGCTTAAAGGCGATAAAGGACAATAATTTAAAGTCAGCAGTCTTGATTAAGAGGAGCAATGGGCCTAGAAGACCTCCAGTGGCAAGTGAGGGTGAGTGTCTCTTAAATGTAGAGGAGAGGAAGAATGATGTGATGCCCTGCAGGCCCGCTCACAAGTAAACCCCGGGTACCAAGGGATCTGGGAACCTCAATGCAGTGTCACAAGGAAAAGAACTGAACCGATCTGGGGAACGACCACCAGGTAAATAAGAGAGACCAGAATTATTTTGGCAGATTTGGTAGGTGAATTGCTCCAACGGGAAAAAAGATACAGCTTAAAATTCAATGGGACAGAATTATGCTCTTGTACCTGAACTGTGAACAAGGATGACTGAAAATACAGAACCCCAATCCCACCTCCTTACCCACAAACTGATCTATAATCTCAGCACAAAATAGGAGCATGGTGGGAGGTAAAAACAAGAGAGAGAGGGCTCCATAAAATAAATTTTTCAAGCAGGTGCCAGGGAAGAAGCAAATGGTAACCAAAACAGATGACGCAACAAGGAGAGACCCAAAAGTAGATAAAGAAAACTAGATGAACAGAGAAGAAGTTATCACAAAGAGTTTTCTGATCAAATCATTTAAAGAGCTGAAAGAAGAAATTGTGTGGGTAAATCTAGACCTGTAGAAGGACCTCAAAGAACTGCGCCATGCCGTCACTGAACTCAGAACAAGGGCAGACACAGTGAACAAATCTGTCAACGGACAAATGGGTGAATATAAGGCATTCCATACCCCTATTTTCGGTTTAGAAGAAAAACATATAATCCCAAGCAAGTGTGAAGACCTTGAGAACCACTGAAGGCAGAATAACATTCGCTTAGAAGGGATTTACTCCACAATTATAAGTAAACATCTAAAAGGCTACATACAACTGATCCTCACAGCGTTCCTAGAAGAGACTGAAGTAAAGTCACTGCACTGGGAGGCCCATATAGGTTCCACAGGATACGTCCCACCATATGCTCTAGTGCAGATTCAATGTTACCAAGTCAAGCAACAAATCATGAGGAAAGCCTGTAATGAAAGATCGCATATAATCGCTCAAAGCTTTAACTATTTTAAGACCTCTCAGCCATTACACTGGCTAAACATAAAGCATTACAACCTATGACTGACTTCCTCCATGACAAAGGTATTACTTATAAGTGGGATACCCTTTCATACTTATTTTTGTCAGAGAAGGGAAGCAAAAGCTCTCATGTCCATGAAGGAGGCCCACACCATGTCCTAGGCATGACCGACGAGACAACAGAACATTCACCCAAGGCTTCAGCAACGCCTTTCATTACAAGGCAGATGAAGTGACAGATCATGAGATGATGTTCCTCAGCAAAACTGGACAACGCAAAGACCATACCAGTACAAGAAGAGGTGATACAGCATCTTAGACAAAGAAACAGTGACTCAGAGCTATCAAATCAAGCTGGTGAAGGGCAAGGGGATAGCAAACACTGATGAAAATACAGAAGATAACTAGAGATGGGACCCACGGTAGGCAGGTATGAATTACCAATGCTAGCGCCCGCTGAAACAGATCGGATTTTGTCTAAAAACTGAACGAAGTAACACGGGCCACTGGAAAGAGACACTGGGGGCAGAGATAGAGAACCAGAATTCAGGCTTGCTGGGAGAGGGCATTCTAGAAATGGGGGAAGGAAAATGTTACTTACCTTATAAGCATTGGTTAGCAGTGTGTAGTTCTCTATATACTACTGCCAGTCCTCATTTAGTAGGCAATGCGCATGGGCACCAAATCCATTGTTAGAATGTTTTTCATCAGAGTGGGTGAGCGCAAGTATGGAGTGGAGAGTGAGAACAGTATGCTGACCATGCATATGATGTGTGCAAGGATTAAGTGTTGAAGATATGAACATCTGCAACCAACACTGTCTCCCTGGGAGGTGGGTGGGTGCATGTGAATTCAAAGCACTACACAATGCAAACAGATGCTTACAGGTAAAGTAACATTTTCCATTCGCAGCATGTGGGGCTGTAGATACACAAGCTCTGCACAGACTCTAAAGCAGTTCCCTCCGAAGCGGTGATCAGTCAGTGGCGCACACAGATGTCTAAAACAAGGTTCTTAAAACCGTCTGGCCAACCCTATCTTGATGGCAAGCAAAAATATCAACACAATAGTGTTATGTGAAGGTATGTGGAGTTCACCATGTAGCCGACTTGCAAATATCAGCTATGGGAATGTTTCTTATGGGTAGAGTGTGCCCTAGGAGCGATAGGCAGGGTTCTTTTGGCTTTGTAGTAGCAGATTTGGAAACATTCAACAATCCACCTAGCTATGCCAGCTTTGGATATTGGTTCATACTTACTAGTTTTAGCAAAAGTGACAAATAGTTGTTGAATTTCACAAAAATGTTTAGTTCTGTCAATGTAGTGCATTAGAGCTTGTTTAACATTGAATGTATGAAGAGCTCTTTCAGCTACAGAGCCTGGGTGAGGGAAAAAGACTGGAAGCTCGATTTTCGGTTAAGGCGGAAAGGAGATATTACTTTGGGAAGTAATTTAGGATAGTTCCAAGTATGACCCTATCATTAGGCTCCTGAATGATGGGCCCTTGTAAGGTAGGAACTTTCAGCTTAGTGATACACCTTAAAGATGTAATATCTACAAGGAAAGACACTTTACAAGAGAGGTACTGTATAGAGCAAGAGTATAATGGCTCGAAAGAAGGTCCAATCAGCTTTGCAAGAACAACAGTGAGGTTCCAGAGATAGCAGGTGGAGCTGTGTGTGGAATAAATCTTAAGCGCTTCCATGAAATAAACAACAGGATGTGGGAGCACACCGCTGACCTCTCAGGCAAGGTTCGCCCCTGGCATTCTGGTAAATGCAGTTTCTTCTAGTTCGCTCCGATATTTTCGAGTGTTTCGCCAAGGTTGGCGCAGATAGTGCTGATCTCTAGACACGTGTTTCTGGTTTATTAACCGTCATCAGTATAGAATACAGTCTTGTATTTTGGGGTTTGCTGAGTAGGCTGCCAAACATTATATCAGGTCCGGTACCTCTCACTGGCGCACAGGTGCTTCATCCACGAGCTCGTCAGCTCAATGACTCACGGGAGTACTTTAAATAGACAACAGGATGTGGGAGCACACCGCTGACCTCTCAGGCAAGGTTCGCCCCTGGCATTCTGGTAAATGCAGTTTCTTGTAGTTCGCTCCGATATTTTCGAGTGTTTCGCCAAGGTTGGCGCAGATAGTGCTGATCTCTAGACACATGTTTCTGGTTTATTAACCGTCATCAGTAGAGAATACAGTGTTGTATTTTGGGGTTTGCGGAGTAGGCTGTCAAACATTATATCAGCTCCGGTACCTCTCACTGGCGTGCAGGTGCTTCATCCACGAGCTCGTCAGCTCAATGACTCACGGGAGTACTTTAAATAGACAACAGGATGTGGGAGCACACCGCTGACCTCTCAGGCAAGGTTCGCCCCTGGCATTCTGGTAAATGCAGTTTCTTGTAGTTCGCTCCGATATTTTCGAGTGTTTCGCCAAGGTTGGCGCAGATAGTGCTGATCTCTAGACACGTGTTTCTGGTTTATTAACCGTCATCAGTAGAGAATACAGTCTTGTATTTTGGGGTTTGCTGAGTAGGCTGCCAAACATTATATCAGGTCCGGTACCTCTCACTGGCGCGCAGGTGCTTCATCCACGAGCTCGTCAGCTCAATGACTCACGGGAGTACTTTAAATAGACAACAGGATGTGGGAGCACACCGCTGACCTCTCAGGCAAGGTTCGCCCCTGGCATTCTGGTAAATGCAGTTTCTTGTAGTTCGCTCCGATATTTTCGAGTGTTTCGCCAAGGTTGGCGCAGATAGTGCTGATCTCTAGACACGTGTTTCTGGTTTATTAACCGTCATCAGTAGAGAATACAGTCTTATATTTTGGGGTTTGCTGAGTAGGCTGCCAAACATTATATAAGGTCCGGTACCTCTCAATGGCGCGCAGCTGCTTCATCCACGAGCTCGTCAGCTCAATGACTCACGGGAGTACTTTAAATAGACAACAGGATGTGGGAGCACACCGCTGACCTCTCAGGCAAGGTTCGGCCCTGGCATTCTGGTAAATGCAGTTTCTTGTAGTTCGCTCCGATATTTTCGAGTGTTTCGCCAAGGTTGGCGCAGATAGTGCTGATCTCTAGACACGTGTTTCTGGTTTATTAACCGTCATCAGTAGAGAATACAGTCTTGTATTTTGGGGTTTGCTGAGTAGGCTGCCAAACATTATATCAGGTCCGGTATCTCTCACTGGCACGCAGGTGCGTCATCCACGAGCTCGTCAGCTCAATGACTCACGGGAGTACTTTAAATAGACAACAGGATGTGGGAGCACACCGTTGACCTCTCAGGCAAGCTGACGAGCTCGTGGAAGAAGCCCCCGCGCACCAGTGAGAGGTACTTTACCTGATGTAATGTTTGGCAGCCTACTCAGCAAACCCCTAATTTGTAGAGATCAGCACTATCTGCGCCAACTCTGGCGAAACACTTGGAACACTTTAGCAAAGCAAGCAACATGAGACTGCATTTACCAGAATGCCAGGTGCGACCTTTCTGGGGGGTGAAGCGGTGTGCTCCCACCCATGTTCCTGTTTAAAAGTACTCCCGTGAGTCATTGAGCTGACGAGCTCGTGGAAGAAGCACCCGCGCGCCAGTGAGAGGTACTTTACCTGATGTAATGTTTGGCAGCCTACTCAGCAAACCCCAAATTTGTAGAGATCAGCACTATCTGCGCCAACTCTGGCGAAACACTTGGAACACTTTAGCAAAGCAAGCAACGTGAGACTGCATTTACCAGAATGCCAGGGGCGACCTTGCTGGGGGGTGAAGCGGTGTGCTCCCACCCCTGTTCCTGTTTAAAAGTACTCCCGTGAGTCATTGAGCTGACGAGCTCGTGGAAGAAGCACCCGCGCGCCAGTGAGAGGTACTTTACCTGATGTAATGTTTGGCAGCCTACTCAGCAAACCCCAAATTTGTAGAGATCAGCACTATCTGCGCCAACTCTTGCGAAACACTTGGAACACTTTAGCAAAGCAAGCAACATGAGACTGCATTTACCAGAATGCCAGGGGCGACCTTGCTGGGGGGTGAAGCGGTGTGCTCCCACCCCTGTAACCAAACTCTTCAGACCTTATGTGCAAAATTGCTTGTTTCAGCTGTCTGGGTGCCTGAGCCTGCCTCGGTTCTGCATGAGAATGTTCAGCTTGTTGGGGAGCTTCTCCTGAGAAGTGACATCTCCCGGAGAGTTTAGAACCAGGGCTGTCTGGCCCAGGTGGGAGAGAGGGATGTTTGCCGGTGCTTCCTCACCACTTATGGTTGACGTGGGTGAAATATCCCTGACCAGTTCACCCATAGAACATTGCCCATGGGCTGTGGGTGCGGGAATTTGGACGCAAAGTTTTGGCATTTTGCGTTTTTGTGAGTTACGTCTATTTGTAGAACGCTCCAGCAATGGAAGTACAGGAGCAAGACTTTTAGGTGGAGTTCCCACTTGTGGACTTGTTGATGCATCCTGTTGAGAAGGTCTACAAAGTCGTTGTCCACTCCTGGAAGGTACTCCCTGAGGAGATTATCTGATGGCGTATCACCCAGTGCCGTATTCACTACGCTAATGCTGAGAGCTGAGGAGAGTGGGTGCCTCCCTGTTTCTACAAATAGTACGTGGAGGTTATGTTGTCCAGGTTATGTTGCCCTGAATGTCCTGAAAGAAGGGTTTGAGAGCTAGATGAAGGGCTAGAAGCTCCAGGTAATTGATGTGGAGACCTCGTAGGTGAGGTGACCACGAGCCCTTAAATGTCATGTTGTAGGCATGTGCTCCCCAACCCGAAAGTAATGCGTCCATGTTAATGGTCACTTGTGGAATGGGGTCCATGAAGGCCTGTCTTGCAACAGGTTGTTGCTGTTCCACCACTACAAAAAGAGGTGGGCACTGGCCCTTATTAACACTAGGTCTTTCCAGTGAGTCTCCGACTGTGACTACTGTGCTCAGAGACACTCCTGTAATGATAGATGCATGTGGAGTCTGGCATGGGGAACTATGACAATGCAAGAGGCCATCATGTCCAGGAGGTGCTTCACTGTTCAGTTCAGACGGAGTTGACGATTTAGCTGAAAAATGGCAGTGGCTGCTGGAAAGCCAGCACTCTAATTTTGGGTATGCTTTGCTAGTAACAGCATTTAGAATGAACCCAACAAAGGGTTAAACTTGGAGGGGTTGAAGATGGGGCGTTTTTGGTAAATCCCAAGCTCTGGACGGAGGAAATTACAGCTTGGAGTGGGCCAGGCACTGCTGCCCGCATGGACTCTTGATCAGCCAATAGTCTAGATAGGGGAATATATGGGTGCCTCCCCTTCTCAGGTGGGTGGCTACCACCAAAGCACATTTTGTGAAGTCTCTGGGGTTGTGGTGACCCCCGAAAGGTAACGCTTTCAATTGGTAGTGTTGACTACTTATCAGAATGGAGAGGTAGTGCCACTAAGCACGATGGGTGTGTATGAGAAAGTAGGCGTCCTTGAGGTCTAGCTCCGTCATGAAATCATTTTGTTGAAGCAAAGGGATGACATACTGCATATTTTTTACATCCCGCAGAGTTGTCATGTGGAAATGTTCGAAGAGGATGTGCCTGTTGAGGGGCCTGAGTTTGAGGACTGGCCTGAGAGAGCACTACTTTTTGGGGATGAGGAAATATAGGAATAAACCCCCTTGCCCAATGTTGATGGTGCACTAGCTCTATTGCCGAGGGCTCGTCTCGTGGGATGTTTGGTGGGGATGAAAGCAGTGCTTAGTTTGTAAAAAAAAAAGTAAGTGCCAGGGCCCTTCTCGGAAGGCCACTGCAGCCTGCACCACCCATACCCTGCCAGCACTGTCAATGACAATACATACATAACACCTAACCATCGTTCTCCTATGAGTGTGACAATTCAGACTATTTCAGGCCACACACAGCTATAATAATGGCATGAGAGGCTGATATTATTAATTTTCCATGTATATTGACTTAATAAACACGTTTCTTGTGCGCATCTCAAAATTAAAAAGATAGCTCTACACTGTGTGATGGACTGTCACTAGAGCCGGTGCTGACAATTAAGTGTCGGTGCTGAGCACCGGAAACCACCGGCACAAATTAAGCACTAAATGAAAGAAGTTCTGGGCATTACTTGTGCCGAATGATTGCAAGAACTCTCTGGTCTGAAGTAATATCCTCCCAGCGTGGAAAGGAAATCTTGCAACCACCCCCTTCTCCCCCAACAGTTGTTTTGTGATCAGGGGGGTATGTGAGGCAGGTCAAAGTTTGCGGTAGAGGCTCCTTTACTGAATGTCCCTCTACAACTACCCTCATTGGAGTTGTTACCACTGTAAGCCCCACTCCTGTAGCCCCAACTGCCCTGATGGCGGTATAATTGCTGATGTTTTTGGCATGACTGTGTTTAATCAGGAGAGATGGTTTTGGTTCCTGCACTGTATTACTGCTTATGAAAGGAACCCCTGCTAGCTGGGGCTGCAGGGCACCCATTGACTTCGCAATATCAGTTTCTTTTTCATTTTTTTCCAGCATCTCATCAACCAGGGGTCCGAAGAGGTGATTCCCTTCGAATGGCAGGCAGATGAGCTGCTGTTGGACTTCTGGCCTGGACCTCTGACTTGAAGGCTGATATGCAGAGCCAAGAATGATGTTGGAGTATGATGGAGGTTTTTACACTGCTAGCAGCCAGTAAGTAGCGTCAAGGGTGCAGTGTATAGTGGCGTTAGAAATAGTTTGTCCTCCTGCCATTTTTTTCCTCATCCTTTTTCCTGAATTGGTCAGGAAGATGTTGGATGAACTCTTCCATCTCCTCCCACTGAGTAATGACATACCATGGGAAGAGACCCACAGAATTGGTGATATGCCAGTGAGTGGCTGTCCCAACCACTACCCTCTTGCCTGCTGCATCAATACGCTTACTTTCCTTGTCAGGCAGTGGGGCATTGTCTGTGGCTTCAACCGAGGCCTTTTCATGGGCAGTGTGCATCACTAAGGAGTCAGAGGGGAACATGATCCCCTGATGTACCATGGGTCCAATGGAGAGGGCTTAAAAATGTTTTGACTTCTAGCAGAACTGCACCCTATTACACCGGGAAATAGTGCAGAGCTACTTGAGAGATTTCAGGGGCAAATCCTTCATCACAATCCAGGCTCTCACAGATTATCAGCCTTGGACCTGGATTCCAGGAATTCTGCAATCTAAACATACCAGAAGATTGCAGAAATATTACAGCACATGCCAGGGTTCTATTTATAAGCAACACCTATACAGCCAAAAGGAAGAGGTTCTGTGTTTGGTGCAATTGAAAAGGATTCCATCGATTCAAAGTCCAAGCCCATCACGTTTTGCCCTATCTGTTAGAGAATGCACAATCGGGGCTTAAGCAAGTACCAATAAAATTTCACCTTGCGTCCATCTCAAAATACAGAAGAATGCCAAAATGTCTATCATTAAGGTCTCAACAACTCTCAAGAGTTCTTAAAAGGTCTTTTCAGACCTTATTCACCATCAGGAACTCCCCCAACAAGATGGGAGCTGAGCATGGTTTTTTCCGAGTTGTTGGCAAACTAATTTAATCAATCTATAAAGCACAGAGAAGAGTAAGTGAGATTCAGGTGTTTACATCTACAGAACCTTTCCTGCAAATTACCAGGGGTAAAGTCTTACTAAAAACAAATCCAAAATTCATACCAAAAATTCCAAAGGAGTTACACGTGAAACTACCTATAAAACTCGAACCTTTTTTCCAAAAATGCCACTACAGATGCTGAGAGACCCTTGCACTCTCTTACTGTTGGGAGATGTCTTAAATTCTATCTACACAGAACAGCACAATTTAGAAAAATCAAACCAGCTATTAGTTACATTTGCACACCACCGGAAACGATTCCCAGTTTGAAAGCAAGAAATCTTTAGATAGGTTGCAGTAACAATTGCCTTCTGCCGTAGCAAGGCCGGTAGACAGCTCATAAGGACAGTCGCAGTCCACTCTACAATAGGGATGGTGGCTTTGTCAGCACTCTGTGCTGGAGCATCATTGGTGGATGCAGTAACATGGAAAAACAGACACACCTTTACAAAACACTACTGCTTGGAAGAGGTAGTAGACAGAGACACAGATGTGGGGCAAGCAGTTCTGTGCTCTTTAAATAAGGCGAGCCTATCTACTGCAGCCCTCCTTCCACACTGTGTATGTAAAAACTGAACATACTGCTTTCTAGCCTGCTTCAAAGCTTGTTAATATATGAAAGATCCAATGGTGGAGAAGATAAAACAGGTACTTACCTGTATCTGTAGTTCTCCAGTATCGGTATCTTTGACCCCTCCCCTCCCAGAGTAGATGCTCCCACCCCTGTTCCTGTTTAAAAGTACTCCCGTGAGTCATTGAGCTGACGAGCTCGTGGAAGAAGCACCCGCGCGCCAGTGAGAGGTACTTTACCTGATGTAATGTTTGGCAGCCTACTCAGCAAACCCCAAATTTGTAGAGATCAGCACTATCTGCGCCAACTCTGGCGAAACACTTGGAACACTTTAGCAAAGCAAGCAACATGAGACTGCATTTACCAGAATGCCAGGGGCGACCTTGCTGGGGGGTGAAGCGGTGTGCTCCCACCCCTGTTCCTGTTTAAAAGTACTCCCGTGAGTCATTGAGCTGACGAGCTCGTGAAAGAAGCACCCGCGCGCCAGTGAGAGGTACTTTACCTGATGTAATGTTTGGCAGCCTACTCAGCAAACCCCAAATTTGTAGAGATCAGCACTATCTGCGCCAACTGTGGCGAAACACTTGGAACACTTTAGCAAAGCAAGCAACATGAGACTGCATTTACCAGAATGCCAGGGGCGACCTTGCTGGGGGGTGAAGCGGTGTGCTCCCACCCCTGTTCCAGCTTCCATGAAATCTTTAACAACAGTAAATCGAAATACCAAGGCATGTTCCCTATGCTGCAGGTAGGCAGCAACAGCAGCTAGGTGCGAGCGTACGGCATGTATGCTAAGCCTAACTTCTGAAGGTGAACTAAGTAGCAGACAACACCATCGACCGTGGGTTTGAGGGATCCGGGTGTTTTGAAATACAACAGCGGACAAACCTTTTCCAGTCTGTGGCATAGTAAGGACGTGTAGTAGGTTTGAGAGCTCCTTTGACTATATCCATGCATTCTTGTGAAAGACTGAAATAACCAAACTCTTCAGACCTTATGTGCAAAATTGCTTGTTTCAGCTGTCTGGGTGTCTGAGCCTGCCTCGGTTCTGCATGAGAATGTTCAGCTTGTTGGGGAGCTTCTCCTGAGAAGTGACATCTCCCGGAGAGTTTAGAACCAGGGCTGTCTGGCCCAGGTGGGAGAGAGGATGTTTGCCGGTGCTTCCTCACCACTTATGGTTGACGTGGGTGAAATATCCCTGACCAGTTCACCCATAGAACATTGCCCATGGGCTGTGGGTGCGGGAATTTGGACGCAAAGTTTTGGCATTTCGCGTTTTTGTGAGTTACGTCTATTTGTAGAACGCTCCAGCAATGGAAGTACAGGAGCAAGACTTTTAGGTGGAGTTCCCACTTGTGGACTTGTTGATGCATCCTGTTGAGAAGGTCTACAAAGTCGTTGTCCACTCCTGGAAGGTACTCCCTGAGGAGATTATCTGATGGCGTATCACCCAGTGCCGTATTCACTGCGCTAATGCTGAGAGCTGAGGAGAGTGGGTGCCTCCCTGTTTCTACAAATAGTACGTGGAGGTTATGTTGTCCAGGTTATGTTGCCCTGGATATCCTGAAAGAAGGGTTTGAGAGCTAGATGAAGGGCTAGAAGCTCCAGGTAATTGATGTGGAGACCTCGTTGGTGAGGTGACCACGAGCCCTTAAATGTCATGTTGTAGGCATGTGCTCCCCAACCCGAAAGGGATGCGTCCATGTTAATGGTCACTTGTGGAATGGGGTCCATGAAGGCCTGTCTTGCAACAGGTTGTTGCTGTTCCACCACTACAAACAGAGGTGGGCACTGGCCCTTATTAACACTAGGTCTTCCCAGTGAGTCTCCGACTGTGACTACTGTGCTCAGAGACACTCCTGTAATGATAGATGCATGTGGAGTCTGGCATGGGGAACTATGACAATGCAAGAGGCCATCATGTCCAGGAGGCGCTTCACTGTTCAGTTCAGACTGAGTTGACAATTTAGCTGAAAAATGGCAGTGGCTGCTGGAAAGCCAGCACTCTAATTTTGGGTATGCTTTGCTAGTAACAGCATTTAGAATGAACCCAACAAAGGGTTAAACTTGGAGGAGTTGAAGATGGGGCGTTTTTGGTAAATCCCAAGCTCTGGACGGAGGAAATTACAGCTTGGAGTGGGCCAGGCACTACTGCCCGCATGGACTCTTGATCAGCCAATAGTCTAGATAGGGGAATATATGGGTGCCTCCCCTTCTCAGGTGGGTGGCTACCACCAAAGCACATTTTGTGAAGACTCTGGGGTTGTGGTGACCCCCGAAAGGTAACGCTTTCAATTGGTAGTGTTGACTACTTATCAGAATGGAGAGGTAGTGCCACTGAGCACGATGGGTGTGTATGAGAAAGTAGGCGTCCTTGAGGTCTAGCTCCGTCATGAAATCATTTTGTTGAAGCAAAGGGATGACATACTGCATATTTTTTACATCCCGCAGAGTTGTCATGTGGAAATGTTCGAAGAGGATGTGCCTGTTGAGGGGCCTGAGTTTGAGGACTGGCCTGAGAGAGCACTACTTTTTGGGGATGAGGAAATATAGGAATAAACCCCCGTGCCCAATGTTGATGGTGCACTAGCTCTATTGCCGAGGGCTCGTCTCGTGGGATGTTTGGTGGGGATAAAAGCAGTGCTTAGTTTGTAAAAAAAAAAAGTAAGTGCCAGGGCCCTTCTCGGAAGGCCACTGCAGCCTGCACCACCCATACCCTGCCAGCACTGTCAATGACAATACATACATAACACCTAACCATCGTTCTCCTACGAGTGTGACAATTCAGACTATTTCAGGCCACACCCAGCTATAATAATGGCATGAGAGGCTGATATTATTAATTTTCCATGTATATTGACTTAATAAACACGTTTCTTGTGCTCATCTCAAAATTAAAAAGATAGCTCTACACTGTGTGATGGACTGTCACTAGAGCCGGTGCTGACAATTAAGTGTCGGTGCTGAGCACCGGAAACCACCGGCACAAATTAAGCAGTAAATGAAAGAAGTTCTGGGCATTACTTGTGCCGAATGATTGCAAGAACTCTCTGGTCTGAAGTAATATCCTCCCAGCGTGGAAAGGAAATCTAGCAACCACCCCCTTCTCCCCCAACAGTTGTTTTGTGATCAGGGGGTATGTGAGGCAGGTCAAAGTTTGCGGTAGAGGCTCCTTTACTGAATGTCCCTCTACAACTACCCTCATTGGAGTTGTTACCACTGTAAGCCCCACTCCTGTAGCCCCAACTGCCCTGATGGCGGTATAATTGCTGATGTTTTTGGCATGACTGTGTTTAATCAGGAGAGATGGTTTTGGTTCCTGCACTGTATTACTGCTTATGAAAGGAACCCCTGCTAGCTGGGGCTGCAGGGCACCCATTGACTTCGCAATATCAGTTTCTTTTTTCATTTTTTTCCAGCATCTCATCAACCAGGGGTCCGAAGAGGTGATTCCCTTCGAATGGCAGGCAGATGAGTTGCTGTTGGACTTCTGGCCTGGACCTCTGACTTGAAGGCTGATATGCAGAGCCAAGAATGATGTTGGAGTATGATGGAGGTTTTTACACTGCTAGCAGCCAGTAAGTAGCGTCAAGGGTGCAGTGTATAGTGGCGTTAGAAATAGTTTGTCCTCCTGCCATTTTTTTCCTCATCCTTTTTCCTGAATTGGTCAGGAAGATGTTGGATGAACTCTTCCATCTCCTCCCACTGAGTAATGACATACCATGGGAAGAGACCCACAGAATTGGTGATATGCCAGTGAGTGGCTGTCCCAACCACTACCCTCTTGCCTGCTGCATCAATACGCTTACTTTCCTTGTCAGGCAGTGGGGCATTGTCTGTGGCTTCAACCGAGGCCTTTTCATGGGCAGTGTGCATCACTAAGGAGTCAGAGGGGAACATGATCCCCTGATGTACCATGGGTCCAATGGAGAGGGCTTAAAAATGTTTTGACTTCTAGCAGAACTGCACCCTATTACACCGGGAAATAGTGCAGAGCTACTTGAGAGATTTCAGGGGCAAATCCTTCATCACAATCCAGGCTCTCACAGATTATCAGCCTTGGACCTGGATTCCAGGAATTCTGCAATCTAAACATACCAGAAGATTGCAGAAATATTACAGCACATGCCAGGGTTCTATTTATAAGCAACACCTATACAGCCAAAAGGAAGAGGTTCTGTGTTTGGTGCAATTGAAAAGGATTCCATCGATTCAAAGTCCAAGCCCATCACGTTTTGCCCTATCTGTTAGAGAATGCACATCGGGGCTTAAGCAAGTACCAATAAAATTTCACCTTGCGTCCATCTCAAAATACAGAAGAATGCCAAAATGTCTATCATTAAGGTCTCAACAACTCTCAAGAGTTCTTAAAAGGTCATTTCAGACCTTATTCACCATCAGTAACTCCCCCAACAAGATGGGAGCTGAGCATGGTTTTTTCCGAGTTGTTGGCAAACTAATTTAATCAATCTATAAAGCACAGAGAAGAGTAAGTGAGATTCAGGTGTTTACATCTACAGAACCTTTCCTGCAAATTACCAGGGTAAAGTCTTACTAAAAACAAATCCAAAATTCATACCAAAAATTCCAAAGGAGTTACACGTTAAACTACCTATAAAACTCGAACCTTTTTCCCAAAAATGCCACTACAGATGCTGAGAGACCCTTGCACTCTCTTACTGTTGGGAGATGTCTTAAATTCTATCTACACAGAACAGCACAATTTAGAAAAATCAAACCAGCTATTAGTTACATTTGCACACCACCGGCAACGATTCCCAGTTTGAAAGCAAGAAATCTTTAGATAGGTTGCAGTAACAATTGCCTTCTGCTGTAGCAAGGCCGGTAGACAGCTGATAAGGACAGTCGCAGTCCACTCTACAATAGGGATGGTGGCTTTGTCAGCACTC
Source organism: Calotriton arnoldi (assembly GCA_963921515.1). Lineage (NCBI taxonomy): Eukaryota > Metazoa > Chordata > Amphibia > Caudata > Salamandridae > Calotriton > Calotriton arnoldi. Next base: position 929,004 of record CAWUFW010003061.1, on the reverse strand, counting down.
TGTGCTGGAGCATCATTGGTGGATGCAGTAACATGGAAAAACAGACACACCTTTACAAAACACTACTGCTTGGAAGAGGTAGTAGACAGAGACACAGATGTGGGGCAAGCAGTTTTGTGCTCTTTAAATAAGGCGAGCCTATCTACTGCAGCCCTCCTTCCACACTGTGTATGTAAAAACTGAACATACTGCTTTCTAGTCTGCTTCAAAGCTTGTTAATATATGAAAGATCCAATGGTGGAGAAGATAAAACAGGTACTTACCTGTATCTGTAGTTCTCCAGTATCGGTATCTTTGACCCCTCCCCTCCCAGAGTAGATGTCTATCTACATTATGTGTTAATACACATTTGTTCCACAGTTGTGCACGGAATCTAAGGTGAGATGGCCTCTAGGAGGGGTGAGGCTTAGCACACTCATCTCATTGACTTGGGTTTGGGTCTTTTCCAATGAGGGGCTGTGCTAAAAATGTTATGAGGCTTTTCCGGCAGGTAGTGCCGTATAGGTAGGCAGGCAGTGCCTTATACTGCTATTATAAAATTACAGTGTGACTTCCACATCAACAACCAGAAATTATTCAATGCTGGAGAATTAAAGCTTGAAGGGTGGAATTTTCCAAGCTTTGGAATAAGTGTGAATGAACTGATAACTGACGCACAGTGGGATCTGTGCTATGTGAAATCAGAAGGGGCTAACGCTTCAGTCTGTTACAAAAACAACAAAAAGCAAGCAGGAAGTCAGGCAGTGCAAGGTGAAGGATTTAACTGTATGAAATTGGGAGGAGAGGCAGATTATGTATATATATATGCCTTGGAGTCACAAAAGGCTGAACTTACTGCCTGGTAGTGGAAATCAGACCTCTTTAAGGAGTTTTCTCCTATGAAGAAGGTATACAGAAGCAGATAATGTAAATCTGTGGTGGCAAAAAGAGATACTGATTTATGGTAAGTGTACTAAGTTTGAGGGGTGAGAGTAGATGACAGGGTTCTAATTCTTTAAAAGTGTCAAATACTTTCCTACATATATATTGGTAGGTTTCTTACACACACACACACACACACACACACACACACACACACTTACACACACACACACACACACACACACACACACACACACACACACACACACGTTATTTATATTTTATGAACAGTCACCCATGGTTGACCAATGTTTAATCAGTAAAACAAGTGGGACTAAACAAAATATCAAAAAAAATTACCAATTAATGGAGAAATTGCCAATATACAAACAACGCATTTTTACAATATAAATTCAACATGAGGAAAAAATGGAAGAACACTGGCTGTTGCTTCAACATTCACAATGTGAGGAGTCAGCATTGTACCTTAGATCCTACTCACTGTTTAAAATAAAATACAGTACTAAACCCTTAAACGCACACTCCATTGACCTGATGAAAAAATACATGAAACACATTCAAAAGAGGTAGTTCTTTTGCAACCCAGGGATCTCAGTTTTCAAACACATTCCTCATTGTTTTCAGCATAGGAGCCAATAACAGAAAAAATGCAAAGCAAGAATCCTTTCTTAATCCTAAATGCACCCACACATTACAGAAAGTGCCTTAAACTGATTCCGTTCACAGAGGGGCACTACATAGGATTCTATTAATTCCATGTAACTATCAACAATTACACTATTATCTACACTTACTTTTGTCATCTGATCAGCATCTGGTCTGACTGCTGGGGTTATATTTAAAATAAGTTTTAAGTGTTCTCTAACTTCTTCTGGGATATTCAAGAAAACACTTGAACTTAAACGACTCAGCTGTGGAAAAAAATTAAATGACATGAATGTTAGCAAATGCTTCTGTTCAAAATTGCAGATTTGATAATTCATCATTACATAAACTGGCAGAAAAGTCAAACTAAAATTACATATTTTTAAAAACTGTTTATTGGTTTTCTTGTACAAATGTAATTCTTTGTCTTGTGCAGATGTATTGCTTTCTTTTATATTGCATCATTAGATATTATTACACGTGTAAGCAAAATTTGGAAGCAGATTATATTTTATACATTTGAACTTCAACAATATATAATGGTCATGTGCTATTTCGTTTAACTTTTACTAATCTCGATTTGTTTGGCTCTGGTCTATTTTCTTCGGTGTTTTATAGCCTATGTTGTTAGGTTAGAATGCTGTAAGATGTGGCATCTATTTGCCCCATGAACTGATTCATGTAAGCATCTTGGATCCCTTTTCAACTGTTTACCTCCCACAGCATTCAGATTCTACAGAGTTTATTCCTTTCCCTGCTCCTTCTGAACCTTGAAAACTGCTTGGTCCTAATCCCATTAACAGTCTATTGGTCTGCGCCTCACTCCCATTATTTCCTCCCAATGGAAGGGCGATACTAGGCCAATAGTCTATTGCCTTCTTCCATTTATTGTTCGGAGGCAGTCCGACCCCTTCCAATGTAAGACTACATTTTAAGACTATGGCCAGATCTAGGAACGTGTTGCCTACTTTGGTCCATCAGGGACAAGGGAAGATTTTTGTAGTTACTTTATCCGAGAATCTATGTACCCAGGACAGCTCCAAACCATGTGCATGAAACCTGCCTCTGGACAGGCAGATTAGGCTGCTAATGCCAAGTATTCTGTTAGACCTTTTTGGAGTCATGTATGTTTTATGAAAATAATTATATTGTCTGTACTTGAACCTTGTGTTCCCTGATACCCTATGAACATATTCAAGGGTCCTTTTTCATTCAGTTTCATTTAGTTTCCTCCTTCAGGAGTCCTACCATTTGTTCCTTAAGTCCGATAGGTTACGTTTAATCACTGATGGGAGAGCTCAGTAGATCTTGGTTACCAATTTGCAGCTATCCCCTTTTGAAGAGAGGCAGTGCAATGCCTCATGTGTTTGATGTTCCATGTTTCCCTCCCCACCACCTCTATTGTCCTGTTCAGATAACTGATGCACATTTCATGATATCTTCGTAATCTGGGAGGCCGATACGAATTCAACCATGCCTTTCTTTATGTGCCTTAACTATCGCAATGTCAATCTTAAGTTCACGCACACAAGTAGAGATGAACGTGTGCTTCTAGATGTGAAAATCAAATCCAGTTGAGGCTATCTTCTGACAGTAACCTATAATTAGCCTACTGACAAGAACCACCTGTTAAAATATGACAGTTCCCATCACAAGCCATTGAGAGAATATCTTCCCTATGGCCAATTTTTATGTCACAGAAGGAACTGCAGTAAACTAGAGGACTTTAAGAGACAGGCAGAGACTACCTCAAAAAGATTATTGAGAGATCATTTAAAATAGCAAGGAATCCGAATCGAGAGGGCTTATTGGAATCCACACGATGGACTGAACAGGACCAACTATTGGTATGTGTGACTACATGTAATCCAGCCTCGAACCAGGGAAGAACATCATTAATAAAAACTTGCACATACTCAATATAGGCTTCCTGAAATGGGGGCAAATTTTTTTTTCACAAACTGGGTATCAGCCTAAGGGGTAGTCTAAATACACACCAGAGAACAATTGAGAATACCAACATTGGACAAGACACCAACTTTATGGAATTTACCATGAGTGGTAGGCCACATCCCCTGTGGACAATGTAGCGGGTATCATCTCAGAAGCCCTACAAAAACCATAGATTTGGGCCTAAAGAAAACATGGAAATGAATCACACACTAATTGTAATTCTGCACAGGTGATTTACATGATAGCATGCCCTTGTGGTCTAAGATATATGGGTATGACCATCCGGAAAATCAAAACTGGTATCTATGAGGACTGTAGTAACTTGAGATGTGCCCAAGGCCCAACAAAATATCTAGCCATTTCATAACAGAGGGCCAAACCATAAAGGATCTTAAGTGGGTAGTTATTGAACAGTTGGAACCACATGTAAAAATTGCAGAAAGAATTTTGTTTGAGAAGGAACAACACTGGATTTATTGATTGAAAACCAATACAGAAGGTTTAAATGATTACATTCCTTAGGGGTCTTTACAAAGTTAACATCATGAGGACAAATAAAGGGGCTGGAGAACCTGCAGAACTTATCGAAATGAGTCCCTAGTCTTAGCCACCACTGCATGTCAACATCCTAATTGAGCACACAATAATCATTTCCACTCTTGAAGGATTTTAGGAATTTGATAACACTATGAATGAATTAATAAAAGCCTCTAGGGCAGCACTGTATCCGAACTGCATAATTCTTTTAGGTCAGGGCACTCTCCTTAAACAAGCTGGGTGTTTTTTTTTTTTTCGGGCATAAATACATGGAACAGACACAATAATGCAGATTTTTCATGGATGATTCACTGCACAAGGGTGACGCAAGTCACACAATGCCGTTCTCCGGTCAGCCGGAAGAGGATCGGGAGGACAGGAAGGCCACAAATAGTCTTTGACGAACACAGTGCAACAGGATGTAGCCTTACGGCTAGAGAGGTCGACCTCGAAGCTGGGAAACCAGGTTCGAGTCTCGGCAATGACGCTCAACATCTTGTGATTCTGGGCAAATCACTTAATCTCCCCGTGCCTAACAAAAATGAATGTGTCCATTTGTAACAAAACTGGTACTCATGTAAAGCGCTCTGATACCCGATGCCTCGGGTCTAGTTTGCGCTATATAAACTAAACAAAAAAAAACATGCAAAGTGTGGAAGCCAAAAATAGGTGCAATTTGCAAGTTCAGACACTTGTAGTAAGTAATGGGGTCATGCTCAGTGAGGGGATAATATTAATCCGAACATAAGAATTACAAAAACATAGCGTCTGCTTCCTGCGTTATCTACATTCTAGTGTGTGACAATAGGACACACCTGTCTCCACCCACCTCATGAAGCATAAAGAGCTGATTATACCAGTAAGATGTTTTTCATAATAACTTTGAATGGTTCATGGTTTGTTTTGATTGCACTATACTGAAATTAAAGATACGTTCACAAATGGCTTTTTCATTTTAATATGGCAATGGCTTTTGCCCGACAGTCATTAAAGAATTCATAATTATGGTGGTCTTTGCGCAAAGTGTTCACCATGTGACACAACAGTAGATAAATGGATATAATTACTTTATACTGAATGCACTCTCAGACCCAAAGATACCCTACCGAGACAACATTAAGGAGGATTTGTATTTGTAGATATGCCTGAGAGAATGTGTGGCATGGCTGTGAGCAGTGAGAACCACAAATAGTGGTAGAAGAACCAGTAAAGAAGAAAACATTTGGAAAAGATTTTTATAATAAAGAGATACCAAGAGATTCACATGAGGTACTTATGAAAGCTGCATAAAATAGCTGGGAACTAAGGCAGCTGAAACATGTCTACCAATGGACGCTAGAGTCACTAATTCCTCTCATCAAGCATCCTAATTTATTTATTTGTTTACATTGCCAAGGTGTCCGTGACCAAATAGTTGATAGGGACACCTTAGACAATTTTAACAGCTTTAGGATCCCATACAAATATATCAAAGAGCTCCCTTGCTTGGTAAGGTAGAAGACTACGAACTGACCAACCTGTCTATCATAATGCTATGCTATATAATATCATTATGCTATTTCTATACTCTTTGCGCTCACTTCCTGCAAATACTTTGTGCTCACTTCCCGCCAATATTGGCAGATTATATCTACGCTGTTAGTTTAAAGTGCACATCTTTTGTACACACCATTGTAACGTTTTCTTTTTGTGTTTAGATGCATGTATCTGTTTCATATTTTACTCTGAAGTCCTTATGTAACGTAACTGGTTCTATTGTAAAGCGCTTTGACACCTTCGGGTAAAGTACGCCCTATATAAAAAATGCATAAATTAAATAAAATAAACCCGTACAGAGAAAAAGAGACAATAAGTCTCTATGCGACAACTCTATGATGATGCATGGCACTGGCAATCCCAGTGGGTGAGAGTTCTAATAAAACTACTCAGTGATTTCCTGAAGAGACAGGGGGTTTGGAGAGATCACACATATGTGACCAGGAGGTCCTACCTTTATTTGATATTTTGAGTGCATTTGGGAAGCTTTTTGATAAAAGACAAGTGTATATACTCCGTATTGCTTAAGTCTAGGCTTCATCCATTTAGATCTAAGTTTGACTATATTTGTTTCAAAGTACCAAATGGATTAGCAACTTTTGGGCATACATCCGAAACAGTAATTCCCATAGTTCTGCAACTGGTAGATTGACGCAACAATTTCTTCTGTTCAAACCCTTCCCATTGTTTGAGCCATACTTAGACGAAGTCCAACCCCAACTTGCAAAATCACTATGTATGAAGTTTCGCTATGGTGTCTTGCAAGTGCATTCTAACACAGTAAAATGGGGTTACAATAACGGGGAGTCTAATGATGATTATTGTCGTCTATTTCAACCCAATACACCAGAAAATGACCCCCATATACTGTTTTTCTGCCCAGCATAGGCTTCGCCAAGGCGCAAATGGATTAAACCTATATGTGGAAACCTGGGAAGTAGATCGTGCGCCGATGCGACAAGAATTTTAAAGACTGACACCACTCAGAAAATTGTCTTTAGTGTCAGTAGATCTTTATTTACTGTGAATATAGTAAGAACAAAAAATGGTAAGAAATTTTAATTAAGTACTTTGTTCTGAGGTTCTTCTAGCCACTACATGCTCTTTAGTAGTACCTATATGTTACTACCCTGCAAAAGAGCGCATCTTGAATCGTCTAGGAATTTTATGCACTCTGCACTTTACAGAATTTGCACTGTACGCTGTCTTGAATCCATGCAGGAGTGTCTACCATCAAATATACTTTATTCCCAGCCTAGAATTTTTATTACCCTCTGTTCAAATGAAAAGATTTGAAAACCGAATATTTTGATGTATTTTAATTGATTTTATTGAGCTAATGGTGTTAGACCTAATGGAAATTTACATTAATTGTCCAAGGACTGACTATGAAGATGATTAATGTAACTATGGATATTTTATATTTGATTTGTTATTGACTTGTATCTTTTATGGTTTTTTAAACCGAATAAAGATTTTTGATTGATTGATTAATGGGCACTCTATATAATTAATCGGTTTTGACCTTACCATAATCAGACCACTTTGTTACATTGCCAAAGAATTTTAAAAACAGTGTTTATTAAGATTGCACAAACGTACATTCCATAGACTCTCAGGTCAGTAATTTAAGCAGAGAAAATCTGTAAGGAGAATGAAAATTTGCCAACCCTTGGGGAAGGTAAGTTTCAATTCTATGAAGGACACGGAGGCGAGGATTATGCTTTTCTTTCTTCGCTTTAATCACCAAATTTATCAACAGCAGCCATTAACACAAAACTACATTTCCCATGAACCAGGGAAAAAAATCAGAAAACATCCATTTCATTTAGTCCTTTCACAGTGTCCACATCTCCAGGTTGCATAACATCCCAGGTCATTTCCTGCTATCCCTCTTTCTTCGCGCGAGTCACGCCACTCCTTTTTCATGCGTCTTGCTTCGACCCATCGTTACCTGGAAAGATAATATGCGTCAGCCTTGGCAATGTAAAATTGGTCATCACATCAGAGAAAACACATGCACCGTATCAGATAAGCAACAACAAAAATAGATTACTTACTCCCATACGGGCGGGTCTGCATCCATTCTGGTTGCGGGGTGGGATAATCCTCGCCTCCATGTCCTTAATAGAATTGAAACTTACCTTCCCCAAGGCTAGGCAAATTTTCATTCTATGTCAGGACCGGAGGCGAGGATTATGCTCCTTCAAAGCTTACTCACCACCACCTGGGCCGCATTCAGCACTGGTTTGAAGTAAAACCTCTTAAAAGTGGAATCTGAGGACCAGTCTGCCGCTCTCATGAGATCCTCCAAACGAGCGCCCAGACTAAAGGCCTAAGAGGCCATCGCCCCCCGTGCTGAATGGGCCCCAAATGCCTTTGTATTAATGCCCGCCTCCTGCATTACCCACCTGACCCAGCGGGCTATTGTGGGTGAAGAAACCGCCTTGAACGGTTTTCTGAGTGCTATCAAGAGTTGTCGTTCGCCCGGTGGACGGACTTCCTCCGTAGCCTCCTCATAGGCTTTAAGGCATTCTACCACACAAAGCTTCGGGGAATCCGCGAAAGCTGGGTAAGAAATCGTGCGGGCGTTTGACTTGGTGCGTCTAATCACCGTGAACGTTACCCCGTCCGGGGAAAAAACTCTAGCCGGAATATCTAAGGCTCGAACGTCAGAAACCCTTCTGCAAGAAATGAGGCACAACAACATCGCCAGTTTGGCTGAAAGTTCTTTCCGTGAAAAGAACCGGTTGGGTTGCCAGGATAAGAAAAGGTTCAACACCAGATTGATGTCCCAAAGGGCCGAGTATCGAGGCTCCGGGGGAAGAGACAGACGGATCCCTCTTAGTAACTTGCATACAAAAGGGTGTTCGCCCAGTGGTGCCCCTTCCACCGGAGCATGTCCCGCCGAAATGGCGGATCTGACGGTATTTATTGACCTATAGGCCAAACCCTTCTCTGCTAAACTCGCCAAATAATTGAGCATGTGAGTCAAATCTGAACCCACGGGATCCACTTCCCTTGGCATACACCAACATACCCATCGTGTCCGTGCGGACCGATAACGTTTGGATGTGCTGTCGGCCCAGGCTCTGGAAAGCAAGAGCTCAGCGTGGCTCGAAAGGCCTGGGAGTCTCCACCTTTGCCTGTAATCCGCCAGGCCATGAGATTTAACGAGCCCTCCTCCACCAGACGGTGGAGCTCGCCCTCCGGATTCGTTAGAATGCGAGGAAAGTGGGGGAGTCGGGTTGGAGAAGCCTAAGAAAGTTCCAGAAGAACGGGAAACCAAACTTGCGACCTCCAAATCGGTATTACTAGCACCAGCGGTGCCTTCTGCCTGCGGACCAGGGCCGCCGTCCGCGTGATCATTGAGAACGAGGGTAACGCGTACCCGTTTTCCTGACTCCAATCCTGAATGAATGCGTTCAACACCTCTGCCAGCGGGTCCGGCCTCCAACTGAAGAACCGTGGGAGCTGGTGGTCGAGCCAGCACACAAATAGGTCAATGGAGAAGGGGCCCCATCGATCTGCCAGTAGGCGAAAGACCTGCGGATCCAGCTTCCAGACACTGGCGTCCCGCAAATGGCGGGAATGCCAATCCGCTACTTGGTTGTCCCGGCCGGGGAGGTACTCCGCCGTCTCCACAATCTGGTTGTCCAGGCAGAAATTCCAGAACTCCTTGGCCATGTTTGCCAAGGCTTGAGACCTGGTGCCTCCCAGATGATTGATATACCTCACTGATGAGACGTTGTCCATCTTTAGGAGTACCGAGGACTGAACCCGATCCTTGGTCCAGCAGCGGACCGCGAACGACCCTGCCAACAGCTCGAGGCAGTTTATATGCAGTTGTTGTTCTTGAGGAGACCAACTTCCGCCGGGGCAGAAATCCCCACACCGAGCGCCCCACCCAGACCTGCTGGCGTTCGACTCTATCACCAAGTCGGGAACGGAACCAAAGATAGCCCTTCCGTTCCAGGCCTCTATGTGCGCTAGCCAACACTCCAACTCCTCTCTCACCTCGTCTGTCAGAGGGACCACCTGAGAGTACGTAAGGCCCTTCCTTAGGTGATGCGCCTTCAGACGTTGCAGTGCCCGGTAATGCAGCGGACCGGGAAAAATCGCCTGAATTGAGGCTGAGAGCAGACCCACGAGGCGTGCGATCTGCCTCAAAGAGGTTCGCTGCTTGGCTAAAGTCTGACGAATTTCGTGCCGGATCTTCGCGATCTTCCGCGAGGGAAGACTCAGAGAGGAGGAGGTGGAGTCTATGACGAACCCCAGGAAAACCGCCCTCTGTGTCGGGACCATGAGCGACTTCCTCTCGTTGATCACAAAACAAAAACCCTGAAGAAGCTCCATGGCCATCTGAAGGTGGACCCTCAGTCGCAAGGAGCATTGCACTAGAATAAGCATGTCGTCCAGGTAAATAATTAAGCGGACTCCTTGCGCGTGCAAAAACCCTACCGCCGGCTTGAGGACCTTGGTGGAACACCACGGGCGGACGAGAGGCCGAAGGGCAACGTTAGGAACTCGTAAGCTTGCTCGCGCCACAGAAACTAGAGGAAACGACGGTGGGGTGGAAATATCGGAACCATCAGGTATGCATCCTTCAGGTCCAGGCGCACCATCCAATCGAATGGAAGCAGCACATCCCTGAGGAGATGGATACCCTCCATCTTGAAGTGGCGGTACACGAGCCACTCGTTGAAATCCTTGAGGTTGATAAAAGGTCTCCGACCCCCATCGGTCTTGTCGACCAAAAAGAGATTGCTGAGGAAACCCCTGGGATGGACCTCTGTGCGGCAAATTGCTCCCTTCCGTAGGAGAGCTGAAACCTCCTCGTCTATCATTGCCGCATCGGCGGTGGAAAAGGAGATTGGCCGAGGGTGGACGAGCTGCGGGGGGAGCCGTAAAACTCTATTTGGAACCCTTGTACTGTCTGGAGAACCCAAGCGTCCCCTGTAATCGCCTCCCAAGCGGGGAGAAACCGCGCCAGTCGGCCCCCCACCCGCAACTGCGCTGAAGGCAAAACACTCACCGTTGGAACCTCCGCCGTTGCCGCCTTTGTATCCTCCGCGGCCTTTGAAACGTTGTCCTCTTGTTGGCTAGAAGTTGTTAAATTGCTGGTTTGCCTGATACTGCCCGCGTCAGGAGCCTTGCCCCTGGGGTGGGGGTTCTGAGATGCGAACCGGCCGGCCGAGCAGCCCCTACCACGACCGGCCCCTTGGAAAACCCGAGGGTGGAATACTCTTTTAATGTTCGTCTGGTCCTTGTCCAGGGACGTAAACGTCGCGACAAATTTGTCCAGCTCCTTTACGAAAGGCTCGCTGAACAAGCCCCCCTGTGCTACCGCCCCGCCTCCGAGGAGGCTAGGTCGCCCAACTTCGGGTCAACCTTAATCAACAGGGACCGTCAGCGTTCCGTCGACAGGGCGCAGTTAGCATTTCCCATAAAACAGATGGCTCGCTGCGCCCACGCCGAAAGGACATCCGGGGCAATCAGGGAAACGGACAGCCGGGCCTTTTCGGCCAAGTCCAAAATCTTGGTCATGGGACCAATGGCATCCAGGAGCTTGTCCTGGCAAGCCCGCCAGGACCGATCTATCCCCTTTTTGGGATCTTTGACAAACTTAGCCAGGAATGTGGCCATCTTGGCATGGATATCTGGCGTAAGCGCCACCTTCCCCTCCAACGTGGGGCGAGGGCACTCCGCCCTGAGTCTGCTGCGGGCCTCATTCTCTAAAGGTTTCCTGAGGCGCGCCGCCACGTACTTCGCTACCTTATTCGCGGACGTCCACTCCGCTGACCTCGGATGGACGATGTCGTCGGGGTCCAGCATGTCTGACATGCCCTCCTGGGGAGGCTCCTGAGGACCGGACGGTCTCCATGACCTCGAGGAACCCGCTTCCTCGTCTGACTCCTCAGGGGAGTCCTCCTCCTGGGGTGGGGGAGAAGCTGGCTGTGGAGGGACAGGGTCAGGAGCTTCTGCAGGGACTCTACCTGCGAGGTTTTAGCCAGGAAGGCTTTCTTAAGGCGCACAAAGGCGTCCTTACCCACCCCTTGGTCGCACTTCTTCTTGGGAGGGGGAGAGCCATCTCTAGTGTCTTGATCAGGGCCCTTATCCTGGGGAGGGGCTGGGGAAGCACCCACGCTGGACTGCGCCATCTTGGCGCACTACTGCGCAATCCTATCGGCCAACCTCTGTTCCATGGGCGTCATCAACTCATTGACGGCCCTGTAAATAGAGGTATCGATGGCCTCATAACAATTATCGTCCCATTGAAGAGAAGCTAAGGAGGAGTCCTCCTCATAATAATCCTGCTCCATGATCAAGTTACTAGGGGTAGTCACTAGGCCCACAGGGGGATGAGGCGTCCCAAGGGGAGCAGGTCCACGCAGCGCATGAGGGTTTGGGTTGAGGGGTTCCCTCGAATAATCACTGATGGCCAGAGGCGCACAATTTTGCGAGGCGCAAGCCTCAGGACACTATGCACCCACTCAATCCATGGGGTATACACTGCCCGACTCGGGGTGTCCCTGCACAGGCCCGTAGGCCCAGCGCTTCACCTACCCTGGCTAAATTCACTTCAGGGCGTAAGCGAGTCAATGATCTGGTGCACCGGCCCAGACGGGCGTCTAAACAATAATTGGGGAATTTTGTACAGACCCAGACACTCTGGGCGATTCAGGCAGCCGGGGACGCGGGCAGTGGCAGGCTGAGCGGAGCGCGACTGGAAATTCAATCACGGGACGCGCGCTCCGCAGTCAGCGAGTCGCGGAACCCCGCAGCGCCCTCTAGCGGGCGGAGGACTGCACCACGTCCTCGGGATTGGAAGAGCAGTCGCGTAAGGAGCGCCGAGCGGTACCGCGACTCAGATAGGGCTCTGAAAAGCAAACAAAGCAGAAAACGCGCCCCCGCTTCCCAGCGCAGCGCCAAACAGTACACAGTCAGCCCCAAGTAAGGACAATAAGAAAAAGGTACTTAACTAGCTGCCGAGCAGCGAAGAAAGAGGGATAGCAGGAAATGACATGGGATGTAATGCAACCTGGAGATGTGGACACTGTGAAAGGACTAAATGAAATGGATGTTTTCTGATTTTTTCCCTGGTTCATGGGAAATGTAGTTTTGTGTTAATGGCTGCTGTTGATGAATTTGGTGATTAAAGCGAAGAAAGAAAAGCATAATCATCGCCTCCGGTCCTGACATAGAATTGAGAGTCCAGACCACATCTTTAAGGAACAGATTTAATAAAATGGTTGTTATATGTCGATTTAGTTTACTGTAATGATGTACACTGCAAGCTTGCTTCATGCCAGAAAAATGCAGGAGAAAACTCCAGATATATTGCATTTTATAACCAGAGCAGTCACCCATACGGAATGGTTTCAATACCCCTAACCTAGTACAAATCTATTGTTTGTGTAAACAGTGTTCCCCTCAAACCTTTTAGAAGAAGCCCTGTCCTCCACAACCAGATGAGTACAGGTGGTTAAAGAGTCAATGTTGTTTCTTTTGCTGAACATCAGTTGAAGAAGTCAAGAAGCCTAGAGCTGTTCCTTTAGAAGCTGGAGGGACTGTTGTTGCTTGCAATGGCGTTAGAATCACCCCCCAAAAATAAACAAAAAATCACTTTAATGACATAGTTTTGGGCATCATTGGAGCTGACAGTTAAGGTCAGCCATATCTTTTGAGTCTTCTTCAGAAAGTCCTTTAAAATTGGGGGAGTGGATCTCTGACTGGCTCATGAAGGAAGTACCCACAGCTAGAACCATCATCTTGTAATTACGGCAGGGCTCACAAAGGTTTGGTTCTCTCCACACCAATGTGTTCATTGCAAAATTATAGAAAACCTTCATTTTAGACAGGGGGTCTTATAAGTGCCCTACTTCTCGTCTGAATTGCCACTAGTACTTGGGTCCTTTGAATGATCTGGGTTTGAAATGCATGTGTATATGTGATATTTATATAGCGCTGTACAGACGATTCTTCAGTAGTCTTGGAAGAGTGCAAGGACCAGGGGCAAAAGTGCAGCCTCTTCAAAAGTCATGCCTTATGGAAATGCCTGTGTTATTAGAGTCACAGCAGAAAAGAAATTGTGAAAAGTATTGGTTTATTTTAGCTTTGATTAACAAAGCTGACAATTGGAAAAACTGATGGCAGAAGGAACCTAAGAACCATCTGGGGATCATAAGAGAGACAGGTGCAATGCTAGCAATGTGCACTCTATAAGTAATTAATTCTGACCTGATCACAGTGGGAGCACTTTTTTAAACTTGCCAATGATACGAGTTTACACCAGTGAGGTACGTCAATCATTTTTAATTATTTATTAAGATTACACAAATGTACCATACTCCTAAAATCATTCCACAGATTTGCTAGCAAAGAGCAGTCTGTCACTTTACAATTTGAGCTAGGGCAGGAGGCCCATGAGTCAGAAAGAGGAATACATATCAAATTCTGCACTTGCACAAGCCGTCTGGTCATGATAGAGTAGGGAAACCTTTACTAGAAATTGCAGCTGCAATTACTAAGAAGTCACATGCTCATGCAGAGGCATTCAGGTGGTCTGCACAGTGCTTATAGCAGCCTTTTATAAAGAATACGCCTCCTGCTGGGCAGACTCTGATGCCCCTTGAACCTTGCAGTATACAGTTAAGACAAGATTTCCCGAAGAATAACAAGGCCGGTTCATCCAGCATGATGGTGGTTGAGACTCCACTCTTCATGAGATTGTCTGCTGCTTATAGAACCAAACATGGTATTCTACTTCTCTTATGAACTTTTTTTAGAATTTGAAAGTTCAACCATTTAACAATATGTACCCTTGCAGAACAATCTACACCAGGTGCCAGCGCCTCAGGCCCATAAAGGTGTATGTGTCTCAGTACCAAACTTGCTAAAGTTCCTGTTGCAGAGCTGGTGGTCTTATGAGAATTCTTGGGCTTGTGGTGCCAAAGCTTGGAAATCACATAGGGGGTTGTGGTGGACTCACTGAGCACTTCTGCGAATTCCCTTGTTTTAAGTTGGTGAAACATCTTGGTACAACTCAGGAGATCAGGCTGCCTGGCATTTCGGTGCTGACCACAATATTAGTCTGCACACGTCAAAAAATATTAGAAAGTAGTTTCACCTCACAGTATGACTCACTGCTCTTAGTGCACATAGGAAACAATGCTTTGGTATTAGGCAATGTGGGCACTTCAGGGCACCCACAGTAACATGGGAGTCAGCTGAGAGAGCTAGTGACACCAAATCACAAATGGACTGAGTGAGATAGCGGATGTGTGCTAGGGGGCCCTAAGCTGGTTGCAGGCAAATCTTAGCTACCTTTTTGTGTACCAAAAATATACCACAATTATGGAAGAAGGACATCAAACTAGAAACGAAAGTGATTACGTATAATTAAAACAAATACACATTCTTTTCAAGTTGTACTGTCCTGCAAATACAATCTTACATGAATATGTTTGTGTTATTTAATCATTCAAGTTGATAATTTTATTTTTATCATTCTTCTGTAATCACAGTTTTCAGAAAGTTGATAATTGTGTATTTTATTTTGTTGCCTTTTAAAAGAGCATGGTCTTGTAGAGTGCAAATAGCTGAAAGGCCGCTACCCCACTTATAGTTGATTGTTTATACTGAAAGTCTTCAACAAACTTCTGAATAATCTTATAAAAATTGTGAATAGGGAGCTAAGAGTCAGAGAGAACCTTTATCCCAGGCCACAGTGGGAACAGGCACAATATTGTACCCATCCTAACTGAAGGCTGTTGGGGGACAGTCAGCCTTCACTTGCGGGCTGCTTTGCTGGATGTGCTAATCATGCACATACAGCTGCCTTTGTGAGCCAAAAATAGAAGTTATTGTTCTGAAAACAGGTATGTGAATGTGAACCATCTCAATCTCAGAATATGTTTTTACTTATACTACTATTATGTTGCTTGGAAGTAGTAAATGAAGGGGTTAGTGCTATAGAATATATAGCAAAAATGTTGTAGTACTTTTTGTTGTTTACACTCAAACTTTCTCACTGCCTTAATGTTTATCCTCATTGTGGTACTAATTCATAATGTGTGTACTAGATTAGGGTTTAAGTTTTACAATAAATAGTTTAAAACATATATTCTGTTTTCTAGTGTTCTCGGAGTGTGCTATCCATTTATGAAAGAGGAGTTGGTGTTCCATTAACTGTTTCTGTCAGTTCTTATGGGACTGATCGTTACCTGAAACACATCTTACGCAAATACTGCTCAGTTGTTTATTTATGGGTTGCAGTCCAACTGGTTTCCTGATCCAGGCTGGCACACTGAGTCCTTAGTGCCAAGTGGTCTAGAAAAACAAACCCTACAACTCTATAAAAACAATAGAACATAGCGAGTGTAAGTGCAGATTTCTGGGGTCATGGCTGTCAAGAGATTGTAGGACTAACAGACGGCATGGGCTCTGTCAGAGGTCGCCAAGACCACTCTATCAAAGAGATGATACTGTGGACACAACAAATGGGTCTCAGAACGAAGTTCGTCCCCTGAAAGAGGCATTGAAGAATGTTCTTCAGCAGCCATCTCTCAGAAATGTCCTCAAAGAAATAAATGAAGAGATTTGACCTTAAAGAATATCTATGTGAAATCCAAAGAGATGGTACTGAGTTGTGAACGAGAGGTAAAGACATGCAGAACACACTGGACAAAAGGTCAGAAGAAATTCACCTACTCAGGAGCAAGGTGTTTGTGAGGAGAGAGGGTGTAAGAGTGTCCATAAACGACGCTTGGTTTGTGTTGGGTGCATGTAGCGCAGTGGAATCTCGGTGCATGATCTTAAGCTTAGCAGAGAAGATAAAAGGCAAAGTGAATGTTCAGCTCTCAAAGGCGTTGTTTCACCTCCTAGAAAAATTCCCAGTTTATTTGTACTTCCGAGGTAAAGTCCAGAAAGACAGTGACCCTGTTGTTTTCTATTGTCCTGGGGTCGGCTTGTGTGGGGCGCCCAGTGGAGAGGGCCTGAACAGAGCCCCCTGGGCTCGCTCAACAAAGAAAAACGTGGACTGCTTGTGACCCAATTTAGCATCAACTAACCAGTTTTCCAGGAAGAGTTCCATGCTGGGACATTCTGAACGTTAAGGCAGCCCACAATACAAATGTTATTTAGACCCAAGCAGCCTTCCACATCTTCGACCCTCAGTCTCAGCCGCTGGAGGGTTTTAATTTGTGCCTGTGTGTTTGTAACCGAGGGACGACGGATTGCCATGCCAGATTCGTACTCATCCATCTTCTCCTTCAGCTTTTGGTGGCCAGCACGTAAAAGGGCCATATCTATCGTAAGTGCATCCCGTTTGGGCTCAAGTGTGGTTTTGATGTGCAGTATTGCCGCGCAAATCTCAGAGAACTTTCCCATATGTTCATGTAATATCTGCTCCGCTGTAATGGTGTGTTGGGAGCATGCAGGCTCCTGAAATATGGTTGTTTGCCCTGCGTCCTGCGGGGGCAAGGGAGGGTAGCCTAGCCACCCTTGGGTTTCCCCATCTTTGCCAGCGTTGCTGTTGTAGTGATGTTTGAGAATTGTCCAGCCCTATATCATGTCATGCTGCCCATGGGCCCCACTGGCAAAGGCACACTGCAGGGCAATGGCAAAGGTCCATCTGAAGCCGTCTCTCTAGGACGGTGGGGGAGGGGTGATTTCAGTTCTGAGGCCCCCACTGCTGGATGTCACTCACCAGTCCAACTGGGTGTTCCCCGGAGAACTGCCTGGACTCCTCCCACACTCCTGTGCGAGATGAGCGGGATTAGGCCTGCAGGGTCCCTGCCAGCTGGTCCCATTTGGCCGCCACAGTGACTAGGCCATGGTCAAGGCCCAATCAAACTGCTCACTGGGAGGAAGGAGCGAAGATCCATCCGGGGGTCCGACACAAGCGTTATCCAGGTACCGCCGGCTGTCACCCACTAATCCGATGGGGCGCTCCCCAGTGGTTGCTCCGACCCTCCCAGCGTCTACAAGAGCGATGTGCAGGGTTGGGCCTGCAGGGCCACATCCACTAGGTCTTGGCAGGCCACACTTCCGTTCGCGGCGATGGCTGTGCCACAGTGGGGATCCAATCAATCTGTCGGTAGGGTGGTCGAAGAGCACCCCACCGTCTCTTGATGCGCTGGGGGTGTAGGATACACTACAGGATGGGGAATTCTGGGGCAGATTATTGGAGCTCACAGCCGAGTATCCATCTTGGCAACGCCCCAGGTATAACCCCCCCCCCCCCTTAATTTGGTTGAGTAAGCCATTCACTTTCCATGTGACTACAAAGATGGGATTTAATTGAGAGCTTCCCGTTGGGTCAACCTTGATCAGTGTTTTGTGATAATATGTCTGCCACCCCGTAAATGCTCATCTAAGTCCTAAATGACAAGAGAATGAAAGTGTCCTGTGAAAGAACACAAACAGTAAACTCACAACAACCCAAAACATCCCAAACCCTATACTTCTGAAACATAAAGCACCTATCCAATAAGGCAGTCGGGGGAGCAGTCAACATGGCTGGGACTTCCCAAGAAACAATGCCTCGAACAATGCCATCCCTAACATCAACAACCACAACAAAAGAAAAAGAAAAGGTAAAAGAAAAGGTAAAGTGAAGCGGTGAGTGAATGGCTTGGATAGTCCTTACAATGAAAATCAAGCACAGTCTCTCAAAATAAACAGCATTTGGCTTGCATGTTCCAGTCTGCCTTGGCTATCAGCAGCGGCAAAAGCAGTTTATATACAATGAATCATGAGGAGGTCTTGCAGCAACTACTCACAGGCACCAAGCTCTAGGTATGCTTGTCACCAATAGTCCCCACAAATAATTCAGATATACCCATGGACTATTCTCTGCCCCAGTGCACACTGTAGATGAATTAATGCCATGAGCCACAGGGGCAGCAAGTTCTTGCCGCTCTATCAGTTGAGGGTTCCCATTCCCAATTTCCTTCTCTGGAGTGTCACAGTCCAAGCTCATAAGTTATTCTGGGTTGTTGCCTCTTCCCCACAGTAGTGTTTCATCTTCGCCGACTCCATTTCATCGCTCCAGTCAGATCCTGATTTGCCTCTTCATTGTGTTTGCCTTTCTTCAGTACTTTTTCTGCTCTGTAACTCAATCCAATGCGCTTTCCAGGGAGTCAAAGAAAAGGGCCTTGGACTGCCACATCACTTAAAGTTTGGGAGTATAAAGCAGACAGTAATCTAGTTACATATCTTGCAGATTTTGCTTGACCCCTTGAAAAGAGCGCTGTTGGACCAGATTATTATAATCTGGAAAAATCAATATCTTAGAGGAGCTGTGCATGGGGATTTCCAGTGTCCAGGCACTTGCAATATCGTGTCTCTGTCTTTGTCATTCAAACTACCAAAAATGAATGCTTTGGGAGAGCTACTGGCAGGGTACTCTGCCACAGAGCCCTATTGACACGTTCTACAAAAAGAATATGGATGGTTCAGATTCCGTAACTGGTCATACTGAAAAATAACTAGCTTGGATCCCTTGTCACCTTCAGGGAAACTAACTAGACTTGGGTTGCTTCAGCGGGCCCTGCCCTCGGCATCCTCCGCCTACCTTTATCTTCAAATTGCAGATTGTGTCTTCTAAATTGGAGATCCTGCCCTTCACCCCTGTAGCTCTCTCCACAGTGCTCCTTAGGTCGTGTCGAAGGAGTATAATGTCCAATCTAACCTCACTGATGCAAGCATACAATATCTGTTTCATGCTCTCTATAGCCTGCAGTATTGCAACCTTGTTTGTTGTGGGGCCCACATCCCCTTCCTGGTATCTGTCATTTTCCCTGAAGCAGATTCCTCCCTTTCAAACACAGGTCTATCATACTTATCGTTCTTGGGTGTCGGGACCTCGGTGTATGTTTGCCTCAAATCATTGCAGAGGGTATTTCTTTAACATGTAGACAAAGGGGAGGAGTGCCCCACGGTCCGTTGCTCCCTGATTCTTCGTCAAGGTGTCCCAACTAGTGTACTGTCAATGCCGGAGCTCATTCATCGGAAGTACATGCAGGCTACTTACCCAAACCACCCCACACAAGGCCTAGACACCACCAGTACTGCAACCAGCCCACCTTGACTCTGGCAACTGTTGTCTGCCCCCCCTCTGCCCCTTCACCCAGGACCTCGTAATTCCTCCACATAGGTGCAGGCCCCACAAAACGCTCAATTGCTGGTGGGGCAAGAAAAGTGAAAAAAAAAAGGAGAGGGCTCCATTCTTTCCCTAGTCAGCTGAATGACCTGGTGATCAAAGTCCTGCAAAAGGGTTTGGGGTTGGGGGATATCCTCGAGTCAGTGAGCAATCTCTCTTGCCACAGCATAATCAAGTCTTACTAGGGTGGGGTACACCAAGGCACTTCCTTCCCAGATGATGTAGCTCAGGCTCCTTCCACAAACCCTGCCAGGTCTAACGGCCAATTCTTAACAATCAGGGCTCGGTTCCTCCACTCTCTCATTCTGCTACAATCTCACTAATTGGAGAGAAGGGATGGGCAACCCCTGCATCATGCCTGCTGCAGTCAGGGGGTCAGGCACAGTGGTGTCTCTCTCCGGAAGCTGCCACTCAGGCTGGGCTAAATCCAACCGAAAGACACCTCAGTCTTCACCCACAGCCCCCAAGAGCATCTCCACCAGTGGCGCATCCTGCACCTCAGCCGCTGCCCCCAGGAGCATCTCAACTGGGAGAGCCATCTCCATTCTCCAGAACGATGCTGTTCTTCCTGTGGGAGGCTGCTCCTAAAACAAGCTTGTACAGCAGCCTGCACCCACCCACATAACACAACTAGGCTTGGATCAGCTCCCCTCGGGTCGCTCATCTTGCTCCATGTTTCTGGCCGTCCCCCGAGACCATCAAGGCCGACAGATCTCAGCTAAGGGAGGCAGAGCGCAGACAGGACAATTTTCTAGCTGAACAAGACTGTTGTAATAAAGGATTATGATGAATTGTACAGAGCGGCTCACGAACTCTAAGCAAGTACAACCACCACTGTGGCTTGCTGGTGACGTCCCTCAACATCTTGACATTTTAGAATTAACAGTCCACTGCACTGAGACTCAAACTTAGAAGCTCTTGTAGTGGAATTATCTTTATATATACAAAATATGACATTAGCCGCCTATCCCATTTCTGATCATATTTCAGAAGAACTCATTCTGGACTGTTAACCAAAACTATTTATAATCCTTGATGATGCCTCTTGGACTCATTTCAATGCTAGAAGATCAAAATATGGGTGATATTCTCTTCAACAAGCCTGTATTTGGATGAGGCATACGATGGCAAGGCACACCAATGATGGCTACCTAGAATTAAATAACTATTCTTCTGTATTGGTAGTGAGGACTGATGTGGAGGTGGCAGTCCAGAATAAGGCAAGATCTAATATCTAGACTCAATGGATACGAATGCCCTGAGATTAAAACTATGCAACCATGAAAAAGAAAATCAGTATTACTATAAAAAAAGGCAAAATATTTTTCATCAAATATCTCATTGTGTTGTCCCCTAAGTAAGCATAGGATTATATAAGAAAAAAAAATACCACCAGCTGATCATCAAAATAACCACTAAGACCTTCCCTTTATAAGCCACGAGTACATCCCTAGAATAAATCTCAAAGTTACCATCAAGTTTTCGTTGAGTGACAGGATTCTGGTCACAAAAATGGACAATGACTGAATAAAATAAGCAATCAATACATAAACTATAGGGAATCAGTACAACTAAATATATTGGTTGTTCACAAAATAAACATTGCTTCCCTGCACCAATGTTGCTGTGGTGTAGCTCCTTGCAGTATGGCCCTTGGAAAGACAAAGATGAAACTCTGCATGCTGGATATGATGGCATGAAACTGCAAGACTGTGCACACAATCATATCAGTGGGCCATGCAGCACTAACAGTAAAAGCTAAACAGGCTAAAATACGAAGTACAAAAATGGGATGGCTAATTACTGAAAGAAAAGAAAATGTAAATGTAAAAGTCAAAGCAAAATCTTGACACATTTGTTCCAATAATGGTATACAAGCTCCCTAAAAATATACTCTGGTGGGCTAAGAGGCAGCAGGCTGAAAAGGGCTGAAGTAAGATTGAAACATCAATAGGGGACTGTGAGCAGATGAAGGACGGAATTTCAAAGGTAAAATGTTCTAGTGTTGTACTTTTCAGGACTATATGCTTTGTTTATTAACTATTCCCTTACTACAGTAATATTTTAAAGAGTTCCAGGCATACCTAAGGGCAGGACTATTACATAAATTGTGCACTGAAAGGACCTGTTATTAAAACAAAAGCAACACTTTGAACACATTTCAAACAAAAGATTCAAACCAACTCTTACCTGGTCCAGTTGTCTGCTGAAACTTTTATAAATATCATGTCTATTAACTTCAAAAATTGCCTTCCCTTTATTAAAAATTGCATGTATGAGAACTCCCAAAGAATACATGTCGCTAGCTGTCTCACAATTTACTGCCAGTATGTACTCTGGTGCTAAATATTGTGGGTTTGGCAGACACCATGGTGGTAAGTTTGGATCCCATTCTTTACAAGTAAATTTCAGCTACAAGAAAAAGAAATATAAAGTATGTTAGTGTGAACATTATTAAAGGGAAATAAAGACAGATATATTCAACTGAACTGCAAATAAGATTTTGCACCAATGAAAAAGGCATTATAGTGACAGGTAACAGAATTTCCACTTTTGTTTAAAGGTTTGAGAGAAACTCTTCTTGAACCTTCTAAGAATTAAGATAGGTTCCCAAAACAAATGTGGGAGAATGAATACGGAAGACAGCTCATGAGCAGGCTACTGCAGTAATCTAATTTACTAGGTTTATGTTTGATGAGGAAACACGTCAAGAGTCTTGAGGAAAGTAGACAGAACTAGGTACAGAGGTTTTAGCAGGAGCAAAAGTAAAGGACCTCCACAAATGCTCACCATGAGAGGTGTGAGGGTCATCCAGGGTTGGATAGCAGTGAGGTAGTCATTAATGCGTGATTGGAGGTAGGAGGGAGTGTGTGAAAGGAGATGATAATTTGAGTCTTTGCATAAAGGTGACAGGAGAACAGAAAGAGAAGGTAAAGTCACCAAGGTAGATGGTGCATAAGGAGAATAGGTTTGTACGAGTAGGTGACCCTTGGGGAACACCAACTGATAGCAAGGTAAGGTGGTGATCTTTTATAGTACCATGGCACTATTTAAAAACATTGAAATGCAAAAAAGTACTGGAAACAAAATTATCAGGAAGGCAGCTAAAAAATAAAGGTAATGGGTAAGAATAGCTTACAATAAACATTTGTATAAATATATATAAACAAATGTATGTGCCTATACATACACACACACACACACACATGTATTCTCTTCCACTACGTGCACACGTCGATTTCATCCAGCAAAGCCACGTTGATGCCAGTGGCAGGTGTGCATCCCGTCAATAATGCTCAACAGCCAAAGTACGATAGAGACCGCCACTCCAAAACAGAAATTCACCCATTTATTCAGGTGCCACACGACGCGTTTCGGTTTGTAAACAAGCCTTTGTCAACTAAGCGCCCCATTTCACAACAAAACATTAAATACCTGATAATGAACATAGAAAAAATATTACATGCAGTCGTGTCGCACCAGATGTTTTCGGGTATATGGGAAACTACATGGAAATTCATTCCAATTCTCAATTATGTTGAAAGCTATATACCAGTGAATTTTGTCATAAACAATAATGCATTATTCTTCCATAAAGTCAAAACGTCATATGTGACAACAACTACAATTGCCTTGATTTCCACCCCAAACTGGGAAGTACGCATGGAATCACAAAATCTCCTTATTTGAAAACATAATCAAGAAAAATGCATTACCGCCAAATATCCGGGACTGCCATGGGTACCTGTTTATCCCCCAGCTTCATGCATGTATTTATGGGCTGGGTGAAGGAGCAGGTAGTCAGGAAAGAACAGGATGTCCATTCTTGGGTATTTAATGTATAGTTGGGAGATGGGTCACTTCTCTGACACGTTTTTTGTTGTAGAATGTGCCATATTAGGGAACTGCTCTCCACCTAAAATGTGGGAACTACCCAGTGTTCCCTGCTTTCTTTTTTGCATAATTTATGTGGCACGCTAACCCTGAAAGGGTATTGTCTTGACTTCTACTGGGTGCTCCCTTGTGTCTGGGCAAAGCTATACCTCCCTGAAGAGCTCTAACTAAAGCTAAAAATATGTGTCTGAGGTTGCTTTTATTCATTCCAGGTTGGGCTTGGATGGTATTTTACCAATCCAAAGCTGTAATACTGTGCCTAGAGTGGTAAAAGTCTTTTGTCTTTTTTCAGCTCGGCATGGATGACACTAGCTAATCCTATGCTTAAAGACTTTGCTGTAAACATGGCAAAGGGATTTGTCACTTTCTAGTTCGGTGTGGATGGCACTGTGCTAATGTAATGCTTAAAAACGTTGGTAGGAAAACAGACAATTGAGGTAAGCCGATTCAGAGTGTCAGTGGTGGTGTAGGGTGTTCCATATTGAGGAACTACCAAGAGTTCCCTGCCTTTTTTTTTGCCACTCTAAACTTGGAAGAGAGAATTTGGGCTGGTGAAGTAATAACTGACAACCGGTGAACGGACTTCACAACAAATCTATTAAATAAGCCCAATTATGAATAAATGTAATCTGTAAGTTTCAAAGGTAACCATAATCACAAACTGGACTACTGTAATCACAAAAAGTCATCATGTTTCCCATTTCATTTCTAGCCGTATCTTCAAGATATTTAACACATTTCTAAAATATGTCCCAGGAAAAAATAGGTTCATTTTAGGTTGCACGGGGAAAACAAAAATAAATACCTCTTGCTCAGAAGGATTTACCGATGGGATACAGAAATCAAATCCCATTATCTTCCATGCTCCGCTCTTATTCAAGATAATGTTTTCAGGACAAATGTTAGCATGAACCATTTTCACACTGCTGTGCAAAAAAGCCAAACCTTCTGAAACCTGTAAAAGTTGAGAATATTTTCAAATTCAAACAACTTTAAAACATTTAGACAGGAGTATCAAATACCATCTTTTATTGTAAATTACTCCCATTGAAGGACCGAAATCAGCACATTTAAGATATTTGTTGAGTAATATATTCTGATACATACTGCCCATCGATTAACATTCTACTTACAGGGGGCAGCCGAACACTGAAAATACCGAACCTCAGATCTGAAAGGAAGATCACAATTCATAATATTGTATGCTTGTTATTTTCCATGTCCAAAAGTCTGTTTTCTCTGTTTGCTCTTGCGTCTCTAAGAAAATGACAGTAGGGTACATAGTGCTTTGTAAGCAATGCTGGTCTTTCAAACAGCTTCTTTGGTTCCCTTGGCAAAAGTAATTGCTTGCTAGGCTTAAACCTGGGCAGACACTGACGCTCTGGAATTCGCCCAGGGAATCATGTTTATGCTAAAGCACTATATGTTACTACATTCATTATTGATTACATCCACAGTGAAACTATGACTGATTGCTGGTGTTTATGAAAATCAATAAAGATAAAAGAAAAATTTTAATTACAGGCAACTCACAGCAATAACCTTTTTAAACACTTCTCTACAAATATCAGAGCCATTCCTACGTGCCTAGAAATGTAGAGGCAACTAAAAATGTTGAAGAAATTACCACAAGCAATTCTTTTTTCATATAGCACATTTAGTGGTATTTGCTCGATGGTCAGGCATAAATGAATAAAAACACAACACATAAAATGCTTAGAAAATGGTCAAAGGTACAATGTATACAGAGTGATAACATACAGTGTTATTGCAGTGTATCTATACTTCACAATTACATAGGTACAACTCGCAACTGGATCCCAAAGTGGGTCCACCAAAGCTCCCAAATCTTTGTATGCCTCTGGGGCAACCCTTTGCTTGCTACAAAGTTTTTTTCAAGCACAGCACACACATATATTCTCTGGAGCCACTCTGGAAAGTGAGGACCTGAGACAGACTTTAGTCAGTCATTGTCTAGCAAGGTCGTGATTGGCTAGAAGAAAACCCAGTCCAAAAAGTGTACAGGCACCCCAGGGGATAATTCCCATCGATGCCAATTTGGGGGACAAGCCAATGGGTAGATGAAGGATCACCCCACACCCACAAGTCTCATGGAAGTCTCCATTACCGGTCTGCCATCTGAAGCATTTCAGGGAGGAGACGTTACTCACCTTCCAAAGGCAATCAGGCATAAAATATACTCTAAGCATGTACATAAATTGATTTCTGCAGAACCTTGCAGAAATCGTGAGTTCCCCAGATGCATTTCTTTTGCATTCCGCCAGTCATCGTCATCCAAGGGGCCCAAGGAAAGCTTCACCTCCAGTAACCTAACCAGGACATTACATTCCAGGGTTCTCTTTACCTGCAAGATTTTCTCCCTAGCCAGCGGGCTAATTGTCAGTCTTGCTTCTATTGGGCTATATTCAGGAAGGTCTTCTAGTTCTCTCTGATGCCCTTTTATTACATTTCTCAGTTGAAGGCATGTGAAGAAATGGGACTTGTGTATGTCAAATTCTTTGGCCAAATCTAGAAACAACTTCATTTGCTTATGATCAAAAACATACTCACCCCAGATATTCCAATGGGAGCCCATTGTGAGAATCAGCTCAGCTGGTCAACTTTAGTTAACAACGACCAAGGGCAGAGTTTCCCAAGTCATCCAACAATTCCAGCCTGTGCACTGAAGAGCCTTATTTCAGCATTCAATAGCCAAATGGGCAATCAGGGGTAGGGCAGAAGGCTTAGGGCACAGTAAAGGATAGGGAGTAGGACTGACTCCATCATATCAGCCAACTTCAACCTAGTGGCAGGGTCATCTTGTTGCCCAAATAACCAACCACTGAGCATTGGTAATTGAGCCACCCAATAATGTATTTGCACATCAGCCATGCCAGTCTCCTGTCGACAAAGGATTAGACACATTTATCATATGCCATGCTGGGAGTCTTATGCCCTCACAAGAAAGTTCTGGAGTGTTCATGTAACTCGGGAAGATCTGGATGATTTCAAAGGAATAATTCTGCAAGTCATGAAGCAGCTGCATGTGAGAGACCATCTTAAATAGAACCACCCCAGCACAACTGAGACAGGGAGTGAGTTCGAGAAGATTGCTGCAGGTAAACATCAGGACAGGTGCCAGCTGCAGTTCCTAGGTGGTTCTTTGTAACATGTAGCCCAAACACTTAAATCTGTCAAGAGCTATCGTCAATTGAGTTTGCCAATTCACTGCTAGCCCCCATTGTAATGGGTAAATTACAGGCTTGTTAAAGTTGTCCAACAGGCTACAGATTACTTCAATCTTCTCAAGAATCTCCATAACCCTCTGATCTATTCCCCTCAAGTACCTAAGATAAAAGCAAATCAAAGCATACAGAGGTATGAGGTAATCTCTCCCTCTGCTCCAAGCAAGTCCCTGTATCAGTCCATTCATTCTGAATCACGCAGCCAGTGTTTCGATGGCTAACACAACTACTTATGGGGAGAGAGGGGCAACCTTGGCATGCCAAGTATTCTATGGCAAATGTCGGAAACAGGACCCCATTAACATGCACACAGGTTTGTGTAGAGGAGTTTCACATATGATTGGAACCTAGGACCTGAATATGCTCGCTCAAGGACTTGATAAAGTTAGTCCCAACTCAGGAGTCGAACACCACTTCAAATTAAATGAATATGATTGACAAGGGCCTGGATAAAGTGGCCGCATTTGCCATGGTCAAGTGTATCTGCCAGAGAGGATGCAGAGTCGCCCTCAACAGCATGAAGCCATTTTGGTTGAGGTGCATTACGTTAGGAATTACTTTGACTAATCGATTAGCCAGGGTTCTGGCCTAAATTTAAGTTTCCACATTCATGAGCAAGACTGGATGATAAGAACTACAGTTATCTGGAGGGCAACCAAGATTTAGTACCACTGCAGTGGCAGACATGCAAAGATTCCCAGGGAGACCCATACGTACTGCATTAAGACCAAGGCCACACCCTTGAAAAAATAGTTTAGGAGACCCTTGGAACCCAGCACCTTACCACTATGATTGGTAGCTAACTCCTCCAACTGTGATGAAATTATCACCCAACTCACTCCCAACAATTTTAGTACAGCCTCGGCTAGGTTACACATGATACATTTACACATACTGTTAGAACATGAACATTATTTTAGACTAGGCATTGGACGTTGGCTCCCATAACAACAGTTGGACCTTGGATACTCTACATATATGGAACACATACTAAGTCAACTGGGAGATTGTGCTACAAGTGTACAAAGTTAACAGTTTCCTGGGGACCTCTAATTTAATTTTCTGGAGATCACATCTATGAGGCATAGAATGGCTATTTCAGCTACTGCCCAACAAACCTCATCTGCCCTCCACACCTTAGACACAGGGGCATTTGCAGCATTCCAATGTATTGCTATTCTGTGTTTCACTAGAATTTACATTAAATAGCACTCTTGTTTTTCCCCTTACCTCCATGTGGGAATAATCCCAGTGGCGACATTGTCACTATCATATCAACAGTTGCATATATCGGGGACATTTTTCCCTCCAGTAGACCTCTTTAGCAGCACATTCGCGCAACACATGGTAAACATTTATATAAGGTAAATGGTATCATGGTCATTCACTGTGCCCACTCTAAATATCCCCTAGGTTCTAACAGGTGTGACATAAACCCTATGCAGGCAGTTAAACTAAATCAGTTTAAATCTACTCTTTTTGGAGACTCGACCTACATATTCCACTATTTTGCCTCAATCACTTTACACATCTCTTTACTCAATGATTCTTCCCATCAGGAACTTAATCCCATGAGCGACAGTCCTACTACTTCTGTCATCTGACTATATAACTATCATGCTATCTCCATCTCAGAGAACGATGAAGTGAAGAGATGCAGGTTTATGAACTGCAAGCGTAAGATTGCTAGTTGGATCAAGGACAACTGTCTGAAGCTTATTGGATATATGACAGAGGTCATTCTTTTCTGTAAGGCAAGCATCATTTGGGCCCTGGATTTGTGTCTACCCACCTTGCCTTCTCTCCTTCACCCATAGGCACGGCTAGGAACCTGAGGATTATCATTGATAATGCACTTTTCATGAAAGGGCAAGTTACCACAGTTCGCTGTTAGGTCCGTGGGATCCTGTGCATGTTGTGCAATCTCTCAATGATTTTCTTTTGACTGCCGCAAAACTGTCATCCAAGCTGTAATAACTGGTCAGTTGGATTATGGAATGCTCTTTACATGGGCATTGCTAACTCCTTACCGAAAAGATTTCAAACCATTCAAAACGCTGCAACCTGTCTGGTATTTAACTTGCCCGTGTGCTCTCCCTCACTCAACCCTCAAGTCTTTACGCTTGTTACCAGTGCATAAGCAATCCATGTTTATACACCTATGCCATTCCCACAGAGTTATTCATGCTGCAGGTCCTTCTTACCTTCGTAACAGAATATCTTTTCACAGACAAATCTGAATCCTCAGATCCTCTACTTTGGCTGTGGCCCACACCCCTCCGTGTCTGTCTTTCGATGTCAGGTGGACGTACCTTTGTTATATTCTGTGGCCCACCACTGTAACTACCATGGCCCGTTCCACAACTGACTTACTCAAGTTCAAGAAACTGATCAAAACTTGTTTTTTTTTAATCTCTCCCCTTTCCTTTCTGTTCTAGGCTTTGGTCTATCTGTGACTCCTTTTATGAGTAAGGGGTGAGTTTGGCACTATATAAACACTCCTATCATAACTTGACATTCCAATCCAACCTGACTCCCACGTCACTATCCTCTTTAATATGTTGCCTGCTGGTGGATCAATGCCACCATTGTCCCATATGGTTTTAACAACAGAACTCAGCTTTTTAGAAACACAAGAACTGCCCATGGTATCCCATATTCAACATGTATTTCCCCAAAGTGCCCAAGTAAGCCCTCCAGGAACATGTCACTCAATCTTCTGAACAACAAGTTCTCCATACACCTCAAACACGAATACCAGATATGTGTCCGTCCCTCATCTCAAACATTTAAGTGGGATTTCTGGGACGTACATCAATTTAGCATCCTTCAGTTTGGTGTACCTATCCTAACACTATATTCCATACTACCAATAATTAAAGGAAAATTCTGGCCTTAGTTTACGCACCAAGCACTGTCGTAATAGTGTGTTTGGCACCATTGTGGTTCTCAAGTATTTTCTATCAAATTCCTTTTATTGGGGTGCCCCTTTTCTTACAAACTGGAGTTCTGCAGCAATACAGTAAAATTCACAGTTAGGAGTCACCCGCTCTTTTGTGCAGGTAGCCTCAGCTTATCGAAGGTAAGTCTTCTCCTCCAAACTTTCCAGAGCAACATCATTAAAAGCATATCCAAATATTTAAATAGCAAATGAGGTAATACCATAGGTATGTTATAAAAGTAGTATTGTAGCCTAGGTAACATCATATTGGACAAAGCTATACACCCCAGCATTGACGGAGGATTGTCATCCAAAAGTGCACGGAGTTCTTGAATACACCGTTTAAGTATGCTGCCCTCTATAGGATCTTTCTCTGTGTGATATATATCAGAACCCCTAAGTACTTGAAAGTTGTAATTGCTGGTTTTAAAGGACATGGGTCGAGTTGCTGTCTTGTAGCTAGGCTTGAGTTGTGCATGGGAACAGAAATTATGTTTCCCAGTTCACTCTTAGTCCTAAAAGGTTGCCGAATCCATCCAACTGTTTTACTTCTGAGACCTGAGGTTCAGGGTTTGAGAGATACAATAGAGTGTCATCTGCGTAGAGGGATGTCATGTGATTAAAACTGGACATTACAATACCCTTGGACGTCCCATATCGCCTAAAGTGTTCTGCGGGGACTCTGTGGGAGGGTAGACGATAGGCACTCCAGTCTCCTGCCCCTACCTATTTCTCATGCCTTTGAGTACATTTGTCCTATTCGGTTTCAGGCTATCGGGTTCAAATACAGCAATTTAATCCAACTTATCATCAAGGGACGGAATTCCCTTTCCTCTAATAAAGTCCATAGGTAAGACTAGCTCAGGTCTTTTCTATACCAGGCAGTGCTATCAAAGCCTCGAATGTTCCAGAGGGGCTCCTGTTAGCACATGGAAAAATCTTCTAAGGTTTTAAAGAAGTAGTACAATAACGTACAAAGCAAATTTATTCTGGGTGGATCAACTTTGAGAACATAGGGAGTAATCTATTGGGTATGATCCGGCTATTGACTTAACAGCCAGCATTCAGGAGCGAATAACGACCGATACACTGCTTTTCTCAAGTGGATCTTTTCCCCTGCTTATGTGAAACTACAATTACTGCTTGTCCCTACCTTCATCATACAGTTCTAGCAGTTTGCAACTCAACGGGGACGCAGAAAATAAACCCAGAAGTCTGACACGCTGTTTTTATTTTACACGTCATGTGCATAGCTTCTCTTATCTACTCCACTGTTAAGGGTTGTTTAAGCGCTTTCCTCTATTTGTTAGATTAATGGATTTAGGTTAGCTATGGACAATAACTAACCTGACAGATCTCGGGATTGATTGCTCAGTGTAAATCTGTTGGTAATACAATGGAAAGTCTCTATTAATCTCACTCTGCGAGTGAAATGTTTTACCCGTCTCATTACGCAACCACATTAATTCTGATCTGCCCTACTCTTTTTTCGGTAGCATCACCAGCAAGGTCCTAGACTTCTCACCCTTGGTCTGCATCTTATTTGAGTAGGTGTTCAACTAGTTGCAACAAAGGTGATTCATCGTTTTAGCACATTTCTTTTTTTCTAGTCCGTTCTACCCCAAGACTTGTATTTTGTGCACTATCAACTTCCAGTTTTCTCAGGTCTGTCTCTAGAGTGCCCAGTTATTTAATCATGGTATCTCTCATGCCTTTAGACATCTTTATACAGTCCTCCCTCAGGACCAGCTTAAACGTTTCCCACTCTATACTGTTGTCGCTTACTGAGCCCTTATTTTCTCCAAAGTAATCTTCAATCACGTCCCATTACACTTCCCTGACGGCAATGTAAGGTTGATGTTTGTAAGCACCATGAAGGGGTTGGAGTAGTCACTCTTCCCTACCGGAGTGTTAACAGCAAAGGCTAATGGTTCAATAAGGTTTTGCATAAATATTCAGAAGTTTGTGCAAGAATTAGTGATTCATTTCTCAACAAGAAGCTGTCAATTCGGGTACTAGGGAGTAAAAAAAAAGTAATTCCCTGATTTCGGGGTACTGCGCCCTCCACACATCTTTTAAGCCCCATTTCTCTAGCTCTTCTCTCATAGCAACCAAATTAGTTGCACTAGCAGCATTCCAACATAGGTGGAAAGGATCTATCTTTAACTACATCAGAAACACAATTAAAGCAACCCCTAGATCACACAAGATGGTCCCATGTCTGTGAGTTTAAGGATAACTTTATGCAAGAGCTCCACTGGTAATAAATTTGGTGTCTATATGCAATTGAACCATACCGCAGTCCCATCTAACATACCCTCCCACCTGCACAGTCTATGACTTTATTTCACTTTTGAAATGGGACTCCAGGTTTTATCCATACAAGTGTACCCCACGCATATGTGGAATACCCTGTTGCAATTATGTCACCTTTCCACCTGTTTTTCAGTTCCCCTATTTCTGCATGTACTATGTGTGTTTCCTCATGAAAGGCAATCTGGGTGCGCCTCCTATTAAGGGATGAAATAACTTTGTGGCGCTTTGCTGGGTCAGCCATGCCAAGAACTGAAGTTGTACCAAGTTATGAATTTATACCGTTTTCAGTTAGCCATAGTGAGGTTAAAACAGTGCTCGTTATTTTCAGTGTCGCTGTATGGAGCTCACCCGCTAACCTACAACATTGTAGTGTTGAATCCAGTGCAATGCCCAGCCATAGGTTGACCTGTGAGCTTTTGCTATCTCTTAATAAGACCGCCTTTGTGTTCCCTCCCTACCTCTCGGGTACATTTCAACATTGACTGCTGACCTCACAACTAATCTAGACATTACAAAGAAAGACCCGGGCATGTTAACTTCCAAATTATATTGATAACTTATAACACAACAAATATTGTTTCTCAGGTTACATAAACGGACCATTCCCTCACTGTTTCGGCAGGTGCTCCTGCATATGCATCAGCTGGGTACTTCTCACCGAAATGCAGAGGGCCAGTCTTAAGCAACAGCAATATAAAAGGATAATCTACCAAGATGAGGATTTACCACCAACTCTCCCCTTTGCTGCAGTTTTCTGCCCTGGCCCTGTTGCATACTATTTAACAGCGGGTCAGGTGGAATGCCAGGACAAGTTGTGGTAGATCTTTTACTATCTTTATTTTTTAAGCATTGTTCTACAACATAAATTACATTATTAGCAATAATTCTGCACTGCGTGGTAATTTCCTTTTACATTACATAGTCCAATGTCATAGGGGCGACAGTAGGCCCTGTCTGCGATTTCTCTGATGCTTCTAATACACACAGTGTCTCTCCGCCGTGCCACCTGTTCCACCTACAATGTGTCCAGAGAAGGGCATCCCCTTCTTCTGGACCACCTGTCAGTTCTTCGCCTACTTTCGTTGTTTGCCATTATTGTTGCCACACCCTGCCGGGATATTTTGTCTCTTTAGCCTGCCCTAACTGATTGATGCCTCAATAAAGAATTGGAAAAGGGCATTATATATCTTTAAATTCTGCAAGGAACAACAACATGTAATGAAGCTGCACTTCATGTAGTTTCATTGCAACATACAGAAATATCCATCTATGTACTAACACTGCTGCAGTGAAATCTGGGAACAGAGAGACATAGGCATTATCAACTTTAAAAGGGTTCAGTGAGTGGGTGCTTTGCAGAATAATTTCATGGTCTCTGTAGTACAGAAGCTTGGCAATTATTAGAAATGGGAGCACTGCCAACAGCAGTGACGGGATCTGTGTCCTATGAACCCGATCGACTTCAAAGAATTTCGTGAGCTCTAGAGGTGTAACCACTGTCAACAAACAGTTTTCTAGAAACAGTAAAGTTTCTTGGCACTTGGCATGTTCCTGGAGGCCAGCGATGCGTACATTGCTCTCCCTTCTACAAGCTTCTGCTCAGAATTACAGCAACTCAGACATGTCTTTACGGACTTCTGCTAAACTGGGTTTCAGAAACAAAATGTCCCCCTCAGCCACACCAACTTGCTCGGATATCTTTCTTTAATCAGCCCTCAGCAGCCCAACATCTATGGCTATCACAAATATCTTGGATTACAGTATCGCATGTGATTCCAATATGGGTTTCAGCATATTGTCCAGGACGTCCATTGAGTCCAAGAAGGCAGTCCTTTGTTTTTCTGGGTCCTTCATAGCAGCAGTCGTGCCCTTAGGGTCACTGCTGCCACCATCTGCTGTACATTTTAGGGTTTGACCATTGTGAGGACTACTGGTATTTTACAGTTATAGTGATACGTTACTGTGGGCACAGAGTCTCTGAGGTCAATATTGTGTTGGAGTAGAATTCACTTTATGGGTTTTGGGACTGGTTCCAGAGATAATAAACCATACAAGGGAGCAAGGTAGAACCAGAGGAACCATATTATCCTATCCTGTCACTGTTCATGAGTTTCAGATCACTCAGGGCAGTCAGGTGGGACAAAGCAAAAAAAACAAGCATTAGAAATGCAATAGATCTCGCATTTTTTTGACTTAGAGCTATTGGCATAGCTCAACAGCTACCGGACAGAAATTGCCACTTTGCAGATGCCGAACAGAGCATTGCTCCATGAAACGGCCTGAAAGCCTGAAACCATGTTGATACCCTACAAAATTAAAAGGCAGATCAGGATGACCAGGAGGAAGAGCGGACGTATTGGGATGGCCAATGCAAGCAAACAATGAGTGAAATTGCCTGGGCGTCACCCAAGCACGCAAAGGCGGGAGAATCAGACCCAATGCACCAATAAAAACCCTGTATTTCTAAATGGCACAACAACAAACAAATGGCAATTCATGGGCATGCCAAAAGCCGATAGAGGAGATAACAACAGGTCTTGCAGACAGCGCATGCGTGCTGCCTAGGTTCGACCTAAAAAGGAACAGCGGACCCGCCATCAACTGATATCATGGCTCAGACCAACATCCCCCAAATTCCTAGTATATAACTTGTTGGATCTTGCAAACATGCAAACATTCCGGCTACACTCACAGGAGGCGGAAACAAACGCCAATGGCATTATGTGCTGCCAGACAAACGTTAATTGCTACCTGGGGTAGGAAGGTTATCCTCAATAGAAGAAATTGGTAATATCACAAGTGGGAAGTTCTGGGAATGGAAAAACGAACCATAGCAAGGACACAGAAAGGGAGGGATTGAGAAGGATTAGTTACTTACCTGTAATCCTAGTTCTCTTCCAGGGGTATACTCATCAAAGTCATAAGCACTGAATTATCCCCGCCCACCTGCGGGATCCCGGAGCATATAGAAATATATATATATATATATGTGTATGTTGGGGATCACAAGTGCATAGCACATCCGCGACATACATATATACATGTATATAAATACATAAATATGCAGCCTAACATAATTCCAATAAGGCAAAATGCCAAAATTACAAAGGTTTTCCATGTACAGACAATCTCCTATATACACTCTGTAATAGAGAACATTCACTGTAATAGTGTCATACAAGAAAACCTTTATTTTCAGAAAAGGAAAAAACATGTAATAGCAGGCAGTTGGCCCATAGGCTGCATAGCTGAATAAATATCACCGTACAGTAAAACACTGGCACCTTGCCTTTAAGGCTTCCAAGAACTTGGACACTTTGCCTTTAAGACCTCCAGGAGACCCTCTGCTCCCATCATGCACCACAGGTGACAATTAGGTCAGTTCTTTTTGCACGGTGTACTAACTTGTAGCAATCTGATTATAAAATGCAATCACTACCGAAATATACTAAAAATGCTCGTCCGGGGAGGAGGGAGGGTTGCTTACCCCTGGAAGAGAACTAGGATTACAGGTAAGTAACTAATCCTTCTCTTCCAGGGGATACTCATCAATAGTCATAAGCACTGAATAGAGTAGCAAGCCCATACCCACTACCTCGCGGACGAGCAAATAGTATTGAAAAACAGAGCATCTTAACATGACATTAAGCGAATAAATTCCTCAGTGAGGCTTGCCCCACTTGGGCATCCTCCTGAGCATCTGAATCTAAGCAGTAATGGCGAGAGAAAGTATGAACAGACCGCCATGTAGCTGCTTTGCAGATTTCTGCTATAGGGACGTTCCTGAGGAGGGACGTAGTAGAGGCCTTTCCTCTGGTTGAGTGCGCTTTAGGCTTTCCCTGAAGAGACTTATTAGCTAATTGATAGGCTAGAGATATGCAGGAGACTATCCATCTTGAAATAGACCTTTTAGAAGCTGCCAATCCTGTATTAATGGGACCGTAGTTGACAAACAAGCGGTCCGTCTTTCTTATTACCTTGGTCTTATCCAGATAAAACTTCAACACCCTCTTAAGGTCTAACGAGTGTAAGGCCTTTCAGGAGGTGTAGAAGGATTAGAGAAGAAGGTAGGCAAAGTGATAACCTGATTAATGTGGAAATCTGAAACCACTTTCGGCAGAAAACTTGGATGAGTTCTGAGAACTACCCTATTTGAGTGAAAAACAGTGTAGGGTTCCTTACAACATAATGCTTGTATCTCGCTGACTCTACGAGCCGACGTGATAGCAACCAAAAACGC
This sequence comes from Calotriton arnoldi, assembly GCA_963921515.1. Taxonomy (NCBI): domain Eukaryota; kingdom Metazoa; phylum Chordata; class Amphibia; order Caudata; family Salamandridae; genus Calotriton; species Calotriton arnoldi. The sequence continues at coordinate 892,648 of CAWUFW010003061.1, read as the reverse complement.
CACTTTCCAGGACAAGTGCTGCAGGGAGGACTTGTGTATTGATTCAAAAGGTGCGCCCATCAGTTTGGTAAGGACCACGTTGAGCTCCCAAGGAGGAGAAGGGGCTCGTACTGGTGGGTATACCTTTTTAACCCTTCAAGAAAATCTTTCACCACTGGCATTTTGAAAAAAGAACCCTGTGAAGGTGATTTTCTATATGCCGTTATTGCTGCTAAGTGTACCTTGATAGATGTAAACTGCAGGCCCGACTTAGCCAGGTGTAAGAGATACGGCAAAATGACCTGTTCCTGCCCTCTAACTGGGTCATGACCATTATTCAAACACCATAGGTAAAAACGTTTCCACTTGAAAGCGTAGGAAGCCCTGGTAGAAGGTCTTTTCGCTTCCTTAAGGATGTTCATACAGTCCGCTGGCAAGTCGAAGTGTCCATACTGCAAGACTTCAGGAGCCATGCTGTCAGCCTGAGGGAAGGAAGGTTGGGGTGAAACACTCTCCCCTGGCTCTTGGATAGAAGGTCCGGACGGCAAGGCAATCTCTGTTGCGGAACTTCGGAAAGTTGTAGAAGATCCGGGTACCACCACTGGCGTGGCCACTCCGGAGCGATCAGAATCATCCTGGAGTTGGAACTTCGTGATCACTGCTGGAATGAGAGGCAGTGGAGGAAAAGCGTAGAGTAAGCTCTGAGACCATCTTATCAACAGAGCATTCCCGCTTGAACCTGGTTGGTGATAGCTGGACGCGTAGACGGGGCATTTGGCGTTTGTTGCATCTGCGAACAAGTCTATGTCCGGCACACCCCATCTTTGAAAGATATCATGAGCCACTTCGGTGTTTAGCACCCAGTCGTGCGCTTCTACGAACTCTCTGCTTAGGAAGTCCGCCTGTACATTTAGGACGCCCGGCACATGGACAGCCGTGATGGTGAGATGCCGTGCCAGAAGCCACTTCCAAATGGCTTGTGCCTCCTGGGACAGAATTCTGGACCTGGTGCCTCCCTGCTTGTTCAGATAAAACATCGTCGTGGTGTTGTCTGTCTGAATCAAGAGGGAGTTGGACTAAAGAGACGGAAAGAAAGATTTGAGGGCTAGTTGGACGGCCCTCAACTCCAGAAAATTGATATGGTATCCCCTCTCTGTGTCCGACCACAGCCCTTGCACTTGAAGGTGATTCATATGAGCCCCCCAACCTTTCAGGGAGGCGTCTGTCACTATAGTTTGAGTCGGAGTCTCTTGATGGAAGGGAGCACCTTTCATTAGATGTGACCGCTTTGTCCACCACATGATGGAGTCCCTGGCAGACTGGGACAGAGTGATCCGATCCTCCCAGCTGCCTGACGCTTGCACCCACTGGTCTTCCAGAGCTTGCTGCAGGGGACGCATGTGCAATCTGGCATTGGGAACTATGAAGATGCAGGAAGCCATGGACCCCAGGAGAGAGGACACTTGTCGGACTGTTGGGTGGTGAGTCTGCAGGAGTTCTCGGCATTTGATCTTGATTGATGAAAACCTCTCCGCCGAAGGACACACGCTTGCCTCCGCGGTGTCCAGCGACGACCCTAGGTAGTGAATGTTCTGGGTCGGATTGAGAATCGATTTTTTGAAATTGACTCGTAGACCCAACTTGTTCAGTAACTGGAGACTGTAGGAAAGATGAGACTGAAGCAGGGATGGAGTTGAACTCTTCAGGAGCCAGTCATCCAGATACGGGTAAACGAATATTTTGCATCTGCGGAGAAAAGCCGCCACCACTGCCATGCACTTTGAAAATGTCCGTGGGGCTGACTTCAGTCCGAAAGGTAGGGCTCGGAACTGAAAATGACGTAGAGCAACTTGAAAACTGAGAAATTTTCGATGTTTCCTGGACACTGGAATGTGGAAATAAGCGTCCTGCAGATCTATGGAGCACATCCAGTCTCCTTGATGTAGATGGGGGAAGATCTGGTGCAGGGTAAGCATCCGAAATTTCTCTTTGCGGATGTATTTGTTCAAGATACGCAAGTCCAGAATTGGTCTGTATTCTACTGTCGGACCTCTTTTTTCGACCAGGAAATATCGAGAGTATATCCCCTGGCGCCTCTGATGAACAGGGACGTATTCTATGGCTTTTTTCTGTAGAAGACTGTTTACTTCCTCGTGTAAAATGTGATGACACAAGCGGACTCCTCCGTCCGGAGGAACCGATGGAGGTGGGATCTTGAACCGTAGCAAGTATCCATCTTGAACAATATTCAACACCCATTTGTCGTTGGTTATGTTTCTCCACTCCTCCAGACGATATGCGATACTTCCTCCTACCGGAGTGGCACACGTGTTTAGAAGAAGCACTCCCTCATTGCTTTGATGGCTGCTTTGAGGTAGAGGCCTGCTGTCTATTGGTCCCTCTTCCTCTTCCTGGTCTCCGTTGGTGGAAGTGAGACCTCTGCTGCTGCTGCTGACCCTGAGCCGACCACTGAGGGGTTTGAACCCTCTGTTGGAACGGGCGTTTATCGTAGGGGCGGAAGCGCCTACGAAATTCCTTCCGTTTCTCGAGACCCACAGCTTTCACCATGTCCAGCTCTGCTTTCATCTTCGCCATTTCTTCGTCCGCATGCGGCCCGAAGAGAGAAGACCCATTGAAAGGCAGGTTGGTTATCTTCCGCTGGACGTCGGGATTGAGGCCCGTCAAGCGTAACCAAGCAGAACGCCTCGAACAGATACCATGGGAGTATCCGTGGGCAGCCAGATCGGATGAGTCAGCGGAAGCACTAATCACCTGATTAGCCACCAGACCTCCCTCTTGCAGTATTTCTCGGAAGTCTTGCTGGTCCTCTTTTGGGAGTTTGTCCGCAAAACGTCCCAGCGAATCCCACAAGGATCTTTCATACCTCCCCAGCAGAGCGGAGGCACTGGCGACCTTCATGATAGAAGCTGAAGTGTTGCACATCCTTCTACCTAAAGAGTCCATCAGTTTACTATCCTTATCCGGAGGGGCTGAGGAGGAAGACATAGATGAGTGCGTCTTTCTAGCAGCCGCCACAATGATGGAATCCGGAGGAGGATCCGATCGAAGGAACAAAGGATCTTGGTCCGGAGCCTTGTACTTTAGCTATTCGGGAAGGAACAGCTCCCACCGTTGCCGGTGTCAAAAGGTCTGCATAGCAGGTTCGAGAAGGCCTGGGACAAGAGGAAGTAAAGGCCGAGCCGAGGAGCGATGATGAAGAGTCTCGAAAATCACTGAGGAGGAAACAGCCGGGACAGAAAGAGATGTTCAGCTTATTCGCTCCTCTACAGAGAACCTCATTAAAGGTGCTGAGGTCATCAATTGGAGAAACTCTTGATGGAGGTGTAGCCATCAATGTTGGAGAATAGTCTCTGATAGAGTACCTGGTGGGAGAAGACCAGGTGGGAGATCTATGCCGTCTTCCCTTCGGAGAAGAATGATAAGAGCGAGATTTGTCCCTTGATCGAGCATGGCGGGCATGTGGAGATCGTGATCTGCTTGGACTCCTCCTTCTGGAAGAAACCACAGTCGGTGACCTTGATCTTCGAGGTGTTTTAGGGGATGGAGAATCCCTGGACAAACGTGAAGGAGAATAGGTACGGGAAAAGTCCGACCCCGGGCTACTGAGGGCCCTAGACTTCCTGCGCCGTGCATCTTCACCAACCACCGGAGAGCCCTCCGGGGAGATCTGGACAATACGCAGTCCTGGAGAAGATCCAGATTTTGAGGACGATAGAGATGCAGCTCTAACCTCATCCGAGGCAACAGCAGGCTCTTTAGCTCTCGACGTCGAGCGCCTCGACGTCGACCTGTGCTTTTCCCTCGACGTCGACTTCTCCCTTGACGTGGGATGATGGGTAGGAGTTAAGGACTTCGCTGTCCTCGACGGCGACCTCACCTCCCTCACAAGATGTCCTCGACGTCGACCGTCTACTCAGTGACTTCGACGTCGAACGCTCTCGCCTCCTCAACGTCAATGGCCTCGAAGTCTTCGACGTCGACTGGTCTCGAGGCACCTTTGCCGTCGGCAAACTTCTCGACGTCGACCTACGGGGAGGCGACGGAGAGTGCCTTGACGTCGATGGATGTCTCGACGTCGATGGGTGTTTTGACGTTGATCGACCTTCGCCATGAACATACCTCGAGCCCGAGGCAGTATGCTTCGACGTCAATGCCTTTCTCGACGACGGAGACTCATGCCGTCTTGACGTCGGAGATTGTGTCGGTCGCTTCTTCGACGGCGGCAACGACGTCGACGGCGAACAGTCCGGAATCTGTCGTTTCCTCGATGTTAAAGAGGCAGAATGATGCTGACGTCGGTGTTCCTGAAGAGAGGAGGGCTCTTGACACGCAAGGCCACTTTCCAGCCGGGCTTTTCCGCTCTCGAGCACAGCTTGAAGGCGAATCCTCTCCCTGTCGCGAAGAGTCCTCGCAGAAAACCTCTGACAATGATAAGAACTGTCAGGCTTGTGACTGGAAGGAAGACAGGTGATACACACGGAGTGTGGATCTGAGATGGCCATCTTCTTTCCACAGGATGGACATTTGCGGAAAAGAGCCGGCATTCTGACAGAAAAAGAGTGAAATTTTGTCAGAGAATGGTAATAAACCACTGCCAGCACAGGAAAACCGCAAAAAACCAAAGAAGAAAACAATTCCTGACAGGAAAGTCGGAAAAACTGTCGAGCTCAAGCTCCAGGATCCTCATAGAAGGAGCCGGAAAAAAGAACTGACCTAACTGTCACCTGTGGTGCATGATGGGAGCAGAGGGTCTCCTGGAGGCCTTAAAGGCAAAGTGTCCAAGTTCTTGGAAGTCTTAAAGGCAAGGTGCCAGTGTTTTACTGTACGGTGATATTTATTCAGCTATGCAGCCTATGGGCCAACTGCCTGCTATTACATGTTTTTTCCTTTTCTGAAAATAAAGGTTTTCTTGTATGACACTATTTCAGTGTATGTTCTTTATTACAGAGTGTATATAGGAGATTGTCTGTACAGGGAAAACCTTTGTAATTTTGGCATTTTGCCTTATTGGAATTATGTTAGGCTGCATATTTATGTATTTATATACATGTATATATGTATGTCGCGGATGTGCTATGCACTTGTGATCCCCAACATACACATATATATATATATATATTTCTATATGCTCCGGGATCCCGCAGGTGGGCGGGGATAATTCAGTGCTTATGACTTTGATGAGTATACCCCTGGAAGAGAACTAGGATTACAGGTAAGTAACTAATCCTTCTCAATCCCTCCCTTTCTGTGACTCGCCAGTTTGCAGTTGTACGCGTAATCATGAGGATGTGACTATACAAAGAACAGTTTTATGCATGGTGGATGCAACTTACAATATCTATCGCGATGTACATCACAGGAACATTCTCCTTTATATGACTTGGACTAAGAAGCGTTTAGTTTTTGGTAGAACAAGATCCTATGTTCTACACGTATACTTCTTTAGAACTTTGACTATTGGCGAAGAGGACTCTAACTATACAGATTGATCAGGAAGCTCGTAAGCATTTGAGTTATTAGGAGTTGGCTAGCTGTTGCTAGTCATAGACATTGCTGTCTATTATCTCGACAGCTGTTTTCCCTTGGAGGAAGGGCAATTCACAAGGGCAACAGATTTTAGTACCCCCGGTGTGTTTTGTTGTTGTGACACAGTACTCAATTTGGGCGAGGTCCTGATGAAGGTGGTTCACGGTGTGTGTTATTCCACCGAAACGCGCGTCGACAACGTGCGCCCAGACCGTTTGGCCTTGATCATTAATTTTGCCCATTGGAATCGTATTATATCTATGTGTTCTTTATACCAACATGTGTATATGTGTCTTGTACGATTGTGAGCGATTGGCAAGAGTGAATGTGGTTTCTTTTTCTTTTTCTTTGTTAGATGGATTTTTTGTTGGGGGAGCATTCATTTGATATCATTATTTTTGTTATGTAATTTTTAAAAAATGAACTTAGTAGATAATTGATGTATACTGTTTATAATAAATGAGAAAATCATATATATGAAAATAAAAGTAATTTTGATATAAAAAAGATGTCTAAATTCAATTGAGTATTAGATTTTTTTTGTTATTGCACCGGTATTTCAACCCATATAAGATTGAATCTTTTGCAAAGAAATATAGGTCTCTGGGGAGAGTTTTTGTCTTAGTTGTTTATATTCCTCTCTTTCTCCCTGACCTCCAAGTAGCATATAGAGGGGGTCCCTTTATTTACTAGTTTATATACATGTATATATGTATGTCGCGGAACTGCTATGCACTTGTGATCCCCAACATACACATATATATATGTATATTTCTATATGCTCCGGGATCCCGCAGGTGGGCAGGGATAATTCAGTGCTTATGACTATTGATGAGTATCCCCTGGAAGAGAATGATAGGATACCATTCCTGAATCATTTGTCATCTGAATTCGGAGAAAATACTTGTCCCAAATACTTGAGGGTCTTGCAAATCATATCAGAGGCATCACAATTACTATGACAAGTTGGAGATTAGTCTGTGTGCTCAGGTCATGAGTGGAAATCAGTGTGTTTATACAGGAATAACATTAAGTTTTTCAATGCGGTATGCTATTGGTGGGAGGAGGTGTTGGGAGATTACAGAAATGGATGGCAAACTGAGTTCTGATTTATTGCACATTATGATGGTCCTGCCTGCTGATAGGTGTAGGCAAGTTATTTTGTTTTGAATATCTAAAAAAAAAAACGTAATACAACTTGATTCTAAAAAATTACTATTTTACATTCCTCATGGAAATAGACTCTAAAATCACAATCTGTGGCTCTCTACAGAAATAATCCAGGGGCTTTGGGTAACCACTTTCCAGCAAAACCATAGCCAGTATCTTGGTCCCTATGCTCCTAACATTGATCCACCCAGATCAAAATGGCTTCTCAACCCATTGTAGTACTTCCTTGAACCTTAGAAGATTTTTCCGTGTGCTAACAGGAGCCATGCTGGAAAATTCAATGGTTTTGTTAGAGCCACTTGATAGAGAAAAAAAAGCCTGTTCAGGCCGCCAGGGAAAGTCTAGCGGCCATGGAAATAAAAAAAATAAGTAAAAAAGACTCCCATGTCCTGGGAAAAAACTCCCGGGTTGTTAGGGTCATTAGTATTTGGTTTTTCACTAGCAAAGTCCCACTTAGGGAGTTTGTTTTTGAAAAATAAAAATTTGCTGAGCAGCTGCATGAAACATGCGGGCCTCTCAGCAAACCTTAACTGCCTTCGGAGAAACCACTGTGGTGGCGGCTCATCTGAAGGCACAGAAGTTTAAGGAGGGCTAGCAGAGATCTCTAAAGATGGTGGGAGGTGGTCTGGCCAAAGTGGCGTAGGTAGTGACCTCTGCCACACTGACAGACAGCAGGCCACCTTCCAAGCTCTAAATCAGGCTCTATGACTCCCTCCATCAGAGGTTTGGTTTCTTTGTGACAGGTAATAATGTAACGGCCTGCAGTGGAACCTGCCATGCTATTTCTCTGGGATCCCGTAAAGCTCCTTTCTTTGGGCTGCAAGTTAGTGCTAGTGCTTTGAGTGGGGGGCATGGTAGCTGAAAAGAAGAGGAGATGGTGGTCTACCCATGTGATGTTTGGCAGTGTCCATATCTGCTTTCAATATCTCTTGCGAAAGAGTTCCCTTCCTATATCCGACCACGTTGATCGAATGTAGAGAACAGACCTCAGCGGAGCTCTGAAAGAACATTCTCATCCAGAGCAGGCCCCAAGAGCTTCATAAATGTGTGAGAGATTAATGTCCCGAGTTTGGAGTTTCACTACTGCTATAATGTGCATCAGATTACCAGCACCTCAGGCAAAACTCTAGTGTGGTGCTCAAAAGAAATAGGCGGATATGTTCATAGTAGATGGAAAGGATGGCTATCGCTGGTTGACGACTTTTCCCTTGACCTCTGCAGGTGAACCTGGGCCTGGCACAGTTGTGGCCGACAGGTCAGAGCTGTAAAACTCGTGACAGACTTTTTAGTGAAGGTTCTTTTGAGGTGGGGCTGCATTGCTCTGTTGTTACCACCATCCCTCTGAAAAAAAAGCAGGCAAAAAGAGCGCAAGAAAAAACATTCCTTTCTTCATCTCATGCTCAATTGTTGCCAAATATTCCATGGTTCACAATGCTGAGACTGCTGACACCTTTGAACTTGAGCCGAAACATGAACAGATGATTCTCACAGCATTGATGAAAGACCGTCAAAAGTCTTTACAAAAAATAAAAAAATAAATGAGCTTCATGGAGGGCAAATGCACACTAATGCTGATGTTGTATAGTTGGATTATCGCCTTTCTACTGCGTCGAAATGTAATAAAAAAATTTAAGCTAAGTGTCTATTGCATAATTACAAAAGAAAGTGAAACTTTCATAAAATGCTGCAATGACCTCTCGGGCAACAACACTTGATGCCACTATATATATGGGTGGCGGAGATGAAAAAATATGGTGCAACATTTCCTAGAGGCAGAGGTACTTGATGGGACTTCTGATTTGAATGCAAAAGTATGAAACAGTGTTGGACTCCCAAGAAGAGAACCCACTGTTGCAGACGTTCGGTGTCCTGAGGACCTCATGTGACTTCAGATAGGAGGGGGGCAGGCTGGGATGCTACCTTTTCTATGTGCAGTTGTTCAGATGCCAACATTTAACCCACAAATTAATTTTCCAGGATTAACTTACAAATGTATATACACGTTTACATGATAAAACAATACATCTACATGTGTGAGCTTGTAGGCAACTATAGGTGTGAAGATATTGAACTCATTACCTGAAACAGTCCATACTTCGTTTCCACATCATAAAGTTTATGCTCCTGAATAGATGAAGGAACTGGAGATGGAAGATTGTCCCAGCACCCAAGAACATTAGCTAAACTAGCAAAAACGGGCTCTGTACAAAATGCAAGACAATCCCTATGAGAAAAATAAAAATTATTGCAGAATACAGAAATAAATGTTTTAAAATTGCATAAAACATTTGCTCTCTTTTTCAGTTTTTCAGACCCTAATGGATTCACAAAGTTCTTGCATTGCAATATACTGCATTACTGGTAGTATCACCAATCTGTCAAAGTTTAATCTTAATTCCATATTCACCAATATTTTTACCCTTTCAGTGTCTTTGTTTAGATATTGCCATAAGCAATACTATGAAAACGTTTATGTATCACATATTCCTTATCAACCACTTTATTTGAGCCCTGTATTTTCTTCATTCAGATTTTACGTTGTATATCCACAACAAAACCAATTTTAATTCAACACATTGTTATGGTTATAACTCTTAAATACTTATCTGCTTACATTTATCTTAAAACAGCTTGAACACCGGTAAAGTTCTGGTAATTTTTCAGTTCCCTTTTTATCAACTTCTGGGTTTATAAAGCATCTCCTTACATGTAGTGAAATGAATTCTGCCCCCTGAACTACCACAGGCTGATACTGGCAGAACACACTACTTTTCCTGTGAAATAGGAACTCCCTTGGAATGCTACATTGAATCAATGGGGAAGATCAAGTGCACAATGAATAAGGACTATTGTTAACTTTATATTATTTTGTATAGCACACAATGTAAACAGAATTGACGGCACAGCAGCAAAGAGCTGTGACAATATGGTGCCAAATTACAGATTTTAAATAATGCTAGAGTTATCTAAACTAATGTGACTAGACACTTGGTGCATGCAGACAAGACCCAGATACGGGTATAGGAAGAAATACAGGCTGCAAAAGAGGAGCGACATGGACTCCAATAGCGAGTAAGGAGTCCGGAATATACAGACAGACGGGGGAAGGCACTCGTAATTGACGCCAAAGTGTATCCTTTATAGGCCAGAAAGCAATCCAACACTCTTCCAACCAAACACTCCTCTACGGTGTAGCGTGCTACCCTTCTAACAATATGCTTTGGTGCCTCATTAGAAGTATTAAGCGCAATATGAAGTATAGCACTTAGTGGCCCATCCAACTAAGGGCAGCATTTTCTGCTGAAGTATAGTGTGTTAAGTTCTGGACATGAGTTCTAAACATTAAGTAACAATATAGTATTTAAAGAGCGTACCGCTGCAAAGATGCTGCCTGTGGGTGTGTATCGGAAAAATAGTGAAAATAGGCAAATGTGAAGCAGGAAAAAAGGATGGGAAAAAAAATAGAAGAAATATTTTTGATCTTTTAAATTTTACCTGGATTCTTCTAACGGATGCTGAACAGTAAGTAGTCGTGGGTGTCGAAGTCTTGTTAGCTGTTGAACTCCTCGTTTTAAAGAATCAACAATCTGATCCTTCTCAAATTTCTGGTACTTTTCAATCACTTTTTTGTCAAATACGAAGACTGCAACTTCCTAATAATGGAAATATATAATACCATTGACTTAATCTATCTTTATTTATATAGCTGCTAAAACTACATTCACTAAAAGTGGTTCACAAAAATGTTATTTTATTTTTAATTCCGTACATGAGGGCACACAGGAGTAACTTTGGTGAGAAATCATGACCTCCAAGTTATGTTTTTTCACCACACTCTTTAAATGAAGGTGTTTTCTGAAAAACATTTAATGTCAAAGGACAATATTGCGGCATCAAATTGATGAGAGAAACAGGCAGAGTTTTACAAGACATGCTCAGAAAGTAGAACAACCTGATTGGTCTGATAAGGTGATGTCTCCAATAAAGAGCTTAATTCTTTTCTTTCTCCGACTGACCTCAATAGTACCATCCTCTTGCTAATTATATTCATCCTACAGATGAAAAACCACAAAACCCTGCTTGCCTCCCACAACCTCTCCATCCATCAGTATGCTGATAGCATGCAACCGTACCTCTCATCCACAATGGCCAATGATATTTAGCAGCTAAGCCTTTGCCTTGCATGGACATAAACCTGGAGTAAGCACTCCTCCTAACGTTCCTCAGTTCTGCATTTCAAAAATGCACACATTACCTCAATGCACGTAGGAATCAAATAGATACATTCAGATAAAACTACAAAAAAACACACTTCTGAGGCCCTGTTATTCAGCTGTAGGAGGTGCCCACATGCTCGTCTTAGGACTTTTAAAACAGATGATGAGGCGTAAGTTAAGTCATTAGGTTTTTCAAGAAAACCCAGCTCGCTTTTAAAGACTGCCTGACAACGTGAGGAAGATACAATTACAATCAAACTCAAACTGTATCAGCATGAAAGAAACTACAACCCTTATAATGCAATAAATTCATAACACCTCTCTGGTATCAGCTGAGCTTCCTTTTCAAAATAAAGCTACATCCATAACTATGTTCAACCAACCAAGCACTGGACCCAGCCCACACTAGTGTGGGATGGTGCCACTCACCGGCTGAACAAATATCAACCTAACACCTTTCAAGACTGATTTCCGTGTAGCTGTACAACTGATCTGAGGCCATAAGAGTTGATTTGATTAGATGAACAAGTGTAATATCACAAGATGCCTCGATGTATTATAGATGAATAGGTTTATAGTTGCAATGACATTCATCTATGTCAAATGGAGGTTTTAAGAAGGATGTTGTTTCTTAATTTTAATGTATCTCAATGTATTGCCTTATTGACAAGATACCAAACTATTAATAAATAAACAAACAAGATGCCTGATATAATCAGAATACAGAATGAGTAATACTACCACAGTTGAGATGTGTTCAATGTCACCAATTACAATCTGGTCTCACTCTACCAGGGGAGATGTAACATTTGGCCTGATTGGAGTCAAATGCACCCTCCGATGCTATAGACCATACTATCCTTATATGTTATTTAGAGACTCAAAAAGAAATTAAAGGAGCAGTGTTAAATGGATCGGGTCTTTTCAGAATAATAGACGTTCAATGCCTATTTTGATCTTTTCTTCTCACCACCTCTATTACACAACTAGAGGCCTCCCTATTGCCAATGTTTTAACACTGCATGCAAACATCAACAGAAGTCATCAATGACTGCCTGATTATCTATCACTGCTTCAAAACAATGACACCTATGCATGAAGAAATACACAACATAACCGTGGAGTCCTTGAATAAAAAAATACTGAATGCTGTATTCCAATTACAGATTGGAATCATCAGTACTATCAATTCCTGCTGTCCTCATACGAATTGGTATTAATAAAACAAGGGGGTACTTCAACCTGCCATATATTAATCACTTTTAAACCTTAGACAACATAGGGACTTTAATCTAGCACTGTTGTGTTTTTTTACTCGGTCATAACTGCTTATCAAAATTAATGCAAGACAAATCACACCCTCCAATTAGATATGCCAATCAATCACTATCACCTCTGTGAATTCATTTGGTGACCAAGCGCAAGAAGAATCCACATTACTTTCAACAAAAATACAACAAATTAAAAGGAGCAAAGTCAGTTCCAGAGTTTTGAAAATTAATAAAAACAGAGCACTAGATAACACAGCCAGCCAGGCTTGGAGATGGCAACTCTCTTCCGAGCCTCTGACAGACAGTTCCACCACAGCACCTGCCTTGCCTTTGCTCGGGCCAGATTAGCAGCAGGACAGAAGTAATAGAGGTTTTAAGCACAGCACAATCCGGGACACCAGTTTGGACACAAGGTAGTCTGGAACCAAGACCATGCATGTCTTGCTCCCCCCCCGCCTCCATTTCACCATTGAGGGCAGCCAAGATGACAAGTAACATTCTTACTGCAGATGGCACAGATCGGGGAACACTCTTTGATAGAGTAGCTGAGACACAGTGCCAACCATACAGACCTTGGGTCAACTGGAGTTCCATGTTTAAACTCCTGATCCCTGGGTGGCAGCGGAGAGAAGCAGCAGGAACAAGGGAGGGAGGAGGTGGCCTCTGACAGCAGGATCCCACACTGGAACTTAATTAGTCTGTGCCCTTCGTAACATGAAGGTGAAGAAGATAGAATGGACCTTTTAATGCTCCATGGGCCGAGGAGTGTAAACTGTATGAACACTCTGATTTACTACAGAGAAAGAGAGCCCTACTGATAATCAGAGTTACATAACTCGGAGATGGCAACCTCAGTAAATTACCCACTTGTGTCGAATGTCATAAGGGGGAAAGACACTTCTTCAAGACGAGCCTCCTAGGTCCCTCCTGAAGGGTATCAAAAGGATAAGGGTTAATTTATTGAGTGTTGCCTCTTCACAAATCTGACCTAGGTACTGTACTTACAGACTGGCTAAGGCCACACCAAATTTGGCTGAATCAATCCTTCCTTGGGTAAAATGTTGAGAATTGTTTAGGTGGGTGATCATTGTGTGGAGTATTGACTTCCTTTGACTCTAGCATTTTCACTCTATTGCTTTACTTTTCTATTTCTCCTTCCTTCCCTCTCCTTTTTCTTATGGAGACCAGGAATAACATGAGGATTTCTAAAATACGATGTATTACAAATAAGGCATGTTATATAAAATACAGCAATTCTGCTACAACCACTTGTCAATGGAAAGTTAACATCTGAGATCGGTTTGTTTCAGCAGACATTTTGTTCTGATCAACTGAGTAAAACAGAGTTCAGACATTTCAAAACCTAATTTTAAAATCTAAGTGGCAATGAATACCTTTAAAACAGAGCCAAAACTGGAAAATATACAAAATGGAAATTAAAGGTTTGTCTTGGATCTTGCAAAAACTTCTTTGTGTCTTTACACAATTTATTCTAATACACACAGTGAATGACAATTGTTGGTCTAACTACAATTATGCACTTCATTTTCTGATCTGTGTTAAGAATCACTAAATGGAGATACAGAGTAAATCTCTAATTTGGTGCATCAATGGAAGTGGGAACCTTTAGGAGAAATTAAGGTAAACACATTTTATATCTGAAAGATAGTTGGTTGGCTGTGAGAATACTAAAAGTGTAATTGATACTGATAGCCATATGCGACCACCAGGGAGCCAAGGGAGACAACTAAGGCAATACAGTACTGCTCTCTATCAAATGATGAATCAGTAACATATATCTCAGAATTTGCAGGAGGGAAGCAGGAATTACAGGGGCTCATGTAATGCATTAAACTGCTGGCCCTGCCACCCTCAACTAAAACTGCTTATATGTTATTTTTGGCAACATAATGTTCATTTGATTAGCTTACACTATTATACAGTAATGTTAAATAAATAATGTAATCTATTAACAAAACCCACCTGTTTTGTTGACTTTTTAATGCCGTGATAGATCTTCCAGGCAAGTCCATTACCACCACTAGCAATATGTCGACCTACATCAAACTCCCTTGTAACAGGATTTCCCATCACAGCACTGGTGACGTCGGCAGTCACTTTTGTAACTGTACTTTTCAATTTATTTAACATTGACTCCATGGTTCCAACGTCATGAAATTGAGGTTACCTAAAGAAACAGGGAACAAATACTATGTTTGGAATTATTTCGCAGTTCACTAGATCTGGCTACAGACAGCTTTTACTGTCATCAATTATTCAAGAAAGTACAAAAGAGAGAGAGAGAGAGCGAGCATTGGGTAAGCCACTTTCAACCATTGCCTTTCACATTTTCAAGGTTTGCCATGGCTTGCATTGACTTTCTATTATGGCCATGACATTTCATGGATAGGTACATTGTCCCATTTGGGTTCCCATTAGGGTTTGATGAAGGGAATCAAGTAGTCATTTGTTGAAATATGGTATTTTTGGTTAGGAAGTTCATGGTGTTTTGAAACCTTAGCCTGAAATAAAAGCCAATACTATTGACTAATTACCCCTAAGCATTCATTTGTTTTACTTTGGTGTATTTACATGTTGCTGGATTTGCAGCTTTGCTTTAATCACAAAACAAAGATGAACATAGGTTTTCTTAAAGATGCAACAAAAATACTGTCTCTGTTCAAATTTATCTAACATGCAATATTTCACTGTGTACGCCTTTTAAGTTCACCACTAAAATACAAACTATAGAATCTCTTTCATAACATTCTTATTTGAGGTACAGCTTAGCTCTGCGAATTTAGTCTATTCAGCTAAGAGGTCTTTTTAATTATCATTATGAATAAAAAGGATTTTTTTTGATAATCAAATTTTATTGTTTTGTTAAAACTCTCACAACAAATAAGCCAACGCACGAAGGACAGGGAATTGATTACATTGCCACAGTTAAAATCTCCCACAGTGCCACTCCACATAAGACTTACATCGCCACAGTTAATAATGAACCAAATCAGTCTGGCCCGCCCATAGCACCCACCCATTTCCCCCACACCCTTTGATATTTCTTGGGGCACCCTCTTGCCGCATAAAGAGTTTTTCCTGGGTCGCACACCAATCCACCCCCTCTGCCACCGCCCAATCTCCGGCGGATCCGGACATGCCCATGCCGCCGCTATGTCTCGCTTAGCCACTATCATGGCTGTGTTGTAAAATAACGTGTCACTCCTGGATCCATCCAACCCATTTGTGATTCCCAGTATTGAGTGCCTTGGGTCATGAGGAACCTCCCATCCCAGGACCTCCGTAAGCTCCTCCTCGATGGCCCCCCAAAATCCTGCCAGCCGGGGGCATGACCAAACCATATGAAAGAAGTCAGCCGTGGCCAATTTACATCTCGCGCAGGATGCATCGGGGCGTAAGTTTGCTCTGTACAGACGCTGAGGAGTGAGATATGCTGCATGCAAGTAGTAGAGTTGGATCAATTTGAGCCTAGCCGAAGTTGTGATTGTCCTGGGGGCCATTAGGGCGTCCCGCCAATCCTCCTCGTCGAGGGGACCAACGCATTCCACCCATTGGTCCCTCAACATGTCTAGGGAGGTGGGAGTGTTATTGATTAGGGTGCGGTATATGCGTGAAATGCCCCCTTGCCTAGATCTCCCAACATTATCTGCGCCTCTGTGGGGCTGTGGTCTGGGAGCCTCGTTCCATCCGGAATGTGTATCTGAAGGGCGTGTCGCAACTGCAAATATTTGTAGAATTGGGAAGGTTGCAGGGAGTATTGGGTCTGGAGCTCCTGGAAGGAAAGCAAGTGGCCTTTAGCCCATATGTCCCCTAATTGCGTGATGCCGATGAGGTCCCACGGTTTAAACCCCTGCAACCCACTAACCTCCCTGAGCCAATCCCCCTGCCATAGGGGAGTACACCGAGTTAGTTTACGCGTCCACCCAGTGTGGCGCAACGAGGCCCGCCAGGCCAGGAACACGGAACGGGTCGCCTCGGGTAATCGGGACGGGACGGGTCGTCCATATAGCATTGCTTGGATTGCCGGCAGTCCCAGCTCACTCAGCTCAAGCCGATATGCTGGATCGGACCAGCCACCGTTAAACCAGTCGTGAACCACCAGGAGGCGTGCAGCCAGAAAGTAAAGATATAGGTGTGTCATTCCCATGCCCCCGTCGAAGGAGGGGATCCGGCAAGTAGACAAGGCTAGGCGAGCCCTTCCCCCGCTCCAAAGGAACTTGGTGGTGATACTGTCCAGTTCCCGGAACCAGGTTCTGGGGAAGCAGAAGGGGTATTTTGAAGGACGTATAGAAATCTGGGGAGTATCAGCATTTTAAACAAGGCGACCCTCCCCAGAGGGTTGAGAGGAAGCGTTTTCCATTTAGCGAGGTCTTCTTTGACTTTCTTAACTAGTGGAGCGACATTAGCGCCCATCCCAGTTCAGGCAGGAGGGTGATCCATATCCCCAGGTATTTAAAGGATTGGCGCCGAAGCGGTATAGAGGATTGCCAATCGAAGCACTCCCTAGAGAGGTGCAGCGGGATCAGGACTGACTTCCCGGGGTTCAGCCGGAGCCCAGAGGCCTGTCCGAAGTAGTCTAGGGTCTGGAGGCAGTGTGGCCCCGACGAAGCTGGGTCGGCCAGGAAAATCAGGACATCGTCCGCATAAAGCGCGATCTTATCCGCTTCTGTATTGGGCCATTTCCACCCAATGATACGGTCCTCCGCCCTCACCAGCGAGGCCAGGGGCTCCATGGCCAGGGCGAACAGCAGTGGTGAGAGGGGACACCCCTGTCTAGTACCTCTGCTGATAGGGAAGGCCTCTGACAGCGCGCCATTGACTAACACCCTTGCTCGCGGGTGGGCGTAAAGGACCTGAACCATGGCCCGGAATTTGGGCCCCAGTCCCATCTCGGCCATCACATCCTGCAAGTATTCCCAATTCACCGAATCGAACGCTTTTTCAAAATCTATTGATAGGAGGGCCAAATATGGTGTGAGCAAATGTCGGTGGGCTAGGGCCAGCTGCAGTCTACGGAGACAGTGCCGGGTCCCACGTTGGGGCATGAAACCACATTGGTCCGGGTGGACCAAGGAAGCCAAATAGGGCTTTAAACGTTGGGCCAGAATTGCAGCGTACATTTTCACCTCCGTATTCAGGAGGGAGATAGGGCGGTAATCCGCACAGCAACGCGAGGGAGGCTGGGATTTCGGGAGAACCACGATAGTGGCGATGTCCGTTTCAGTCGGGAAAGAACCTCTTTCCACTGCTTCCTGGAACAAATCGGCCAACCGGGGCGTTAGAATTTCGCGGTATGCCGCGTAATACTCTTGTGGAAGGCCATCTGGGCCCGGTGTCTTGCCCGAGGATGTATTAGAAATCGCTTCCTCGATTTCTTTAACAGAGATAGGCCGTTCCAAATCCTTTCGGGCGGTTTCTTCTAAGCAAGGAAGCCGCGCTCTACCAGGCGCCAGGAGGCCGGCGAGCGAGAGGTCAGAGGCACGTGCTGTATATAGACCCCGATAATAGGAGGCGAAGGTGTTGGCCATCATCATAGGGGTGCATTGCACCGTCCCGACTTCATCTATCACCTCCGGGATGATGCGGTTCGCCTTGGGGTAGGTGGCGAGCCTGTGCAGGATCGTGCCGTTCTTGTCGCCCCAGCCGTAAATCCGTGCCACCGAGGACCTCCACAAGAGCTTGGCGGCGTCCAGCGATAGTTGTTTGATCTCGTTCCGGAGGTGAGCGAGGTGCCGGGCCTGGGCAGCATCGTTGGACAGGGATACCGTTTGCTCTAGGCGAAGCGCTTGCGCCTCCCTCGAGGAAATTTCTTGCAGCTGCGCTTGCCTTTTGCTCTTGAGCTGTCCCTTCGCGACCCCCGGATGGTTGCCTTACCTGCCTCCCACAGGGTACCTGGAGAGGCCACGGAACCCTCGTTGGTGAGGAAGTAGTGCCCGAGTTCCGTCCCCACTGCCTGCTTAAATCCTTTGTCCTGGAGGAACCATGCGTTCATTCTCCATGTTTGGCGGGCGGACGGAGGGGGGGTGCCTGTACTCAGAAGCACCGGGGAGTGGTCCGAGATCCCACGCAGAAGGATGCGGACGTCAACAATCTCCGAGCATTCAGGTGCCGAGACAAAAATCGTATCTATACGCGCCTGCGTGTGGTGTGCTGCCGAGGTGTGAGTAAATTGCTGTGTGCGGGGGTGCCATATACGCCACGCATTACAGAGGCCCAACGATTCCGACCAGTTCCGGAGTTGCTTCGCTTGTGCCGTGCGGGAAACCGTAGGAGGACCTGTGGTGTCAATGGCCGGGGCTGAGACTGCGTTGAAGTCACCTCCTACAATCAAGGTGCCCAGAGGCATAGTGGTCACCAGAGCTGCGGTGTGGGTGAGAGTAGATGTTAACATCGAAGGGGGGGCATAGGCAGACACCAAATTGATAGGGACGCCGGCGAGTGAGCCACGAACTGAAACAAATGATCCCTGTGGGTCATGGGTCACCTGGGAAGCGACAAAGGGTAGCGTACGCCTCATAAGAATTGCCACCCCCCGGGAGCCCCTGGTGAAGCCGGAGTGCCATATTCTGTCGTAACCATAGCGTGCCAGAAAGGGACAGTGGTTCCCGAGGAGATGTGTTTCTTGGAGCATGAGGATGTCTATGTGAAGGCGTTGTGCATAGCGCAGGACCGCCGTGCGTTTATGTCGGTCAAGAAGGCCATTAACATTCCACGATAACACGTGGAGGGAGGCCTTAAGTGTATCGCTACCAGTCATATCCGAGGGCAGTGATCTGTGAATGAACCATTTGACACGGATGTGCACGGGTATGTGGGAGCCCACGAATGTGTGGAAAGATGCTAGTGATAGGGCCACTCCCCTCCTTTGTATGGGGACCCTGTGTCATTCCGTGGGTGCTGATACAAACAATCAACCAAATATTAACATAACAAAAGAAACTTTCCCAAACCTCCCCGCCCCCCACCCCCCACCCTACACTTCATGAACGGAAGCATCTGCCGACCCCCATATGAACAATACCAAACTAGAACGTTCGTGTTGGAAGCGTGGAGGACCCCTCCATAAGTTCGGATAGGTAGCGAATCGGCAACATTAGTAGGTGGTAGAAGGAAAAGTCTGCCCGTGGCATGGAGCCCCAGGTGGCAGCACACCACCCCGGCGTTCAGTGATAGTTTGACAAGCCTACCATGCACTCAAATAGTCGGAGTACGAGAGAGGTCTGAGTCCGGTTTGGGCGAGCCCATCCGGGATGGCGACGAAGGCTGCACCGGGAGATCTTCTGTGGAGCGGTGCCTGCTGCGTGGCGGGGACCCCGACTGGCTGGAGGAGTCCCGGGACCTCCGAGCCGCCACGCTCAAGGATCTGGGTGCTATTCGGGACTGGCGTCTTCTACGAGATTGCGTACGGCGCCGACGCCGGTGCTCCTGCGACCTCGGCCCCTGGGACTGAGAGCCTCCGGGCCCCGGAAGAGGGGTCTGTCCCTGCCGGGTAGGGCGTTCCTCCGTCAGCCAAGTCCAGGCTGTTTGAGGTGAGTCGAAGAAGTGGGTTTGACCTTGAAAGATGACTCGCAGACGTGCCGGGAATTGAAGTTGGTACTGGAGACCGAGGGCCCGTAGCTTTTGTTTAACGTTAATGTATGAGCGTCGGAGTTCCTGCACCTCCCTAGTGTAGTCGGGGAAGACCATGATGGTATGGTTTTGAAACTTGAGTGGCCCTGTATCCCGTGCGGCCCGCAGGATAGCGTCCCGGTCCTTGAAGCTAAGGATTTTCAGGATGATGGGGCGAGGCGGAGCACCCGGGGCGGCCTGGGCGCCAGGGACCTATGGGCTCTCTCTACCACAAACCATGACGATAGGGTGTCTTTAGGCATCCAGGCTGTAAACCAGTCTTCGACGAAGGTGGCCGTCTGTCCCTTCTCGACCCCCTCCGGAAACCCCACCAGGCGAAGATTGTTGCGGCGGGCGCGGTTTTCAGCATCTTCGGCCCGTCGGTGAAGCTCCTTGGTGTGAACGTTAAGATGGGCCACTTGTTCCTTTAGTTGGGAGATGTCATCCTCTGCGGTGGAGATACGGGATTCGGCTCGGTCAGCCTCGCAGTAGCGTTACGGAGGTCCTGCCGGAGGAGGGACACGTCTACTTGAACCTCCCCAATCTTCCCCTCAACGGATGCTTGGGAGGCACTGATGGCCTGAAGGATAGTAGCCAAGTCCCTGTCTGGAGGAGGAGGGAGGCCCCTACAGCTCCCCCAGGGGGTCCTGCTCCGAGGTAGTAAACCGGTCCATTTTCGTCTGTGTGGGAGCCGGTGTGGCCTTGGAGGCCCTGTCTCTCCCCATGACCTGTATTGATTTTGATCGCTGGGCGGACGATAAGAGGTCGACACAGGGAGGGATGCAAGCCAGCCCAGGGGCCCCGCCAGGAGGCCGGGACCCCGCCGGATCACCCGAGGGTCGAGCTGTCACTCGGGGTCCACCCAAATCGCCCCGGATTACCACCCGATAAGATGGCCGATGGCGGTGACCCCAGGATGCCCCGTCCCGTCAATGCTCCACCGCGGACCCAGGGAGATGTGCCACAGCGGGGGGCTGAGGGGGAGCCCTCGATTGCGTCCTCTCACTCACCCTGCCGCCCGACACGACAGCCGATCACCCCCTCACATTCAGATGGGGGACGGGGACGTCTTCAGGCCAGGGCAAGAAGCTAGCAGTGCATGCCACGAATGACCCAGAAACAGGGGCCCAGCTCCGCCCGCGGGGCAGGGCCCACCGCAGGCTCCCCCGTCCCTCACCAGGCCCTCACCGTCCACAGTCCTGGCTTTGCTGACCCGGGAGCCGCCCCTGATGGTAAGAGGCACGCACCCACCTGGGATAGAAAGGGAGGGGGGGGGTTTGGGGGGGCACCAGCAGTAATATCCCCCAATCCGCTACCCGATCCGGCAGCCGATCCCCCGCCCCACTCACCGGATGATGCGGGTACCACCAGGAGCGCTGCTCAGTAAATCCGGGCCCAGGACAACAGGAACAGGCCACCAACGCAGGCCTCAACCCGTGGCCGCCAATCCGGGCAGGGGGGGGACGCGTTTGGCAGCGTCACTGCCCGACCCGGCAGTCGGTCCCAGCAGGATCTGCGGTAGGGGCCCCGGCCCAAGGCCGAACCAGTCGTCCTCGCTATGCCTCACCTCCCGCGCCGCCGGCCGATCGGGGGAAGGACGCGGGGCAGGATCCGCGATGCCGCTCACTTCGGGTCTGTGGGCGGGCGGGACCGCAGTGCTCACCAGAGCCGTCCCTGCCCGCCAATCTGCAAGACTTCGGCCGCCCGGCCGCTTTGTTCACGGGGCCCTCCCGCGCCCCCTCCGAGTCTCCCAGCGCCACCAGCAGGGCGCCGCCGCCGCCGGGAGAGCGGGCCGCCGCAGGCCGCCGTCCGCACCAGCCACACCGGCCCCTCACCGAGGCTCCGGGTTCCAGCAAAAGGATGCCACCGCACCGGGAGGCTCCCCACTCAGGCAGAACTCGCGGCAGAGTGCCGATACGGGCAGGAGTCGAGGCGGATGACGGAGGGGTCCGGAGCACTCTTAGAGTGCGACCGCCATCTTGACGCCTCAGGCCACGCCCCCTCGAATAAAAAGGATTTTATTAACAAACCATTCCCTTTCTTTGTGAATATGACAGTTTTTTGTATTTCATGATGTTAGTTGTAAACAACAAGCATAAACAATATTCAGCACAAAATTGAATAAAGCATTCATCTTTAAGCAAACATGTAATCTTTATTGCTATACTTATTAATGTATGTGTTGGTGTTTTTCCTTAACATTTGCTATGAATGCCACCACCAATACCACCACAAATGGACCCATCACCAAAAATACACAACCACCAATGCCATCACCACTACCAAGCCACCTCCTGCAATACAACTATCAATACCCAGGGCCACTGGAATTATGCAATGGTGCGGCTGTGGTAATTTCTGCATATTTATAGATTTGCCACATAATCCATCATCTGTCGCATAATCTGGCGATTTAAACAAAAATAATTGGCTCTAAATCAAATGGCTCAAAAGTTACTAAAAATGTGACAACGCGTGTTGCCACGCAGTGAAAGGCCTTTAAAAAGCTGGACTGGTCTCCTTTCTGTTGCTTATTGCTATATTTGGAAGTTAAACTGGTACTAAGGAGGTGCAACCAATGCTCAGAGAGTGTTACAAAGTTTAAAAATTACGAAATAATGAAGTAATACCATTACAAAATGTGCTGCATTATGCCGCATAATTTGCCTTTTATTGTCGCATAATTTACTCAACCCTGTGAAATAATTTGGCCCTCTCCTGCTGCAAAATTTCAGTGGCCTTGCCAATACCACCAAGCCAAATTCAATACCACCACCACCACCTTCACTAGTACTACTTCCACCGCTACCGAGCATAGGCAAAGTAAACAATTCTGGCTTTAATGTGCTAATGGAAATACATTTTTGCACGGTTACATAAGAGCCAGACCTATGGACTTTGTAAATGCTTGCTTTTGTTTAACTTTGTGCATACTCTAGGTGACACAATCTGGTGTTCTGTGGTACGCAGTGTACTATAATAAATTCAATGCAATACACAAATAGAAGCAATAGAGCAGCAATTTTGAAACTATATTTAGTAAACAATCTAATAACATGTTTACTGTTACAAGCACTACCACTACTGCTGATTTAGAGCACAGAACTAAAATGAACCCTTCAGAAACAAAATAAGATCTAGGTCACACATTTTATGGACTGTAATGTTAGGTACAGAAACAACGCAGTGTCTCAGATATAGAAAAAAGGCAAAGAGTGATTGGTAGGCTACAAATAGAGTTAGAACGAATGAGCAAGCTCCATCGAAGCCACAATTACGGTTCTTTCCAAACCGTGGAGAGATCTGAAAAATGTTGCCTTCTGTACCCCTAATGCCCTAATTAACTCAGATGTCAAACTATTTACAGGATCCTGGCAATAAGAAGTGATAAGATTCTGCCGTATTTAGTGAAGTCAGGATGAGATTAAGCACAAGACATCAGGAAAATAGTGCACCTGTTCAATGAGATCAAGCTACAAGGGAGGGTAGCAGTGTTAGTCTGCTAGATAAGGAAACAGCATTTGTTGAGATAAAAAGGGGCTATATGCATACAGTTATCGAGAAGGTAGGTGAAGGGCTAAATATGTGCAAATGGATAATGACCAATTAGATGACACCTATAAGTTAGGATACAGGTCAAAGGGGGTGTTTACAGACACTTTTCTGCTATGGAGGGGAGCAAACTTGGGGTGCGTATTATCAGCCCTCCTCTTTGCTTTGGCAACAGAACCACGAGTATTAGGATCCTGAGGAAGGAACTAGTGGAGAAAGCTCTGTGTTCTGCTATCTGTATTTGATACATATTGGAAAGTGTCAGGGTTTAAAATAAACACAGTTAAATTCGAAATGCTAGATGTCGGTCTTAGTGCTGAAGAAAGGGAAGGGATCAGGGTGGGGTGGGCTTTCCTAAGGAACACAAAAATCTGAGCTACTTGGTAATGGCGATGACTAGGTCAATGGAGGAGCTGTATAAGGCAAACTATCCATGTCTTATCCAAGGTACAGAAATGTACTTGAGCAGCTGGAAGGCCTATACATCTCGTGGTTAGGGCACATAGCTGGGTTCAAAATGTGATACCCTAAAGGCATCTGTATTTTTTCGAAACATTACAGGTGGAAGTTCCCGTACAGCTAAAGCACAGAATACAGACAGCACTTACAATGTTTATCTTGAGGCAGGAGAGGGGAAAATGAGCGGGGGCAAATAATTGGTTTCCTATGACCCCGAAAGAGCAGGGGGACTGGTATGCAAAGGTACATATTTGGGAGACACAATAGAGAATATATGCATGCTGGAGAGGGGAGATTTTTGAGAAAGAGACCGGTATTTATTGTGAAGGCTATATTGAGATAGCCCTTGTGGAGCATTGTTTTGGTGCATAAAAAACTAGACTTTGCTTGGTATTAATTAATCCCATCAATCAACTTCTGGTGGACACCTTGTGTTAGGTGCGTAACTATCTGCCTAATAAAGAGGGAGGATCATGTACCTTGAGCCCTTCTGCCTTTTAACATGAATCCTTAATTCTCACCAGCAGGGGATGAGACAACATTGGATTATTTGTACAGAGAAGGATGCAGAATGATAGCCAACTTGTTTGAGAAGAGGAATGATAGATCATTTGAAGCGTGTAAAAGGCATTTTAATTTCGATGGAGGCCAGATGGTTGACCTTGGGTATCACTGGGGAAGTGAAATGGCCCAAATACCCTGCTCAGTGGCTCACATTGCCAGCGGGGGTTGCAAAGCGAAATTTAGATTGTGGGGGGCAGGTAGTCCCCAGACTGTTCGGAACTGGGAAAATTATCTTGATTGGTGTCAAATAGCAGAGCGTGAGGTATACCAAGGTAGGGGATGTCCTCGTAAATTCAACAAGATCTGGGGTAGCTGGACACACTACAGGGAGTCTTGAGAAGGGTGATGGGACATGTGGGAGGGAGGGTCTGGGGTTGCTCCCCATTGGACTTATCCGAGGAAATATGTCGTACAATATTTGTTATGCATGCATTCTGACCGAAACCAACCATTATCAAGAAGAGAAATGTTTATGCCTCCGTCAAGTGGCCTACTGTATTTGGTTATCATTAGCTCTGAACAGCTGTGAACTGAACAACTGCTTAATAAAAAGAGTTATTAAAAAAAGGCATTTTAAAGTGGCAAAAGTCACTGGAAAGCAATATCTTTAACTTAAGCATTGGATCTTGCAACTAGAAATGAAATTTAGCATGACAAAAATTTGAGGGGGGTAAACTTCTTTTCTGTTCAATAATTTTTATTGAGTTTGGAAAAACATGCATAACGGGTACAAAATATTCTGAACACGAAAATCTATACACGAGGTCACTGTAAGTAGAACATTCCTTGCATGTAGATCATCTATAGATCTTGGTGAAGAGTACCTATGTATGGCAATATACACCACATCCTCCAGATATTATACACTACATGAAATATACATACACACTATATATATATATATATATATATATATATATATATATATATAGTATGCTTACAAATTGGCAAAATGTTTTCTAAAATATAAGTCACCATGTAATGCTTATAGATCAAAAAAGAAAGAGTGGAGGGGAAGCATGGCTAAACATATTATGAGGAGTTAGAGTACATATCGAGAGATTATTGAGGAGGCGAGATATGTTGATATATGAATGTTTTTGTGTGGGTTTCTGTATAGGGGTGTTGAGACTTCGATCTCGTTCTAATGGGGTTTAGGATTTATGCAGGTACAGATCTAATTTGGTCCACTGACAAAGGGGGGGGGGGAGTTTCAGGGGAGTTGTGTTGTGCTTGAAGGTATTATTATAAATGTTATGTACGGCTCTGGTAGACAACCACTAGAGTGAATAACTGGATTCAAATCCAACAGTAACTCACTGCGAAGACATAGCAACAGTTGTTAACAAAAGTTGTTACCCCCTATTGCTACGTCAAAGGAATTCCAGGCTTGTCTGAGCAGCTCTGGAAACCAGGGAGGACAGTCCAGGTTTTCTTTTTTTGATATATTTTGGATATGAAAGAAACACCATGTTATGTATGAATCCCCCATCACTCCTCCGCCCTGCATAGCAGTCGAAAGCAAGGGCAGATAATTATGGGGACCATACATAACATGCAATTATAGATGGGTAACTGAGTTACAGGGATGTTTTCACCTCGGGGTTCTGAGTGACATGATAGACAAGAAGAGCGAAGCTCAAGTTATCTATTTTATGCCACTCGGAACCTCTTGTTGAATAATAACCCTGTAACTCACAGTTACCATCTATGATTCTATAGGTTATTGTAAAACTTCTTATAAAATAGATCCAGGCTCACCCGGTATATTGGGATATATCATTATAGTTCTGCCAATCACACAAAATGGTCTTGATACCATTGGTAGTAGGTCAAGGTGGTGGTCAAGGACACTAATGTTTGGGGTGAGGTCATAGGCCAAGGGGACAAGGGTTACATTAATAAAAGTCAGTGTGATCTTTATTTGGAAGATTTCCTTAATAAAACATTCTAGTTCTTTACAAAGGATCTAATCTTTTTGCAGGAGAAAATCATATGCTCCACCTCTACCATGGATTCTTGACAGCACCAGCAGACATTAGATTTCAATAGTCCTACCTTGAACAATTTATTGGAGGTCCAGAATGCTGTGTGTACAGACAAACCTTTACACCGAGAAATTAAGGGTGACATTTTAGCTTTAGTTGCATACTTCAAGATATCTGACCAAATGTGTTCAGCTAATGGTTGCATGCTCGGCTTAGAGCAAGATCCCTCCCTTTTCTTTAGATTGAGAGTTAATATACATTTATTATTACTTCCCAAAACATTTTACATTTTTTGACATTTCATGTCCTTGTATATCAACTTTCTTTTTTTTTTTTTAAAACAAGATGGTCTAAGTTGAGTGTCTTTTTCAGTTCATTTGAATGCGAATTCAGTTAGGCAGCTATAATTATGTTGCAGCATACCACAGAGGGTTTTCTTTGGACCAAAGGTCTTTAATGTATAGGGTACTGTTCTTAGCCCAGTCTTTCCAAAACACCAATTTCTATCCATCTTATTGGTGAATTATGCCACAGTGAAGCTTGGTCTGAGACGCGTATTGAATTATGAAAACATTTGTCTAAGCAAGCACAGACCCTTTAATGATATTGGAGGAGTGAGGTGTTATTAAAAACCTCATTATAGGAGTAGATATAGGTGATAAAGTATCATATTGAGCTTAATCTGTACCAATAGGAGTAGAGATGTTTTGTCATTTTGTACCCATTACTGAATCTACCAGAAAGGCAATTTATTATTAGTAGAAATTAGATAGAGACCTTTGCATATTTTACTGATTATAGAAGCTATAGTATTTATTTTTACAAGAATCAACGCACATGTGTAGGAAAATGTGGGAGAAGGACCTGGGAAGAAGCAGCTCAGTAAGGGAATGGGAAATGATGCATAACATGTGATTTCTTTCTAATACATCCGTACAACACAGGTAAAATTACTAGGTGATATACAGGTGGTACTGCACACTGGTCAGAATGAAAAGGTTTCACAGCTAACGATCATGCGCTTGTTGGAGAGTATGTAGTGTACATGGGACTTTCTGCATCTATTGTGGATGTGTCCAAAATAGAGGGTTTCTGGGGAGAAAGAAGAGGGTAATAAGGGATATACCAGGGGGAAACATGCCACATGACTGGACATACTAGTTGCTATGGTGGCATTACCAATGCCCCTGAATAAGGTAAACTGTGTCACTATCTTGTTACTGTGGCTAAAATGGTAGTTTCTAGTCTTTAAGTACTGATGTGATATACTAAAATATTGTCCATCCTTCCCCTTGAAATAGGTAATGACTGCCCCAAGAGGTACTCCAAAGAAATTCAGAGAAATAAATGCTATTCCTAACATATACGTCAAAAGGCTTTAGGGACTTGACTTGTTCAGTTAATATTCAAAGCTTTAATCTTTTTTCTTAAAATAACATTAACGAACCAGTGTAAATGGTCGCACTGGGGGAGTGAGGATGGTGGGCTGGGATGATACGGATAGTAAACGTTTGTATTGTATTATCTGAAATGTGAATACTAATATTTCAAGCAAAAAAACGAAGCCAGGCAACTATTTTTACCTGATAGCTCACAACGAAAACAGTCTTTATCACTCTGTCTTTACCGCGAAGGACCTTTACCATGCAGGAAAGTGTCTTTACCTTTACCATGCAGTACTTTACCATGTAGGTATTTTTTTTTTTTTTTAAATAACATACTTTGCATGTTATGTAAAGGGGGGGGATGTGGCCTGACTCAAGATGGCGTAGGATGTATCCCTTTGGAGCTCCGGACCCCTGACACCTTTCCCGCCACAATCTAATGCATCGGGCTGCTATTCCGCCCCTCTTGCGACCGACTGGAGGCCTGAACACCCTTGAAGCCTTGAGGGACCTTATTGTCGCTGCGGGACCCGCTCCAGGGCCGTGAGCTGCGTCCCTGCTTGAGGACACAAGCGGAGACGGCGGCGCCATCATCTTGTTTGGGCCTCTGGACCACGGTGGACCGCCGGGCCCATCGAGCCTGCTTCGTTTGAGAATTGGCGCCTGGTGGGTGCACAGTCACCGGGGAGGCAGAGGTTGCGAACGGCGGGCAGCTCCTGGCCCCTTGCATGATGTGAAGGGAGGGTGCCAGAGACCAGCGAGCCATTGACGTTGGGGCGGGCCAGCCTCGGAGGATCGCGGCGAGGGCCTTACCCGGTTGGCATCCCCAAGCTGCACCCTCCTCCGCCGGGCGGCGTGCTTGACGGGCAGCAACTTCTGTGACCACCGAAATGCTTGGTCCCAGACGGCCCTTGGGGGCTCAGCTGCGGTGAGTGGGTCTGGTCTGGTGTGGCGGCACCTGTTCAGCCTGATGCAGACTTTGCTGCTGAAGGGAGGACTGCACTGGGACCCCGGAGAGCGGGAGGCCCGGGAACTGCTGTGTGTGCGGCTACCCGCCCTTTAAGTGCCTGCATGGAGCAGTGCACCTGAAACTGAGGCCCTGGGCTGTGACCTGCAGGGGGGCCTTGATCTGCACCACGGAGCCGGTGGGGAGGAGGCACGGGGCAGGGGCCTGAGGAGGATTGAGCAATTGAGGCCCTCTGAGGTGAACTTTGATTGCGGCCCCCCCGCCCAGTGTTTGAGAACTTTCCTGGTGCCCCACGTACTGAGATTGGGCTGGAGGGGTCCTGTGATTGGGCCTACACTTCACTGGCAATAATTCTGAGGTGGCCTGGTACCATTGGTGGGCCCTCCTTGCAGGAGCTTAAGAGCAGCGTGAGTTTGAGTGGAGGAACGGGACTGGGCCTCCCGGGGGTGCCCATGCTGATGCCTATGATCCCCTCTGACCAACAATTGAGGGACTGCTCCGCAGGACCCGGAGGCATCAACTGAGTCCTGCACTCCAAAAGGGGAGAGCCTCTTGACATCCTCGACTCTCCTCTCTACCTAGCTGGGGTGTGTCAGCGCCCCCAAAGGCCGAGGTCTACAGTGTTCCCTTCCACGAGCCTAAGACTTCCTGGGAACCATAGAGCCAGCTGAGCCTGGGGACTTTGAGTGCTGCTGGCCCCAAGGATATACCTTCTCACACTGGGATGTCTGCCTACAGACACTTGCTCCTTCCCCCTTGTACGGGGCGATCTGCCATCTGGGGATATACGGCTGCAGCCTTTGGTTGGGTGTGTAGGAGACCACTCTAACTAGCTGCTGGCACCCTGGCATGCCCTGAGGCAGAACCACTAGAGCTACATCTGGAGCCACGGCTAAAGACATCTCCATCACCTCCCTGTGGCAAAAAAGCAAACTTTACGACCATGGACTCCTCCACCACAAACGCGGACACTCCCCCCCCCCCCCAACACACCCCCCCCAAATTCCTCTCCACCCGGTGGCCGGTCCATCAGCTCACCTCACCCAAGCCTACCTGTATAACTTCCTCCAAGAACTGCGAGCGGAGATCGGCTCCCTTAAGATGGAATTCAGAGTTTGCATCCATGAAATCAAAAGCGATGAAGAGAGTCAACGACATGGAAGAAATGTTGAATTCCCAGACGGAAGAACTGGAGGCCCTCTGGCGCAGGAGGACGACCAGCAAATTGACATCCAACTGAAGCACAAAGACATCGAAAATCACACCCGGAGGAACAATATCTGTATTAAGGGCATTCCGAAGGGTATGGAGGGCCCCAATATCATGTCCTTCACAGCAGATCTGCTACATGCTATCCAGGGAGATCCAGACTCCCCCCCCCCCCTCCCCAATGCTGGAAAGGGCACACAGAGTTGCGGGCACGCAGGGGCGTCCAGACTCTCCTCCCGACATCCTCACACAGGTGCACTTCTATATCAAAAAGGAAGCAATGCTACAGGTTCACAAAAGAAGGCCGACCTGGTATACAAGGATACAATTCATCTGTTCCAGGATCTTGCACCTTCCACCCTGCAACGCCGGAGGGTCTTCTGTCTCATAACCAACAGGTTTCGGGAACTCAATGTCCGCTACCAGAGGGGCCACCGCTTTGCCATCATCTTTGACTGGGAGGGCAAGCGCAGACTCATCAGATCGCTGAAAGAAAGCCAGCGGATTTCGGAAAGCGTAGCCCATCGTGAGACGGTGTACAAAGTAATGACATGCTGGTACCTCACGCCCACCAGGCTTCACACTATCTTTCAGTCAACTTCTCCACTTTGCTGCCGTTGTACCTTGGCACCAGGAGCATTTCTACACATCCGGTGGTCATGCCCCGGCATTACCACCTTCTGGAAAGAAATCCTCAGCCACATTAGGGGGACTAAAGGCTCCCCAATCCCAGACCCTATCCGGCAGTCCTTCCTGGTATTCGACCCCAAAACTTACATTCCATGACACATCCTGAATGGCACTTAATCACCCACATTTTGGGGGCTAACAAGCAACTGAGAGCCCTACATTGGAAACAACCTACTGCTCCCCCACAGCTCTGTGGTGCACACGCCTGTGGCAAGTCCTAGCGATGGAATTGCTTCTCGTAAAATAAATCACACAGAGGGGACGTTCACCCATATTTAGCAACCTCTTCAACAATATTTTTCCCATTTGGAATACTCTTTCCTTACGCCACCTAGGCTTAAAGCATTCCAGCTCTTTGATTGAGCTTTCACTCATAGTCTAAATCCCTGGCCACCTTCCCCTTCCCCCCCACTCCTTGGCCCCTCTAGGGATGTAGGAGTGCAATAGATGGTTGTTTCCAGCCTAGAATGACATGCTTCTCCTTCGATCACGTTTTTATTTTATTTTATCTCTGTTAAGTTGTTGGGGGGGGTTCTAAATACGCTGCACTGGTATTTACCCGCTTTCTCTATAATCCCTGGCCGCCTTAATATTATAGGTGAAATATGCAACTGATTTCACTGTCTGTGGTAGCTTTTGTTAGCATGATGTACTGTAATACTGTAGCCTTGCTGCATTCAAGGTACTATGGCTTTATTAGTTGTTTCTGTACTACAAAATCACCAATAAAGAGATTTTTAGTAATCGTTTGAAGTGTTGGCAGCCAATCAGATCTCTGCGCGACATCTCGGGAGGGGTAGCGGATCATCCGCGTCCCCAGTTGTATATCGGAAAAACCTTTAAATAACTCTGCAACTACTGAACAGTTTTACAACATTAAACAAAAAGTGCGCTTTCTGAACCAACAGTTACCTTTCAGCCAAATTTGGTGTAATTCCGTTCAGCAGTTCGGGCTGTAGCCCTGTCTAAAGTTTCATATGGAAATTAACATGGGGAAAAAGCGTTTTGGGACCCCCCCTTTGCTCAGCCCCCGTTTGACGGATCACCCAGAAATTTACAAAACAGCAGCTGAATTGAGGGTCAAACTAGTTTTGAAAAATTTCCAGAAAAGATGATTCCTGCTGTGCATGGAAGGTTTCTGGGTGATCTGTCAAGCGGGGGCAGAGAAAAAGGGGGGGGGGGTCAAAAAAGTGCATTTCCCATGTTAATTCCCATAGGCGTTTTCAACACGACTACAGCCTGAACCGCTGTACGGAATTACACCGAATTTGGCAGAAAGGTAGATTTTGTTACGCAGATCACGTTTTCAGTTATTTGGTGTAAATACGTTCAGTAGTTGTCGAGAAATTAAAGGAACTCCAAATTTGTATATCTGTGGCCGCAACTACTTGGCGAATAATAACAAGCTCGTGCAGAGATCTCCAGAGCTCTGATTGGCTGCCAACACTTCAACCAGGAAGTGTTGTCAGCCATCTTGGGACTCTGCTTCAGCCGAGTCCCAAAAAACAGGGGGGCACGCGGACCCTCCTCCACGGACTCAAGGAACCCTCGGGGACCACCACCTCCCCGGGGATTTATAATTAAAATGGAAGGGGCAGCGCAGACCACCCTCCATGGGCTGTTTAGAGCCCCGGGGACCACCACCCGGGGGATGGAAATCAGCCCAGATATATCGTGACTGCATTCAATGCATTGGCGTCCGGCACCACGTGACACGGCAGCACGATGAAAGCGGACCTTTGCACGTCGACACACACACTCCTCCTTCTTTCTAAAAGAAGCCCATCATAGCCAGACACTGAGGAACATCACAGCACTTTTTTCAAAGTCCAAACACTGCCACAGCTTGCCTCACTCCTTACGCATTTCAGCTCTCGTTACGAGCCTTGCTCACAGGTAGGCAGTCTCTGATTTGAAAAATGATCACGTGTTTTTATAGACGTATCCTAGACTACACAGGTTTTATGTAGTCTTTAAGTCATATATTACTCCGAGTTCACTCTGTAAAATGTTATAAATGTTACGTTTTGATTGCAGTGTATATTATTATCATTCTCTTTATCATGTTTCCACTGCAAACAATCATTATCTTTTGTGCATTTTCAAAGCGCTTACTTCAGCCTATTCCATGGCCATGCTGCCGCAGTGATCATCCATCTCCGCAGCGGTCAAATGACCTCATGATCAATAAAAAGGGAATCAAATATCCCCTTTCACATCCCTTACCCGCTTATCCTTGTTCATTTTGAGGTATTTAAATGGGGAAACGACCTTTACCACTACTCCTTAAAAACGAGGGGCCTGAACCGCGATTCCTCAACAACGACCTGAACCTGAATCACGAGTCTTTTAATCACTAATGGTCTTAACAACGACCTATAATATTATTAATTTTATTACCTCATAAGGCCAGTAGATGGCACTCTTGCATTGTATATGACAGATGTATATAAAAGACATAACAAAATACTTACATTTTAATGTAATTTGTTTTACTAAGTATTAAAGGTAAGCATTACGTGTATTATATATATATATATATTCACTGAAAAAACCATAGGTTTCAGGGACGTTATAGTTAGAAATTAGCATTTAAAAAACCTTTGAAATTCACTGAAAAAACCATAGGTTTCAGGGACGTTATAGTTACAAATTAGCATTTAAAAAACCTTAGAAATTCACTGAAAAAAACACAGGTTTCAGGGACGTTATAGTTAGTTGGACATTTCACTCGTACAAAACCAGAGAAATTCGGCCGTTATAGTTAGTTCAGCTAACTATAACTCGCGCCCCCGCAATGCACTGCTGACGTCACATATTACATCATTCATGACATGGTCAGTGACATCACTGATGACATCATCCAATGACTGTGTTTCTGTAAAGTTTAAATATGTTTTATATATATATGCCAAGGTGTATTGAAGAACGAGTGGGTGTATAAGTGTCTGGATGGATGATTTAGTAGGTGCGTGACTGACTGTATAAGTGAGTGATTAAATGTGTCTTACTGAATGCATGGGTTAGTGACTGATACAGACATTTATACAGTTTAGTTTGTCAGTTGGTGTGTAAGCGGTTGCATGGGTTGGTGAGTAGCTAAATGAGGATCTATATGGGTTTTTGATTGGGTGTCTGAGTATCTGTATGGGTGCCTGAGTGTCTGGGTGGGTGGGGGGGTGTGACTCTGTGCATAGATGTGTGAGTGGGTGATTCACTGGGTGTATGGGTTCAAGAGTGCATCTGTGAAGGGCTGTATGGGTGGGTGAGTGTGTGTATGGGTGTGTTGGTGAGTGAATGGATGCCTCAGTGGTACATGTGTGAGTAACTGCATATGTGAAAGCCAGTATATGTGAGTGTTGGAGTGTATAAATGACTATATGTGAGAGTGAGTGATTGTGAGAGTGGCTGTATGGATCAGTGTGTGCTTGTATTAGTTATTGTATAAGAGTGTAAGTATGTGTTAGTATATGTTTGAATAAGTGAGGTGGTGTGTGTATAACTGTATAGGTGAGTAAATGGGAGTGTGATTGATTCTTTGCATGACTGACTAGGTGTGTGAGTAACTCTATGGATGAGTGGCGGTGTGTGAGTGTCTGTATAGATATGTGAGTGCATATGATAATGCCGTATTGATGGTTGACTGCATGTATGAGTGACTGTATGGGTGAATGAGTGGATGTGTGTGTAGACCTAGGAATTAGTGAGTGGGTATGTACTAACTGGTATTGGTGTGTCTATGGTTTCGAAAATGGTAGTCTGTATTTTATAGTGGGTGTATCAAAGGTTATATTAGGTTATGAGGAGGTGCATCAGATTATCACGTGGATGATGTCATCAGTGATGTCACTGACCATGTCATGAATGATGTAATATGTGACGTCATCAGCAGTGCATTGCGGGGGCGCGAGTTATAGTTAGCTGAACTAACTATAACGGCCGAATTTCTCTGGTTTTGTACGAGTGAAATGTCCAACTAACTAGAACGGCCCTGAAACCTGTGGTTTTTTCAGTGAATTTCTAAGGTTTTTTAAATGCTAATTTGTAACTATAACGTCCCTGAAACCTATGGTTTTTTCAGTGAATTTCAAAGGTTTTTTAAATGCTAATTTCTAACTATAACGTCCCTGAAACCTATGGTTTTTTCAGTGAATTTCAAAGGTTTTTTAAATGCTAATTTCTAACTATGCCTACAAAGGTAGGACATGTGAAGAAAGAGGAAGAAAAGCGCAGAAAGAAGCAAGACAAATGCAGAAAGAGGCAACAGAAGTCCAGAAAGATGAAGAAAAGTGCAGTAAGAAGCAAGAGATGTGCAGAAAGAACCAACAGAGGAGCAGAAAGTCCTCCTGTGCCCCCAACTTTTTGCTGACGGGTACTGGTGGTAACTGATGCTGACTAACCAAGTCTAGAGCCAGTGCTATGCTAAAAGACACTTAGAATACTGTGAAAACACCTACATACACTAGGGAACACTATGCGTTGGGGTACCCCTGTGATTAGCATGACCTCCTCTGTATTTGCCATGAGTTAATGCCTGGGTCATTGCATGAGTACATGAGTAGTGACTGGATGATTAGAGTGCTACAAGGAGAGTGCATGGTGATTTTATAAGTGCTTGGATTTTGGCAGAGTGATTGGATAAGTACATGGTGCTGGCTGGGTGATTGGAGGAGTGCATGGGTAGTGACAGGGCGATGGCTGGACTGCATGGGTAGTGCACAGGGGTTTGTAGCAGTGCATGTGTTAGTGCCTGGGTCATTGCATAAGTACATGGGTACTGACTGGATGAAGAGAGTACTGCAAGGAGAGTGCATGGTGAATTTATAAGTGCTTGGGTTTTGGTGGGGTGATTGGATAAGTACATGATGCTGGCTTGGTGATTGGAAGACTGCATGGGCAGTGCACAGGGATTGTAGCAGTGCATGTGTTAGTGCCTGGATCATTGCATGACTACATGGGTAGTGACTGGATGAATAGAGTACTGCGAGGAGAGTGCATGGTGAATTTATAAGTGCTTGGGTTTTGGCGCAGTGATTGGATAAGGACATAGGACTGGCTGGGTGATTGGAGGAGTGCATGGGTAGTGACAGAGGGATTTCAGGAGTGCATGGGTACTACCTGGGTAATTGGAGGAGTGAATCAGTAGTGTGTAGGTGGTTAGAGGTCTGCATGGGAAGTGCTCAGGGGATTGTAGCAGTGCATGTGTTAGTGCCTGGGTCATTGCATGACTACATGGGTAGTGACTGGATGAATAGAGTGCTGCAAGTTGACAGCATGGTGAATTTATAAGTGCTTGGATTTTGGCGCAGTGGTTAGATAAGGACATGGTACTGGCTGGATGATTGGAGGAGTGCACGGAGAGTGACAGTGTGATTGCTGGACTGCATGGCTACTACTTGGGTAATTGGAGGAGTGAATCAGTAGTGTGGAGGTGGTTAGAGGACTACATGGATAGTGCACATTTCATTGTAGCACTGCATGTGTTAATGCCTGAGCCATTGTACAAGTACATGGATAGTGAGTGGATACTAAAACTAAAATATATAATTTACACAATTTACATAATTATTAATCAATTAAATATTTAATTTTACATTAATTATTTTAACTTTCCTACCCTATACCCCACCCTAAATAACTTCCCACCTTACACCCCTTCAAACCTAGAAACCCGCAACTACAATATAACTAAAATAAATCAGCATTGCATAATTAATAATCAGCCCACTAATGTAATAATAAATGAATAATTTGTTAATTAATTATTGCTTAATTAACTTCACACCCTATACCCCTACAAACCCAGCAGCCTGCACCTGAAATGTAACTAAAATATATGGGTACACAATTTACATAATTAAATCAATTAAATAATTAATAAATTAGGTGGAAGCAAGATATGTGTTAATTTGGTAGATAGCTCATCTGACCTCCTCTCTCTTCTCCACCACATTTAGAGTGCAGGCTGAGACGTTGTTCCTGATGGTGTCTCTGCTGCCGGCTACCAGATAGTGGATCTGATGCCAGTGAGAATGGCATCCGAGTACATTGAAGGTGGACCCTTCAATGCTATTCCCGCTACCATCCTTTCTGTCTGGGTATGCCATGAAAACCATCCAAGATACGAAAAAATCCTTATACGACCCCCATGCACTGGGAGGAGATTCCAAACATGTGGGTGACATTAATCATCTTATTTCTGAAGCTGGGCCCCACACTATCTTTACAAATAATGTGACAGTAGATCTACTATGCCGGCATTGCCACTTTTTCCTCTCTAAAGTTGCTCCCGCTAGAAAAATTGCCACCAAAACAGCAGAGCACGTATTAGGCAGATCAGCAGACAGGCCATCCATTGACGACTAAATAAACCCCTAATTGACCCCCTTAGATTTTTGCCCTGGGATGTTGACTCTGGCGTACTTTGAAAGGGTGAAAGGGTTAGTTGATTAGGCAGGGGTTTCAACCTTTGACCGTGATTGCTGGTGCTTGGAATGTTGGGGTGTGGCATCATTTTAGTAAATGGATGTGGACCAGTTTGTACCATCTTACTCACCTATTCTTTCATTCTGGGAATGACTACAAATACGCTAAAGGAGGGGTGTGATGACATCAGAAGCGGGGGTCCACAGGAGTCAGGAGGTTGCTTCTGTAGGCCAGTAGGAAGCTACGCTTGTGCTGCGGCGATGTACACAAACCCTTTGAAAACACCTATCTTTCATGGGATTTGTTGTAATAACCCACAAGGCATAGACAGATCTCTTCAGCTGATGCTCACCCTACAGAGCATTACTACCAGGAATTTACTGTTATTATGATTACCTGGTATTTGTAAATACAGTATAGCCTTCCTCCAGTCTCAGGATCCAATTTTTAGGTATCATCAGAAAGACCATATTCACTGCCTGACATGGAAAAGGTTGCTTTGAGAACTCACAATCGTGCTTGGAGGGGGAAGGAAGTAACGAGGAGAGGTTGTGGGGCTATTGAGGAAAGTGTGAGTACAAGGGATGCCCAGGGGAAATGTTCTTGAGTATTGTATCATATTAGTACATCTCAAGATGTCCCCAAGACGCATCAGAAAGCTGCTCTATTTCTACCTAATGACAGTGGCTCTTATATGTAGTGAAAAGTACTAACACTTCTCAGCAGGGCTATTACTCAGCACACTGGCTACTCCATGTCCAATAAACATTTCTATCGCTTCTCGGCAGGCCTGCTATACTAGTAATGTACACTGGCTACTTCATTTCTAGTGAGCAGTTCCATCACTTCTCGGCAGGGCTGCTATCCTTTGAGTGGGGCCCAGCCAGTTCTAGACAGGTGTATGGGTGGCTGTTTGTGGACATTCCCATAATCCCTCGACAGGATCGTTGGCATTTGTTCTCAGCAGAGCTGTTACACATTTATTGGTACAGTAACACAACTTCTCTGCAAGGTTAAGGATTGTCAAAAACCCTGATGTAGAATCTTACACTTACAAGACCCCCAATCCCTTGCAATTTTGTATATGGCAGAGAGCAGAAAGTCACAAGGTTATCACACGGAGTAATAGGGTAAGGACAAACCTGCTTTTCAGAAAAGGTGATAGATGCCAACCCTTTGAGGCTTGATGCTGCCTTACTTGGTGATAACTAATGTAGGGGCTTTTCTACGTCAATGTCGCAAGAGTTTGTGTGAATAAGGCAAGTGGGTCACCATAAGAAAGACAGTGCTCATATCAGCACCAGCGCATGTGTATCCTCGGTCAGGCCACCCGACAGGGTGATGGCATGTGAATTCTTATGACAGTTTCATCAAAAACAATCTGCTCTAACCAGCCTTATCCCTGTCTTTGGGTTTCCGGGCTATAGCCTGGTAGAAAACTTCTAGTAACCCATTCTCCGATCCTACCTGTCTTTGTTGAGATACACCGGACATGCGATGTCGAAACGTGAGTAAATGTTATTTTATCAGAGGTCTGAAGGTTCCGTGCACCGGTACAGAAAATCTGGCAATACAGTGGAACTGCCACAATTGTACGCTTGAGGTTAGAGAGGAGATGGTGTGTGTTTCATGTGATGGTAGCGAACATTCACAAACTTTAATGTTTCTAAATATTCACAAAAACGTTGAGGCACCTTTCCACCTTGAAAGGTCCACCGGCAAACCCTTGGGGGGCTAGAAGTAACGGGGCCCCTTCTGACTCCTGTGCTCCCCCTGAATGGTACCAGGCAGCCGGGGAGAAAGGCTACTTCTACTACGCATGCGTGGTAATAACCTCGCTCTGCCGCCATGTCCACCCCTCATCCCTCTGGGCCACATGCTATGAAAGCTCAAGTCACAATGGAGATGCAGTGAGAGGAGCAAGAGAAGAGAAACAAGCTAAACAGGAAATGGAATGTGCTTCAATACAGGGCCTTGAGGCAAGTGGGAAAGCCAAGTTCCACATTGCCTGAATGTAATGCACTATGGACAATGGCAACAGAGCTTTACTTACTGGGCAGCTGTGAAGATGGGATGGCAATGTGTGATTTACATACTGCTCTAAGGGCGATGCAGAAACTCTGCTAAGTGATAAATGAGCCTGTAAAATGAAGGCCCGGGAGGTTATCAAGAAAACCCCACTGCCCTCAGGCACCACAAGAAACCGCCTAGCACCCAGAGTCAGTGTCATCTTAAGATTTTGGGGGTCCTGGGCAAGACATACTTTTGGGGCCCCTATTCAGAAAAACTTTGAATTATTTTGCCCATTTTCAGCTAATTCAAGCCCACGTGATGCAAACAGTATCAAAATATATGTTACATTTTGTTGGAATATGGCTTGCTGGGAATACCAAAAATCCTTAAGGTGACACGTAGAGAGACAGAGTCAGAAGTAAAGGTTGGCAGAGAAGTTTAGATAACGAAAAGGATAGATGGAGGTCAAATAGAGACAAGGGTCACTTTCCCAGGGGGCCCCTTGGAAGCTGGGGGCCCTAAGCAGTTGCCCACTTTGCCCTTGCCTTAAAACGGCTCTGCCCAGAGTCCACCCTTGGCACAATGAGAGCATCCATGCTCTATTTGAGCATCACCACATGTATATAGAGTAGCGCTGGTACATTTCAGCACCAGTACTGGCACTTTGACATATTAATTAATATAGTATTGGAGGCATCCTGCTATATTTTTGCAGAATCCAAAGGGATAATATTCAGTGTCCCAAAGTATTTCAGCAAAACTCATACGCTGAACATGTACCAGTATATGATGGCAACTCCCTGGCATATAGTCACACAATGTCATTAGTTCAGGTGGCATTTTTTTTTTTTTACAATAGTTTTATGAGTTATTAACTGACATATCAATGCCTTGCACATTATTTTTTAAAAGTGTGTAATTTTTCGTAGTATAGGATTTACATTTTCCAATACTGTATTGTGTATATATAGTGCAGGAAAATGCTTCACACGTGGTACAAATACATATACCTTCTGTGCACCCGTTATTTTGTAACAGCACACACTTTTCTTACCTGCGCATGCATAGTTTTTGCTGGAAAGAAGCAATTAAACTGTGCATTGGGGAAGACAGAGAAATATTGGAATAATTCATTAGTCCCTCTTCAGAAACCACTCAAACAGGTTCTCTCAAATGTACTGCTTGGTCTCAATATTTTACGAAATCTTAAGGAGGTGCACTCTCAAACACTTCCACAGATTGTCAGGCCAGCTAAGTGCAATGCGGGACTGATCTTAAAATTGTTGCCAGGGCTGCTTTATTTGCCAGTCAGGCCATCACTGTGGGAGGAGTCCAGCACAGGGGTTTACAAGCCAAGTCTAGACTTTCTCCACAGATCATGATAACAGATAATATCCCAAAGTTGGATGAATAAGTCTTTGTTTCATGGCTATCTGTGAGGGATAACAGTAGACAGGGGGGGGGGGGTCAGGAGAGACAAATTCACAGACTTGTAAATCCCTCGAGACCTGGCCTAATAATTTGGAGATTTATGGCTTCTTCCTCCCAAACGTTCTGCAAATTACAGCCAAGTTCCAGAACTTAAGCACAGAAATACAAGGGATTCACATTCATTTCTGGCACATACATGTGTTCTTTCACCGTTTGTGTGCCCTCTCCACAATTCAGAGATTTTGCAAAGGGTTAGGAAGTTAGAGAAGTTAAAAAAATATGTTTTGAATGTGTTTCTTTTTCATGGAAGTCAATTTAAGTCAAAAGTACTTGCTTCATTCACAGCCCCTGTGAAACGGGGAATACAGATGCACTTTCCCCCATGTAATGAGGGTAGTGCAGGAATGACAAGCCTCCGCCTTAAAACAGAAAGGAAAAAAAAACTCTGGCAGACACTCCCTCCTGGCAGGATTCCGCGGGACTCGCCGCCTGCCAGCAGCTCTTACCTTAATCGCATTGCTGGGCGAGATTAACATACCTGACCCACTCCCCCCTCGACCTGTCACTCCGCCATTGACGTATCTTCGCAAAATTTTAAAACTTTGTGGCCCGCTCCGGTCCGCTCCTACCCTGAAAGTCTCGGGGGGATTCGTCAAGCGGGGGCCGAGAAAAAAGGGGGGTCCCAAAACGCGTTTTCCCCATGCAATTTTCCATAGGAAACTTTAGACACGGCTACAGCCCGAACTGCTGAAAGGAATTACACCAAATTTGGCAAAGAGGTAGTTCTTGGTTCAGAAAGAACCCTTTTTGTTAAATGGTGTAAATCCGTTCAGTAGTTGCTGAGAAAATGAAAAGTAAAAAAGATAGATATATCTAGGGCCGCGGATCCTCCCGAGCACGAGCTTTATGTTAATTGGCTGTCAACACTCCAAATCAGGAAGTGTTGGCAGCCATTGTGTCCCTCGGTAGAACCGAGGGACAGAAACAAGTGCGCAAAGCGCACAAAGGGGGCAGGGTAGAAACACCCTGACCCCCTAGGTCTGCTCAGGGGGTCCCACAAGGACCCCCTGGGCAAAAAAAATTTATTTTTATTTTATTTTTATTTATTTTTTAAATCGGCAGGATGCGCTCAGGGAGCGCGAACCCTGCCGAAAAAAAAAAAAATCGAAGCGCGGTCTCCCGCGCTTCGATGTTAATTGGCCCCGGGTGGGCCAAGTCCTGGGGGCATGCTGGGGGGGTTAATTTTATGTGTGGGGGCCTCTAAGGGCCCCTCAAGCCCCGAGGACCACCACCCCCGGGGCTTTATGTAGAATGGTGCGGGAGGGCTCTGAGCCCTCCCGCAGCCCCGGGACCACCACCTCCCCGGGGCTTCTTTTTTTAATTAAAAACCTGTGTGGGGGTTCCAGCCCCCACACGCCCGAGGACCACCACCTCCCCGGGGCACTAAGAAAATTACAATGGGGGTCCGTTTTGGACCCCAGAGCCCGGGGACCACCACCTCCCCGGGGCTGTGCACTGAATGGGAGGGGCCGCGCGGCCCCTCCTGGAGCCCTTGATGGCCCTGGGGACCACCACCCCCAGGGCCGGCTCCTGCAGTGTCCCGGGGTGCCTACCCCGGGACACTGCTGTTTGCAATGACAGGACGGAGCCTCGCGGCTCCCGTCCTGTCATTGCAAACTGCTTTGGATATTGGAAGAGAGGCAGGAAACCTGCTCTCTCTTCCAATATCCAAAGCCGATTGCTTTTCCACATGGGGAGCAGCATGTTAGCTGCTCCCCATGTGTAAAGCAATGCCGGCTCCCGTAGGACACGGGGAGCCGGCGGGACTGTGGGGGGATTGGGGACCCCCACAGTCCCCAACGAGAGGGCCAGCCCCGGGGGATGGGGTCCTCGGGGCAAGTAGTGGCTCGGGAGGGGGCCACGCGGCCCCCTCCCCAAAAAATAAAAAATAAAAAATAAATTTAAAAAACGATCGGGCCCGCAGGCCCCGCCCCTTCCTTCACCACTCTGCAAACGCGCCCCTGGCGCGTTTGCAGAGGGGAACGAATTCCCCTTGAATACTGGGGGTCCCTGGAGGCCAACTAGCCCACCAGGAACCTCCAGTATGCGCCAGGGGCTGCCTTGCAGAGAGGTGTACAGAGGCCACGCCCCTTTTACACCTCTCTGCAACGCAGCTCTATGGCGCTTTTTGGAGGTATATGGTGGGCTAGTTGCACCCCAGGGACCCTCAGGATTCAAGGGGAGTTAATCCCCCGACTTAAAACGCGCCACGGGGCGCGTTTGCACAGTGGTGAAGGGAGGGGCGGGGCTTCAGGTGACATGTGTGCAAACAGGCCCCGTGGCGCGTTTTAAGATG
Organism: Calotriton arnoldi; assembly: GCA_963921515.1. Lineage (NCBI taxonomy): Eukaryota > Metazoa > Chordata > Amphibia > Caudata > Salamandridae > Calotriton > Calotriton arnoldi. Next base: position 849,795 of record CAWUFW010003061.1, on the reverse strand, counting down.
GGGAATTAAATCCTCTTCAATCCTGAGGGTCCCTGGGGCCAACTAGCCCAACAGGTACGTCCAAAAGCGCCACAGAGCTGCGTTGCAGAGAGGTGTAAAAGGGGTGTGGCCTCTGTACATGTCTCTGCAACGCAGCCCCTGGCGCATACTGGAGGTTCCTGGTGGGCTAGTTGGCCCGTAGGGACCCTCATCATTCAAGGGGACTTAATCCCCCAACTTAAAACGCACCACGGGGCGCGTTTGCACAGATGTCACCTCAGGCCCCGCCCCCTCCCTTCACCATTGTGCAAATATTCCTCTAAAATCAGCCTTAATACGAATTCCGATTTACTCACCTGTTATCAGGAGAGACCTCAGTGCTGCATCTTTCAGCCCAGTACTGATCCTCAAAAGTAATTTTAACCGTACTTACCGGTAACTTGAATTTCCTTCATAGGCTAACATTGACTGGTTTCACTTGGAAATTCTTCTAAGTGTGGAGTTTTGGAACTTTAAAATATTCCTCTAAAATCAGCCGAAATACGAATTACGATTTACTCACCTGTTATCAGGAGAGACCTCAGTGCTGCATCTTTCAGCCCAGTACTGATCCTCAAAAGTAATTTTAACCGTACTTACCGGTAACTTGAATTTCCTTCATAGGCTAACATTGACTGGTTTCACTTGGAAATTCTTCTAAGTGTGGAGTTTTGGAACTTTAAAATATTCTTCTAAAATCAGCCGAAATACGAATTCCGATTTACTCACCTGTTATCAGGAGAGACCTCAGTGCTGCATCTTTCAGCCCAGTACTGATCCTCAAAAGTAATTTTAACCGTACTTACCGGTAACTTGAATTTCCTTCATAGGCTAACATTGACTGGTTTCACTTGGAAATTCTTCTAAGTGTGGAGTTTTGGAACTTTAAAATATTCCTCTAAAATCAGCCGAAATACGAATTTCGATTTACTCACCTGTTATCAGGAGAGACCTCAGTGCTGCATCTTTCAGCCCAGTACTGATCCTGAAAAGTAATTTTAACCGTACTTACCGGTAACTTGAATTTCCTTCATAGGCTAACATTGACTGGTTTCACTTGGAAATTCTTCTAAGTGTGGAGTTTTGGAACTTTAAAATATTCCTCTAAAATCAGCCGAAATACGAATTCCGATTTACTCACCTGTTATCAGGAGAGACCTCAGTGCTGCATCTTTCAGCCCAGTACTGATCCTCAAAAGTAATTTTAACCGTACTTACCAGTAACTTGAATTTCCTGCCATAGGATATCATTGCCTACTTTTTGCTGAAAAAGTTTCTAAGTGTTGATTTTTGAAACATACAAATATTCCTCTAAAATCAGCCGAAATCCGAATTCTGATTTACTCACCTGTTATCAGGAGAGACCTCAGTGCTGCATCTTTCAGCCCAGTACTGGTCCTGAAAAGTAATTTTAACCGTACTTACCAGTAACTTGAATTTCCTTCCATAGGCTAACATTGACTGGTTTCACTTGGAAATTCTTCTAAGTGTGGAGTTTTGGAACTTTAAAATATTCCTCTAAAATCAGCCGAAATACGAATTCCGATTTACTCACCTGTTATCAGGAGAGACCTCAGTGCTGCATCTTTCAGCCCAGTACTGATCCTCAAAAGTAATTTTAACCGTACTTACCAGTAACTTGAATTTCCTTCCATAGGATATCATTGCCTGCTTTTTGCTGAAAAAGTTTCTAAGTGTTGATTTTTGAAACATACAAATATTCCTCTAAAATCAGCCGAAATACGAATTCCGATTTACTCACCTGTTATAAGGAGAGACCTCAGTGCTGTATCTTTCAGCCCAGTACTGGTCCTGAAAAGTAATTTTAACCGTACTTACCAGTAACTTATATTTTCTTCCATAGGAATCCATTGTCTGGTTTTCAGCAGAAAAGTTTCAAAGTGTCGATTTTCACAAACTACAAATATTCCTTAAAAATCGCCTGTATGACTTAAACGCATTCTTTCAACTGTTTACAGGAGATGCACCAGTGCTGGATCCAGGATCCAACACTGAGTAAGAAAAAAGTAACGATAACAGTTTTTACCTGCTAAGTGAATTTCCTTCCATAAGATAACATTGGTGATTCTATGAGAAAAAGTTTCTAAGTGTCAACTTTTAAAATACAATAATATTCCTTAAAAATCACGACTGTAACCAAAACGCTTTTACTCAACTGTTTACAGGAGATGTACCAGGACTGAATCTAGGATCCAGTCCTGTGGTTAGAAAAGTAATCCATAAAGTAACTAATTGCATTTAACTAGAAATTCACATTGAGCAGAATGTTGCATTGTGTTTGAAAATGTGTTGCCCATTGCAACAACTGTAACTACTGTACTTAAAAGTCTATTGCCTATGTGCAAAGTATTTAAACTAAAGTAATTCATTCTGAGAAAGTATTTTTTGTAATGTAATGTATAATGTAATTACAATGTAATTTAAAAAATAAAATATGTAAAAGAAATTGTTTCTAAAAATGTAGTAAATCAGTATGAAAAAAATTAATATAAAAATTAATACATTTAAAAATTGTCATTTAAAAAACCTTTGAAATTCACTGAAAAAACCGTAGGTTTCAGGCACGTTATAGTTACAAATTAGCATTTTAAAAACCTTTGAAATTCACTGAAAAAACCATAGGTTTCAGACACGTTATAGTTAGAAATTAGCATTTAAAAAACCTTTGAAATTCACTGAAAAAACCAGAGGTTTTAGGGACAGTTATAGTTAGTTGGACATTGCACTCGTACAAAACCCGTGAAATTCCCCCGTTATAGTTAGTTCAGCTAACTATAACTCGCGCCCCACAATGCACTGCTGATGATGTCACATATTACATCACTCATGACATGGTCAGTGACATCACTGATGACATCACTGATGACATCTCAAATGACATCACTGATGACATCATCCACGTGATAATCTGATGCAGCTCCTCACACCCTAATATAACCTTTGATACACCCAATCTAAATTACAGACTGCCATTCGCAAAACCATAGACACTCCAACACCAATAACTACATACCCACTCACTGATTCTTAGGTCTACGCACACATCCACTCACTCACCCGTACAGTCACTCATACTTATGGTCACTCAGTACAGGACTATCATATGCACTCTTACTCCTATATAGACACTCAAACACCGCCACTCATCCATAGAGGTACTCACACACCTAGTCAGTCATGCAAATAATTAAACACACTGCCATTTACTCACCTATACAGTTATACACACACCAGCTCACTTAATCATACAAATACTAGCACATTGTTACGCTCTTATACAATCACTGATACAAGCACACACTCATCCATACAGCCACTATCACAATCACTCACTCTCGCTTATAGCTATTTATATACTCCAACACACATATATACTGCCTTTCACATATGTAGTTACTCACACATGTACCACTGGGACATACATTCACTCACTAACACACTCTTACACACACTTACCCACCCATACAGTCTATCACAGATGCACTCTTGAAACCATCCACCCAGTGAATCACCCACTCACACATCTATGCACAGTCGCACACACCCCATCCACACAAACACTCAGGCACCCATACAGATACTCATAGAACCAATAAATAACCCATATAGACACTCATGTAGCTATTCGCAAATCCATGCATCCACTTACACACCAACAGACGGATACAGACATTCACACAGTTTAGTCACTAACCCATGCATTCAGTAAGATACGTTTAATCACTCACTTGTAGAGTCAGTCACGCACGTACTAAATCATCCATTCAGACACTTATACACCCACTCATTCTTCAATACGCCTTTCCCTATATATATTAAACATATTTAAACTTTACAGAAACACACAGTCACTGGATGATGTCATCAGTGATGTCATTTGAGATGTCATCAGTGATGTCATCAGTGATGTCACTGACCATGTCATGAGTGATGTAATATGTGACGTCATCAGCAGTGCATTGCGGGGGCGCGAGTTATAGTTAGCTGAACTAACTATAACGGGGGAATTTCACGGGTTTTGTACGAGTGCAATGTCCAACTAACTATAACTGTCCCTAAAACCTCTGGTTTTTTCAGTGAATATATATATATATATATATATATATATATATATATAGTTGCAGGTGTATTTTTAAGGGTTTAGGGTGAGTATGGGTTTTTGGGTGGCAAGGGTATTTGTAGAGTTTAGGGTGGGTGTGGGTTTTTGGGTGGCAAGGGTAATTTTAGGGGGGGTATGGGTTTTTGGGTGGCACGGGTAATTTTAGGGGGGGTATGGGTTTTTGGGTGGCAAGGGTCATTTTAGGGTTTAGTGTGGGTATGGGTTTTTGGGTGGCAAGGGTATTTAAGTTTTGGGTGGGCATGGGTTTTTGGGTGGCAAGGGTAATTTTAGGATTTATGGTGGGTTTGGGTTTTTGGGGTATTTTTAGGGTTTAGGGTAGGTATGGGTTTTTGGGAGGAAAGGGATTTTTTATGGTTTAGGGAGGGTGTGGGTTTTTGGGTGGCAAGGGTAATTTTAGGGTTTTGGGTGGGTATGGGTTTTTGGGTGGCAGGGGTAATTTTAGGGTGGAGATGGGTTTTTGAGTAGCAAGTGTATTTTTAGGGTTAAGGGTGGGTATGGGTTTTTGGGTGGCAAGGGTAATTTTAGGGTGGGTGTGGGTTTTTGGGTGGCAAGGGTAATTTTAGGGTTAAGGGGGCGTATGGGTTTTTGGATGGCAAGGATAACTTTAGGGTTTAGGGTGGGTATGGTTTTTGAGTGGAAAGGGTAATTTTAGGGTGGGTGTGGGTTTTTGGGTGGCAAGGGTAATTTTATGGTTTAGGGTAGGTATGGGTTTTTGGGATTGCAAGGGTATTTTTAGGGTTTAGGGTGGGTGTGGGTTTTTGAGTGGAAAGGGAATTCATAGGGTTTAGGGTGGGTGTAGGTTTTTGGGTGGAAAGGGATTTTAGAACATTAATAGTGCGTATAGGTGTGTGTGTGTGCATGCAGTAACAGCACTAATGTAAGAGAAGTTACACTTCTGAGAACCAACAGACAGTGGCGCATAAGAAAAAACATAAGTTGCGGCACTGATTTCACAATCTATGTGATCACATGCCCCTGTGGTAAGTGGTACGTGGGGTCCACTACCTTCCCAGTGAAGAAAAGAATCCTGGAGCACTGGCGGGCTATCACTAATAAGGATTTTAGTTATAGCACAGCAAGACACTTCAGCCAGGTACACAACAGTGATTGGACTTCTGCTAAATACTTTGCATTAGACACCATCCCTAAGAACCCCAGGGGTGGAAATCAGATCCAAGCCTTACGTAGAGCAGAATCGAGATTCATTTTGCAAGCTGGTAGCGTCTTTCCCTTTGGGATGAATAATGACGAGGAAATGTACGTACATCTATGATCAAATACTTCTCTTAAATACTTTTAGGAACAGGAGTTAGATATACAGAAATTTCATAATTTTAATGTGTTCTTGATGTTTTTTTCTTTGTTGTCTTAACCATCACTTTGTGTTTTTCCTTTCTGTAGCTGGTACAATAGTTTGAATTTATTTTTGAATTTTTTGATTTGTGCATGTAATGAGATAGCCAATGAAGCAAATAGGAAAAAGGTAACTCATTGAATTTCCTCTTATGTGAAGTTTATGGTCATTTTAATTTTGAAACGGTCTATTGGTGAGCTGATACCGTTGTTTGTATGTAAATAATTTTTGGGTCCTTACTCACGAGTAAAGTAATTTTGTCTCTTCACTTGTGTAGGAGAGTAGGATCTGCCTCTTATGTTGCCCCCACTTTTTTTCTGATGTTTACACTGATTTCTGGCTATAGTCTGGCTGGGTCCCTGCTAATCAGGGCCCCAGCCTCTCTGTTCTCTCTAAACGACTTGGAGTGCACTCTAGGTGCACTAGTGATTGGATACTGTGGTTCCTTATGAGTCCCTAGTATATGGTACCTTAGGTACCAAGGGCATAGGTACTTCACAGGCCTACCAGGGGCTGAAGCATGTATTATGCCCCCCCCTGGGAAGCAGACTAAATCTGACACCACAGGCCTGCTACTGCAGCCTGGGTGAGGAAGTGCTAGAACCCCTGACTGAGATATAGGTCCCCTATATCTCTCCTGCACACACATTGAGACTTATCAGTCACCCCTAAAGCAGGCCCTATCGATCCTGAGGGCAGGGTGCTTAGTTTCCATGTGAGGGGGTGCCTCTGCCTGAGCAGGGCCCCTCTGCAGCTCTCAGAGTCCATTCTCTGGTGCTGTTTGTGGATGCGGTTAAACCATATACTCTTAAGTGCATTATATCCTCGCGGTAAAATGCTAACTTTGGAATGGCTGCATCAAAACATGTCGTGTTTGGTGTCAAACATTTTGGAATACTACCCCCCCGCCAGTCCTGGCGGCGGGGGTAGCATTCCACCCTTCTAGAGGGATAGACATGTACCTACTGTGGAAACGCGGTAGAATCCTGCAGAGCCCTGGCATCACAAAATGGATGCCACCAGTCACAGACACTGGGCTGCCCTCCTGCTGATGACCAACACTCGCAGTGGAGGAAGCCCAACAATAGATATCCTGTCCCAAGGGGGTGTGACCACCTCCCAGACAGGGTTTATTGTATTGGGGCTGGGTGGGTGCACTCCTAGAGTGCTTTGAAGTCCTGCACTGGGGGAACAGAAGGCTCCTCTGTGCATACCCCAGTTCAAACCGGCTCAGGGGCTACCTGCCCCTGCTCTGGCGCGAAACTGGACAAAGGGAAGTGGGTGTAGCCACCCACTCCCCTGACCCTCCCATAGGTAGGGTCATAGAGCTAGTCCCTCCCTTTCTTTTAGTATAAGAGGGGGAACCTGTGCATTGCACCCTAGATATCCCTGGACGACGCTCTGAAGAAGAATCCTGGACCTTCGACGTTCCACTACCTTTGGAAGACTGAAGAATCTCCCTTGGAGTCAAGGAGTTACTCCCCTGCTTGGCAGGCACCAAAACTACAAACGACGGTCGCAAACTACGCCGCTCCCGCCGGAGTCCGAAGTCCCTGCAGCCCAAGAAGTGGATTTCCTGACTTCTCAAAGGCCATCGTGAGTCCCCAGCGAAGCTGAGGCCAGTGGACCCCAAGAGTGACGAGGAACCGCGACCCCTGGGTACCGTGCACTATTGTCGAGTGCAACCCCTTCACAACATTCTACGAACTTGTGCTTTGGACCACGTGTGGTCCTAGCCTCCAGCAGGAATCCCTCCGAAGATCAGAGGCCTACCACATCCCGAGTGACCGTGGGCCCCTGTTGAGCGAATCCTCCCGAGGCGTCTTCGCGATCCCTTGCCAGCCGGCTTGTGGGTCCCCAGAAGGCTTTCCTACAGAACCAAAGGGCTCCCCTGGTTGCTCCAGGCCTGCCCTGACTTACCCTCGCTGGGTGAGTCCCTCAGACCTTGCTGGTCTGCGCCATTGACTTTTTACACTTTCCCCGAGACTTGCTGTTACCAAGGCTTGTTCGCTCCAATCGAGTCGTCGACACCGCTGTAAGCTGCAGACATCATGGGACTCGCCGAATCCAGCTCCTGGTCGTCGTTGACGCCTCCTGGACCTTGTGGCTGAAGAATCAAGCAACCCGTTAACGACCTGAATCTTGCGACGACGGTGGGCATCCATCTTCCTTGCCCCGAGTCACTGCCAAGTGACTTTGAACACTGTCCCCTCTGCTTTCAGGTCTTCCATCTTCTGAATCCAGGCTTGGATTCCTCCGGACACTTCTCCTGTCGCCGCAAGCAGCAAGTCTTCACTGGCTCCCATTGAAAACGACGCCGCGACCCGACACCAAAGAACACCTATGCACCCGGCTCCCCTGGGTGAGGTAACTTCAGCACTACGGTGCTCCTGTGGGTGTGGGCCCTAGAACTACTTACGCTGTAAGTGACTTGCTTGTAGCTACCCTAGAAGTGCCCTAAAACTCTTACTTTCCAAGTGCGACTATCGCGCTGACTCGTACATGGTTCGCGTCTGTGTTAGACACACTGCGTCCAACTCCCTTGCAACTCTATCTGTAACCGCGTCCTTCGACTAGTACAAGGACCGATCGGTGTGTTCGCCTCGAACACGCAAGGGACCTTTAACATTGAAATCTCAATCGCGTCTGTTCGCATAGACTCGTACAGGACTCGCACCGGTGCCAGGACACCGCGTCCGTCCCCTGTGGGTCTCCTACAACTACCTGGGGTGGTTCTTGGGGGTCCCTCGATTCTAGATGCCCTAGACCTAGGTCTAGCCAAACTAAGATTGTGATATTCGATTGTGCTAAACTTATTTTGATAACATTTGACTTGTACATATGTTCCTAACTTCTAATCTCATAAAGAGATTAGTAGAGAGTTGTTTATTAATAAATACATATATATTTGATATATATACCTGCGTGGTGTCTTTTCATTTGGTGATTCAAGAGATTGTGTGGTAAAACAAGCTGCTTTACATTCCTTCAAGACTTAGCCTGAAGGCTGCTCTCCACAGCTACCACTAGGATAGCTTTCTATAAAGGTTGTCTTAAACCTATCTACCATAAGAGTCGAATTGTTCTGGTGCAAGGTGTCCACTTTAATGAGTGAACAGCATATACCAGGCCAACTTCTCACATTGGTGGGCAGCGTGTGGGATTCCAGCTTGCTATTGTTTTACCAGAAAATCTCTATTTGAATTACTAACTGAAAACCACTATAGGTACTTAAGGTACATATAAAGTCAAGCTTAGTATCAATAAGTTCTACTGAACTTAGAGCTGTGTGCCAAGGGATAGCACACCCTTTCTACAGCTCAAGCTAGTATCAGTAGGCCACAAACTAGTGTAGGTAGTACAACACTGCGCAACACTAGAATGTCCTTAAAGGGTGGAACCAGTGGATCCACTCAGCCTCAGTATAAGGACATGGCTTTCTCTGACTTGAGAGCCATGTGTGTTGAAAGACACCTGAAGCTAGGACAGAGTCCCTCCACACTACACCTGATAGATCTGCTGACAGCAGATGATCTTAGATTGGCTCTAGGAGCTAATGGGTCTGAATCAGGGGTGGGTCAATTACAGTGTCTGGGTCAGATGATGAAAATCAGAATGACCAAGACTCTGTGATTGAAGGGCCAGGCTCCAAGGGGCCTGAAAAGGACAGAGGAATTCTCCCTACGAGAACTGACAGAGTGGATGAGAGGCATAGGTCCCCTTCCAGGGAATCTGACCACTCTTATCACTCTGGCAGAGAATTTGTCCAGCAGAGGAACTCATACTTTCCCATAAGAGAGAGCTCCTCTGAAAGAATGTGCAAACTGCTGCAGTATGAGGAAGCAAGAGTTGCCCTCAGAACCAATCAGTTGGCACTGGATAGAGAAGCCCTGGAGATCCAGAGAGCTTCTAGAAGAGAGGGGTTAGAACCCCTTGGTGGCAGCAACAGTGTCCCTAGAGGCAGAGAATATATTCCAGACCATAGGAACCTGAGCAAGGTTGTTCCTCCCTACCAGAGTGGGGATGATATCCACAAGTGGATAACTGCTATGGAGAGGGCCTGTAGAGTACAGCAGGTCCCCCAAAAGCAGTGGGCAGCAATCTTGTGGCTCTCCTTTTCAGACAAAGGTAGAGACAAGCTCCTCACTGTTAGAGAAGAGGATGCTGATGATTATGAAGTCCTGAAGAGTGCACTGATAGATGGGTTTGGCTTAACCACTGAGCAGTACAGGTTGAAGTTCAGAGACACCCAGAAGGCACAGACTCAGGACTGGACTGACTTTGTAGATTGTGCAACCAAGGCTCTGGAGGGTTGGCTGGTTGGCAGTAGGGTTACTGATTTCAAGGGATTGTATAATCTGATGATGAGAGAACAGATCCTTAATAATTGCCAGAACCAGTTGTTGCATCAATACCTGGTGGACTCAGATCTGACCTCTCCCCAAGAATTGGGAAAGAAGGCAGACAAATGGGTCAGAACCAGGGTAAGGCAGAAACCCCAGAACCAAGGGGGTGACACCAAGAAGCAGGATCCTAAGGGCTCTGAGAAAGGTGGGGATAAGTCAAAAGACCAGAAGTCTTCACAAGGGCCCCAAAAATCTGCATCTGGTGGGGAGTCACAATCCAACAAGGGAAAAGGCCAAAAGAAGCCCTGGTGCAAATTCTGTAAACAGAAAGGGCACTGGACTTCTGATTGTAACAAGTCCAAAGACAAAACCACCACCACTCCTAACCCTAAGGCAACTGTTCCCCCTAGCTCAGCTACTGGTGGAGGTGGTACTCAGAATAAGGGTGTAGTAGGGTTGACCATGGGTTCTGAAGTGGACTCTGACCTAGTCAGAGTGCCCACTCAGGCAATGCTGATTTGTGATGGAGACCTTGATATGTCCTTCCTAGTAAGCCCCAGTAATCTGGGCAAATACAAACAGCAGCCTGTAATAAATGGCAAACAGGCTTTGGCATTTAGGGACACAGGTGCTAGTGTCACCATGGTGGCAGAGGATCTTGTGGACCCTGGACAGATCATCCTGGGCGAAATGTACCAGGTGACCAATGCAAGCAATGTCAGGACCAACCATAGTCTGGCAGTTGTGAATTTCTCCTGGGGAGGGGTAACTGGCCTCAAGAAGGTTGTAGTCAGTGCAGACCTCCCTGTCGAATGTCTATTGGGCAATGATCTAGAGACTTCAGCCTGGTCTGAAGTAGAGTTATGGACTCATGCTGAGATGTTGGGCATCCCTGCAGAGGTATTTGCTGTGACCAGGTCACAAGCAAGAATGCATAACACTGAACCAGCTCTGGATCCTGGAACAATGGACCAGATGCTTCCCAAGAGGAGCAGCAGTAGGGTAAAGGCAGTGCCTTCCCCTCTGTCTCAGATCACAGATTCACCCCCAGAGGGAGGTGAAGCAGATCCTGAAGAAGGAACTGCCCCAGAGGGACTTGAGCCTGATCAGGTTGAGTTCTTGGGGGCAGGGGGCCCTTCTAGGGAAGATCTGAGTAAGGAGCAACAGTGCTGCCCCTCTCTTGAACCCCTCAGACAGCAGGCTGCTGCTGAGGCTGCTGGGAGTGCTAGTGGGTCCCATAAAGTTTATTGGGATGAGGGACTCCTATACTCTGAGGGTAGAGATACAGCCCCTGGAGCCACCAGGAGGATGGTAATACCTCAGAAGTTTAGGGGTTCCTCTTGACCCTAGCACATGATATCCCTTTGGCAGGTCACTTGGGCCAAAACAAGACCTGGGACAGGCTTGTTCCACATTTTCATTGGCCACATATGTCAGAGGACACAAAGGAGTTTTGTCGCTCCTGTGTCACATGCCAAGCCAGTGGTAAGGCAGGTGGCACAACAAAGGCCCCCTGATACCACTACCTGTGGTGGGGGTACCCTTTGAAAGGGTAGGGATTGACATTGTTGGTCTCCTTGACCCTCAAACTGCATCTGGGCACAGGTTTATCCTGGTGGTAGTGGATCATGCCACCAGGTACCCAGAAGCAATTCCCCTGAGGACCACCACAGCCCCTGTGGTGGCAAGAGCCCTCATTGGAGTTTTCTCCAGAGTGGGTTTCCCAAAGGAGGTAATCTCTGACAGAGGTACCAACTTCATGTCAGGATATTTAAAGGCAATGTGGAAGGAGTGTGGTGTAACTTATAAGTTCACCACCCCCTATCACCCACAATGCAATGGTTTAGTTGATCGCTTCAACAAAACCCTGAAGGGAATGATTAAAGGACTCTCAGAGAAGCTTAGGCGGAAATGGGACCTTCTTCTTCCCTGCCTGTTGTTTGCATACAGAGAGGTTCCACAGAAGGGGGTTGGTTACAGCCCATTTGAGCTTCTGTTTGGGCATCCTGTGAGAGGTCCATTGTGTTGGTAAAAGAGGGCTGGGAGTTACCTCTCAAGCCCCCCAAACAAGATGTGATGGACTATGTACTTGGTCTCCGCTCCCGGATGGCTGAGTACATGAAAGAGGCAACCAAAAATCTGGAGGCCAGCCAAGAATTGCAAAAAGCTTGGCATGACCAAAAGGCTGTACTGACTGTATACCAGCCAGGACAGAAAGTGTGGGTGTTGGAGCCTGTGGCCCCAGCAGCCCTCCAGGACAAGTTGAGTGGCCCCCATACAATAGTTGAACAGAAGGGAGAAGTCACCTACCTGGTGAATCTTGGAACTCCCAGGAGCCCCCTGAGGGTGCTCCATGTCAACAGATTAAAGCCATATGTTGACAGGCCTGACATGGGCTTGCTCATGGCAACTGATGAGGACCAGGAGGAGGAGAGTGACCCTCTCCCTGACCTGCTCTCTCAGAACCCTGATGATGGGTCAGTAGATGGTGTTGCTTTGGCAAGCAGCCTCACTGACCATCAGCAAACTGAGTGCAGACAAGTTCTGCAACAGTATAGACATATGTTTAGCCTGACCCCTAGTCAGACTACCTGGTGCACCCATGAGGTGGACACTGGAGACAGTCTGCCTGTCAAGAGTAAAATCTACAGGCAACCTGACCATGTCAGGGACTGTATCAGGACTGAAGTCCAGAAAATGTTGGAGCTAGGTGTAATTGAGCCTTCAGATAGCCCTTGGGCTAGCCCCGTAGTCCTGGTACCCAAGCCTCATACCCAGGGTGGTAAGAAAGAAATGAGGTTTTGTGTAGACTACAGAGGCCTCAATGCAGTCACTAGGACTGATGCCTATCCCATACCAAGGGCAGATGAGCCGATTGATACTTTGGCCTCAGCCAAGTATCTAAGTACATTTGACCTAACAGCTGGCTACTGGCAGATCAGATTAGCTGATGATGCAAAAGCCAAAACAGCATTTTCGACCCCTAGTGGGCACTACCACTTTGTGGTGATGCCCTTTGGATTGAAAAATGCACCTGCCACTTTTCAGAGGTTGGTGAATAAAGTTCTGGCAGGGATGGAAACTTATTGCTCAGTTTACCTAGATGATATTGCCGTCTTTAGTTCCTCCTGGCAGGATCACCTGGTCCACCTCAGAAATGTTTTGGAGGCTCTGCAGAAAGCAGGCCTCACTATCAAGGCCACTAAGTGCCAGATAGGGCAGAGTCAGGTTGTGTACCTGGGCCACCTTGTAGGTGGAGGCCAGGTTCAGCCTTTACAGAGCAAAATCCAAACCATAATGGAATGGGTTGCTCCAACCACCCAGACACAGGTGAGAGCCTTCTTAGGCCTGACTGGGTACTATAGGAGGTTTGTCAAGGGATATGGATCTATAGTGACCCCTTGAATGATCTGACCTCAAAGAAAATGCCAAAAAAGGTTCAGTGGACAGCTAGCTGTCAGAAGGCATTTGAAGACCTAAAGCAGGCCATGTGCACTGCCCCCATCTTACAGAGTCCAGACTACACCAAAAAGTTCATTGTCCAAACAGATGCTTCTGAGCTGGGTGTGGGAGCTGTACTGTCTCAACTGAATGATGAAGGTCAAGACCAGCCAGTAGCTTTTATTAGCAGAAGGCTGACCCCTAGAGAGAAACGTTGGTCAGCTATAGAGAGGGAGGCCTTTGCTGTGGTGTGGGCCCTGAAGAAGCTGAGGCCATACTTGTTTGGCACTCACTTCATAGTTCAGACTGACCACAAGCCCCTCCTATGGCTTAAACAAATGAAAGGAGAAAACCCAAAACTTTTGAGGTGGTCCATTTCCCTACAGGGGATGGACTATACAGTGGAACATAGACCTGGGACCCAACATGCCAATGCAGATGGACTCTCAAGGTATTTCCACTTAGAACACGAAGACTCAACTGGTCAAGGTTAGTTTAGTGTCCCTGCGTTTGGGGGGGTTGTGTAGGAGAGTAGGATCTGCCTCTTATGTTGCCCCCACTTTTTTTCTGATGTTTACACTGATTTCTGGCTATAGTCTGGCTGGGTCCCTGCTAATCAGGGCCCCAGCCTCTCTGTTCTCTCTAAACGACTTGGAGTGCACTCTAGGTGCACTAGTGATTGGATACTGTGGTACCTTATGAGTCCCTAGTATATGGTACCTTAGGTACCAAGGGCATAGGTACTTCACAGGCCTACCAGGGGCTGAAGCATGTATTATGCCCCCCTGGGAAGCAGACTAAATCTGACACCACAGGCCTGCTACTGCAGCCTGGGTGAGGAAGTGCTAGCACCCCTCACTGAGCTATAGGTCCCCTATATCTCTCCTGCACACACATTGAGACTTATCAGTCACCCCTAAAGCAGGCCCTATCGATCCTGAGGGCAGGGTGCTTAGTTTCCATGTGAGGGGGTGCCTCTGCCTGAGCAGGGCCCCTCTGCAGCTCTCAGAGTCCATTCTCTGGTGCTGTTTGTGGATGCGGTTAAACCATATACTCTTAAGTGCATTATATCCTCGCGGTAAAATGCTAACTTTGGAATGGCTGCATCAAAACATGTCGTGTTTGGTGTCAAACATTTTGGAATACTACCCCCCCCCAGCCAGTCCTGGCGGCGAGGGTAGCATTCCACCCTTCTAGAGAGATAGACATGTACCTACTGTGGAAACGCGGTAGAATCCTGCAGAGCCCTGGCATCACAAAATGGATGCCACCAGTCACAGACACTGGGCTGCCCTCCTGCTGATGACCAACACTCGCAGTGGAGGAAGCCCAACAATAGATATCCTGTCCCAAGGGGGTGTGACCACCTCCCAGACAGGGTTTAGTGTATTGGGGCTGGGTGGGTGCACTCCTAGAGTGCTTTGAAGTCCTGCACTGGGGGAGCAGAAGGCTCCTCTGTGCATACCCCAGTTCAAACCGGCTCAGGGGCTACCTGCCCCTGCTCTGGAGCGAAACTGGACAAAGGGAAGTGGGTGTAGCCACCCACTCCCCTGACCCTCCCATAGGTAGGGTCATAGAGCTAGTCCCTCCCTTTCTTTTAGTATAAGAGGGGGAACCTGTGCATTGCACCCTAGATATCCCTGGACGACGCTCTGAAGAAGAATCCTGGACCTGCGACGTTCCACTACCTTTGGAAGACTGAAGAATCTCCCTTGGAGTCAAGGAGTGACTCCCCTGCTTGGCAGGCACCAAAAACTACAAACGACGGTCGCAAACTACGGCGCTCCCGCCGGAGTCCCTGCAGCCCAAGAAGTGGATTTCCTGACTTCTCAAAGGCCATCGTGAGTCCCCAGCGAAGCGGAGGCCATTGGACCCCAAGAGTGACGAGGAACCGCGACCCCTGGGTACCGTGCACTATTGTCGAGTGCAACCCCTTCACCACGTTCTACGAACTTGTGTTTTGGACCACGTGTGGTCCTAGCCTCCAGCAGGAGTCCCTCCGAAGATCAGAGGCCTACCACGTCCCGAGTGACCGTGGGCCCCTGTTGAGCGAATCCTCCCGAGGCGTCTTTGCGATCCCTTGCCAGCCGGCTTGTGGGTCCCCAGAAGGCTTTCCTACAGAACCAAAGGGCTCCCCTGGTTGCTCCAGGCCTGCCCTGACTTACCCTCGCTGGGTGAGTCCCTCAGACCTTGCTGGTCTGCGCCATTGACTTTTTACACTTTTCCCGAGACTTGCTGTTACCAAGGCTTGTTGGCTCCAATCGAGTCGCCGACACCGCAGTAAGCTGCAGACATCGTGGGACACGCCGAATCCAGCTCCTGGTCGTCGTCGACGCCTCCTGGACCTCGTGGCTGAAGAATCAAGGCACCCGTCAACGACCTGAATCTTGCAACGACGGTGGGCATCCATCTTCCTTGCCCCGAGTCACTGCCAAGTGACTTTGAACACTGTCCCCTCTGCTTTCAGGTCTTCCATCTTCTGAATCCAGGCTTGGATTCCTCCGGACACTTCTCCTGTCGCCGCAAGCAGCAAGTCTTCACTGGCTCCCATTGAAAACGACGCCGCGACCCGACACCAAAGAACACCTATGCACCCGGCTCCCCTGGGTGAGGTAACTTCAGCACTACGGTGTTCCTGTGGGTGTGGGCCCTAGAACTACTTACCCTGTAAGTGACTTGCTTGTAGCTACCCTAGAAGTGCCCTAAAACTCTTACTTTCCAAGTGCGACTATCGTGCTGACTCGTACATGGTTCGCGTCTGTGTTAGACACACCGCGTCCAACTCCCTTGCAACTCTATCTGTAACCGCGTCCTTCGACTCGTACAAGGACCGATCGGTGTGTTCGCCTCGAACACGCAAGGGACCTTTAACATTGAAATCTCAATCGCGTCTGTTCGCATAGACTCGTACAGGACTCGCACCGGTGCCAGGACACCGCGTCCGTCCCCTGTGGGTCTCCTACAACTACCTGGGGTGGTTCTTGGGGGTCCCTCGATTCTAGATGCCCTAGACCTAGGTCTAGCCAAACTAAGATTGTGATATTTGATTGTGCTAAACTTATTTTGATAACATTTGACTTGTACATATGTTCCTAACTTCTAATCTCATAAAGAGATTAGTAGAGAGTTGTTTATTAATAAATACATATATATTTGATATATATACCTGTGTGGTGTCTTTTCATTTGGTGATTCAAGAGATTGTGTGGTAAAACAAGCTGCTTTACATTCCTTCAAGACTTAGCCTGAAGGCTGCTCTCCACAGCTACCACTAGGATAGCTTTCTATAAAGGTTGTCTTAAACCTATCTACCATAAGAGTCGAATTGTTCTGGTGCAAGGTGTCCACTTTAATTAGTGAACAGCATATACCAGGCCAACTTCTCACAACTTTCTTTTACAGATTGCCTGACTGCAATGTGAGATTGCCTGCACCACGGTTAGAAAATATGAGCACGGAGATATTGGTGTTTGTTCCTGCAATCACTCTCTCCTTATGTAGTGGCACATGGGTAATCTCGCTCTTATTGTTTTTCATTTCAAAGGGGGTCCTATACCCATGTAAGGAACATAGCATGATACCACCATTAACCAATAGTCACGGCACCCGGAACAATTCACATGGATACTTTACTCTCGAGTTTTGATAATAGATAATTGAGTGAATATAGAAGGGACTATTGAAATATATTGTTTTTAGAACTATCAAGGTAATCCTACTACAGGAACACCGAGCTATCACTTACATTGATCTAGGACCCACCACAAACATACACCGCATTATCACATAATTGCTCCCATAGTCTGTTATAGAAGCACGTAAACCGTATAAACAAGTAATCTTTGAATAGTGTTGATCATTGACCTGATTAATTGTATCTATGACCGCTTGCCCAATGAATGCATAATCATTCTTTGGGTGATACTGGAACGTTTGAAATTTCGAAATAATTTTCTTTTTGCTATCTACGTTTAAACATGCACTAAATGTAATTTGTTTTTGAATTTTACTTTCCTGACGACTTTTGGGAAAATGTACACTGTGTAAAACATATATTCTTTTTCTGTTAAGTACTGATGGTTGAAATGCATAGTCTTTTCTTTATTTTGAGCGTCATGTGGGACGCATATTCTATAAAAAAAGTGAACTCCGAACTGTGGTAATGTGACCAAGAGCTTGTGTGCTCGAAACGCGTCTGTTTTTGCCCAGAAAATAAATTGGATTGTATTTACCTTGGATCGGTGTGATATATATATATATATATATTATCTACTGGCGGTCGCCAGTAGATAGTTATAGTTACAACCTATTATCCATAGGAAATCCGCGACATTCTATTTGAAATAACTCTCTTGCCGGTTGACGTATCTTCGCAAAATTTTCAAACTTTGTGGCCCGCTCCGGTCCGCTCCTACCCTGAAAGTCTCGGGGGATTCGTCAAGCGGGGGCCGAGAAAAAAGGGGGTCCCAAAACGCGTTTTCCCCATGCAATTTTCCATAGGAAACTTTAGACACGGCTACAGCCTGAACTGCTGAACGGAATTACACCAAATTTGGCAAAGAGGTAGTTCTTGGTTCAGAAAGAACCCTTTTCTTAAATGGTGTAAATCCGTTCAGTAGTTGCTGAGAAAATCAAAAGTAAAAAGATAGTGATATCTATGGCCGAGTAGGGTCCGCGTACCCTCCCGATCACGAGCTGCATGTTAATTGGCTGTCAGCTGGCTGTCAACATTCCGATTCAGGAAATGTTGGCAGCCATTTTGTCCCTCGGTAGAACCGAGGGACAGAAACAAGTGCGCAAAGCGCACAAAGGGGGCAGGGTAGAAACACCCTGACCCCTAGGTTTGCTCAGGGGGTCCCACAAGGAGCCCCTGAGCAAAAAAAAAATTTTTTTAAATCGGCAGGATGCGCTCAGGGAGCGCGAATCCTGCCGGAAAAATCGAAGCGCGGTCTCCGCGCTTCGATAGTTAATTGGCCCCCGGGTGGGCCAAGTCCCGGGGGCATGCTGGGGGGGGGGTTAATTTTATGTGTGGGGGCCTCTAAGGGTCCCCAAGCCCCGGGGACCACCACCCCCGGGGCTTTATGTATAATGGTGCGGGAGGGCTCTGAGCCTCTCCGCAGCCCCGGGGACCACCACCTCCCCGGGGCTTCTTTTTATTAAATTAAAACCTGTGTGGGGGCTCCAGCCCCCCACACGCCCCGGGGACCACCACCTCCCCGGGGCACTAAGAAAAATTAAAATGGGGGTCCGTTTTGGACTCCCAAGCCCCGGGGACCACCACCTCCCCGGGGCTTTCAAAATGTAGGGAGGGGGCCGCGCGGCCCCCTCCTGGAGCCTGTGGTGGCCCTGGGGACCGCCACCCCCAGGGCCGGCTCCTGCAGTGTCCCGGGGTGCCTACCCCGGGACACTGCTGTTTGCAATGACAGGACGGGAGCCTCGCGGCCCCGTCCTGTCATTGCAAACTTGCTTTGGATATTGGAAGAGAGAGCAGGGAAACCTGCTCTCTCTTCCAATATCCAAAGCCGACAGCTTTTCCACATGGGGAGCTGCATCTTAGCAGCTCCCCATGTGTAAAGCTAATGCCGGCTCCCGTAGGACACGGGGAGCCGGCGGGACTGTGGGGGCTTGGGGACCCCCCACAGTCCCCAACGAGAGGCCAGGCCCCGGGGGATGGGGTCCCCGGGGCCATAAGTGGCCACGGAGGGGGGCCACGCAGCCCCCTCCCCAAAGTAAAAAATGAAAAAAAAATTTTAAAAGTGCAAGGCCGGCCCGGGGATGGGGTCCCCGAGGCCTTAGATGGCCTGAGGAGGGGGCCACGCAGCCCCCTCCAAATAAAAAAAGAGGCCATGCCCCGGGGATGGGGTCCCCGGGGCCAATACAGGCCCAGGGAAGGGGGCCACGCGGCCCCTTCCCGTTTTTTTTTTATTTTAATTTTAAAAGGAGGGTAAGGCCCTGGGGGATGGGGTCCCCAGGGCCTAAAAATAGGAAAAAGGAAGGGGGGCTACACAGCCCCCTTCAGGGGGAAACGATCGGGCCCGTAGGCCCCGCCCCTTCCTTCACCACTCTGCAAACGCGCCCCCTGGCGCGTTTGCAGAGGGGAACAATTCCCCTTGAATACTGGGGGTCCCTGGGGCCAACTAGCCCACCAGGAACCTCCAGTATGCGTCAGGGGCTGCCTTGCAGAGAGGTGTACAGAGGCCACGCCCTTTTTACACCTCTCTGCAACGCAGCTCTATGGCGCTTTTGGAGGTATATGGTGGGCTAGTTGCACCCCAGGGACCCTCAGGATTCAAGGGGAGTTAATCCCCGACTTAAAACGCGCCACGGGGTGCGTTTGCACAGTGGTGAAGGGAGGGGCGGGGCTTCAGGTGACGTGTGCAAACAGGCCCCGTGGCGCGTTTTAAGATGGGGAATTAAATCCTCTTCAATCCTGAGGGTCCCTGAGGGCCAACTAGCCCAACAGGTACGTCCAGAAAGCGCCACAGAGCTGCGTTGCAGAGAGGTGTAAAAGGGGTGTGGCCTCTGTACATGTCTCTGCAACGCAGCCCCTGGCGCATACTGGAGGTTCCTGGTGGGCTAGTTGGCCCGTAGGGACCCTCATGATTCAAGGGGACTTAATCCCCCAACTTAAAACGCGCCACGGGGCGCGTTTGCACAGATGTCACCTCAGGCCCCGCCCCTCCCTTCACCATTGTGCAAATATTCCTCTAAAATCAGCCGAAATACGAATTCTGATTTACTCACCTGTTATCAGGAGAGACCTCAGTGCTGTATCTTTCAGCCCAGTACTGGTCCTGAAAAGTAATTTTAACCGTACTTACCAGTAACTTGAATTTCCTTCCATAGGCTAACATTGACTGGTTTCACTTGGAAATTCTTCTAAGTGTGGAGTTTTGGAACTTTAAAATATTCCTCTAAAATCAGCCGAAATACGAATTCCGATTTACTCACCTGTTATAAGGAGAGACCTCAGTGCTGTATCTTTCAGCCCAGTACTGGTCCTGAAAAGTAATTTTAACCGTACTTACCAGTAACTTGAATTTCCTTCCATAGGCTAACATTGACTGGTTTCACTTGGAAATTCTTCTAAGTGTGGAGTTTTGGAACTTTAAAATATTCCTCTAAAATCAGCCGAAATACGAATTCCGATTTACTCACCTGTTATCAGGAGAGACCTCAGTGCTGCATCTTTCAGCCCAGTTCTGATCCTCAAAAGTAATTTTAACCGTACTTACCGGTAACTTGAATTTCCTTCATAGGCTAACATTGACTGGTTTCACTTGGAAATTCTTCTAAGTGTGGAGTTTTGGAACTTTAAAATATTCCTCTAAAATCAGCCGAAATACGAATTCCGATTTACTCACCTGTTATCAGGAGAGACCTCAGTGCTGCATCTTTCAGCCCAGTACTGATCCTCAAAAGTAATTTTAACCGTACTTACCAGTAACTTGAATTTCCTTCCATAGGATATCATTGCCTGCTTTTTGCTGAAAAAGTTTCTAAGTGTTGATTTTTGAAACATACAAATATTCCTCTAAAATCAGCCGAAATCCGAATTCTGATTTACTCACCTGTTATCAGGAGAGACCTCAGTGCTGCATCTTTCAGCCCAGTACTGGTCCTGAAAAGTAATTTTAACCGTACTTACCGGTAACTTGAATTTCCTTCATAGGCTAACATTGACTGGTTTCACTTGGAAATTCTTCTAAGTGTTGATTTTTGAAACATACAAATATTCCTCTAAAATCAGCCGAAATACGAATTCCGATTTACTCACCTGTTATAAGGAGAGACCTCAGTGCTGTATCTTTCAGCCCAGTACTGGTCCTGAAAAGTAATTTTAACCGTGCTTACCAGTAACTTATATTTTCTTCCATAGGAATCCATTGTCTGGTTTTCAGCAGAAAAGTTTCAAAGTGTCGATTTTCACAAACTACAAATATTCCTTAAAAATCGCCTGTATGACTTAAACGCATTCTTTCAACTGTTTACAGGAGATGCACCAGTGCTGGATCCAGGATCCAACACTGAGTAAGAAAAAGTAACAATAACTGTTTTTACCTGCTAAGTGAATTTCCTTCCATAGGATAACATTGGTGATTCTATGAGAAAAAGTTTCTAAGTGTCAACTTTTAAAATACAATAATATTCCTTAAAAATCACGACTGTAACCAAAACGCTTTTACTCAACTGTTTACAGGAGATGTACCAGGACTGAATCTAGGATCCAGTCCTGTGGTTAGAAAAGTAATCCATAAAGTAACTAATTGCATTTAACTAGAAATTCACATTGAGCTGAATGTTGCATTGTGTTTGAAAATGTGTTGCCCATTGCAACAACTGTAACTACTGTACTTAAAAGTCTATTGCCTATGTGCAAAGTATTTAAACTAAAGTAATTCATTCTGAGAAAGTATTTTTGTAATGTAATGTATAATGTAATTACAATGTAATTTAAAAATAAAATATGTAAAAGAAATTGTTTCTAAAAATGTAGTAAATCAGTATGAAAAAAATTAATATAAAAATTAATACATTTAAAAATTGTCATTTAAAAAACCTTTGAAATTCACTGAAAAAACCGTAGGTTTCAGGCACGTTATAGTTACAAATTAGCATTTTAAAAACCTTTGAAATTCACTGAAAAAACCATAGGTTTCAGACACGTTATAGTTAGAAATTAGCATTTAAAAAACCTTTGAAATTCACTGAAAAAACCATAGGTTTTAGGGACAGTTATAGTTAGTTGGACATTGCACTCGTACAAAACCCGTGAAATTCCCCCGTTATAGTTAGTTCAGCTAACTATAACTCGCGCCCGCAATGCACTGCTGATGACGTCACATATTACATCACTCATGACATGGTCAGTGACATCACTGATGACATCACTGATGACATCTCAAATGACATCACTGATGACATCATCCACGTGATAATCTGATGCAGCTCCTCACACCCTAATATAACCTTTGATACACCCAATCTAAATTACAGAGTGCCATTCGCAAAACCATAGACACTCCAACACCAATAACTACATACCCACTCACTGATTCTTAGGTCTACACACACACATCCACTCACTCACCCGTACAGTCACTCATACTTATGGTCACTCAGTACAGGACTATCATATGCACTCTTACTCCTATATAGACACTCAAACACCGCCACTCATCCATAGAGGTACTCACACACCTAGTCAGTCATGCAAATAATTAAACACACTGCCATTTACTCACCTATACAGTTATACACACACCAGCTCACTTAATCATACAAATACTAGCACATTGTTACGCTCTTATACAATCACTGATACAAGCACACACTCATCCATACAGCCACTATCACAATCACTCACTCTCGCTTATAGCTATTTATATACTCCAATACACATATATACTGCCTTTCACATATGTAGTTACTCACACATGTACCACTGGGACATACATTCACTCACTAACACACTCTTACACACACTTACCCACCCATACAGTCTATCACAGATGCACTCTTGAAACCATCCACCCAGTGAATCACCCACTCACACATCTATGCACAGTCGCACACACCCCATCCAAACAAACACTCAGGCACCCATACAGATACTCATAGAACCAATCAATAACCCATATAGACACTCATGTAGCTATTCGCAAATCCATGCATCCACTTACACACCAACAGACGGATACAGACATTCACACAGTTTAGTCACTAACCCATGCATTCAGTAAGATACGTTTAATCACTCACTTGTAGAGTCAGTCACGCACGTACTAAATCATCCATTCAGACACTTATACACCCACTCATTCTTCAATACGCCTTTCCCTATATATATTAAACAGATTTAAACTTTACAGAAACACACAGTCACTGGATGATGTCATCAGTGATGTCATTTGAGATGTCATCAGTGATGTCATCAGTGATGTCACTGACCATGTCATGAGTGATGTAATATGTGACGTCATCAGCAGTGCATTATGGGGCGCGAGTTATAGTTAGCTGAACTAACTATAACGGGGGAATTTCACGGGTTTTGTACGAGTGCAATGTCCAACTAACTATAACTGTCCCTAAAACCTATGGTTTTTTCAGTGAATTTCAAAGGTTTTTTAAATGCTAATTTCTAACTATAACGTGTCTGAAACCTATGGTTTTTTCAGTGAATTTCAAAGGTTTTTAAAATGCTAATTTGTAACTATAACGTGCCTGAAACCTACGGTTTTTTCAGTGAATATATATATAACGCTCCAAGGTGCCCCACGTGCGAGGAGCACTCTGCATCAGCACGATTTCAGGTACGAGCGCCGCCCGGCTTGCCGATAACTTTAACAGCTGTCCCGTTGTGAATGCCGACGCGTTTCGAAGTGTGTCCTTCTTCTTCAAAGGCTTCAACGGTAAAGGTGCGTAATCCAGTCACCAATACGCCCTCATTTATGCTTGATTGCACGCCCACAAATGGGCCGTCGTTAATGAATTCTATGCAATGCATGATGGAGGTAGTAGTGCCGGAAAGTCTCTTCCCTCAAATGGTGCACTTATTTACTGTTGATAATTAAAGGTTCTCAGATGAACCTCAGCAGGCCGCACATACTCTCAATCCTAATGCAGGTGCCCCACATCACGGCTCTTTGTATAATGAACCGCATGGCCCCCTGAGTTTGCGGGGTGGTGCTCTTCGGCGGCTGGGACTGCCGCCTAACATCAACGCTCCAAGGTGCCCCACGGGCGAGGAGCACTCTGCATCAGCACGATTTCAGGTACGAGCGCCGCCCGGCTTGCCGATAACTTTAACAGCTGTCCCGTTGTGAATGCCGACGCGTTTCGAAGTGTGTCCTTCTTCTTCAAAGGCTTCAACGGTAAAGGTGCGTAATCCAGTCACCAATACGCCCTCATTTATGCTTGATTGCACGCCCACAAATGCGGAAGCGCGCAGCGGGCGCGCAGCGGGCACGCCGAAGGCGGCCTAAGGCAAGCCCGTCTGCGCCCGTCCGTGCCTGGTCGTCTAAGGAACCAGGACCCCTGCCGGTTTTGCACAAGAATTTGATAAGAGAATTTGTGAACCGCGTATCTACACCAGCTACGAACTTCTTAAAATTAGACATAACCGCTCCGACTACTGCATGCACCAGGTAAACGCTACATCTTACACTCCCACAGTTTTGGAGGGCCCTTTTGCGTGCAGGTCCTGCAGATTCCAGAGCCTGAAACCGGGAGAGCGTTTGATCAAATCTTTGACACTGGATTATAGCCAAACCTGTTGCTTTAAAATGATAACTCCTTCTCCCCAGATTTCACCAGACATTCACAGTTGGAATTTCATATTGTGCAATGTTAGATCACTGCCCAAACATGCAGTTAACATTTGGGATTTGTTTTCCTCCAAACGCACACACATTGGATTCCTAACGGAAACCTGGATCAAGCCTAGTTCTAATCCTGCAATTGCTGTGGCACTCCCAGAAGGCTTTCACATTCACAAATTAGATAGACCAATCAAGATGGGGGGAGGTATAGCCATTATTATAATGACTATTAAAATCTCCATTCTAGATCAAGTAAGCAACGGTACTTTGGAAATTCTCATTTTTAGAATTGACTTACATTCTCAATACAGTTGGAAAGGCGCCCTCGTTTATCGGCCCCCAGGACCCCTTTTGGATTTCTCACTTCAATTGTTGGAACTTATCACCCCGCATGTTATTTGTACGAGAAATTTTCTGCTCCTAGGAGACTTTAATGTTCACAGTGAAAACACGGATGATCAAGATGCCGCATCACTACTGGCAGATCTTGCCACACTTGAGCTAATCAAGATTAATAACGGCCCCACTCACTCCACTGGCCATACGCTAGATCTAATTTTTACCAACTCCCCCCAACGTTCACTGTGGAGCCACTTGCCCTCTGACATGGACTGACCATTCATTGATCGAATTCCAAATTAAAGGCCTTAGATCTCACAATGTCCCACCCACTAACGTAGTCAGATGGCACCGACAATGGCATAAACTTACACCTGACCATTTTCAGGATTTAACTCTCACACCTCTGAAGCTTGACTCAGATAGTGTTGAGGAGCGCCTGGCCTGTTTCAATTCTATATTGAAAACCACCATTGACCATCTAGCCCCCTCAAAACAGTGCTCGTGTCCACTTAGATGCTCACAGACAGCGTGGTTTTCCCCTAATCTTTGGTCAGAAAAGAGTCGTTGCAAAAAATTGGAACGACAATGGCGGCACTCACATGATATACTGGATAAAGGAAGATATAAACAGGCGCTGGCTCAATACCATAAAAATATAAAAACCGCCCGTAAAACACATATTGCGTCGCAACTTGAACAAGCAGGAAATACCTCTAGAACCCTCTATCAGATAGTAAATACTTTTACCAACCCTAAAGCTTGTGACACGGAAGAAGCTCCTTCCCAAGCCTTATGCGATAACATAGCTAACCATTTTACCCAGAAAATTGAACTAATTTATAATAAAATTACTGCAGGTGGTGGCATCCTAAAAGACACTTTGCCAGACCCTCCAATGATTCCACCGAATGTCCAGATTTTGGATCATTTTCCTGATTTCACGCCTGAGGATGTAGAATTACTACTAAAAATAGTTAAGTCTGGCTCTCCCTTAGATATTTTTCCCGCCAAGATCGCTTCCCGGCTCTCCAATCAACTCGCTACCCCCATTTGCTCAATTCTTAATTGCTCCTTGAAAGAAGGCCATCTCCCTCTTGAATGGAAGGCGGCGCAAATAGTTCCAATTCGAAAAAAAACCAAAGCGCCCGTGGAGGACTTATCCAACTATCGTCCTAATTCGCTGCTTCCTCTTCTGAGCAAGCTTAGAAAAGCATATCAACAAACAACTGTCCGAATTCGTCGAAGCCTCGAACTGCCTTGATCCATCTCAGTCGGGCTTCCGACCTAGACACAGTACAGAATCGGCTTTGGTTGCAGTTACTGATAACATCAGAATGTCATTGGACAACGGTCAAGCAGTACTCCTTGTGCTGCTTGACTTATCTGCAGCCTTTGACACTATTTCCCATCAGATTCTGCTTAGGAGACTTAGGGAAGTTGGCCTCCAAGGGAATGCCCTAAAATGGATGATGAGTTTTCTGTCAGATAGAACTCAGACCATCAATTTGGGCTCTTTTCGCTCTGAGACCTCAAGACTGACTAAGGGAGTACCTCAGGGCTCTTGTCTAAGCCCTACTCTATTCAATATCTACGTTACTACCTTAGCGGGATTAATGAGGAAGTTAGGATTCATCCCAATCTCCTATGCTGATGATACTCAGCTCCTACTTTCCTTTGATAAAAACAATCCCAATGCTGAGTCCACCCTCTCTGAGGGTATGTCGGCTATCACCGGCTGGATGAAGGACAACTTCCTCCAGCTTAATGCGGGAAAATCAGAGGTCTTGCTCTTTGGAGAGGCAGCAGTGAGGTGGTACCCAGGATGGTGGACAGAGGAACTGGGCTCCGCGCCACCTCTCAAACTAGTGGCGAAATATCTGGGAGTCCGTCTGGATCACAAACTAACATTCAAAGAGCATGTCACAACTACTGTTGGGGCATGCTTCCATGTATTAAGTCTTCTCCGAAGAATATTCCCGTTCCTACCTCCAACTACTCTGAAAACTCTGATCCAAGCACTTGTGCTAAGCCGCCTGGACTACTGCAATGCCCTGCTGATCTCAGCTAACGAAGCTTCCTTAAAAAGATTGCAGGTGGTCCAGAATACTGCAACTCGCCTGGTTTCCAAAGCTCACCCCCGCACGGCCTCTCTCCCCCTCTTGCGACATCTACACTGGCTTCCGGTGAAGAAGCGGATCAGATTTAATCTGCTGTATGGTCTACAAAGCTTTAAATGGACTCGGTCCCAGCTATCTTTCAGAGAAATTCACCAAATATGTACCACCTACGTCTCTCAGATCCGGGTCTAAATCTTTACTTCTCATCCCGCGTTACATAAAATCCCGCTTGGGTGGCAAAACTTTCTCTTATCTAGCCCCCTACTATTGGAACCAACTTCCCATCCATTTGCGCCACTGTACAGATTATCTGAAGTTTAGAAGGCTGCTTAAAATCTCTCTGTTCTAATTTGTGTGTTCTCTTGGTTAGCTGCAGCAATCCGGAGAGCGGAGATACCCCTCTGTTATGATTCGGGCTCTTTACAAAATAAATAAATAAAATAAAATAAATAAAAAATAATAAAGCCATAATTCTGCACCGAAATTGAGAAAGATAGTTGAATAAACCATCCTCATGTTTTTAGAAAACAGGAGGTTAGCAACTTTCAATAAATATCTTAATTTTTTGGAACTCTTGTGATGACATCCTAGTATATACATGGACAGTCACTGGTAAAGCAGCAAAACTTCAAGTGGTTTCTAGTTGTTCCTCTTAAGTCACATCTAAGTCTCCACACACTTGCAGTAACTCAAGTCATTACCAACGGTCCCTTTTGAGTCAATTGTCAAAGCCTGGATTTTTTAATCTTGGCATTCCAGTACTTCAAGTGGTTACAAGGAGTCCTTTTTGGAGTCATGTGCAAGTGTTTTAAATGACGTTCACAAAGCTGCAAAAGTTTAGCTTCAACATAAATTTACATACTAATTTTTGCTATTTCAAATGAAGTGCACTTGTTTATCATATTAATTTTTTTATTTTTTTTTATCTTTATTTTTCAGTTTTACCAAACAGACAGCAGTGTGGGAAACATTTTACACAATACACAGCAAGTCATGATGGAACGGTTCATTGTTCAAATAAACGGGCGGCCTTTCTCCATCTCTCCGTGTTGCCAAGCCACACACCAGACAGACAGCAGATACACCCCAGCGATGCTGCGGTTAGACCTCCCCCGACAACATCACTCACACTCTCACTCGTACCATCGCTGTCAGCAGACTCTGCATCTTCACGCGGATCTAGAAAGGTGTCACACACATCCCTCTTAACCAAGATGCCCTCCTCCAGTTTATCATCCCGCCGATTCAGCTTTATATGCACATCCCCGGCCAGTGCCCACTCCTGTACATCTCTATGCCACTGTTCAACTACGGGGATAACCGGACCCATCCAGGTGATGGCCACTCTGCGTCTGGCAGTACTGGCGCCAGTTGCAGGGATTTGTAGATCATCTCTTACGACCCTTCTGTCTCCTCACATAGCCCAGCAGACAGTACATTGGCATTTGGTCAATTTATAAGTGTGTGGCCCGTCGGGGGTCTGTCACTACCTGTGCCCAGAAGTCTAGCAATGTATGGCATCTCCACGCCAGGTGCATGAAGTCTGCTCGCTGGTGTTGCAGCACGGGAAACTGTCTGAGCAGGCAGAGGATATACGGTGTAAACCCTGGAGAGGTTCAGAGAAGAACTTGGGAAAACCATACTAGATTATTTCAATGAGAACTGGTCTACTACTAGAACTAGAAGTAACGAGTGGGATATTTTCAAAGTGATCACTAGAGGGGACTGCCTGTCCAGGGTGCGGGGCACCAGGAAACGATTAGAGACGGAACTGAGTGGGGCGGAAGACACGTTGGCTAGGCTACAACGCGAGGGACGCACGATGGATCAGCCTTCAGATGCCCTCTTACAAGCGCAGCACGTAGTGGGGGAGACCTGGGACAGATTGGATTGCTTGAACCGCAGGGAATACCAGCAGTTACTGCATAGAGAAGGGGACAGATCGGGTAGACTGCTCGCGTGGTTGTTAAAACGTGAATGCCCACCCCTGATGATTCTTACATTGCATCGCCCCGAGGGAGGGACAGCGAATACACAGGTCGGTGTCAATGCAGTTTTATTCGCTCACCTGGCTGATACATACCACAGGATCACAGGAGACGAGAGGTCAGACGGAAGTGACTTCCTCCGAGGGGTTCCACTACCGCGGCTTACAGATGAACAGCAGGAGGAACTGGAGGCGGCACTCCAGCTGGAGGACCTCCAGGAAGCCCTACAGGGGATGGCCAGGTGCAAGGCGCCGGGCCCAGACGGTCTACCCGTTGAACTTTATCAGGCGTATGCCGATATAATTCTTCTGCCTCTGTTGGATACGTTGCAGGAGGCTAAGTAGGCTGGAATCCTTCCCCACTCCATGCGTGAGGCGCAGATTGTCATGCTCCCCAAGCATGACAGAAAGCCCGAGGACCCAGCTGCATATAGGCCCCTGTCCATGCTGGGAGTGGACGCTAAATTAGTGGCCAAAGTTCTGGCTTTAAGACTACGGAGAGTAGTGAACTCATTGGTGCATGAGGACCAATGCGGGTTCATGCCAGGGAGAGGAACACATATGAATCTACGTAGATTATCACGTGTCCTGCACTCTGTAGCAAACACGGACCTCAGGGCGGCAGTAGTCGCCCTGGATATTGAAAAAGCCTTTGATACTCTCCAGTGGGACTACCTCTGGGAAGTACTGCGGAGAATGGGGTTTGGAAGAGAGTACATAGCCTGTGTCAAACTGCTATACCGCAAACGGGAGGCATGTGTCAGACGTTATAGAGATTGGGAGCGGCACAAGGCAGGGGTGCCCATTATCCCCGCTGCTGTTCGCTCTGGCCATGGAGCCTTTGGAGGTACGATTGCGCAGGGATATGGAACCATGGGGTATAGAGGTAGACGGTCGTACACATGTGGTTTCCATGTATGCAGACGATGCTCTTCTTTATGTGTGTGAGCCGGAAGGGGTGATCCCAGCAGCTCGGGAAATACAGAATTCATTTGGGGCTTCCTCTGGCCTCCGTATCAACTGCCAGAAAACATTATTGTTTCCGCTTGCTGCATTGGCGCGGGGGGGCATCTCACGATCTCCCCGTAGTTGGCTTGGATTGGAAGTGCGATCGCTTCCGTTACCTCGGAATGCAGATTGCTCACCAGCCGGAATCCCAGTTTGAATTAAACATGGGGAGGGTCCTCGATGGACTGCGGGCATCAATAACATTTTGGAACAGGTTACCACTGTCGGTTATGGGGAGAGTGGCGGTATCGAAAATGGTACTTTTGCCTCGCTGTCTCTACGTACTCCAGAACTCCTTTTGCAAAATCCCAGCCAAACTGGAAACACTTAAACTAGACATGGATGGGGGGGGGCCTAGGTTTGCCAGACCTAAGGCTATACTATATGGCTGGCCTACTGCAATACGCCGCACAATGGGGCATGGGGGAAACGCACGGTTGAGACGGACCTACTAGGACGATGGAATGAGGGGACACAACTACAGCAGTTCCTAATGATGGGCTCTAGGGTCCCTAAAGATTTCCCACACATAATTCGGCGGGTTACAAAAGTCTGGGAGCAGGCAGTGACCCTGGTGGTCCGAAAGGCCCCATATGCTATTGCACTGCCTCTGCGTTGGTTGAAGGGTTTCCAGAATATCCAAGAGGGCATGGATATTTCAAAGTGGTACGAGGGGGGTTGTGAGACCGCGGGAGATCTATACCAGAACGGTACGTTCATGACCTTTCAGGAAGCTCAGGACTGGTTTCAGGTGCCACCGGGGCTATTTTTACAGTACGCCAAAATATCATGCACTGTGCGAGAGATGTGGACAACATTTTCCGATGAACCTAAAGAGTCCTGTACATTGATAACATTGCTAGATCCAGGTTCTAGTCGAGGGCTCATCTCACGCATATATAAGACATTAAAGGAGGACCAGGGGTCGAATCTCGAAATGATCAGGGCGAGTTGGGACGAAGACCTGCCCGTCCCACTAACGGACGGCGAGTGGAGGAGAGCTCTGGCACAAGTAGCAGAGGCTACAAGCAATGCGCGGTTCAAACTAATACAGTTTTATTACCTACACAGCACATACCCGACTCCACAGCGATGAGTGCGGTTCACCCCAGGGTTATCTTCTGGGTGTCCGCGATGTGGCATGGACCCTGCCACGTTCCTGAACATCAACTAGAATTGTCCGCGCCTACAACGGTTCTGGAACCAGGTGGTGCTGTCCCTTAGTACAGCAACGGCGGTGCGAATCGACACCTCCATAAAACGCTGTATCCTGGGCGTGCTCCTGACACCCAAGAAGGGGACTAGGATGCACTAGAAGTTTGCGTTATTAGGACTGGTCCTGGCGAAACGGCGGATAGCGATCCATTGGATACATCCAGCCCCACCCAAGTGGGAAAAATGGAGGGATGATCTGCGGGAGTGGGGGGTAGCTGAGGAATGCCGCCTCAGAGCAGTACGTTCCGATGAGAATGCGGAGAGTGATCTCTTGGATTGGGGACAAATGTTGACTAAAGTGTCCACAGCAACGAGTGAGAATGAGAGCACGCATGGTTCACCGAGCGCTGGGCCCACTTCATCACCAGCTAATGCAACGCCACCACACACGCCCTCTCGCACCATGAACACATGAACCATAAACAAGTCACAAGTGCACTGCCAGATTTCCTATATTAGAGGTACGGTGCCGCCTGCCTGTTGCTGCCAAGGGGGTGGGGATTAGATAAGGGGGAATCAAGATTCCCTATTTTGGTTATCGTTGTTACTATATTGTTTTTTCAGGATGCAGACCCTACTTTAACAAAAAATGTACTGCTGCTCAAAACGACAGTAACTCTGCTCACGGGTGGTGAGAGCGAGCGAAAAAGTGGGATGTCATGTTAAAAGCTTTGGATGTGAAACGACTATAGATGTTGAAGATGTACATGCATGTCATTGTTATTGATAAGCTGGAAGCAGTGATTAATAAAAACAAGTTTAAAAAAAAAAAAAACCTGGAGGGGTCATGTACGTCCAATGTAGGAAGCTGTAGTGCACCAGCTTGAAGGCATTGCAAGACACCGTGTGGGTAAGTTCACAGATACTGGTCCATGTACTGTTGTCCAGCGGTGAGTCCGGATCCGAATCCCATGCTTGTTTATCATAGGATAAATAACAAGCATTTGCAATGCAATAGGTCTCGCAGTTACGCAAGTTTGAGCTATTGGCATTGTAAATGGCTATGCCTTTTATTTTGGTATTGGTTTTTAAAACATAAATAAAAGACATTGTAATTTACAATGGCAATAGCTTAAGCTTGCGTAAATGCGAGACCTGTTGCATTGCAAATGCTTGTTAAACCAGTGATGAGCTGCATTTCGGGAGTTGCAGTTTCACTTTTGACATTTCTGATATATGCTCATAAATCCTAGCATGCAAACTGCTGTTGCTAAGAAGGAAGCCATCATTCAAGGTGCCACACATGACGTGAGGTCTCTTGTCGGCGATGGAAAAACAGGAACTCTGCAGTTGTAACGGGCCCCACGTACAGGAACTCCTCGGTTGTAACGGGCCCCGCGTCTGTAGGAGTTCCTGCCACTTCTATCGAGCCGCGCGCTGCACAGAGGTGCTGACAGTCACTCACTTATAATGAGAAGCATCGAAATACGAGTCTCAAAAGCCAGGGTCGCCGGCTACCTAAAAGGGCTGCCAGAAGGTGCTCCAGGTAACATGGCACCAAGTAATAATATTGGAAGAAGGCGCCAGGTATGTGGTATAAAGAGCAGTGTCGTGAGTGGATCCTGCGTTAGATGGAAGCAGAGAACGGACCCATTTTTATCTGAAGTGCAAAGAAAGTCGTCATTCTTTTTTTGGAGATTTTGGTGAAATGTCTGGCATCTGTCAGATCACTGGATCACCAGAGAAGCTCCTGAAGATAGTACATGAGCTGGGCGAGTAAATGTGCTTTTTGCAGATATATCTGCACACCTTAGAGGCCAAAGGCTACACTTCCAGCAAACTGCAAAGATTGTGGATGCGCCTTCTGCAGAAATCTGAGATGCACACGCAGCCTGAATCCTCAAGCGGCTATAGCATGGAGGTGATGTGGCTTAACGGCTGCGCTGCTGACCTTGGAACTGGGGGACCAGGTCCGAGTCCGTTTAGTCTCTTAGGCTCAACATCCTGATTCTGGGCAAATCGCTTATTCTGCCCGGGCCTAAAAATAAATTCTGACCTCGTGTAATGTAATCTGGGGCTGAGGCAAAGTGCTTTGGTGCCTTTAGGACACGTGAAAATGCGCCAGTCACAGGGATTCACATGCAATAAGTCATCCGACTGGTTTATTTTCCTAGGTACGGAAATACGTGCGCGCAGACCGTAGTTCACATATTGCAGTTCCAGTGTATACAAGAGCTCACGGCTAGATGAAGCCGGAGAAGTCCGCCATAAAAGTGGAACAGGTAACATCTGTATTTTTTGTTCGCCCACAGAACAAAATCCGGTTTAATTCGCTGGCGAAAAATAAAACCCAAGGCATCCGGATGAGTGCCTGTCCTTCAAGTACACCCCAGTCACCTCCCTGGTGACCGCCTACGGCCGCTTCTCTTCTAACCGCAGGGATGTTTGCTTCAATTACAGGTCACCGGTTCTACTCCTAGTAAGACAGCTTGGTTGGTTAATGTGCGCGCTGCAGAGACCTCCCTGTTAACTGCAGCCCATGGGTTGCCATATTTAGCAAGCTAGTTTATAAGACTCCTCCCACCTGCTGTACAGTTCAGATCTGTGTATAATTTGCGGTTTTCCCATTCGGATCCCGGCATGTCCGCCTTTCCATTTCCAAAGGTCAATAAAACGGAACCCCCACAGACATTCCATTTAATAGTAATAGCACCTAATAACAGCCCAGTTTGTGGTTCGCGCTGTATAGGCTGTGCTCAGTAGTATTATGGGGTACATTCCTGTAGGCAAACATCACATTTTAGGGGCACTCACCATTTTTCCATGGCGACCTTGAGCTCTGCGCAGGGGGTCTCGGGCGCTTCCGGTGCTTCCCGGGTGGCCTGCGGCGTGTGGGTCTCGCTGTCAGACATGCTGGAAAGTGCTTCAGTTTTATGCTAGGTCTTTGTTATGCTTTTCGGTGTCACCTGTTTACTCTCCGCCGTCTGTCCGTCCACTGCCTCCTCCCTCTGCTCGCCAGGGCCTGCCTCGCACGCTCCGGCTCTCCACTGGACTGAGAGGAATCGTTCTGGCACCGGGCTCGGCACAGATCCTGCCGACATGCTAGCATCGGCGAGGGCCTCAGAGAACTGGTGCTCGCGACCCTCTATAGCCACCCGGACGCCGAAGATGGGCCCTGACGCCAGGGGAATGACACCCAACCACTCCGGGGCGCCTCGGTTAGATTCCTGGTCCCAGTGATCGGATCAACGTTCGGGGCGGATCCATGAGACCACGAAGGAGCCACCCTGGAACCGATGAAGGGCCACTAGGGCGGACTGATACCCCCAAACTATGCAGACCCTCGGGTGGACTCATGGCCCCAGTGATGATAACCGGCGCCCTGAGAAAACAAGCTGTCCACACGTGTTCACGTAAGCGCAGCGCGCACAGACAGGAGATGTGCACGTGTATGGTGCGAGCAGGAGTTGTAATAACGCCGCGAGCCGTACGCGTGCACATCTCCTGTCCAGGCCGTGCGGTACGCGTGCACATGTCCTGTCCCCCTTCCAAACTCAAGTCGACAACAATAGATCTCGCTAGCGACAGCGCTTTGCGCTGCGTCGCTAGGCGAGACCTAAAAATGGCAAAGTAGCATATGACAATAAGTCAATATTGCAGATTTTTTTCTTGATTTTTATCAAAGTACATGATGCCACCCTACTGAAAGATAGTAGAAAGTCATCAGTAAAAAGAGGTGACTTCCTTGAAGGATTACTTTTTTTTCTTTGGGTGAATGTACAGATAAGCAAAATGCAGTCAGTCAAAGTGAAGGTATCCTGTGGCAGAAGTGGGCTTGAATAGTGTACTATACTGTGTGATGTGGGGTTGGGGGAGGGGTAGTACAGGTTGAGTGGCATCTGAGCAGACCAAAGAAAGATTAAGTTGTTTCTCATTACATTCTTTATTTTACCTGTGCTGTGGGGCTGCGCCTTAGTGCAAACTTACACGCCTTTCAATAGAAAAGCCAGCCCTCATGTCACAGTATCTTGACCATCCTAGAAAGTCCAGATAGTGCAATGCAAGTGAGGTATCAGACCAGACACAATGCAACTTCGAATGTGAAAGAAATGTACTTCTACTCTTTTCTTGGTTGGTATCAAAGCATCCATGTGCTGCGTTTCACACTTCACAGAAGATTAGGCCTATTGGTCATACTGATAAACTTTCACCATGTTTTAAATTTGCTATAATACATAAAAAAATTGGCATCATCCTTGCTGTGCCAATTGTGGTGAACGGCTAGAATTATTAATAAAACCTCTTATTCCAACCGAGATTTTTCAGCGGTTAACTTCTTCAAAGCAAGCTTGAAAAAGTGAAATCCTCCTGATGAAATGTTATCTGAAAAAGTAATTTAGTGTTGGTGTCTGACTCTTGCAGAATTCCAGCCAAGAAGGCTGGTTTTATTTTATAAAGTGGATCATTTATGGCACTCCGACAGGAGCAGATGGGTGTAATACCTTTGTGAGTGAAATCGTCTACTTATTAAAATTGAGCAAGAGGCACGCAGAGGGGCACCATGCCTCCTGCTTTTCCTTAAGGTGTTTTTTTTGCTGATCAAGTCAAAAGTGATGTAATGAGAATTAAGCAATTTCTCAGAATGCTTTTCAGTTGCCATCTAGACAGGAAATTAGACATGGAATTTTGTGACTAAGGCAAATTAAAAAAATCTTGTCTGATCTCACCATAGTACCACAGCAGCCACACTAGAAAAGACGTCCACTATTTTAGCACCTGAAATACCACCAGTAAAGATTAGGGATTTAATGTCAAAATGTGGCACCCTGCACAGATAAATATTTGGTGTAAAAATAGTTTTAATGCCACCTGAAGAACTTCATACTTGCCAGTTTCTGCTGGAATGACAACTGTGTCAATATGCCAGAGCTCCTGCAGGATTGACTGCTTCAGGAGTAGGAAAGCCTGATCCCAAACTAAAGTTCGAATTACAGGACACCTTAAAAGCATTGCTTCTAGTAGTGCTGGTGTTCAACCACTTCATTCAAGAGGGAAGGAATAATATATCTGGTCCTCACCCACAATCGGGTGTGTTTTACCTCAATTTACATCTAAGAGCCTCCGTTGTCCAATCTGCCTATCACTGTTCTCTCGAGGCTCTTAGATGTAGTTGCACAGGGTGTAACTTAAAGACCCCGTTCCTATTACCAGTTCCGGGTTTGGAGAAATACTCTAATAACTCGTAAAGGACTTCTCTCCGACTGGCGAAGAGTCACCTAGTGGTATACATCCATTGGGAAATTGAGGTAAAACACACCCGATTGTGGGTGAGGACCAGATATATTAGGGATCTTTTACCCTGATGAATGCCAAAGTGACCCATAGAGGCATATCATAGTGGCAGAAACATGTTGGTTTATGCAGTAGGGGCATAGGGGTCGTTACCTCCCCTGGAGTTCCCCTCCATGTTAATTTTTAATCCTACCAAGGGAACACAGGAATAATTAAAACAAATTGTGGTGTTCTCTAAGGTAGTTTTAACTTTATCTTTCCTGCACTTTAGATCCCTTTTTGAGGGGAATATTCTGTCCCCTAATTTACTTTCCTTGAATCTATCTTTTGGCTTTTCTGACCCTTTTTCACACTCTTCATCATTTTTTACAAAAAATAAATGCGCTCCGTCCAGTGCGATGGTCTGCGCCTGGACGTATGATGCAGCCCAATGATGAAGCATGACACTGCAAGGTGTGTGAGGGCAGTATTAAGAAATTTAAGACTTTCCCTTGCATTACTCTCATGAACTATGTTTTTTAGATGTTAGTGCTTCTCTGTTTAGTGAGTATTATGTTGAAAAGCTGCTCAAGGCAGAGTTTCCAACTATATTCTTGATCAAAATTGGTAAGTTAGAGGATTTTATACATCATTGTTTTGAAGGATGATATGAAGCAATGCATTCATAACGTGAGGAGTATTCCTGTATCATTGAAAGATTTAGAAAATCTACAGTTAAGTAAATTGCAAGCAGTGGGGATCATAGTCTCTGTGGAAGCATCTGCTTGGGTGCCCACTTTGTGGTGGTAAGACGGTCGAAGGTAAGGTGTGTTTGTGAGTTGACTTGAGAGATTTAAATGAAAATACTTTTGTAGATAACTTTACTTTGAGAAAAGTCAATGAAATGTTATTAATGACATAGAAAGTTTGTTGGTTTTCCACAACAGGCTTAACAGCGGCATGTCTCCAAGAACCCTTGCATCCCAAATGTAAGATACTGACTTTGTTATGCCAATAGGATTCTTTCAGTTTTAAAGAGTACTGTTTAGGAAGGCATAGACAGTTGCTGTTTTCCAGTGCTTACTATTTACCATATCTACAGATGGCAATAATGTAATTTTCTTTCTGGAGCGTATTTTGGTGATGGGTAGGACTAGAACTGAACAGAACAAATTCACAGAAATGTTTAGGATCCTAGAGAACAAGGGGTTACCCAACAAAATTAGCAAGTGTACGGTTGCCAGGCAAAGTGTGATTTATTTAGGATATGAAATTAATGGCGAAGAAAAGAAAACCAAAGAAAGAACTAATTTAAGCTATCAAGAATGCACCCTTGCCTGGAGAGAAGGACAATGTGAGGGCATTTTTAGGACTGGCAGAATTTTACTAAATGTTTGTGAGAAATTTTACAGAAAAAAACATTTTCTATCAGGCAGCTGATTAAAAATAAGATGAAATTTGCATGGTAATCGGAGTGCCAAAAAGAAATTTGTAATACACCCCTCAAGGGTTTGACTCGGGTGCACAGTAACAACTGACACTAGTAAAAAGGTGTCAGTTATGGGGTCTCCAGTTGGCAGTGGTTTACAGCCTGTCCAAGTAGGGACCCTCACTCTAGTCAGGGTAAGGAAGTCACACAGCTAAGAGAACCCCTGCTCACCCCCTTGGTAGCCTTGCACAAGCAGTCAGGCTTATCTCAGAGACAATGTGTAAAGCATTTGTACATACACACACAGTAACACAGTGAAAACACTACAAAAGGAGTCCTCACCAGTTTAGAAAAATAGTCAATATTTAGCTGAATAAAACAAGACCAAAACAACAAAAATCCAACATATAAAATTCAAGATATCTCTTTTAAAAGATTAAGCAAGTTTAGTCCATAGAAATCAATCGATGTGTCAGTTTTAACACAAAGTACCTTAGATGCGTCAGAAATCAAAGACGGTGCAAGACGCAGGGGAGGTGAGGCCCCAGAAAACCAAAGCGATGCGTCGGTTCTTACTACACAGGAGAGGTGAAGCGTCAGTTCTTACTGGCAGGGGAGATGATGCGTCGGTTCCTTACAGACAGGGCAGGTGATGCGTCAGTGTTATGTTTCATATAGGTACCCTAATATAGGCCCGGATAACGTCATACCCTTTCACCTACATCACCTCCCCTACATTACACACTAACGAGCCTTTTAAGGATTGAACGCCTTTTATGGACTGAACCTTTTACCTAGTTCTAGGCCTGGGTGCAGAAGGAGGGTTTTTCCCGAACAATAGTGTTCTATGACTTCATCTTTAGACTGACACTGCATGAATAAAATATTCATGAGGCTACTTGGAAACTAGGCAGGGGCTATACACCGCCTTCCTAATATCTACGCACAAGGTTCATCCCATACGTCATCCTCATACCCAACAATGGCTAACACAAGAACAAGGGAAAAAGGGACTCTATATACTTTTCTGTATAAATACAGCACCTCTTGCTATCAGTAGTTAGAGGGCACCGAGACTTCCAGGCCGACACACTGACCAGAGACGCGGAGGCTCCTGCATGCAGACGCTCCAGCTGACAGTGGTCTGAACATCCCTTCCGGGGTGTCCAACTCGAGACCAAGAAGGGCTCCTACATTCACACTTCAGGTAATGGGGTTCGACTAAATCATAGAGGGATTCTTGGCTTCACACCTACTCACATGCTAGGTACACTTAGGTACATCTAGATAGGCATCATAGGAGTACGCGCTCTCTTTTATCAATGCATTTTATATTTATGTATTTATTCATGCATAATGCAAGATGATAGAACTGTACTATCCATTTATATTCATATTACTGCTAATAATATATCTCTGCTACTGTCTAATGGTTGTTGCAGCTC
Source organism: Calotriton arnoldi (assembly GCA_963921515.1). Classification (NCBI taxonomy): domain Eukaryota; kingdom Metazoa; phylum Chordata; class Amphibia; order Caudata; family Salamandridae; genus Calotriton; species Calotriton arnoldi. Next base: position 810,420 of record CAWUFW010003061.1, on the reverse strand, counting down.
ATATACTTTACACGAGAATAACAACTGTTCAATAAATCCTTATTGAAACGCCCAGACTGTTTATTCTGTGTACCTATGAGATAAACTAAATGAGCACGAGTGACTGAGCGAAAAGTAGTACATTGTTTCCACGATCTTGAGGGATCAGGATTGTCATGTTCTGAGGTTGCCAGAAACTAATCTCTCCCCGATAAGAGGAGGTTCTAGTGGCACTGCGAGCTAGCTTATGCAAACAGGCTAACATTCTCGGTGGGGGTGCTCAGAATCAGTCTGCCACCAAGCCGACAGTTTATGTTATCCAAACTCGCAGGTCCTGCATGGGTACTATAGGAACTACACGACATGGCGCCACCAACGATGGTTGGGCTCTTATTTAACAGTAGAATGTGAATAGTTCAGTCGTGCTATTCTCAGAGACCCCTACTCACAAAACGCCAGAGACGTCTGGAGTGGGTGGGAACAAACTCCGCCACAGCTGAGTAGGCGAGAAATCCTATTTATTGGCTGTTGGTTATTCAAGCTTGTAGGACATTTTGTTCCTAAAATTGTGCATAAACACCTTAATATAGTTTCCTTGAAACATTAGTCTGTGTTCTATACACAATGACTACTACCCCGGTCTTAGACCCGCTACAGCAAGCACTCCTCCTCACAGACGAGGAGGAAGATGCGAATGCAATACATATTGCACAAAAATTCAGACGTACTATCACCCTGATACTAATGGAATATGGTTTAGCACCTAGGGGTGGCTTAGTAGCTTTCGTGATTGAGGCGCACAAATCAAACAAAACAGAGATTTTTTATTCGTGGGTTACATTCCCAGCAGCAAATGCAGTAACACAGACATTTCACTACTATATAGAAGGAGATGCACCACAGGAATACGGTGGTCCTTGCGAGGACATAGAAGTTCCAATCAAGTACCAGGAACACCTATACTGGTTTAAAGGCGCCCTACCCCATATAAGACACAGAGTAAGCTTAGGTCCGCTCGGAGGAGACGGTGCAACATGGCCGATATTAGCGGCATACACACCACATCCTGACATTGAAACAATGCCGCAGCCAGACTTACTCTTACAACACAAGGATTTAATTAAAATCTACAGAAACCTGACACAGTATGTCATGAGGACTTTCACAGTCCAACCAACATCAGTTGCAACAAATAGAACTCAAATTCAGGGTACAGCAACTAAAATTACACCACAAACATTACACGCAGTAATGGGCAAGATGCCCACGAAACGTGAACAAATGCCATTCTGGGTAGCTCAGAAAATAACTCAGCTCGAGGCAGTATTCCCGAATACTACCCCGTTTGAAAAACACAGAATGCTAACAATCTGCTTGCCCATGGGGATAACACCACAAGTAGAGGACTGCACCTCTTGGGGTACAGTCTTTGCTGCCATATATACTAGAACACATGGTATTCCTTCATTAGCAGTAGTACCAGACGTATTAAGACAAATACAAAACGAGTACGGACCAGAACCTGCCCTGAACTTACGGATGAAGTTATTAAATAACTATGACCAGGTATCAGCCATAATACTAGCTAATATTAAAGGGGAAGCAGCATCAGTGGCAAACCGCCAACGCCTAAGGGAGTTCAGTTCATTGGATCAACAACACGAACTGCCCAAAATAATTGAAACTGCATATGCAGAATTAGGCAGAGACAGTTTGGGTGGGAAAGCATTAAAACCACAACTGATGGGCGGTCCTGAAAAGGACACTACAAAGCAGACACCTGCTTCTTCTAAAAAGAAGTGGGATAATAAAAAACAACAAAACTTTAAAAACAGATCTCAATCCCGGGGCAGATCTCCTCCACAGGAGCCCTCTGAAAAGAGATATAACCTCAGGAATAGAGATAATATTAGGAAACCTCACAGGTATCAGGATACTGATACACGTTCCTCTCGTTCCTTTCAGGGCTCGACGAAAAACTCAGAGAGAGAAGGATGGTCAGAACACAAAGAGGAGCGTACAAAGTTGTTGCAGGCATAAAGATCAGACATGCCCAGAATTCTGAGGACGCAGCTTCTGTACGGGGAATGGGCTCTGACGATGCTAGACAGCGCGGCATAAGTAACAATAGCTCGCCAGAACCTGAAGGAATTTCTGGTGACAGCGGACTTGAATGATTACATCACGGTGGAAACACCAGACACCAGGGTGAGCGTCCCACATAAGTTACACGAAATAACACTCCAAATGGAGGGGGGCTAGCCCAGGAAAGTTAAAGGTCTCTTTTGGGAAAATGTGTCATCTGGTTATGACATCCTATTAGCAGAACAAGATTGGCCGCCAGCATTCGTTATGGAGTGCCCCAGGGGAGAAAATGTAATTTTTCCATCATTCTCCGATCTCGTTCCCATACATCTTAAACATGCATATGCACAGGAGTGGGCGGTTGCCCTAGCTCCAGCACTATACAAAAATCATGCCGGATGGGATGAGGATTCAACCCACCACGTGATCCCATTAAAAGTTTCACCAAATGCTCAAAGGCAATACCCAATAAAGCAAGAAGCTAAAAAAACAGGTCAGGGAGATCTTAGATCAACTTGAATACCAAGGGGTGATTGAAACATGCACCTCACCAATGAACAATCCTTTGTTTCCAGTATCAAAACCAGACAACACATATCGTCTAGTTTTAGATTACAGACATTTAAACTCATGCACAAAGACATTCGCTGCCCAAAATGCACACAGTGCCGCATTAATGAATAACATTGTGCGGAAAAAATACAAAACTACATTAGATATCTCAAATGGATTTTTCTGCCAAAATATAGCGCTTGAAAGCAGGTATTTGACCGCATTCTCAGCGGCAATTTTGTCGCCTCCCCCAGGGGTATAAGAACAGCCCGGGGGTATTCTCGGCAAGAGTAACAGAGTTACTCCAAAATTTTGATGAGGAAGCATTGTCCTATGTGGATGATATTTATCTGACGGACGATGACTTGACCAGGGTGAGCACCATTATAATGGGATTCGCCTCTGAGGGCTACAAATTTAATTTTAAGAAATCTAAAATAGCCCACCTCAATGTCCTGTTTTAAGGATACAAGCTTTCAAGTGAAGGGAAAAGCCTGGCAGCTAACTTTTTAGAGAAGTGTGCGCTGCTCCAGCCTCCAAAATCATTAATAAATCTACAATCAATACTGGGATTCCTACATTTTGGCAGAACATACATTTTGGATTACGCAGAAAGAGTAAAACCTTTCTACGATTTAATAAAACCTGACTTTTCAGTCAAACATTGGACACAGGAACATTCAAATATCCTACGTTCATTACAAGAAGACATGATTGCTTCCAAACACCTAAAAACACGCGTAAACGTACGCAACTTGGTGATCCGTGTAATAGCGGGTCAATGCGGGTACACTTACTTAACCTTCAATAAAGGCGAAACAGTACCAATCGCATACAAATCACACCTGTACACAAATGCAGAAATGCGTTTCTCTTCAACAGAAAAAATACTGACAGCAGTTCAGACCGCTGTAGCAAGAGAAAGAGCCCTGGCTCAGGGGAAACGCATAATTGTCGTAACCCCCGTACCAGCTTTAGAAGATGTTACAAAGGCTAGCTTTCCAAATGCTAAAGCCTTACATCCAAGATGGATACAATGAGCTAATTCTCTTACTGCAACGGATGTTGAATACAGATTTGATCCAAGTCTAAAAACACAAGCATTTCTGCAATACGAACAAGAATATCCTCTACCTAATGAAATATTGCCTCTCCATCAGTATGAATATATTATTTACACTGACGGATCTGCTCAACCGGCCATAGGGAGGAAGCAACAATACAGCGCAGCGTGTGCTATCATTAAAGGTCGCATGCGGGATGGAAAGTTCCATCCTAGTTGCACCAAAACGTAATCTCTAGGAGACTGCACGGCTCAGTTGGCAGAGTTAAAAGCACTGATACTGGCACTTGTAAATACGGATCACGAATTCCCCACACTAATTGTGTGTGATTCCTTTTACTGTGTGCAGTCATACAATGAATACTTGTATCATTGGGAACAAAACGGGTTTAAAGATGCAAAAGGTGGCACAATTAAGCATAAAATGCTATGGGAACAGGTAGTGGAGTTGAAAAACGACCTACCAAGGGCTCAGGTGATACACACACAGAGTCATCAACGTGATGGCGTTCACGTTGAAGGGAATTCATTGGCTGATGAAGCCGCAAAGGGGTCTGTGCGAACGGCTTCCGTAGCTGCAATCACTCGTTCAAAAACGAGGATAGACGGTGAGATTATGGTGCCTGTTATTGCCTCAAGCAAAAACAGTGGTGCAGTACTGAAGAAATTTCCACTCAAGTACTCCTACAAGTTAGATGCAAACAAAATTCCATATGCTCAGATTCCTGGTGTGGGGGACAGAGTAATACCAAATATGGATCGTAGGCAAGGTTTAATACTAGCAGCACACGAGGGTTTGGGCTCTGCACATACAGGCTTTACGCTATTGGTGGCCCGGTCTAATAAAGCAAACTAAAGACTATGTCTTGAAATGTGACATCTGCCAACAGATGAAAGGCTCCACTAGGACACGCCCGGCGCAGACACCATTACTAATATCTGACAAACCTCTTGCATGCGTGTATCTGGACCACTGCGGCCCCTTACAATCTGATGGGGCTTACAAGTATATCATGGTTGCAGTGGATTCCTGCTCAAGATTCCTATGGGTTTGGCCTCAGAGCTCGGCTGACGCTCGAACTGTTATAAAAGATTTGCGAGTCTTTATCGGGACATACGCAGTTGGCACGTTACATTCTGACCGTGGCCCGGCGTTTAGCTCTCGGGCTTACAAAGAGGCCATGAAAAGTATGGGCGTTGCACTGCGGTACTCCTCTCCGTACCATCCTGAGGGAAATTCGGTTGTGGAGAGGAAAAACCGGGACTTAAAGCAATCTTTAACATCTAGGGTATTAGGCAAGGGCGGTAGTTGGGTAAGTCACCTTTATGGGGTACAAAGAGCACTAAACAACCAGCCAAGAAATTCTCTAGGGGGTGTCACTCCATATGAGGTCCTATTTGGGACAAGAATGTGGGTAGCTGATCTTGAGTATGAAGGCGCAGTGGCGGATGAGAAACCATTTGATATCCATGATCGTTTGGCTGTTTTACAAGATCTAAATGAATCCAGGACACAACAAAGCAACGTTGTCCAGAAACAGACTGCCACTGGGGAAGTCAAGGCAAGCACGGCAAGACCTGTCTGGATCCCAAAAATCGGGGATCTGGTCAGAGAGAAAATAGCGGACAAAAAAGAATTTGGACCATCATACAGAAAGCCTGTACCTGTCCTAGCAATCCAAGGAACATGAACTGTTCTTTTACCGCCTCTTGCCGGGAAAAAGGAGAAAAGATTTGTCTCGATCGACTTAATCAAACCACACTATGTGGGCGATACTGAACAGTAGGCTTCGTGGACTCCACAGTAGCAGACGCCCTCCTCTCGCTCCAATCCAAGAAGTTCAAACAGAAAGACTCATCACGTTTGAAGAGCCTCCTGTACGGAATGAAGGACTAAGCAACAATGCTATGGAACTCATTCCCCTTGAACCCGAAGTTCATCTACAAAATGAAACTCAGAACAACACACAAGTTGCAATCAGACCAAATACAGACGTCTACGTCAACATGCCTCGACGAGAGCAAAATGCGATTTCAACAAATCACGATGCAATTCCTACAATTGATCGAACTGCTTCTGGCTACTTCATGAACTTTGATACGTTTTCTTTAGATCCAAGTGAACCGGAAACGACGCCAGCCTAAAAATCACATAAACAGCAAGCTAAAGTCTTTCTGAACCTTCTTAAAAAGACTTACCTGGTATCACCTTGGTTAGAACTTTGGATAATTACTGGGATTCTATTTTTTCTTTTCTGGCTAGGCTTAGTGATAACTTTTAGCATGCTTATTAATGGACGATATCTTCAACAGAGCTCTACAGCCCCGAAAGTTAATTTGATTTTAAAACCACATCAATCGTCTCATCGTGAACAGAGAGACTTGTTATCAGTGAACATCACAGCGGTTCCTAAACCGGATGGTAAAGTTTGGGACAAGGTTGATTTCGAAATATTCGGTCCGACTGAACTTCCTCATTTATTTAAAATTTCATTAACTGATATCATTACCTCCAGTACATTTTCTGATGATTGGGACACTGAAACTGTTAATAACATGTTGTCTGATTTAGAAAAACTGCTGCATTTCCGAACACTGAAATGTTAGAAAGTACTTCAGACCAGTGCTTAATTTGTAAAATATTAAGTGCAGGTGCTCAAATTTTTGTAGGCCACACCCACGTCCCCGGATCCACCCACTTCCTCTCCTGGCTCCACCCACTTCCTCCACTGGCTCCACCCGCCTATTTCCCTGATTCCAAAGTGGTCTTGGCTAACAATTAAAGACTGGCAGAGGAAGCAGTTGCACAAGACAGTACCAGTTGGCAGCTCACCACTTCCAAAAACCACTCCCCCACACTCAGTTAAGCACACCAATGGATTTGAGCCTGCTCTGCAGGAAGGTGAAACTCCAGGGACGACTGCCTGTGTAGTCTATGTAGCAGCATTATGGTACGACACGGTTGGTGAGCTGTCCTGAATAGCAGCCAATTGGACCCATAATGTGTGGTACCTTTAGCCAGTACAAGGCTTTGAAGAACTAGCATAACACAATGCGTTGTAGGACTTCTAGTTTTACTTTATACAATTGCAAGCATGTGTGCTGATGACAGAAAACAGGACTACTTGAATGTGCCACTCAAGGCAAAATAAATCTTTTTTTTGTACTTAAAAGCCAGCAGCAGTGGAGGAATAACTGCATCCGTGGGTCCACTCTATAAAAAGTTATTTAACATAATGAGCCATTGTTATGCTTTGCAGATAAATATAACACTGAACACTAGTACACAGCTGATGGCAGAAAAACAAGAAAACCAAGTCTACCTGAATGTGCCACTCGATGCAAAATTGCCTCGAGTGGCACGTTCAGGTAATCTTGCTTTTCTGCCATCAGCTGTGTGCCAGTGTTCTATCTGTCTACAAAGCATTCAAATGGCTTAGTATGCTAAATAACGTTTTATAGTGTGTGGGGCTCACAGCTGCAGTTCTTCCCCACTGCTACCGGCTTTTAACTTAAAAAAAGATTTCTTTTGCCGCAAAAGTTAAAAGCCAGAAGCAGTGGAGGAAGAGCTGCAGCCCTGAGCCCTACATACTATAAAATGTTATTTAGCATAATCAGCCACTTGAATGCTTTGTAGACAAATATAACACTGAACACTAGTACACAGCTGATTAGAGAAAAACAAGATTACCTGAACGTGCCACTCAAGGCAATTTTTTGTCGAGTGGCAGGGTTCAGATAGTCTTGTATTTCTGTCATCAGCTGTGTACTAGTGTTCAATGTGTCTACAAAGCATTCAAATTGCTTATTTTGCTAAATAACGTTTTATCGTGTGGGGCCCACAGCTGCTGTTCTTCCGTCACTGCTGCTGGCTTTTAACTTTAAAAAAAGATTTCGCTGCAAAAGTTAAAAGCCAGCAGCAGTGGAGGAGGAGCTGCAACCACGGGCCCCACACTATAAAACGTTATTTAGCATAAAAATACATTTAAAAGCTTACATTGCAGGCAAATATAACACTGGTGAAAGGGCTTATTTACTGGCACTGCGGGACAGCCTTTTTAGTTTTAACTAATGTGCGAGGGAGGAGGCCTGCGGCACGACACGCTGATTGCCTCTGTCGTCAGATAATAATTAAGGCAGCAGGTGCGCAGTATGCTGGGCGGGCCGAGGGTGAAAACACTTCTCATTGGTCTGATTTGGGCCACAAACTTGATGATTCGACAAGGAGGGACGGGGCCAGGCTACTAATATATTTTGCAATCGTTTATTGGTAGTGCCCTATGCTAGCGAGCTACCAATGAATGACTGCAAAATTGAAATGGGGTGTGAAGGTGTTGGTGACCTACGCCGAGGCAGGGACCCACCAGCTTCAGTTTCTGGCGGTAATGTTCTGTGTGTGGCTCATATTTAGGTGGGCGGCCGAGCAGCTGTATTCAATTTGAAATGTTTTCTGCGCACGCATTCATGTGCGATATCAGCTCTTCATGGGGGGGGGCACTGGAAAAGTGGCAGCTACTCGGAGCAGCGCGCCGCCAATAAAAGTATGATTCATAATGCATGTGAACTCAACTAGCTGTAGACCCGGCCCTGAGAAATAAGTGCCGGTGCTAAGCACCGGAAAGCACCGGCACAAATTAAGCACTGCTTCAGACTATGACACTTTGTACTGTTACCAACATTATGGTCATCATTTCCTGCACAAATCTATTTCGCCTAGAAATGTGTTTGAGTACCATCAGTGGGAACATTGCCCTACACCACCAAAAGGTAGTTCGCAGACATTTGCACAGAAATTTTCATATTTTTCAGGTTTTAACACCACTGACCCAACCTCATATTATTATAAGGTTACACCAACATCAGCACTGAAAATGATGTTGACAAACACCAAACAGATTTACTCTGCTTCCTTTATTGTCCAACTGTCTGAACAGGGTTTTGACCTATGGAAGGACACAATAGACTTAAAATCGGTCTGGGGTTCTAGGGACTGGCAAGTCCAGGAAAAAGAAGTGCTATTTCGAGCATGCCTCATTCCACAGCAGATGATATTTCTAAATGAAACTGTGCAACTGACATCCTGTCTTGGATTAGCCAAGGTAAAAGACCTGAACACACCTCGATTTCCATCACCATCACAGATGGGAGGGTGGCAAAATTAGACTTCACAGGAAGGGGCAACAGTAGATGACATTCTAAAGTACAATAGATCAGACCCAAATTGGGGAAAATGGGTGGTTTGGCCCTTAGACACAAACATATGTCATAAACGATTCTTGGGTATTAGCGAAGGGTACAGTATCCACAGGCCAGACCCACGTTATGTACAAAGAGAACATCCAGGGGTAGTGACATCCTACAGTGTTGGGAAGTTTTGCCTTGATTGGCTAGAGACCTCAACACTAACAGAAGTGAAACAACACTTAGCCTTACTCTCACAAGACATGGATCTTCGGGATTTTTTTACAAGGTCCCAGGAAACAACGTCAGAAACGTTTCATATATGCTGGCATCTATGATGCCTATAATGAAGAGTGGAAAATATCACAACAAGAGGCCGCAGAGAGAATACGGGAAATAGACTGTATTAACTTAGAAAAATCATTGGCTGTGGTAGACAATGGGTTAACAACTTTGTCCTCCAGATATATATTCTTTGGGCAACATTGTGTCTTCTGCAATAGATATCCTAGAACAAGATTTGGCCATACTACAACACGGGCAATCTCAATTACGTTCTATCGTGTTATTGAGCTGGACGCTGCAATTTTTGCGCGCAGGCTTTGTGCCTTGGCGTTTTATAAACAGTACGTCTCTGTTTTCTGAATATAATCTAACAGATAAACAGGTTGAAATGGCACAAAGGGGAGCTAAATATACAATGTTGCGTATTGAAAAACTGGACCGACTACCATTTACAGTAGCAGAAGCTCCGTCTACTGAATGGCTGATCCATGGCCACATAACTCTACCGGTCACTACTTTTCAGTTTCAATATTGCCTTGAACAACGGCAGGTGGGTAAATATGAAAAACTGGGTAAGGAGTACATTAGGGAATCCTGGGATTTACCGTAAAGATTTTGATGCCAGAGTGGGGATCGAGAAGTGTTTCTAAGTGGTACTAACTGCAAGAACGCTTTGAGCGGTTCTCTCATGTGCCGGGACATTACATTGCACTGAGCATGTAATGGTTCGATAGCAAACTTGTCCTGCCACATGAAAGGGACTCCAGCTGCCGTGATTAAACCGGTATTCGTGCTGCTCTCAAATGGGAGTTACTTGATGCTGAACGATCAAGGTTGCTGTGGTATGCTTCCGGGCATTGCCTATCTGGTCACTGTGAACTCCAGGGTTACTTGCTGTATGCAAGTATTGTTTCCCCCAACAAGTACAGTCAGGGAGGCGCCGTTATGGCCATCGTTGAATGTTTCCTTTATACAAAATGAAACTTTGAGCAGACTGAAAGCCATGCTTTTACAGCAGACCGTACCCTTAACCTCCGCTCGAGAGACCTTTGATCTTCAAATTGCAAGGACCTCGAGTGAGATACAGGCACTTATACGTACAAACTGCCCCATTCATTTCGCAGAAATGGTGGGTCGTATCTTTAATATGTCTGATACGAGTGGTATTGTACACCTATTTAAGACCATAGGGTCAGGACTTCTTAGCACCTTTCAGACAATCCTCGGAGTTATCCCGAACTTTATACACTCCATATTTGGAGTCTTTTCGGAGGTCTACCGCTGACCCTGCTATCAATAGCGGGAGTCCTGATTGTCATTTTCCTGCTACACAATGGACGGCCCAATTACCAACGAGATGGCAAAAGCGCTCCTGGAGCGGAAATACCGTGAACGTATGGTACAACATCTGGGCACACCTCGCCTAAGGGAACTAAACGCCTCTTGGTTCCTATCATTTAGACCAGTCTGGATGCACTGCATCTTACCTGTTCGTCGATGCCTGTTTTGCGGTGAAGAATGCGTGTTGGACCTCTGTCTGACACTTGCGACAGACACACCTGCGGACTTGAATACCCGGCTGGAACCCTTGAGGGCCCACGCTCGGCAATGTCCCCAGCGTATTCCCATCTTGATGGCTGCATTCCTCGAGAATCCGCAGGTGCCTTTTACAACTGGGGTAAGCTTTAGCTCCACCACTAGCACAGAGGTATCGACGACAGCTCCGGCTGCCTCTACACCAGCTATTGGAAGTACTGAATATCATCTGTGCTCCATTGACGTGCTCTGCGAGGTGTTACAAGGACCGTCCCCTGCAGCAGCGAGCAGCGATGATGTTGCGTCTCCCAGCCAGGACATTTAATCTGCAATTGGCTCATCGTGTGCTGGGAAAGAATTCAGATTTTCACTTTTTCTAAAATTAACTAAATTTGGAACACTCCCTAAAAATTGACACTTTCACGCTGGAAAAGCATGGCCTTTCGACACTTGTAGACATTCAACTTATATAAACAAACTCAATTAGGAGTGTGGCGTCAGTGACAATTCCAAACAACTAATTTTTGTAGCAAGAATTTTAATTTTTACCTTTTTTAAACTGTTTTTAAAATGATTTTAAAACAGGATTTTAACGAAGCTCATTGAAAAATGTTCTATGCACTACTATCTAGTAAAGAGAAAGTCCACTAGCATTTTTATTATTGTTGACTGTTCGGAAGAGGAGTGGGTGTTATGTTTCATATAGGTACCCTAATATAGGCCCGGGTAACATCATACCCTTTCACCTACATCACCTCCCCTACATTACACACTAACGAGCCTTTTAAGGATTGAAAGCCTTTTATGGACTGAACCTTTTACCTAGTTCTAGGCCTGGGTGCAGAAGGAGGGTTTTTCCCGAACAATAGTGTTCTATGACTTCATCTTTAGACTGACACTGCATGAATAAAATATTCATGAGGCTACTTGGAAACTAGGCAGGGGCTATACACCGCCTTCCTAATATCTACGCACAAGGTTCATCCCATACGTCATCCTCATACCCAACAATGGCTAACACAAGAACAATGGAAAAAGGGACTCTATATACTTTTCTGTATAAATACAGCACCTCTTGCTATCAGTAGTTAGAGGGCACCGAGACTTCCAGGCCGACACACTGATCAGAGACGCTGAGGCTTCTGCATGCAGATGCTCCAGCTGACAGTGGTCTGAACATCCCTTGCGGGGTGTCCAACGCGAGACCAAAAAGGGCTCCTACATTCACACTTCAGGTAATGGGGTTCGACTAAATCCTAGAGGGATTCTTGGCTTCACAACTACTCACATGCTAGGTACACTTAGGTACATCTAGATAGGCATCGTAGGAGTACGCGCTTTCTTTTATCAATGCATTTTATATTTATGTATTTATTCATGCATAATGCAAGATGACAGAACTGTACTATCCATTTATATTCATAGTACTGCTAATCATATATCTCTGCTACTGTCTAATGGTTGTTGCAGCTCATATACTTTACACGAGAATAACAACTGTTCAATAAATCCTTATTAAAACGCCCAGACTGTTTATTCTGTGTACCTCTGAGATAAACTAAATGAGCACGAGTGACTGAGCGAAAAGTAGTACATTGTTTCCACGATCTTGAGGGATCAGGGTTGTCATGTTCTGAGGTTGCCAGAAACTAATCTCTCCCCGATAAGAGGAGACACTAGTGGCACTGTGAGCTAGCTTATGCAAACAGGCTAACATTCTCGGTGGGGGTGCTCAGAATCAGTCTGCCACCAAGCCCACAGTTTATGTTATCCAAACGCGCAGGTCCTGCATGGGTACTATAGGAACTACACAACAGTTTCTTACTGGCAGGGGAGGGGACGCGTCAGTTTCCAGACACGCGGCCTCAGTTCCATACGGTGGTGCACTGTCGATGAAGAGTCAGCGTTGAGGGACAATGCATCAAAAATCCAGAGACGCTGCGTCGAAGCGTCAGCGGCAATGCAGGCTTCGATTTTGCAGCCGCGAGCAGGTACTGTGTCGGAGTCGGAGTGGGTGCAACAGACGTCGGTGACATTGTGCCCAGGACTCACACTGCGGTGATTTTTCTGACGTGTTGCGAATGCGAACTGGAGCCTGCGGTGAAAGCCGTGGTCGATGCTTCCAGCAGGAACCACACTTCCAAGGGCACAGGAACTGGATTTGGCACCACTTGGTAAGTTAGGACTCTCAGCAGAAGAGCCCAGGCACTGGTAGGTGAAGTCTTTGATGGCCCTGAGACTTCTTAACAGGAGGCAAGCACACACAAGCCCTTGGAGAACCTTGGAAGCAGAATGTAGAAAGCAAAGTCTAATCCTTTCACTGACAGGACAGAAGCAGAAAGCAGCAGGCCAGCACAATAAAGCAACAGACAGAGTGGCAGTCCCTTCTTCAGCATCCAACTCCTCTTCCTGGCAGAATGTCCTCAGTCCAAGTGTTCCGATTTTGGGGTGTCAGAGGTCTAATACTTATACTCCTTTCTGCCTTTGAAGTAGGCAAACATCAAAGGAAAGTCTTTTTAGTGCACAAGACCCTGCCTTTCCCTGACCTGGCTCCAGACACACTAAGGGGGGTGGAGGCAGCTTTGTGTGAGGACAGGCACAGCCCTATTCAGGTCTCAGTGACAACTCTTCCCACTACTCTAGCTCAGGAAGGACAATCAGCCTGGTGCTGGGCCATCAGGATATGCAAGGCACACCGCAGCTCCCTTTGTGTGACTGTCTAGAGTGAATGCACGAGAGCTCAACTGTCAGCCAACCTAGACATGGATTCTACAGACAGGTAGAGGCACAGAATGGTTAAGCAAAAACAACGCCCACTATCTTAAAGTGGCATTTTCAAACACTCAATTTAAAAACCGACTTCACCAAAAGATGTATTTTTAAATTGTGAGTTTAGAGACTCGAATTCCAAATCTCTATCTGCTCCTGATGGGAAAGATATTTCAAGGCAATCCCCATGTTACTCTATGGGAGAGATAGTCCTTGCAATAGTGAACAAGCATTTGCAATGCAATAGGTCTCAGATTTGCGACAGTTTAAGCTATTGGCATTGTAAATGACAATGCCTTTTATGTATCTGTTTTGATAATTAACACATAAATAAATGGCATTGTCATTTACAATGCCACTAGCTCAAACTCTTGTAAATGCAAGACCGATTTCATTTCAAAGAAGCGGCCGCTATTGTCCCGGGCTGCTGGTAAAGTGAAAGCGCGCATGGCGCACTGAATGTTGCAGGAAAGCATGTCCTGCCTGCAGTAGGAAAAACTCATTAAAGAAAATAGTGCTTACAGACTAAATAAGACATACCGTGTATCAACAGAAGTAAAAGGGTCAGTCCTCATGGGAGGTTACAAATAAAGACAAGGCGGTACTAAGGAGGGACTAACAAGCCTATTAACGAATCAGAAGCCAGCATTTACAAAGGACAATGGCACAAGCCAGTGAAAAATATGGGCGGAGAGTGGGCAGAGCTTCAAGTCCATACTCGAAGACAGCATGCCTCGCAGAGCAGCAAATGCGCTGCCCAGGCTCAACCTAAAAACGAAATTAGCAGTATTTCACTATTAGGACATGTAAAACACACCAATACATGTCCTACCATTTAAATACACTGCAACCCGCCCATGGGGCTGCCTTGGGCCTACCTTACTAGTGACTTACATGCAGTAAAAATGGAAGGTTTGGGCCTGTCAAGTGGGTGCACTTGCTAAGTCGAAATGTCAGTTTAAAACTGCACTCACAGACACTGCATTGGCCGGCCTGAAACATGTTTGCAGGGCTACTCATGTGGGTGGCACAATCCGTGCTGCAGGCCCACTAGTAGCATTTGATTTACAGACCCTGGGCACACCTGGTGCACTTTACTAGGGACTTACTAGTAAATCAAATATGCCAATCATGGATAAACTAATCATCAATATAATTTAGACAGAGAGCATGTGCACTTTACAACTGGTTGGCAGTGGCAAAGTGCCCAGAGTCCTAAAGCCAACAAAAACCGATCAGAAAAAATAGGAGGAAGAAGGCAAACTTTTGTGGATAACGCTGCAAAAAGTGCCAAGTCCAACAAACGGGTGCAACAAACAATAGGCAAATGGTAGAGAAGTTGGTGTTGCCTTTGCATCTCCCTCTTTGACTCCAGCAGAAGAAAAATACTCTGTAACAGAGAAGGAGACCCTAGCTTGTGTATGGGAATTAGAACACTATCACCAATTCATCTGGGGGGTCTCCAGTTGTTTTGAGGAGTGGTCATAAACGTGTAAGAGTACATACCACTAGGAATTTCATTAATGCAACTTCATGTATTGCCCGATTATCTTTAAGATTATTAGATTGTAACTAAGATATATAAAGTGTGTCAGGAATAAAAAATATGGTGGCTGATTTTTTGACTCACATGCCAGTGCTCACTAAGGAGTTACCAAAGGATGAATGGAATGAATGCTGGCAGGCCAGAATTGCGGACAAAGTGGTAAGGAGAATAGTAAAGGAGGAGTGAAAGAATGGTCTGGGATAGGACGTTTGAATGGCACATGTGAAGGAGTTTGCGGAAAAAGAGTGACCAGACAAGAAAATTATGGAAAAGAATTTATTGGTGTTTTGTTAGGTGAAGGAAGAGTTGTATGCTGACAAAAGATTGTTGATGAAAGGAGATTGTGTGGTGCCACCAGATAATTTGAATAAAAATGATTTAGGAAATTTGCCATGAGGGGCATCTTGGGAAGGTTAAGAGATTAATAATGTCAAGTACAGGAACTGGTGCCCAGGAGTGGATAAGGTAGAGAAGATGGTAAGATATCCTGTAGCCAGGCGATTGCTAAACCTAGGTAGTTCAATTAACATGTATGCGAATGAACATACTTGTTGTGGGGGTGGATTTATTTTAGTGTAAAACTTAAGGCATTTTGACAAATGTGTAGTTCTGCCTTTTATATACGTTAATGTCAGAAGATTTAGTTTTTTCCCTATGATTAGTTTTTAGTATCAATTCTTCCTCTAAAGCTCACTTACACTATTGTATTATTACTTTTATCTTTAGAGGAGAAAATATGTGTAGAGCTGGCTCGCAATCCAGCCAGCACTATGGTTAGTGATGATGATAATGTGTTGAATACTTCATGTTCTAGACTATAGTGCGAGTACCAAGTTCCTTTCGACTAGTGAATGGTCAGTTGAAGCTATTGCCTGGTTGGAGACATATCGCACCAACGCCATGGCTGCAACAAAAGAATTGGACCATATCTTGGTTGGTAAGGTATATTTGAAGAACTCTACAACTCCCTTCGCCTTTCTTGTCCGAGTAACCCAATTGTTTCACCTTCAAGAAAAAAAAAACTAAGGATTCTGCTTTTGCGCTAAAAGAATTACCACCAGCCAAATTATGAAGGACCTAGGGACAATGGAGTCTACCAACGTACACCTGTTGCAGGCGTAGTTAGTGGTGTGGTATTCCTATTGCAAGCCACCCAGGACACACTTGGATGAAAGACAACGAGACTGAATGTATAGCATGTCCAAAGAACAAGATGATTGCCTGCTGCTAAGGCACATTATGCATCCAAATGTACAAGATGTTCAAAACGTTATATATGTTTCATTAATCCAAAGCTGTTAGTGTTTGTGAGAGCGCTCTAAAAAACACAGTGAGCTGTAATCTCAACTTGCATTAAGTAGTTTTGTTATAAAAATGTGCACAATTTTGCAAATTTTAAATATTTGTGTACATCTATAATGCTAATTGTCAATCAAAATGGTGATTCTTTTCCCTTTCTGTATGCATTGAATGTGTGATAATTATGTATTCAGTTGTATGTCCGGTGGTATTTTATTATTAGTATTCGCAGGAGAAATTTTGATTGACAATTGTCGTTTTGGTGCCTCTCTCCTTTGAATTTAGAGGCCCCTCTCATCTGATTTTATATTTATACATCTATAATGCTGCCAGAATGCTCCTTTATCATATGCAAACACAAGCAGAATATAAAAGCATGATTGGTAATTTTATTCTGTATGCAACTTGAAAAAGAAACAAAGGTCAGAGATCAGTTTACTAAATGACAGTGTGCTTTTAAGGACAATTATTATTATGTTTTTTTCCCCCAGAGTTTTATATAGCACGAACTTGACCCGAAGGTATCAGAGCGTTTTACATGAGCACCAGCTGCGTTACATAAGGACACAATCATTTTTTGCAAACAATCACAGGATGTTGAGCGTCGTTGCCGAGACTCGAACCTGGTTCCCCAGATTTGAGTTTGACCGCCCTAGCCATTAGGCCACATCCTTTTTTTAATTTAATCTTTTTTTTTTTTTTTCTTCAGTTTGCTTGATGCATGCCAATATTAAAAAATAATGATAATGGATAATCATTGTAAAATGAATATGGGCCCCATTCTTAAACTAAGTCTTGAAAGTTTACCTTGAAGTCTATGACCTTGCATTAGTTCAGATTTGCAACTTTCAGGAAATAATAGGAGATTACAGAAGTAAGCCTGGACACCTTTGACAGGTGCATTTCATTTGTTTATCTGAAAACCCCCCAGATCCCCACCGCCCAGACGGATCAGCAGCCCTCCTTACCCCCCTCAGAACCTTGAGACCCTCACGGGTGAGTAGCCACACTTTACAAACCCTGATTGATTGAAAATCTGCAGACCAAGTGAAAATTCACTTGTTAGAACGTGTATTTCTTTTTTCTCCGGGTTGAAAATATTGCCTCCATTGATATATTCTCTTCTGCTCTTGGAGAACAGTTTTATTCCTGCCCCTGTCAAGAGTCATTAAACAAACAGAGGGGGATGGAGAGGAATTTGACGGTCCAGCACACGTCCTCCCCAGACAGAACATTTATAAATAAAGTAGTGGACTGTTCCATTGCTGCATCAACTCTGCACTGAGGTAGGTGGATTCCAGGTTGTCATAAAGGGCATACTTTGTAGAATGCACTAGCCCTCACTTACCAAAGTGGCATGCTTCATCATAGGGCCAATCGCCTTGCTTGGTTGGTGTTCTTTGCCAAGGATCTTGTAATCTCAATGTCTGGCCTTGGGCAGACAAAGAAATGGTGCTCTTTCTGAGGTGCGAGGGAAAGTGGTCGATCAGGAAAAGTGTTTTAAAATTGGTTATGGGCTGTCCATTGTCAATTGTATTTACCAGAAATGGCCCATGTCAGGGTTAAAAAAAATCATGTGAACCAACTGGGGGAAGCAACGAGCCCTAGGTTCTAGTGAAGGTTGACATGTTTCTTGTCTGATATGCCCGCAGAGGGTTATCTGCAATTCTTCAGGACCAAAAAGCTTGCATTCTAATCTACACAGGGTTATACTGTGGTGTGTGTGTGTTGTAATGCATCACTTGTTTCGAAAAGGTAAATACATCTTTTTTTTTATATAATAATAAAAAGGACAATAAAAAAAAGGAGTTTCTCACATTGGAGTCGTTTTTTTGCTTATTATACTTGTTAAAACAAAATGCATGACAAAGACACATATACATATTTACAAGGACAGACACAGTGGCGATAAGCATTTCATAGATTTAGATGCTGCTTGGGGGCAAGCCCCTTGATCCTCATTGCCAACTTAGGCTCTAGACATAAAGTAGAGTGTGATTTTCTATACAATGACATTTTGTGAAATTCAATCGAATTCTTAAAAGTCAATTTGCTAAGGCAAAACACAAGACACAAACTTCGAAAATAAAATAAGTAAAAGAACAATGATACATCCAGAACTGTGCTTTAATAAGAACTCTAACATAATGAAAGAACAGGCATACTCATAGCCCTACTGTGATCATAAAGCTAGCCCATTCAGAGCACATGGATAAACAGAGCCTCTGCATATGCACTACTTGTGTATATTCAAAGATCTGAGCTACACATAGCCCTAATATGTCCAGAGCCCTTAGTAATCAGAAATGTATATGCTCCAAACCTGGGCTAATTTGAGTTCTGCCATAATGAGAGAGAATATCATAGCTCTAATATAATAATGAAAATGCTACCCTAACGTTTGACCTCATTACATGACACGAAATGAGACAGGTGAGTTTCTTTTCAGGACAAGCAGATTTATGAAGCACTGTCTCCCTTGGACAGTCTGAAGCACCACAAGTGACATGGATCCACGTGGCAGCTACGTGATTTATCCTGCAAATATTTTGCTCTATCTGACCATATTGTTGCATGCATTTTATGTAGCTTAAATTATGTATCATGACCCAAAGGCAGCTCAAGACAAGTCTATTATTCAGCTCCAGTCTCTCCACCGTTCAGTCACTGGTTGATTCGGTGGCTACACTGGTTTTCACACTATCAACAACACTAACACCCAAGCCTCCATTTCACTAGTCTGATTTCGCAGCACTCAATGAATGACACGTATTACTTAAGGTGTGACACATTGTCTCAAGACAGGTGCATTTCAGGACACAGGCTATCTGTTTATCCATCATGCCCACCAATAAACACCCTTTGACAGTTACAAGCACAGGTGACATACGGAAAAAAAAGTCGTGCTGTGTACTGACCTCTCTAGAGCGAAAACACACGCTTTATTTACACGGTAGAGGCTAGGGCTCATCACAAGAAGCGACGCACGGAAGCGAACTCGTCACGTGACAAAACGTCCAGCTGTGCGCTGCGCATGCGCAGTTATCTGAATCACAGCCCCGCCCCCGCCTGTGACAGCTGGCTCTGTGAGTGGACTGAGAGCTGAGCTGGTGATTCGCCCACGGGGAGCAGAGGGAGAGAGAGAAGGATGGGAGGCGGGTCAGAGCCACGGGAACATTAGTACAATTATTGCATACAACCGCTGACCCCCGCCAATAACCCACTTGTCACCGAACGGACGAAAAAAGACGAAAGGGTTCTTGGAGCAACCTCAATGTTCTAAAGGAGTAAGATCTATTGTACGGTGTTTGAACTAAAAAGTTAATATTTTAACTGAAAAACAACGGTTCACACGGAAGATGCTCACTCCTTTTTGAAACAAGGCTGGCATGGGTGCAAATTCAGGACGGTGAGTGTCAAAATTCAGGACAAAGTGTCAAAATTCAGGACAAAAGGTACGTTTTACAGAAACATCAGAGGAGGTTGCGCAATAGTATATAAGTAAGTAAATAGACACCAGAGTTAAATTGACATGTTTATAGTGGCATAGTAAATGCAGGCTGGCATAGGAAACAGAAGTCTTTGTCATTAGCCCTGTCGTCTATTTCAATATTTAGTGTACCAGAACCTCATAGCATGGCTCTTGTTTCAGCTGCACTTAAGTTGAACTCAGTTTGTTCTTTATTCATCCTTCTGAACACTGGACAGAATTTTACAATTTTACTGTCAAGTATGTTAGCAAGAACACTTCTGATACGCGTGTCTCAGACATCTTATGGATTCCACCATAGTTGCAAGGTGTTGTTTTCAAAAGCAGAATGCAGGCACCGACACACCACATGCTGCATGGCCCATTGTCATTCTGTCTGAGAGAATCGGCCACAGGTAGAATGACAATGGGGCTAATTGACAGTCTGTGAGGGCTGGGAGGGGCTGTTGAAGCCTCTTCACTTCATAGAATTGCGAGCTGGCCCCCAACAGTGAGGCTTCTCACAGGGAGCATCGCAGATTCCTGGAAACCCCAGAATTACGGACAAAAGGCGTCCGTGAAAAGAATTATGACGGACAACGGACTTGGCAATGAAATGACGGATGGTCCGTGAAATTTACGGACGGTTGGTCACCCTAAAGGCTGCAGGCTGCATTACCTACCCTCCCAAAAAATCTTTCTTCTTTGACTGTACAGGGATCATTCTCTTAAACATCTGACCTAAATTAATCCTTATTTAATGCTGTGATGGTATATAATAATAATTTACATCCTTCTTATGTATAACTAATGAATAAGAACAATAAAACATGGTAATACCAATAAAATGATGAGAGATTAGCCCACTTTAGAATCATCAAATTTGATAGGAGCAGCGTAGCACCCATGAGACACTTTAGATCACCCCCTTTCTCACCCTGTCCATCCATCTACTTTCTTTATACTAGCCTTGACCAGTCCCTTATTGCTCCATGGCGCTCCTTCTTCTGACACAACATACCTCTTATTTATTTACAACCTAGCTGTAGTGCAAGCCAGGCAATAAAAACACACTCCCAAAAATTATCAACATTTTTACATTCATTGTGTCACAATCCAAGTGGAGAGCTTCTTAAGTACATGTATGTAATCAAAGTCATATATAAGAATGCAATACCTTTGACCTTGAGTCAGCCAGCTCCAACTGCCAGCTGCAGACACCTGGGGTCAATTCCGTTCTTTAAATAACATCTGTCTACCTCATAGGTATAATGGATATACAAAAATACATTTTAAAATGTTTGTTTAAACGCCACTATACAGGGTGGCCCTTCCCTATATGCCTGTCTTGGGTAGATGGGCCTTAGCCCCACTGAAGCCTAGAACTCTTGGTACTTATATCAGCGATACAAGCACTTGGAATCAGGGTATGCAAAAACTTAAAACCTCAATCTGGCAGTACTCAGAACAGCAATGGCACTTACCAACGGTGTAGGAAAGTGAGTTATTATGTGGTGTGGTTGTGAGACTTTACCATGTAACGTCACAATCTTTTTCAGACCCAGTTAGGTTTCTTTAATAAAACTCTTAGCTTAGACTCCGAGCAGTAAGGCTTTATCTAAAGAGCAAGTATAAACCATTTACAAGTATCAAAACATTAAATAAGTAAGAAACAACACACAATAAAACTCCAACACCAATTTATAAAAACAGAGTGTATTTTTTATCAACATTACAAAAAGAGTATGCTGTTCCCCAGGGCGGACAACGTCATGAGAGGGGAATTCCCCTAGTCGGAACTAGAGTCCTCACACACCCAGCAAGCTAGGTGTCATGCTTCATCATCTGGACTTGCTCCTCGTCGGGTCGGCGCTGCAATACCCAACGGGCACCCGTAAAGGGGCTCTTTCGCGGAGATCTTTTGTTCCAGCCGTATGGTGAAGGGTGTGAGGGCCCTAGAAAAATATATATAGTGTAGATGTGATGTGGGTGGGTGATTTAAAAAAGGTTGGATAATCCAAATGAAAATTCCTTTTTATTATTGAGGTGGTTATCCACCTTATTAAAAAACAGAGTGGCTGCTCTCTGGCTCTATGGTCCAGTGGAGCTAGCTCATCTCTCACACTGTGGTCGACATGTTTCATGCATTTTGGTCACTATTGATCCATTGCATTTCATCAGGACCTATTATTAATGCTATCTACACGTGGTGATGGGAAGGGAAACTCCTACCTACCACACTTCATGGGTGCGAGCATTTGCGGCTCGACGCGCGGGAGGTTTACCGGCGCACGTCCAGCGTGGACAGGACACCACGATATTGGTGTCTGGAGCCAATAATACCGAATGGAGTGAGTTTTACCCTCCAGTTAGGTTACCACTATGATTGGCGGGACCTTGCGCTCGCATCCATGAAGTGTGGTAGGTAGGAGTTTCCCTTCCCATCACCACGTGTAGATAGCATTAATAATAGGTCCTGATGAAATGCAATGGATCAATAGTGACCAAAATGCATGAAACATGTCGACCACACTGTGAGAGAGCCCCTTTACGGGTGCCCGTTGGGTATTGCAGCGCCGACCCGACGAGGAGCAAGTCCAGATGATGAAGCATGACACCTAGCTTGCTGGGTGTGTGAGGACTCTAGTTCCGACTAGGGGAATTCCCCTCTCATGACGTTGTCCGCCCTGGGGAACAGCATACTCTTTTTGTAATGTTGTGACTGGGCATGTATGCTGGACCCCGTCAACAAGCCCTACAGTCCCCCTTCCTTGTTAGAGGTGTATTTTTTATCAAACAGTAGACATCGACACAACAACAGTCTATTGAGGGAAACTGGAAATATACATTTTCAAGTGTAAGTACATTTCTATAGTTCTCTTTTAAGTAAGGAAACATATGGTTGTTGGTGGTTTAGCAGTTGGAAGTCAACTGTCTAGTACAGCTACTTTTCTTTACTTGGATGGGCAACAACGGGTCGGGACCAGTCACAGGGAGCACTCGGGCTCAGGGAGATAGTTACCTGTCTGGTCCACCAGTCTTAGTGTCCTCAGTGCACTTTTCTCCTTTACCGTGGTCCAGCCAAGAAGTTGTCCTGAAGCTGGGGATGCAGGATGCTGAGGAGATGCGGAGGAGAGGTGCTGAGTGTTCCTGGGGTCACCCATGTAGCCACAAGTGTCAGGGATTTATTTTCGGCCTTGGCACTCGAGTTCCCACATTACAGCAGGGGAGTCTATTGCAGGTCCAGTCGCTACTGGCCAGCTCGTCTCCCGGTTAAATTATTATTTTTTTGGGTGGAGTTTTATATAGCGCGAACTAGACCCAAAGGTATCAGAGCGCTTTACATGAGCACCAGTTACGTTACAGACGGACACATTCATTTTTGTTAGGCACGGGGAGATTAAGTGATTTGCTCAGAATCATAGAATGTGGAGCGTCCCTGCCGAGACTCTAACCCGGTTCCCCAGCTTCGAGATCTACCGTCCTAGCCGTTAGGCCACATTCTCTCCCCAAATCAGTCTCAGTGGTTCCTTGCAGGTAAGTACATTCTTTTCTTTGGGAGACCAGAGTCCATTTTGACCTCAGCTGCGGGTAGCACAGACCGGGACACCTCGGGAAGGTCAGGCCTCAGTCGCCCAACAGGCACTCCGGCATCCATCAGTGGGCAGGCATTCCTGGGCAACTGGGCTCTCAAGGAGAGCAAGGTTTCTTAACTTTTGGTGGCCCTGAACCTTAACAAGAGGCTAGCCAATTATCCCTAGGTGTCACTTCTTCTATCCTAGCTCAAGGTGAGCTCTTTTCCATGAGTGGGCACAGCACGCACAGCACTCTTTGTGGGTCCCTCGGGTTCAGCAGGTGCAGTTGAGTCTTTGGAGCAGCCTCTCTTTGCTGGGGGTTTAGACACCAAACAATCCAAGGATGCCCTTCTATTCCCAAATCCAAGATGCTGCAAGCCTTTTTCCCCTGTGAGGAGCCCTGGGCACACCCCTGGGTGGTGCTCCGTATATAATGAGGCACTCCTCTGAGGAAAAAATGGTTCTGCAATGGGTTTTTCCCCTCATGAGTAGATGCCAGCATGTCTACCTAGCAGGCAGGTGACGGTGTGATCGCCATTTGCTTCACTGAGGCGGTAGCCTCTTTGAAGCTGTGCCATCTGTTGCCACCACGCAGTAGTTATCTTACTGAAGGAGGTCACACATCGTCCCTCTAACTATTCTATTTGTTCACTGTTCATGGGAGCTTATCACACTTCCTAGCAGTGGGGCAGCATGTTGTATCAGGTTACAAGTGCTGCATACAGACAGGAACAGCTACCTGAGGTTTGGGCAACAAAGTGATGACTTTTTAAAGTCACCTTTCTTTTAAAAGTTACCTTAAATCCAATCTCAGCAATGAATTAGGTTTAATGTAATGATCAGTTCAGTACCGTGGAGTAATATCTTTGGTGGTTCCAAATGGAAACTAGCATTTAGCGTGGTCTCTAGTGAAACTCCATGTTTTCCAATGGGACCACCGGCCCTGCTACAATGAAAATGTCAATTTCGTGTTTTCAGTGTCTGGGCATGTTAAACACAAAAGGAACATGTCATTCTTTTTAATACTAAGCACCCTACTTGGTGGGCTACAAAGGCCTTCCCCAGGGGTAACCTATTAATATTAAAATGGAAAGATTTGACCTGGTCAGTTTGGCAGTTTTAAAGCTGCCCGACTAGGATGTAGCGGCAGGCCTAGAGTCACATTTTAACCTTGTTACTGCAGTGCTAGCTCAATTAAGTGGTGCCGTCCAATAGTGACCTTTAACTTCCTAGCAGGTGGTACCTCTGGTACCATATACTATGGGTGCATAGGTATGTTAAATGAGCTAATTGTGTATTAGCCAGTTGTAGACGCACTTTGGGGCTCAGAGCACATGCACTGGGACCTGGACAGCAGGGTCTAGTACACTGCAGAGTCAAAAAGCCAGCAGCATCAGTCTAAAACGTGGTGGAGTGATTATACAAAAAGAGGTCCTTTACTACAAATAGACTTGGAATTGTGCTTTTATGATTGTCAAATAATGCAGTCGAATAAAGCTTTCCTTGACCTTGACTTGAAATCAGGCCCTAAGAAAAAGCAACGGGAGGCTAGAAACACTGGAATGCGTGATGTTAAGAGCCCAGTTCACCAGAGCCCCTTTTTGACTCTCTCACCATTTCCCCATTTCTCCTGATTTTCACTCTTCTCTGCAGCCTTCTCTTGCTTCATTTTACCTCCTTTTGCCCCCTGCCGCCTTTCCTGTCTTGTCTCGCCCAGCGTATTTACCTGCTCCATGTTTCAGCTGCTCACTCCTGCCCCATCCTGCCCACTGCCCCACAGATCTCCTCCTCCTCCCTCTCCTGGACCTACTTAGTGGCTACAGGTTGGGCCAGCCATTAAAAAGGCGCTACTTGGCCCTGCCTTACCTTTGCTTGGTCTCCGACCAGGCCTCACTCTTTTGGACTCCGATCCACTGCTGTTCAGGACTGAGGTCTCTGTGCCTCACACGTTCACCTCTCATCTCTGCTTTGGCTTGTTTGCCACTCTAAATCCTTCACTTTTGCTTTTGGTCTTCTGCTCTTTTGCTTTGCTCTTTTGCTTTTTGCACCTAATGTCCCTTCTTGCTCCTTCACTCTCGCTTTGACATTCTTACATTCACTCTTGCATTCGTTTTCAGCCTGTCCGTGCCTCTTTGCTCTATTGCCGTTGCTTTGACAATCTTGCACTCCTTTTTACATAGTGCCTCTTTTGTTTTGAACCCTTGCATTCTCTTTACCTTTTGCCTCTTTTGCTCCTTCAACCCTGCTTTGCCAACTCTTGTAATTTACTAAACATTTTTCACCTTCTTTCTCTTTGCTTTATTTTGATTTCTCACCCTTTCCCCATTTCACCTGCTTTTCACCCTTCTCAGTAGCTTTCTGTTTCTGCCTCCTTTTCTGCCCCTTTTGCCCCCCACCACCGTTCCTGCTTTTTCTTGTGCATTTGACTTACCTGCTGCTCCCTCATTTCCCACCGGTCGCTCCTGCCCCACCCAGTGCTACCCATCGCCCACGGAACTCATCCCCCCTCAGGACCTATTTAATGGCAGCCACTGCATGGATGTCGCAGCGGCATGCCACTGGCATGCCAAAGGAAAACCTGTTTGCGTGCACGCCCAGTGCCAGGACCCCTGGTCTGATCCCAGCCACTGCAGTCTGAGACGCTACTCAGCCATAAACTTTCAAGCCCTGAACAGTGGATCCCCATCCAGGCGCTGCACTTAAGCCTCTCCCACCAGCACCAGAGGTGCGTTGTCCTGCACTTCCTGACTCTTCTCCCGCATGCCCCACCGCTCTCAAACCACAGCCCCCTCAAACCCTCACCCCACGCACATGGCCAAACCAAGCATAACACCTCCATACACAGCACATACCCCACCCTGACAAACCTTCTCAACACCTGCTTGCTCTTCAAACACGCCATTGAAGTATGGGGCCTCCTGCATGACCTCTCCCTAGACTCTCTCTTCCTCGCTGAAACCTGGCTTAACCCACCATCTGCATCCTACTTCATAATGACTATCTCCTCCGGCTACAAGACTGGAAGACAACACAGAACCTGCAAACCCAGAGGAGGGCTAGCCATCATCTACAAAGAAATTATTGAATGCTCCATCACATCCGCAAATTCCAGCGACCACCTCGGAGACCTGGCTTTCAAGCTTAGCATCTCAAGCAACACCAACCTTCAAGGGCCTTTCTCTACCGACCTTACGGACTCAGATCCAACTTCGGAAACGCCATTGCAAAATTCATCATCCCATTGGTACTCGTCTCCACTGACGTCAAGATCCTGGCCAAACTACTTGCAACCAGGCTTAGAGTGGTGGTGTTAGCGTTGGTAGACCCGAACAAGAATGGGTTTATGCCTGGCCACTTGACTAAACTGAACCTGAGATGGCTACATGACAACCTAGCAGCTGCAGCGACATCATCAGCAGGTTAGATGCGAACAAGGCCTTGGACTCAGTGGAGTGGCTGTACCTCTTTGATGTGCTTGATAAAATGGGGTTTGGCCCTAGATACATCTGGTGGGTCAAGCTACTTCATGATCAGCCTGTTGCTAGAGTGTGGGTAAATGGCCATACCTCACAGAAGTTCAAAGTGCGGGGAGGCACGCATCAGGGATGTCTGCTCTCGCTGATGTTGTTCGCCCTAGCCATAGACGTTTTGTCAGAATTTGTGTGGGTGGACGTTTAGATATTGGGTTACCGGGAGGTAATGGATGGGAGGAATGCATATCACTGAATTCTGTTGATATTTTGTTGTATCTGACGAATATGGGCCCCACACTGGACAGACTGCTGGATGTCTTCCGTATCTTTGGGAGACACTCGGGCTTTGCTATTAACTGGGAGAATGGACCGCCGAAGGGGCCGTTGGTTCTGCTGATGCTCGTAGAGACAGGACAATTCCATTTACATTACTTAAAGCATCCTATATATAAAAAAAACATTAATAAAAAGAATAAAAATCTTTGTTCATTGTTCTACACTTCATAAAATCAAGAACCGATTATATTGTCCATAAAGTGCTGCTACCCTAACATCGTCCTCATCTTAAAGACCATCATCATTATAAAACTATATATTAAATTATTTGATTTTCTTCTGCAACTCTTCCTAATTCCTTTAGGTACAAATTTATGAATTTAACCCCCCTGCAGACCAGCAGAATCGAAGACCCACCTAACCAGGTGGTTACAGCTTTTCTGCATGTTCGTATGTTCATATTAATGAATTTTTCTTTCAAAAGTATCTTTCTTTCTTTTAATAACTTCGGACATGCACAGAGAATATGTGATAAGGATTCATGTTTGTAGTTGCACAATCTGCAGTCTTTATTTTGGTGCTGGTCTTTCCAGGAGGGGATCAAATTCTTTGTTTCCCACATACCAAAGCGTAAATTCATGAATTGGTTCTTTAAAATTGTTGAGAACTGTGCTGATAAATAAACCTGAGGTTTCCTGGTGCCATATGAATTAATCACCGTCCAGGCATGACATCTTTGTAATAAGCTGTTTTCATCTGTTATGTTAGACAGGATTTTTGTTGACAGATTTAATGCTTTGTTAAGGGCCTGTTTCCCCATACCTGAGTTCCAAATTTCTTGAGCGCAAAGATCCTCTATAACCTGTGCTAAGTGACAGCCCCAGGAACCTTGTGTTTTCTTCTCTCTTTGAGCTTCTATTTCTTTCCAGCGCAGATTCTCAATAGAGTCAGTAGCGGCTGCTCTAAACCTTCCACATGGTTTAATAAAAGCACTTTTACTCCGGTGTATTTGATTGGTCAAACCAAACTCTAGTCGGACTTGAGCCGGTGATGCTGCTTGCTGAAAGAGGAAGACATTTTTATAAACCTTTGTTTGGATGTTGTTTAGGATTGAGATTTCGCGACCCCTCATAATTTCGCTACCATATGTGACAGAAGGCATTAACTGTGCCGACATAACGGATAATAGGTGGCTGTAGGATGGACAGCTTAATTTCTTTTTTAATAAATTGAAGCCGTATATGAGACTTTGGGCTTTAGCCCTCATTGCTAGAAGCTGATGCTTATAGCTCAGTTTTCTCTCAACTTCAAACCCCAGATATTTGTATGAGGCAACGACCTTGACTTTTTTCCCGGCCAAAAACCACATGTGTTTTTTGTATTTGGCATCCACTAACCGCACTACCTTTGTTTAAGATAAATTTAATTCTAACCTGTGCCGATCCAAATACTTCGCTAGTGTACTCATGCTGCGTTGTAGTCCAATTGGGGTTTGGCTGAGAAGCACTATGTCATCAGCATACTGCAAGTACCTGATGTCCTCTTTGGCTAACGTTGGTGGATGGCTGTTTACTTCAGTAAGTGCTTCTTCAAGATCGGATAAATACAAATTAAAGAGGCTTGGAGCTAACACACACCCCTGTTTTAATCCATTGTGGGTACCTATTTTCTTTGTTACACAACTGACATCACCTATTTTCACCTGAGTCCAGGTATCAGTGTACAGTTCTTTGATGGCGTTCAGTAAGTTGTTTGGAATGCCCCACGTCACCAGTTTTCTCCATAAATGTTTTCGGGGCACACGATCGAAAGCTGACTTTAGGTCCACAAAGCATGCAAACATCCGCTTGTTCTGTTGTTTGGCATTTTCGATTAGTAGCGTTAGAGCTGTAAGATTAGTTAGTGTGCCTGCCCCTACCCTGAACCCAGTTTGAGACCGAGGTATCCATTTCGTGTCGTCTGACCATTTTTTGAGATGTTCTAGCAGACAGGTAGCATATAGCTTAGCTTCAGCATCTGTTAATGCGATAAGTCTGTAGTTGCTGGGCAGTGACGGATTTCCACCTTTAAAGATTGGTTGAAAAATGCTTCCCCTCCATGATTGTGGGATTTTATTTGTCAGAAACAGCTCCTTAAAAAGTGGTGTAAAATAAACTGTCCAGTACGCAGGCTCTACCTTAAAGAGAGCATTTGGTATACCATTTGGGCCTGCTGCACCCTCTGTTTTTAATTTTTTATGATTTTTGTTAATTTGTCTGTATCTGTTAGTTCAAGGATATTTTTGCTTTGATGTTTATTCATGATGGTTTTTTCTTGAGTTCCTGTGGCTATCTGCGTTGCTGTTGACAATCCCCTTCTCTTTTCAGTTACAATATCACAACTGTCTGTTTTTAGTTTGAACTCAGATTCTTTGTACATCCGTGGGCCACCCACTTGTCTGCGTTGATACCTACGGTATGATGTCTGGATTTTCCATGTGTCAGAATGTTTATCACTTGCCAAAATTCTTTCCCGTTCGGTTGTTTACTTGCCACTAGCAGTCTGTTCCAAATAAGCGCGTGGTGATTTATTTTAGTTCCGCGGCATCTTTTCTTATATTGAGCTCTTAGTTTTTTAAGCTGACGTTTGTCTGGTATTCCTCCGCATCTTAACCGCTTTGCGACTATTCTAATTTCTCGCAGAATTTGGCGTTTTTGCTTTTCCAGTTTCATGCTGTACCAGGGTTGGTGTCTGTTTGCCGGAATGTAATTTCTTTGTGAGATGTGGTGCTCTTGCTTTCCTTTATGTGGGAATTTTTCCAATAAGATGGCTAGTAAGGAGAACCAAGCCTTTAGTCTTTCCCTATTTATGGATAGTCGATTTTCTTGCATCCCAGTTCCCTTCTCGATTTCTTCTTTTGTTCCTGCTTGAAGATATACTTCAGCCATTACTTTCCCTATCCCTTTTCCTCTCCATCTCAGACTTTTTAGATTATATCCAATGGGCATGGGGATTAAGTCGTTTGGTGCCATCAGACGGGTAAAACTTTGTTCCAGTTGTATTGATTGTGGGAAATGATCACTCTCCGTAAGTTGAATTATTTGGAATTTATGCCTCTGAGACCTTACATTTTTGCTCACAAACGTGTGATCGATAGTTGAGCTCTTGTTCCCTCTTAGAAAGGTGATTGATGCCGGAGAGTCCTCTTTGGTGTTTCCATTCAAATGTTTTAAACCTAGAGATTCTAACTGACTTCTAAATCTTTTACCCATTTGATGAAGGTTCCTGATGTTTTTGCATAAATTTGTGTTAAAGTCGCCTGTGACGATGAACTGTGCTTGCGCATATTGTCTCTGCATTGTTTTTATCAATTTAATCAGGGTATTCATGTGCGCCTCTTTAGTCACTCTTCTTGGATGGATATAGATATTTATTAAAATTATTGTTGTCGGTGTCATGTTGGTCTTTTGATTGTCCAATTTTATTACAAGGATCCATTTGGTCCCCGTCGGTTGTTCTTCCATAGACCAGTCCAGTTTGGTTGAAAGATATGTAGACAAACCCCCTTTGGATGGCCAAATCTTGCTGATTTTACTTCCGGTATATGGCAATCCGTATAGCCTAAGATTGTCAGGGGTTTGAGACTCCACATTTCTTGCGTCAAAATTATATCATATTTTAAGAGGAAATCCATGAATTCGTTGTTTTCTAGTAGGTTTTCTAACCCATGTGTGTTCCAGGAGCAGATGCTAAGAGTTTTATGACTTTCTTGTGGGTTGTTACACGTGTTGTCAGGATTGCGTGTGGGCGTGGATTTTGAGTGGCCCCGTCCATTTGTCGTCTGCTCCCCAATTGATCTTGTTGTTACCTTGTACATTTACTCCTTGGGTACTCATGCTTAAGGGCTTAGTGATTTTTAGGTTCTCATATTCTTTTTGATTGATTTCTGCGCCAATAGCAACCCTTAAGATCGATCCTCCTCTTTGTTTTATAGGAGCAAGAGGCACTGGCTAGCATGGTACCTCAATCCTTTGTAGCTCAATCACCCAGGACTTGAACCTATGCTGATGAGTCATGATCTGATCTACTATTTCTGGTGAGGACCAGCTTGTTACTGTAGCCTCTCTGTTAGTCAGCAATGGGTGATCTTTAAATTCAACTGATAACAAGTTAGTAGATTCAATATATGCTATATCCCTTATTTCTTTTAACAGTTTAATAATTGTGCCTCTATTTAAGATGTCAAAGTTCCCTTTTGAGATGTAATTGGGCAGAAACACTAACTGATTTGACTGGTTTCCATTTGTTGTGAACCTTTGATCTGGGTCAGTCTTCTGAGGTAACTGGCTGACATTTTGCAACGTGCGATCGTCCAAGACCCAATTTGTATTTTGTTTTTGAATTGTCCATATTCCATCACCTTGTTGTTTGTGTAAACAACTCTGTTTCTGCACCCCAAATATAATTTCCCTGTTTGCTGAATTCCTTCGCACTTCTGCCTCGGGATTATTTTCCCCTACCAAATTGTGGCGTAGATAATCCGCTGCCACAGGTGCCTTTAATATTTGTTTGTTGGGAACTGGCTCGTAGTGGACTGTAGACCCACTCTGAGGAACTATATCTTTATTCGAGTCAAGTGGGACTATTGTGTTCTCTTTCCTTTTAGAAAATATTTCTGGACTTTTGAGCTGCTTGCTTACTGGATCGAAATCCTCCTTATGTACGTTCTCCTAACTAGAAGGCCTTTCATTCTTGTGTTGGGAGAATAATTGTCATATTTTCATTTGTTGCGCTGATTTCCCTTTTGTTATGCATTTTTCTTGTTCTCTTTTTTCCTTTTTTGCAACCACCGGCTTTGCTTTTACTATCTCCAATTTTTCCTCTTTCTCTATTTTTCTGCAGACGGGTCGTTTGGCTTGACTGTCCAAAGCGTTAATACTTCTGTTGCTTGAGAATTGTCTCCACAAGAGGACTGATTTGATGAAGCACGGTTCTTTTTGTCTTGATTGTCAAGGGGGCTATCCAGTGTTTCTGTTGACTTTGAAATTTCCACGGTCGAGGTTTGGTTGATTGAACAACCACTCTCCTTTATTTGGGGCTTCTCTACTGGGGGTTTAATATTTTTTTGAGTACTCTCCTTGGATTCGTCGAAGTTTTGGCTTGTATCTGACCTTGCTGCTTGTGCTCTTATTTCCCTCAATATATCCATCAAGATTGATGTTAAACTTTCCTGGTTCTCTCCTTGCGGTAAACCGTGACAATTGATTTGCTGCGTGTACTTATACTGCTGGGCTCTCATAACGAGATCGTAGAGTGACTGTAACTTTTTGTCTATTACTACGATGTAGGTAGCCATGATATTCAAAAGATCCACTTGGAGGTCGTGTTTATCCGCTTGGTGGGAGATTGCTGACGAGATGGAATCCAGAGTCGATAAGAAGACGCCCCATGTGCTTGATGGAACTCTGTCCCCTATATCTTTGAGATCGTGCTTATTTTTGAGCGAGTATTCACTATTTAGCGATGAATGTTGGTTCTCTGGCAAGAGCAAATTAATTTCACTTTCCCTAGCGTGAGATGATATGAGAGTGTTATTATTGAATGATGTCTTTTTTTCCATATTACAGGTACCTCCTACCTTGCTCCGATCTGACGCCGTCGCTTTTGTACTCTTAACTGTTCCAACTGCTCCTTTCGAAGTTACCGAGGAAGTCCTTAGCTGGTCCAGACCTTGTGTACCCATGAGCGGTACAGGAGTTGTGGATTCTAATAATTCACTTAATAATTGCTCCCGAACTCCCCCCGGTTCTGGGGGACTTGATGAATCCCTTGACTGAGCTGTCTCGGGTATCTGTTCGGGTATCTGTTCCTGTTCTTCCCAGCAGCTAAAGTTTAACGAAAAAAGAGAGTCACATGAAATTTGATTGTGAACTTCTAGTTCAGTTATAAATGTATTTGTCATGTTTATTTTGACAGGGTTTTTCTGGACTATCACGTCTTCCAAGTCCTCTTGACTTACTCAGTCCTGTCCGACCCTCGTAAGAACATCGTCACGTTCTTGTTGTTGCTCTTCTGCTGTTTCACAGTTCGGTTTCGAGAGCGGTGCAGGCTCTCCTTGATTTATTGCTTCTATCTTTGATGAGAGACTGATGTTACTTGTTCCGGCTTTTTTTGTGTTTACTCTTTCAGTTGTTATTAAGAAGTAAGTTATCTTGTACCCCTCTTTTATTTTATTTTCAGTTGTTCTTGCTTTTTTTACAGGCACAGCGTGCTGAGGAGAACACTTCTCCTTTCTAACGTCCAGAAGTATCACTGAATCAGTAGAAGAATCCAGCTTGATGGAGTCTTGTCTCGATCTCTTATTTCGGTGCTTTTTTCCCTGGCCCTACGCTGCTCTATTTTTCCCCGAGCGTATTGTGGCGCCTTACTCCTTGGATCTTTTAGTTGGAGATCTAGATGCTCTTTGCACGCTTGGTGCTGTTAACTCCTTGTTCTTCCCTTTCTACTTAAGCCTCTTCCTCCAACCACACCAACTGCTCACTCGCTTTGCCACCCACTACTACTGCCTGCTGCCGCCATCGAGACTAGGCCGTAGAAGGGAGGAGATTTGGTGGAAGTACCCCCAGGCTCAGACGTGCATGGTAGCCAGAGCCTCCCGCAAGCCGCACCCTGCACTGGCCAGGCCGCTTCTGCAGGAAGGATCAGGGGCACGCGCTCAGGGGCAACCGACTGATGCTCCCGTGCTCGACCTCTGCCCACCAGCGTCTGGTGTCGCTGACTCTAGGCACTTGCGCACTGATATTTTCTCCTGCACTTTGCCTGCCTTTAATTGGCCTTAAATTTGCTCAAGAGAGGGATGGCTACTGTGGGACTATGTGGAGGAAGTCTGGCTGAGGAGGCAGAAGAACACAACAATCCAGACTAGTGGCTTGAATTTTGAGGGGGGGTGGGTGGCAGCGCAAACAGGGCACAGCACAACTGCCAGCACAACTGTTGGCGCAACGACTGGAGCCTGCAACAGACGACAACCGCCGACGGACAGGCAGGCGGTTAGTGGGACCACGCGGGTCAGGGTTTGTAAAAGGCCTGGCAAGAGAGTCTGACCAACCCCTCACTCACTGCCCAATTGTCACACGACGCAGTCACCAACCTTGCCTTTACCTCTACCGCCTCTACTGCCGGTGCGTCTGTCACTGCTGCACGCACACTCCACAATCCTGCTGCCTAAGTCCGCCTCAGTCTGCCACCGTGATTAGTCCTAGACCACCCCCCCCTGCCACGGCTCACGCTCTCTCCTCGATGCCGCGAGACGCACTGTCCTCAATCACGCTGCCTGCCGCCATAATTGGTCCTCGGATCGCAGACCGCCGACAGCCGACCTCCAGCTTCTCGCGGTAAGCTCCTGTGAGTTTCTGTGAGTTGTGTGAGTTTTCCGCAAGTCAGTTAATCAGAGAGTTGAGTCCCCTCACCACTGACTCGCGCTCCGTGCTCGCGTCTCTTTCCACTCTCCACTTCCGGGTCAGCAAGCTCCAGCAAGTGAGCGCTTCCTAGGTTTCTGTACGTCCTCCAGAAAAGCCCCTATAAGATCCCGGATAGGTACTTTACAAAGGTGGACGCGTTAGTGCAGGCGCTACTCTTGGTGGGTGGACAGCCTCGTATAGCCCTGAGGGTCTTTCAGAGATCTAAATATGAGGGAGGTATTGCCCTACCAAACATAAAGAAATAATATGAAGCAGCACAAGTGAGTGTTGTAAATTATTGGGCATATGCAGATAGGGCGGATCTGGTGTTTCAACAAGACAGGGTAGGAATGGGAGATAGGAGCTACTTACACTTGTATGGGGGAAGGTTGTTACCCGAGATGAGTCCAGCAACAAGGGTGGTGGTAGACATTTGAAAGAGATTGACCAGGGAGTTGGGATGGGGTCGTAGGCTGACCCCGAGGACTCCATTGTGGGGTGGCGCCAGGCTGCAACATGGTGCAGCTTTGAAAGAATTTCCGGGATGGGATACTATTGAAATCTCCACGCTGGCAGATGTGTCGGATGCAAACAGGATGGTTCATTTTGCCTTCCTGAAACAGTAATATCAAATGTCATAATCACAATGGTTGCTCTATGGTCGTTGAGACATGCTCTCTGGGCATGTATATCATTAGAGAAGAAGATGCAAGAAGGCTCCCCACTGGAAGGTAGACTCCTAGATGGGAGGGATGACAATAAGTTGATCTTGTTGACCTATGGGACAATCATGAGAAACACGCAAGCCCCTCTCTTGCGATTACGGGATACATGGGGAACAGGACATAGGGAATTTAGACAAGGATGACTGGTGGGAGGCTCTTGAATTTCCAGTGATGGTGGTCATAAAGACGAGCTTCTGCCTGATTCAACTTAAGGTCTTACATAGAGTCTACTACACGCGCACCTTGTTACGTAAGATAGGAAGTGTGGGTGATGCCTTAGGGACTGTGGCCTGGAGGGCACCTTTCTACAGACACTTTGGAACTGCCCCTGTATACGTGCGTTCTTGGATGCGGTTGGGAAGTCTCTGGCAGGGGCAATGGGGCTGCCCCTGGAGCTGCATCAGTGACTGACGCTTCTGGGAATATGGGGCCGACAGATCACTCACGCTATTAGAAACTGTTGTTGAATTTGGGATGTATGGTGAAAAAAGGGACATTGCATAGAAATAGGGCTCTGGGGTTCTACCTAGACACAGAGACTGGGAGCTTGAAATGGAATATTGTAGACCAATGGAACAGGAAATCTTTAAAGGGCGAGGGTGCCAAAGGAAATTTGATAAGATCTGGGGAGGGTGGGATGCAAATGCGGTTTGAGAGTGTTGATTTAATTGTTAAAACGCATAAAACAATAAAAACTTTCCAGAACAAAAAAAATAATTAATCAGTAACATACAAAAATGGAGCGAGCTAGATAAGTGGGAAGGCAGATGACCAAAGAAGAAAGAGCAGGAAAAAACCTAGAGGAGACCACCCCTGTCCACAGCGGAATGAGAGGGTACCACAACCATTCCATTTAGGGAAGTGCCTGGTGGAGGTTATGTCCATGTGCCTTGCAGGTAGAAGTGCTCTTGCGTGATTCACAAATGATTTCTCCAAATTGAGAGAGAAATCAGTGGAACAGTATACACAGGTTGAGCGGGTTGTTAAGATTTCAAAGGTTTTGTGAGTGGTCCTGAATACCTTGTTTGACATCGTGGTCCCGAATGATTTGTGGGCAAAATAGCCACAGCGTGGCCAGAGAAAGAACCTCAGAGAAATCTGGTGACAAATGCCCCGTCACCACTAGTGATGAAAATGTTTCAACAAGCGATGACATTTTTGAAAGCGAAGGTATCACCTGAAGACATTGATTGGGTCAAAAGTGACAGAACGGGGGGCGTGGCCAAGCAGGCCAACATGGCGGATGCAATCTAGATCTGCTCCGCCAGCCCGCATGCAAAACCCGTCGTAAACCAAGTTAGCTGGCTCCTTTCAACATCTACGTCGACCTCCCGGTAGGGGCTAGAGCGGACTACATAGCGGTGTGCTGATTGGGACCATCCGGAGGCTGACCGAGACTGGGCGGAGCCGATCGCCGGTCCCGGGGCGGGCGCGATACACAGACTGCTGGGTGGATACCAAATCTAACCCGCGGCTCGGTGCAATCATCCAGGTTGGAGAGGCCGCGACGACCTCAAACCCACATGCGGTCCTGACGAGGCTCTGCGACCGCCGTGGTGAGCATGGAGTCAATACGTCTGGTTTAATGCGGAAGAGACGGCTGCGAATGCCGGCGCCGCCGCTTGGGCCGTGAGGATTCCGGATGTGCGTGCGGCCCCCCCTGGAGCTCCTGGTGTGCCGCGGAGACCGTGCAGTAGCGAGTGGAGGCTATACGCAGTGGCGGCAGCGGAGAGTGCATCCCTTATCCCTGGACTGCCTGTGGCACTTCGTCCCTAAGTGGCCCCGGACGGCGGATGAGTGAATTCCGTCCAACGGGGAGCGGTCGCAGTGCCTTCTGGGCCTCCTCGGATAAATTGCAGTGGTGAGGTTGGGGTCTGGTGGAGGGCCTGGTCCTGCGGCGGGCCCTGCCCTCGTGGCCTCTGGCCCAAACAGGCACACAACTGAGGCATACCCCACCCACCCGACATTGATCCACACCACATCTGACTACAGATGGTCAATACCTACCCCTTGAGCTCCAGTGGAATAGTGACCCCTCAGCCATCGGTACTAGAAGAAATAGCAGGGATGGAGTAGACAGACCCTAAAGGCGTTATCGGGCCATGTAATTGTACTGGGACTTTTAGATATGCCACTGTTGAGACCCCTATCCATGCCGGGACTGATCCGCGCCTTATGGTGAGACTAGGTGTGCGCTTCTCACAGGACTCCCTCTTGTGTTGACCCGGAGTGGCGACTCTGTGGCGGAGACGTGGACTGATTCTGCTGCGATAATCTTGTGAGTGGCCTGATCGGGGTGGTGTGGTCGCTGACGGCGGGCCCTTCCCTCCCTCCATAGCCAGGGATCATCTGCCTGTATTAAGGGTCGGCGATATCCTTTCCAACTACCATGACAAAGGATAAGGTAACCGGGGGTGCTGCCAAACAAAGTACCATAGACAAATTCACTGGGGCGGGCGCTAAATCGGCGTGCCCTGAAGGAGACTCCACCGCCTCGCCGGATAACTCTGTGATCCTGGAAGCCATAACCCAGACCCGAACTGCGCTCAAGGCCCAAATAGGCTCGGTGGGCTGGGCGGTGTCGCTGCTGCAACAGGACCTTAGAGGGGCCGTTGAACGCATAGCGGAGGCGGAGACGAGAGATTCAGGAGTGGAGGATGCTGTCACTACGCTGCAGACATGGGTCTCGTCATTGGAACAACTCACTAAGGGCCTCGCTACTCATGTGGAGGATGCAGAAGGAAGAGCGCGTAGAAACAACCTCCGCTTTGTTGGGTTCCCAGAGAACTGTGAAGGCAAAGACATCGAAAAATTCTTATCTGAATGGCTGGCCTATTGGATGCCGGGGGAGGCCCTATCACCCTGCTTCATCATTGAACGCGCACACAGGGCTCTGTTGCAGCGTCCACCCCCTGGGGCACGTCCGCGCCCTATGATAGCACGCATCCTCAACTATCATGACTGAGACTTAATCCTTAAACACGCCAGGATAAAAGGAGATCTCTTCTACGACTCCGAACGAATCATGATATTCCCGGATTACACGAGGATTGTTCTACAGCAGCGCCAATTGTTCCATGCTGCCAAGGCACGATTGCGGGAGCTTAAAATTGTGTACTCACTTCAATTCCCCGCCCGACTACGTGTCGTATATAACTCACGAACCCTCTTCTTCGATACACCGGAGGCCGTTTTTAGCTGGGCAGATGAGCAGATACTGCCAAAACCTCACTCACCTCCTCGCCAAGACTCGGACTTCTCCTCTGGTGAGTCACATCGCCGCCGGACACAGCAGGGGGACAAGCGAAGGCACTGCTCCAGATCCACGTGGCGTTCCAAGACACAAGAGGTCGTCCAAGACGATGCTTCTGCTGGGAGTACCTCAACACAGCACAAATTACTACATAAGTATATCCTTAAGTCAAAGCATAGTGTGCCAACATGTGGGTTTCTTGATCTATGAGCCACCTAATAACTAATTGTGGGCTGGCTTGTCTTAACGCACACCCCCGTGTTATTGTACAGTTGCCATTATGGCCCTTGGGTGTTTAGGGATCCATTGGAGGAACGCACCGCTGGCCCCCTGTTGGGGCCATCCGGTGTCCCATCCGCGACAGATGCTTCACGTTTCATGAGGTATTGGGGTGGGGTTGGGTATGGGTGGGGGTTGGAGTGCGTTACGTTTTTTGTATTCAATGCCTAGATAATGTCATATTAGATAGATACACATCTGTGCAAACCTACACAACACACCATCCAGTACATGTCGGCGTCTGTGGCTGAGACCCCACGGGATCAATTACATACTATGAGCTGGAATGTCAGAAGGGTACTCTACAAGATAAAGCGAGGGGTGGTACTCCATCAGGCAAAAAGATCCAGAATAGACGTTGTCATGCTACAGGAAACACACCTCATGGGCATTAAAACACCATTTCTAGCCCGCTATGGGCACGACCATGTATACCATGCAGGGTTTACTCGAGGCTCCAGGGGAGTGGCCCTCTTAATTCATTGTCGCATATCATTTACACATATAGCTCATTGGACAGACGCCAATGGGAGATGGTAAACAACCGTCACCCCGCATCCATAACCCCGCATGCTGTTACAATGCGGTCGTAACAACGACCGCGTTGTGACAACGCATACCATTACCCCGCAAGTCGTTACAACGACTTGCGGAGGGGGAAGAAGGTGTTGGATTTAAAATCCAACACCTTCCCTACAGTCCACACAGACTGGAGTTGGAATAGTAAATTTTACTATTCCAACATCCAGCGCCCCCCCTCCGCAAGTCGTTGTTACGACTTGCGGAGATATTGATATGCGTTGTTACAACGCGGTCGTTGTAACGATCAGCGTTGTAACTAACATGCGGGGTAATGGTATGCGGGAAAAAGAGGCATATTCATGGGAGATATATCATAGTGCATGGTTCCGTCAATGGAGAACATATTGTGTTGGGAAGTATATATGCTCCTCCCCCGTTATCCCACACGTTTATTGATAACTTTATGGATGTATGGGCTCTCCTGCCTGGATGTCTCACAATCATGGGCGGTGACTGGAATGACGTCATGCATGCACTCATTGATAGGGGACGTCCCCCGGGGGATCGTGCGAATCCTAGAGAATCTAAACTGCTAGCTCTAGTAAACATGCTTGGCTGGGTTGACACCTGGAGAATGTTCCACCCCCATGATAAAGGCTTTACATATTATTCTTCTGTTCACAACACATCCTTCCGACTAGATTATCTCTTCATATCCGGGATTCATGCTCAGAGAGTAGTTGAGGCCTCCATCCTCCCCGCGGACTATCCGACCATTCTCCAATTACATTAACAATTACAACTGGCTTACATAGACGTCCATTCTGGTGGAGAATGTCCACATGGCACCTGCAAAACCAGAAATATAAAGACCATATTAATAGTGCGGTGGCAGAGTATTTTCATCATAATGAAAGTACCGCCTCCTCGCCGACGGTACTTTGGGAAGCCCTAAAGCCTACCATACGTGGGGTCGACATAAGCTAATCCACCGCAGCCCGGAAATATAAGACGCCTGACCTCAAACAGTTAGAAAGCCAAATCATGACATTAGAAAGACAATGTCATGATCAAGAAACCCCTATAATACGCAGGACTCTAATTATCGCTCAACAACAATACCAAAGAATGTTAATGGATGAGGCCAGACAAATGTGGCTGGGATCCCAGAGTCGTATATATCAATGGGGCGACAAATCTAGCAAGCTACTATATCGACTGTGCAAACAGGGGTCAGTATCAATGCCCCTCCCCCCTATTCGGGATGTACAGGGGAAGATCCTTACAGATCCTATTGATATCGCGAATAGTTTTGCGCAATTCTATAAAGAACTGTACCAACCAAAAGAGATGACACGTCTCATTGATAGAGAAATTCCTGGTTGACATACCACCCCGCACTATCTCTGAGGATGTGCGAGAATCCCTAGACGCCCTAGCACACTAGAAGAGGTTACCACAGCCGTGTCCGAACTCTGGACTGGCAAGGCCTCTGACCCTAATGGCTTTCCTAGCGAGTTTTATAAAACATTCATAACACAATTAAGCCCACACCTCCTTAGTACCATATCTGAATCGATAGAGACAACACGACTCCAACCAGATTGGCGACACACCAAAATTGGCATGTTCCCCACGCCGGGCCGACCACCCTCATATCGCCCAATTTCTCTTTTAAATATTGAAACGAAAATCCTTGCTAAAATATTGGCAAATAGGTTACTGCCCCATCTGACTATGATGGTTCATTTGGATCAAGCCGGTTTCTTGTCCAATCGCTCCACCCGCCATAATATCCGGAGAGCCTATAACGCGATCGCAGCCGTAGATAGTTTGAGCAGATCAGCAGCATTTTTACTAGCAGATATGGACAAAGCCTTTGATTCCATCAGCTGGCTGTATCTATTTACCCTGTACCACGCTACAATTTCAGCCCACAGTTCGTAAAATATGTCAAACTCCTTTATATAGATCTAACTGCTACAATCCTTGTCGCCAATTGTGTCTCGGCTCCCTTTTCGGTAGTGCGAGGAACACGGCAGGGCTGCCCCCTGTCCCCCCTTCTGTTTGCACTGACCATCGAGCCCCTGGCTGTATGGGTCCGGAAGGACGCGTTAATCCGGCGTTTTGAATGGACATATCCGATCGCATAGCATTGTATGCAGACAATATACTCTTTTCTTCCTCACAGACCCAAGCAAAACCAGTCCCAGAATTCTGCAGATTATGCAGATTTTTGGTGAAACGTCTGGCCTATACATGAATCCCCGCAAATCTACCATATGGCTATTACGTGGCACATTGGGGCCTAACAGTTTGGCCGAGAACCTTCAGCTGGCGAAGGATGGGCTACCCTATTTGGGGGTTTTCCTGTCCGAGTCTCCCCAAATCTCGTGGGACAGGAACCTCGGTACGACTACCGAAAAAGTACGCTCTTGCATCAGGTCATGGTCAGGACTACCCCTATCATTATATGGGAGATCCGCTATTTTCAAAATGGTCTCCCTGCCACAGCTACTTTACCATTTACAGAATCACCCATATCCGATCCTGTCTTCATGGTTCAAACTCATCAACGCTACCCTGGGATAGTTCCTATGAGGTGGAGGCACATCCCGAGTTGCACTCCATACATGTTTCCAATCCATGTATTGTGGGGGAATCGCAGACGCAGATATGCGGGCCTATTATGCGGCCTCGCACCGCCAAGTAATTATTGATTGGCGCTATGGGCCCAGCGATGACCCAGCATACGCAATTGAGCGATGGATATTAAACCACCCTTATATCTCACTTATATAGTAATTCACATCACCGCTCCCTATTACCCGCCACTAGAGTGGTGTTGCTTACCTGGCGGCAGTCCTTACAGCTAATGGGGTGGTGGAGTCGCCTTACCCGGGAAACACCGCTTTGGAATAACCATCTATTATCTCACTTGGCCGGGCTCCAGGGGTTCCGCGAATGGGACCACATAGGCATCTCATCTATCAGTAATGTCATACAAGGCACTGTCCTCAAATCGTTCCAGACTCTTAAGGTTGACTTCTTACATAATTCCCAGTTCTATAAATATTTGCAGTTTCGTCATGCTATCAAACCACACATTGATAAAGTTGACTCATTTCCAGAATTCAGTCCATTAGAGGGTAAACTCCTCATGGGCGACTTAGGAGAGCTTAAGATCTCCAAAATATATCAATCCCTTATCACACATAGTGCCACCACACTCGAAAAACTCAAAGAAACATGGCAAATTGACATTGGTCCCCTGGACGCTGACGACTGAACTGAGGGCCTGGAATCTCCCCGCGGAGCTGCTATTTCCTCCAGACTACGTTGTATCCAGTTTAAATACATGCATAGGGTGTACTATACGTGTCATAGGTTATGGAGAGCAAACATGATTGCGTTTCCTGTGTGCCTGAGATGTCAATCTGATGACGGCACTTTCATATATACAGTTTGGACTTGCACGGCTCTAGACAGATTTTGGAACGGGGTGCTGACATGCATAGCTGAAGTTCTCGGATGGGAAATACCTAGATCCCCTAGGCTGGCACTGCTCCACATAACAGACACAATAGGCGGCAATAAGTACAAACGCTATCTTCTCTGGCTCGGCCTCACCATCGCCAAACGCGACATTGCCAGAACCTGGAATTCAGATAAACCCCCTGCAATCAGGGCATGGAAAAATGGTATGGATTTCTGAATGGGATTAGAGATCTCGGTCTTCCAGGCCCGCGGTTGCCCACAGAAACATTCTAAAATATGGCGAAGATGGGCGGACTACCGTGGGCTGGTCTTGCCGGCACTGGCTACGACGTCTGATATGATAGACTCTGAAATCAGATCTTATTATGCACAGAACAGACATATACCATGAAGAGAATAAGTAGAAATCATGATTCATATCTATCTGTTATGTATATA
Source organism: Calotriton arnoldi (assembly GCA_963921515.1). NCBI lineage: Eukaryota > Metazoa > Chordata > Amphibia > Caudata > Salamandridae > Calotriton > Calotriton arnoldi. The sequence goes on along the minus strand of CAWUFW010003061.1, from coordinate 767,178 downwards.
ATGACCATATACAACTGCATTGAAGTTATTCAGTTAAGTTATGTTTATATTAAGTATATAATATTTATAACAACGGTGTATATTCTACAAATACGCTGTAATGAAGTGATTGCCTTCATGCTTGGAAATATGGCAGTAAAATTTGTTATTAAAAAAAACAATTGACAGAACGACCCAAGAACCCAAAGAGACGATACATGCCTATTATGAGAGATTGTTGCAAGTGTTTAAACAGTACAGTGGAATGGAGACTCTTGAGCCCAAAGACATGGGACACTTTGGCCCTCATTTACAAGAGTGCTGCGCCACGGAGCGTCACTTTTTATGTCTATCTGGTGACACAGGCCTCTCAATCATATCTATGAGGCGACGCAAAGCCACTGTGCATAACTTTGCATGGCCTCATAGATAGAGAGCAAGACAAGGCAACGCAAAGGGCTGCCTTGCTCTACGTCAAGGAGGCGTTCCATGGGTGTTACTGTGGGTGTTCCCACTCAACACCCATGGAATTTGACAATGCCCCAGTAAACCTGGGGCAGGGCCAAAAACTTACACCTCCCCCAGCGCAGGCATAACAAGGAGACATTTTCACATTTCTCCTCATATTTTCCTCTTTCCACATGTGCTGCATTCTGCAGCACACATAGAACAAGGATAATGCCTCTCAACACAGACACCCTTGCGCCATGGTGCAAGGGTGCCTGCGTTGGTGCTCGGCTGCAAATTGTGCGCCGGCATTGGCTGAAAGGACAGGAATGTACTGTATCTTGTAAATATGATACATTCCTGCCCTTACAAATTGGCGTATGGCAGCACAGAACAATGACTTGCGGTGCTGCCCTACGCCAATTCTTTGTAAATGAGGCCCTGAGTGTCTGGGTTTGTGACGGAATTGAGACCTGAAGTTAGCATGATGATTCAGCAGCAATTGATTTGTTGGCAGAACAAGTCGATTGCTGAGATATTGAGATACGCAAAATATTGGAGATGGAGCAGATGAGATTGAAAGAGAAATTGATGGTGGCGCAAATGAGAGCCACACAGAGAGGAAGTTTGAATCCGTCTTTTGTGGGGAATGTTGGGTCTATGCAAGGAGTGTATCAACAAGCAGCTCCTGTGATGCAAGGTGGAAATGGGTTCCCACAACAAGGTAGAGGTCATGGTGTTCCGATTGACCAGAGTAGTGGGATTGATGTGGCAACTTTTGAAGAGAATTAATCTTTGTTATTATTGCAATAAGTTGGGGCATTGGAAGCTGGAATGTTGTCTTAATCCAAGCAGCCAATCTCAGAATTCAGAGTTTGCACAACCTCAGAGTAATACCCCTATACAGTCACAGAATGTACAGAGACCAAGAATGCAGAATTTTAATGTACCTCAAGTTCCAGTGAAGCAGGTCCCGCAAGCCCCGATGCCACAGCAAAATACAAATGGTCCCAAATTTAATTCAAACCAAGTCCCCTACATAAATCAGAATTCTTTCCAAAATGAAGATGTGCTTCAACGGTTTCCTATGTTTGGAGCATTTGAGGATTATGAATCTGACCAGTCATTATGACAGTGCCCGAGGGAGTGTTATGTGCCTGGGTTAGGCCCATGTAGCAACGCTGCACATTTTCTGACCTTGTCCTCTTTCTGCACAATAACATTATTGCTGTGACCTTTTGCACATATTCACATGCGTGACAATGTTGGATTAGTTTCTCTGAAACTGCTTTGCTTATACATCTTGCTTCATGCAACATTATCATGATACCTCAAAAACTGAGTACAAGGCCTTTACGCATGATGTACAAATGTCGTTCTATCTTCATCCACGAGGCGACAGGGCTTTCTGCATATCCATAACAATGCTAATCTGCATATACATTGCAAGGATACTTTTTATTATAAATAAAGTAGCATTTCCGGGGTTAGCAGAGGAGACACTTCCGCTGACATCGAAAGGTCCTGCATGCTGACGCTTTGCCAAGCAGCTGTCTAACACCTCCGTGAGGGGTGTCCAGTTTGTGTCCAAGACAGGGTTCTACTTTCGTTCCCACCAAGTACTGGGATTGGATCATCCCCGGCGAGGGATTCTTAGCTATACACCTACATACACTCTAGACATACACAGAGTAGGGATTGCATAGTAGGAGTAAGCCTGATTACTACCTTGTAATATATGCCTGCATATATATATACTGTTATGCCTTGTTGGAACTATATCTGCTATTTACTCTTTTGGTGCTTGTAATCACTTTCATCTGCTTCTGTCTGCTGATTATCGCAGCACATGTATTCTATACAAGAATAACGTTTGGTTCAATAAATATATTGAAAACGTCCCATTGTGTATTCTCTGTATACTTCTCTGAGAACACGAGTGCATGAGTGACTGAGCAAAAGGTTTCTAGATCTGTTTCCATGATCCCTTTGGGATCAGGGTTGTCATGTTCAGTGGTTGCCAGAAACCATTTGCTCCTTGTTTGGGTTAGGGGGCTTATGGTGGCACTGGGAGTTAGCTGGTCTTTAGTCCAACATATACTACGGGGTGCATGGAATCAGTCTTGGCACCTCACCCAAAGTTTATGTTGTCCACAAACAAGCAGATCCTACAGATTAGTGGTAACTACATGCCGGGGAGGAAGATTGCGTACCTGTTGTAGTCTTGGAGGTAGACCAGAGTGTTCCATTCTTAGAAGGTAAGGTGAATGGCCACTCCGTATCATTTTTGGTTGATACTGGTGCTACCCGCTCTACTGTTAGAAAAGTAGAAGGTTCAAGCCTACCCCTCTCGGGAAAAAGAACCCAAGATGTAGGAGTTGCAAACAAGCATATGATAAGTCCAGTGACAGAGGAAGTACCTGTTAAAATAGGGTCTTTTGAGGAGAATCATTGACTTATGGTGTGTGATTCGAGCCCGTGAATCTATAAGGTCGAAACTTATTGTGCAAATTGATTTGCACCATTTACTGCACCCCAAACGTTGTAGAGTTCCAGACACATAATGAAGAGTGTTGCCTTCAAATTGGCTAGGCATGCCTGTCGGCATAGAAATAAAACCAAAAGTTGAGCATCCAAGAAGCCCACAGTATAATTTGACTTCAGAAACAATTGCTGGGATTGCTCTAGTGATTGACTCAATGATACAGCAAGGCATTTTGAAAGAGATAATGGAGAGTCCATGTAATTCATCCTTTATGGGCTTGCAGAAGCCTAGCGGTAAGGACCGCATTGTCCAAGATCTGCGAACGGTAAACACTATAGTTATTCCTTGTTGTCCCATGGTACCTAATCCTCATATGCTTTTATTTCAAATCCCATGTGCGGTTGACTGGTTCACTGTTATTGATTTGTGTCAAGTCTTCTTTTCCATACCATTCAATGAGAACAGCCAGTTTCTCTTTGCATTTTGGTTCCAGAATCGTGTTTTGGCATGATGCGAAGTCCATCAAGGGTATTGCCAGGTTGCACAGGTGGAAACCGACTGAGAAGACTCTGCTGCTGCTACTTTCCACCCAGTGCTCTAATTCGTGAGAAGTTATGGAAACTAATAACAATAGTAGACGTAGGTACCTAACTGCAGATGTGCTAATAGCTGTAGTACTGATTCTGTTGTTTGTGGGGTTATACTCACCCAGGTCCTTGAGTTCAACTGAGATTAGAACTAGGCCTACCCCTTGTACTCCGAGGTCTACTGATAGCAGTTTGTATTCATTGGATGAGAGGGACTTACATGTAGATTCATCTAGAGGCGACCTTTCTTCAAATGTTTACACAGAAAAGCTAACAGCGGCGGACCATTGGTGTTGCACCTCAATCCAGTATTTCAAAATTAAATGTCCTGTGCATAACGCTTCCGGCACTTGCCGCCGTTGAGTGCCACTGGAGACCAGAGAAGGAAATTCTTCAAAAGGAAGGTGCACCAGAAAAGAAGTTCAATTTCGCAAAGTTAAATCCATCATCTTCATTTATTGATCATTTGTATTGTACAGATTTAAAATCCAGCCAACGCGTTTCGTTCCATGACACATAGGAACTTCATCAGGGCTGAAACAATCACATAAAAGACAATATAAATCACCACATCTAAAACACATATAATAACACTACGTACTTACATACAATAGACAAAAAACATTCAACTCTATGTATCTCATAGAGATTTTAACCTAATGTATAGGTTTTGGCACATAATAAAACACAAGGAAATCAGACTCATTGTAGTGTGACACAAAGACAACCCACATATACATACATATTTAACCATCATAAATCCCAAATTAGACCCAACAAACCGAAAACTAAAGTATGATACATGAACCTATATACAAATATTATTCACATATATGTATCCATCATCCTATCCCACCTCAAGTGACTATATAATAAAAACTTGAATTTATATAAATAAACAGCATGTTTATTAGAAAACTGGTTAACTGTGTACATGTATTAGAGAGCCGATTGGATTGTGCCTATTGCCTAATTGAGCCCAGGAGTCTATATTCGTAGCACAACACTTCAAGCACTCTATTTCCCAAATACTTTAATGTTTGAGGACGGATCTCGCCTTAAAAAGCAGTATGTCGTGATCACAGTACTTGGAAATATTTGTCGTTTTACCACCCTAGGACAACCACCATATCAAGCGGTCAAATTCTTCCCGTCCACAGATGGTATAAAGGGACCAAATCTTGTCCCAACTCCAGACCTGTGTAAAAGAAATACCTTTAGCCTAAAAGTAAAAAATTTCGCACATATCTTATTTAAATCCAAAAATTCATTATCTATGTTGCCCCATATCTCGTTCTAGAATCGCCATTTGACAAAAGAGAAAGTCACAATGGGACCGGCGGTAATCACAGCGACACTTGTCCATCTATCGGGTCACCACTACTATTGGAGAAGTAATTTCAAGAGTCACCCGAAATAACCAACAGGTCAAAAGGACAATGTACAACTCGAAAATGACCATACTGGCAAGGTGCAAGTTTACCAGCATAACATATGAAGGGTCACCCAAAAGGATAGAGCGTGCACCACAGGATAAACTGGAAACGCTAAGTAAAAATCAAGAAGTGACTTGGATTAAGTCAAACTAACCAGATGTACGTAACACACTTTATCTCTACTGCCAGGTATGGAGTATCCAACCCCTTTTTAGGTCGTCCCCTCCCCAGCAAACAATCGCCGCATGTCGACTTGCCAAATTCCGATAAACAGCAACAATAACCTGCGGTCTGCGTTTGAACGCTCGTGCCATTTTCGCCAGTCCTTAATACTTAATGGACGCAGCGTCACTCGCCTACGTAACCCGGTAAGATGCGTACCGGTCACGTGACAGAAGCGGTTAGCGAGACCGCTATGTCAGAGTGGCAATCGCACCCCGGTACTCCACTTCATATTGCGCCATGCGGCACGGTAACCAAACACACCAAACGCATATACAAGACAAACGACTATTGGTATAATACGCCCCGTTAAAAAATGTATACAAGCGGTATTTATACTGCACCAAATACACCTCATAGTGTCCATTACACAATTAACACTATAGCAAGGGGTCACCAAGACTATTTTGACCACCATACTGGAATAGGTCAACTCATACTTTCCAGGGCATCCAATCTGGGAAATAGTCCCTTGCTTGTGACTGAAGCCTCTCATATCTCACTTACATTTATACGAAGGATGACATGTTCCGTTTCATGTAGGCTAAAAGTACTAATAAGAAAGGGTGACTCAAATAGCTTATATTGAATACACGAGTTTGTTGTAGGCCTTAAGCTCCTAATGATGCAACATCTCAGTTAGCACAAAGAGGCCAATATGAGTAGGGTACCACCAGCCTTGATTTATAAGGTCACCATATTGGGATCAATATGCTCATATTATCAAAAAACTATAACCTAATAAATATCAGCCGAAATATAATTCATGCCTTCCCCATCAGGCTCAAATCCGACCTAAGGGTGTCACATTCAATCCAATATGGGCCCAATTTTAAGACTAAATAAGGTGAGAGAAACGAATTGTCTGTAATAAACAGGGGGATACGCATAAACTCAATGTGGCTAAGATATAGAAAGGTAAGACACATATTCCAACCGAGAGTAAGCACAAAACTTAATCTATAGCCACTCCTTCACAATATCAATAGACACTAACGAAGAGTCAGCAAACTATACGGAGAGAAGGGACAAGCATGATTACTTGAATTTACCAACACCAATGCTCAAATTTAAAAACCACACAAAAAGATAAAGACAATAGGAAGAAACAATTGGGTATTTGAAAGAAAGAACTATTATTGGGAAAACCGTTGTTATACCATATGTACTTTTTCTACATGTCTCCAAGCCGAAATAGATCCCCAAAGGACAAAAATTATTCTCCAGCGTAATTTTTAAAAATCATCAGGTCACATAAAAGATACTCATATGTGTGAAACCTTCAAACTCAGTCCGACATGGAAGGTACAGAGGGCTAAGCAGAGCCAAATCCTGCAAGAGATATGTCCTGCGCTATCATATATAAGGATCAAAGGACCTCGTCAGGCATGGAAGGTACAGGTAGCTGGTCCAGGTTAAATCCTACACAATACATGTTGTGTAATCATGTCAAAGAGTCAGGGCAAAAATCATTATTCTAAAAAATAGTGAAGCTCGTTATCTGTATTATGGCCATCAATAGTTGTTCTCAAACGACAGATCCATTTCGCCTCCACCTGTCTTAATGGCAGTTCTCTGTCTCCACCTCTTTTTCCTGCAATGATATGATCAATCCCATGAAACCAGAATTCTGACTCATACGGGTGTACATTCCTGTAGTGTTCTGTCATGTGATATCTAGCATCTCTATTCAGTATGGCCCTACGGTGTTCCTGTATGCGATATTTAAGGCAACGTATTGTAATCTCCAAATATATCAGGCCGCATTTACAGCCCAATACATATATGGCATACGTGGTGTTACAATTAATGAAGTGCCTGATTTTGTATTGCCGGGTTGTATTGTACATAAAGGTTTTAGTCTTATTTTTACCATATGGGCAAACATTACACATGTTACATGTGAAGAAGCCCTCTGGTTTCGGCGGTAACCATGTTCCTTTCCTTTGGGTAGGTACAATGTAACTCTGACAGAGAGTATTCCTCAAGGTTGCCCCTCTTCTATAGGTTATAGCTGGACTCCTTGTCAGGGAGTCTTTCAGACCAGGAACGTCATCAAGTAGGTGCCAGTTTTTTTTCAGAACATTGAAGATCTTATTACTATGGGTGGTATATTTGGTTACAAATCTCACGCTTCCTCTCTGGGACACACCAGATGCCTTACTTCGTCTGTCAAGCAAAGTAGTCTCCCTATCTGCCTGCTGTATTCTCGAATGGGCTTTGTTCAGTACTCCAATTTCATACTCCCTCTTGAGGAATCGCTTTTTAGTCTCCAGAATGTTAACTCGACATGTCTCCTCCGCACTACAATTTCTTCTAATGCGGATCATTTCTCCATAGGGGATATTATTGATTACCGCTCGTGAGTGCGCACTGGAGGCATGTAACACCTCATTGCAAGCTGTTTCCTTCTGATATAGGGTGCTCTGTACTACCCCATTCTTCACATAGAAATGGAGATCTAGAAAGTTTATCATCTCTTTGTGGTGTGTCATCGTGAGTCTGACATTGTATGGATTGTCGTTGAGGAAGGCGAAGTATTGGTGTAGTGCGTCCTCCGGGCCTGACCAAAGACAAATGATATCATCTATGTACCTCCCCCAAAAGACTATATGTTCAGTCCAGGGGGAGGCACTTCTGCTCCAGGCATTACCCCCCTCATACCACCCCATAAAGAGGCAGGCATAAGAGGGAGCAAACCGGGAACCCATAGCGGTCCCCTGTATTTGGTGGAACCATTGGTCATTATGGAGGAAGAAGTTTTTGGTCAGGATGATCTCCATCATTTGCATTATCATTTCATTGTACTCATAGCAGTCTGTCCCCTCCTTATCCAAATAGGACTGGGCCGCCATGAGTCCAAACTTATTGTGGATACAGGTGTACAAACTTTCCACGTCAAATGTCACGAAACGCAGTTCCTCAGACCAGCTAAAGACCTTAAACTTGACTAGTATGTCCTTACTATCTCTTATATAGAAAGGTAGATTCTGGACATGTTTTTGGAGTCTTAGGTCCACAAATTCAGACATCCTTTCCGTAGGCGAACCCACCCCTGAGATAATCGGTCGGCCCGCTGGAAAGGGCCCACCCTTATGAATCTTGGGCAGGATGTATATGCAGGGGAATTTAGGTTGTCCCAGCCATAGGTAGCGAAATTCATCAACCGTTAATAGGCATGTGTCTCTCCACTCGCTTAATTTTACATTGATAAGTGTAGTAAGCTCCTTAATGGGGTTTCCTTCAATCAATTTGTAACATAATCTGTAGCTTAAACGGGCGATTGATCTCATTCATGTAATCTATTCGATTCATGACCACCACGTTTCCGCCCTTATCGGCTTCCCTAATTACAATATCATCATCCATGCGTGATCTATTCAGTGCCTGTCTTTCCTTTAAAGAAAGATTATGTTTAACATGTGGCCCGAATTTTGTAGGAAGTCCCATTTTATACAGTTCCTCCGTTACTTTCTCATAAAAGATATCAATATTGCAATGGTATGCAGTGGTGGGGACAAATTTGGACTTGGGTCTTAGACCACTGTCAGTGTTAGGATTTTGGGTAATATTAAGGTCATCCAAAAGTATATCTGTAACTCCCCCATCTTCAATAGACAATAGGCACTGAATATTTCGCATATCAGCAATAGTGTGAGTCGTGGAGCCATGTCCCGCAACAGATACAACAGGTTGTGCAGTTCGTTCAGCAAAAAAATCTTTTAATTTGAGGGACCTCACAAATTTATATAGATCAATAGGCACATCAGTGAGGTCGCCACTTTGAGTGGGGCAGAAATTAAGACCCATACTTAATACATTTATTTCATCCTTGTCCAAAATCTTATCTGTTAGGTTAAGATCGCTGTTCTCACTCTCCATGACACTAGGGCCCCCTATGTGTTCCATATCATGTAGGGAATCTTCTATGATTTCTTCGATCGGGTTACCACACCCAACTTGTCCACCGTTGGGCTGTAAATGCGGCCTGATATATGTGGGGAGTACAATACGTTGCCTTAAATATCGCATACAGGAACACCGTAGGGCCATACTGAATAGAGATGCTAGATATCCCATGACAGAACACTACAGGAATGTACACCCTGATGAGTCGGAATTCTGGTTTGATGGGATTGATCATATCATTGCAGGAAAAAGAGGTGGAGACAGAGAACTGGCATTAAGACAGGTGGAGGCGAAATGGATCTGTCGTTTGAGAACAACTATTGATGGCCATAATACAGATAACGAGCTTCACTAGAATAATGATTTTTTCCCTGACTCTTAGACATGATTACACATGACATGTGTTGTGCAGGATTTAACCTGGTCCAGCTACCTGTACCTTCCATGCCTGACTGAGGTCCTTTGATCCTCATATATGATAGCGCAGGACATATCTCTTGCAGGATTTGGCTCTGCTTAGAGTACATATGGTATAACAACGGTTTTCCCAAAAATAGTTCTTTCTTTCAAATACCCAATTGTTTCTTGCTTTTGTCTTTATCTTTTTGTGTGGTTTTTAAATTTGAGCATTGGTGTTGGTAAATTTAAATAATCATGCTTGTCCCTTCTCTCCATATAGTTTGCCGACTCTTCGTTAGTGTCTATTGATATTGTGAAGGAGTGGCTATAGATTAAGTTCTGTGCTTACTCTCGGTTGGAATATGTGTCTTACCTTTCTATATCTTAGCCACATTGAGTCTATGCGTATCCCCCTGTTTATTACACACCATTCGTTTCTCTCACCATATTTAGTCTTAAAATTGGGCCCATATTGGATTGAATGTGACACCCTTAGGTCGGATTTGAGCCTGATGGGGATGGCATGAATTATATTTCGGCTGATATTTATTAGGTTATAGTTTTTTGATAATATGAGCTTATTGATCCCAATATGGTGACCTTATAAATCACTGCTGGCAGTGCCCTCCTCATAGTGGCCTCTTTGTGATAACCAAGATGGGGCATCATTAGGAGCTTAAGACCTACAACAAACTCGTGTATTCAATATAAGCTATTTGAGTCACCCTTTCTTATTAGTACTTTTAGCCTACATGAAACGGAACATGTCATCCTTCGTATAAATGTAAGTGAGATATGATAGGCTTCAGTCACAAGCAAGGGACTATTTCCCAGATTGGATGCCCTGGGAAGAATGAGTTGACCTATTCCAGTATGGCGGTCAAAATAGTCTCGGTGGCCGCCTTGCTATAGTGTTAATTGTGTAATGGACACTATTAGGCGTATTTGGTGCAGTATAAATACCGCTTGTGTACATTTTTTAACAGGGAATATTACACCAACAGTCGTTTGTCTTGTATATGTGTTTGGTGTGTGGAGTAAAAAAAATACGGACGCGTTACCGTGCCGCATGGCGCAATATGAAGTGGAGTGCCGGAGCACGATTGCCACTCTGACATGGCGGGCTCGCTAACCGCATCTGTCACATGACCGGTACGCATCTTACCGAGTTACGTAGGCGAGTAACGCTGCGTCCATTAAGTATTACGGACTGGCGAAAATAGCGCAAGCGTTCAAACGCAGACCGCAGGTTATTGTTGCTGTTTATCGGAATTTGGTACGTCGACATGCGGCGATTGTTTGCTGGGGGAAGGGGGACCTAAAAAGGGGTTGGATACTCCATACCTGGCAGTAGGGATAAAGTGCGTTACGTACACCTGGTTAGTTTGACTTAATCCGAGTGACTTCTTGATTTTTAATTAGCGTTTCCAGTTTATCCTGTGGTGCACTCTGTATCCTTTTGGGTGACCCTTCATATGTTATGCTGGTAAACTTGCACCTTGCCAGTATGGTCATTTTCGAGTTGTACATTGTCCTTTTGACTTGTTGGTTATTTCGGGTGACTCTTGAAATTACTTCTCCAATAGTAGTGGTGACCCGACAGATGGACAAGTGTCACTGTGATTACCGCCGGTCCCATTATGACTTTCTCTATTGTCAAATGCCGATTCTAGAAAGAGATATGGGGCAGCATAGATAATGAATTTTTGGATTTAAATAAGATATGTGCGAAATATTTTACTTTTAGGCTAAAGGTATTTCTTTTACATAGGTCTTGAATTGGGACAAGATTTGGTCCCTTTATACCATCTGTGGACGGGAAGAATTTGACCGCTTGATATGATGGTTGTCCTAGGGTGGTAAATCGACAAATATTTTCAAGTACTGTGATCACGACATACTGCTTTTTAAGGTGAGATCTGTCCTCAAACATTAAAGTATTTGGGAAATAGAGTGCTTGAAGTGTTGTGCTGCGAATATAGAATCCTGGGCTCAATTAGGCAATAGGCACAATCCAATCGGCTCTCTAATTCATGTACACAGTTTAACCATTTTTTTTAATAAACATGCTGTTTATTTATATAAATTCAATTTTTTATTATATATTCACTTGAGGTGGGATAGGATGATGGATACATATATGTGAATGATATTTGTATATAGGTTCGTGTATCATACTTTAGTTTTCAGTTTGTTGGGTCTAATTTGGGATTTATGATGGTTATATATGCATGTATATGTGGGTTGTCTTTGTGTCACATTACAATGAGTCTGTTTTCCTTGTGTTTTGTTATGTGCCAAAACCTATACATTAGGTTAAAATCTCTATGAGCTAAATAGAGATTTGAATGTTTTTTGTCTATTGTATGTAAGTACGTAGTGTTATTATATGTGTTTTAGATGTGGTGATTCATATTGTCTTTTATGCGATTGTTTCAGCCCTGATGAAGTTCCTATGTGTCATGGAACGAAACGCGTTGGATGGATTTTAAATCTGTACAATACAAATGATCAATAAATGAAGATGATGGATTTAACTTTGCGAAATTGAACTTCTTTCCTGGTGCACCTTCCTTTTGAAGAATTTCTTCAAATGTTTATTTTAAGTTGCTTTATGAGTACATTGGCACTATAGATGCAAGGGATTGGTGCATCTGTACGCAATTACCCGCATCAGCTGCAGAGGGGCTAACGTACCATCATGTTCCCCTGACTTATGGTGTTACTTGTGGCCTATTAATGAGTCTAGTGTATGGCCAGGGTATTTTTCAGTATTATGTTGTGAATTATGATTTAATTTTTTTCAGAAATTCCCATACTTAAGCATTTAAATTGTCACCCCGAAGCTAAAAATATAGATAGAAATAAGAAGGTTTTTTTTTTTTGTGTTTAAGAATTTTATTGAGTTTTAAGGATAACAAAAACAAGAAAAAGAAAAGGTAACAACATTATCAGAGCTATAAACATATTACACAGAAAGAAAAATAAAAAAATAAGAATTATATATATATATATATATATATATATAAGCATTTAATTCATAAATGTAAAATGAGAAAGCGCTTAACAGAAAAAGAGAGAAAAAGTAAAAGAAATGGAGAATAAGTAAACAGAAAGAAAAGTAAAAGGAATATATGAATACATAGAGTGAACTATAAAAACAAGAAGAGGAAGTATGTTAAGATACAGGTGCATGTGAGGCAAGATAAGATGTAAAAGGTAACCAGAGAAGATCTGATTTAATTTTCTGAGATAAAATAGAAGGGGAGACAGTAGCAATTCTATGTTCATCACATATGAAATTCCACCAGATCAATGAGGACAACTTGGAATTATCCTTCCAACATGACAAAATAACTTTAAAAGCTAATGCAATAAATAGGTCGAACAATAAAGATATAGGAGTACAATCATCTAAGTCAGGTGAAGATGAACCTAGAAAAACATTTTGCAATGATAACGTAATATCACATTTAAAGATTTTCATGCATGTAGACCAAATAGAATGCCAAAAGGTCAAAACATTAGCACATTCATAAATTTGATGTGTTAAAGTACCGGTAAATTCAGAACAAGACCAGCACAAAGGAGATGAGGAAGGGGAAAACTTGGATATGCAAACAGGAGTAATAACTGCTCTATTGTAGATAAAATAGAGAGATTGAGTTATACGAGCAGCAGCAGAAATTTTGAATAACTTAGACCATAATTTATCCCAAACAGAGACAGATAATAAAAGGGATAATTCAGTTTCCCAGGCTAATTCCGTAAGGGATTTAGGTCTTTCAGTAACATGTATTAACAATAACTTATAAATATGAGCGGCTTTAGGTTTATGTTCTTGAGAAATATTATAAAGCGGTGTAAGAGGGACAAGTGAGGTGGAAACATTAGAGAGGTCAAAAGCAGATAAATAGGACTGCAAAGCTGTTGAAATTAAAATGTATTCATGAAGGAATGTGTCGGGTAAAAGATATCGCAATTGTAATTCGGGGAAGGGAATAATAGAATTTTGGTGAAGAAATTGATGGACAAACATAATCCCCATAAGAAGGTTTTTTAAACCCACTATCACATTACACACTGTCTATGCTCGTAGAAACAGTTTGACTTACATTCTAACAGATGTTGAGAAGAACTTCCTATAGTTGATGACAAAAGAAGAGAGATGGAATCTAAGTCGAAGAAAGTTAAGATTGGCTTTAAGTAGTCTAGAGAAGAAATTGAGTATCAAGGGGCAGGGAGTCAAGCAACATTGACTTTGGATTGGAAACCTAAAGAGAAAGTATGCATTTTCAGAGTTAAGTCTACAGTTGACACTAAATTCATGGGAAATAGTGAATGTGACCACATGTTTGAAGCTAGAGGAAATAGGGAATTATTTTTAGCATGTCAAGATCCTGACATTCCTGGAGTTTATTATGTTGGTGGAGGATACACTTATTTTAGGTTGCCCAAAGGATGGTATGGTACGTGTTATTTAGGTATAGTCTTTCTGAAGATTTATCATGTGGGACATTTTGATGATACTGTGTGGGAATAGAAGTCTAGGCCCAAAAGAGGACCTAGTGCTGGAGAAATAGTGGGAGATATTTTTGATGCAATTATCCCATCTGTAGGTGTGATTTTGAATGACATCAAGATTAGAAAGTTGTGCACCTTAGTGGATAAATTGTTCACAAGTACAGCAGGAGCCTTATTAGTTGTAGATACTGAAATGATTGCTGTGAGATTGATGGTTCTGCAAAATCGCCTTGCATTAGACATCCTCCTTGTGAAAGAGGGATCTATCTGATGCTAAAGGCCCAACAATGTTGTACTTACAACCCTGACAAGAGTAAGGACTTGAAGAAGATATATCAAGAACATTACTGATTTGAAGGGAGATTTGAAGGAGTTGGAAGTGACAGGTGCTTGAGAAGCAATTGGAAAGGGATTTGCTGCGGTAGGTAGATGGTTTGGAGATCTGGGAAGTGGATTAGTGGGATCCATCTTGAAGCCCCTTGTGATAATTGCTCTTTGTGCAATATTCTGTTAGTGGTTTTTAATGGATATCAGAGTATACAAGCTAAAAGTGGAGTAAAAAGAAAAAGAGCATATGTAGAATTAGAGGAGAGTCAGTGTAGATACTATGATGACATGAAACATCCGGAGGAATACAGACACAAATATATGGCACCTATGAGGTTTTGACTGCTCCATCTGATAAGATCTAGATCTTGATTGTGATGGCTAGATTGGCCATCAGAGGGGGATCTGAACAGCACAATTTTAGCTCCACCCTTACTTATAACAGCAGTGCAATATTTACGTGCACATAACACTATATACTCTGTGTGCCTTAACTTTATTAAGTATTCAAATGTACTATTGAAATGCTTTCACTGTAGATCACTAGAGCTTCATAAACGTGTGTATATTAATGTTTAGCCTAACCATGAAGAAATGTAGTTCTCGTACATATTTTACACTTATTTTTCAAGTTATGCTGCATTTATTTGAAAGTGTAGTGCACATGTAAACATGACTCATAAGTTACATTTGTGTTGCTGTAGATCTTTTGAAATTCTACATGCACATATAACCATGTAATCAAAGTGCACATTGTAATGTTATAACAAAGCTAATTTGACTAGGCCTGAATTTCGAAATGGATTTTTCTGTTTGCCTTGCATGTTCTCTCCTCTCGAGGTGATGTTTCAAGGTTTCGTTAAAGAAAGAAGCATTCTGTATTAGTCAGAGGGAGGCCTGAGAGAGAAAATCGTGGCAGCGATGTAAAGAGCTAACAAGCTGGAGAAACCTATTCATTGTGTATCAGGAACGGTGGGATACTCAAGGTCGTTGTGAGTGTCCAGGTTTCATAGGATGAGAAATTCTGGAGATGTTGCAAGCGCATAATGAAAAGTTCAATACCTTTGGTTGACGGAGGGTGGTGTGAGTTCTGGGGGAATGATGAAGCATCTGTGTGTTGACACTGATGGAAGTTAGGAGCGATCCCTTGGACTTTGAGAGGTACAGACCTCTCTGCTTCCCTTTTATCCTTACAGGAGTGTGGCTGTATGCTAACACTTGTTTCCCTGTTTAGAAGACCTCTACTGGAGTTTTCACTATGCTGACACCTTCCTGCATTTCTAAATTCCCCTGAGAACTTTTATTCCAATCTATCCTTGTTTTAGATTTAGAGCTAGACTAGATTTCTTTAGAATGTATTCATGTTTAGGAGGGAGGAGCAGAGTAAATTGAAAGAACTCCAATTTCAAATCCTTGGCATCTGTATTATTCTGACTGTTGTTATTCTATGCTCTATCCTATCGAGTTGGAATCTGCTTCGACCGCTTAATTTTCTGATTGTGATTCTTTACCTTTATAAAATGTTCTTGAGTTTTGCAACTATTGGATTGACTATTAATGTGTAATAAACCCACTTACCTTTAGTCATTGATTCCTGGTCCTTATTGTGTGACCAAATGGGCTACATCAGTATTAAACTGTTTATTTGAATGCAGACTTCCTTTTGTCTCTCAGTAAACCAAAAAGATCTATCAGGGGAGAAATGGTTACCTCTTGCTACGTGCCAGCACAATGAAGGGTAGCAAACCCCTCCCCTACCTTCTTTTCCTTGTCATTTACAGTGAATTGTAAGGCTGACATTGTAAGTCGACACAGTGATTTTAATATATTGTAATTTGTTTTGCACCCTCATAAAGCTTGCCACTGATCACAGTGCAGAATTTGTGAGGGTGTAAAGCCTTTAATGCCGGGCTTCCCAAACCTTTTAGAACCACAACCCAATTTTTAAAACACCAGACTTTCAGGACACACCCAGCTTTAATGGACATGAGGCGGACAATTTTTTAATGAAACTAAAGCATCATGTGGGAACACACTATCATTTACAGACAGCACATTTTCCACTTAAATGGCTACTAAATTTCCACAGACATACAATTTTACTGATAAAAATATACTGCACATAAACAGTGTGTGGAAATTGGGTATCAGTAAATATTTATCATTTGTGCATCACCAAGTAAAATGTCTTCATTTGTTTTGATGTTATTAAAATCTTTGTTTTCATCACATTTCAGAATTACAAAAATATTTCCTTTATTTTTGCTTTCCTAACTGCTGAATGTGTACAGATAATTTACAAGTATTTATATTTTGTTCCACACGCCCGGTACCCCAGCAAGATTGTGATATAACTCACTTTATTTTTCTTTCTCTGACTGCAGAGTGATGTTTTTGTTGGAAGACGTAGCCTAATATTTTAACGCTGTCTTTGAAGCGCAGCAAATGTAGCACGATAAATACAGAATTTAAAGGCATCTTTATTTATTGCTTGGATTTTCACGACCCACCAAAAGTCGGCTTGCGACTGACCCACAGTTTGGGAAACACTGCTTTAATGTATCAAAACTCCATCCTCCACTGTTGTTGCAAGTGGTGAAGTGAATGAAAATGAAATTCTTAGGAGTGATCCAACAGCATCACAAATGATTTTGACAAAACAATAGGCTTGGTTAGAAAATGTTCTGTTAGTGGTTTTCTTTCTGTCATCATTACAGCATAAAATGTCAGAGCACACTGGGCTTCCTCTCTACACCATGTGGGTAACATTTCTATCCCAACACCCAGTTTATAAATCTGATTTTTTGGGGGGAACAATGTCGGCTAGGACTTTACTAGCAGAGATGGCGATCTAAAGAGGTACAAACCAATGCTGCCTGGTGGCAAAAACTCAAATGCATCATGAATTGAGAAAGGATCCAATATAAAGAGCAGAGGTCAACTGAAGACGTTTAAGACAATATGGGGTAGTGAGCAAGATGGAGCTAACAGTGTTCTTTAAGAAATTACGGTTATGATTTTATTATAATCACTAATGTAATGTGAATTGCTTACTGCTCATGATATTTATTGAGCAATGTAAAAGGAAAAAGGAAAGGATGGTATTTGTAAAGCTCACTGTACCCGAAGGTGTCTAGGCGCTGAGCAGATGAAAGCAAAGAGAGGAGCGCTATTGGCCGATTAAGAAGAAAATAGCCATGTTTTCAGAAGTTTTCTGAAGACCGAGAGGGAGTCTGCATTAGAAATGAAGGGGGGCAGCGAGTTCCATCGCTTGGTGGCGGCTACAGAGAAGGAATGGCCGCCCCTTCTGGACCTGCGAAATTTGGGAGAGACCAGTTTTTTCTGAGTGGATTATCTCAAGGTCCTCCCAGGAGTGTACCATTGAAACATGGTTTTCAGCTGATGCGACCCTTTACTATGCATAACCTTGTATACCGTGCTCAGGACCTTGAAGGAAATGTGCTTCCTGATGGGGAGCCAGTGCAAGGTTTGAATCCCCTCCCTGGCGGACTGATGTTTAGGAATGTTAAAGATCAGTCTTGCCGCTGCCTTCTGTACCACCTGGAGCTTGTTCAGTGATACCGCATTGATGTTAAGGTACAGGGCATTGCAGTAGTCAAGACGGGAGGTGATCAGTGCAATGATGGTGAGCCGGTGCAGTTCAGATGGAATATACGGCAGCACCTTTATAAGAGTTTTTAGAATATAGAAACAGGTGCTGGCTGTGTGGCTGACTTGGGCATCAAAGGTTAAACCCTCGTCAAAAATGACCCCCAGATTTTTCGCTGTCCTTACCAGGACAGGAAGGAGACCACAGTCTGCAGGCCACCAAACATTAGACCAGATGGAATTCCGAGAGCCGAATACTAGCACCTCGGTCTTGTCTGCATTGATCTTTAATCAGTTGCCCTTCATCCAGCAAATAATGTTTGACAAACACTGATTAAACTTCTCTGCGACTGATTGCAAATCATTCGAGATGGAGACAATGATTTGTGTGTCGTCCACGTAGGCAAGCATCTGGAATCCGAAGGATCTCACCAGCTCGGCCAGAGGGTTCATATGGAGGTTAAAAAGGGTAGGGCTCAGTGAGAATCTCTGAGGGACCCCACAAGGAAGGCCGAAAGCCTTAGTTCTGAAACCTCTGCAGCTAACGATATGCGTTCTACCTGTCATAAAAGAGTGGAGAAGTTGCAGGGCCTTTCCCATAATCCCCACTTCCCGCAGGCGCTGAACCATGCGCACTGGGGAGACGGTGTTGAATGCTGCGACAGGTCGAGCATGATTAACACCGCCGAGCCACCCTGATCAACCTGCAGCCGAATACAATCAGTAGCCGCAATAACTGCAGACTCGGTGCTGTGGCCGGCGCGGAACCCGTTCTGGGAGCAAACTAAGATTTCCTGGGATACAGTGTATTTCATCAGTTCGATGTTGATGAATTTCTCCAAAATTTTAGTAGGAGCGGGGAGAAGGGAAATAGGTCGGAACTTTTTCAGTTCCGAGGGGTCGGCGTTGGGTTTCTTGAGGAGCGGAGAGTCAATGGCTTCCTTCCAAATAGCCGGGTAGGTACCGGATAAGAGTATTTAGTTGAATACTTTGCACAGAAAGTTGGCTACTAGATCAGGCGCCAGTTTAAGTGTAGAGGGCATACAGGGGTCTGAGGGAGCCCCGGATTTTAAGCCAAGTAGAAGTTCTTTAGTTTGTTGAACCGAAATTTGTGGAAAAAAGAAAGACATTCTTCCCGGTAGCCTGTAACAGTTCCCCAGAAGTCGGTTCAACACCATCCTCCATGGCTTCCCCACTGACAGAATCGTCATCTTCAGTAGGGGTAAACTTGTGGAAGATCTTAAGCACTTTGTCCTGAAAGTAGATTGCTACTTTGTCACAGAAATCTTGGGAGGGGTTCATTGGCTGTTGCCCCGGTGGCTCAGAAATCTCCTTTATTACTTTAAAAAGCATGCTGGAGGAATTGTCTGCCGACAGAATCTTTTCGGTTAAGAAGCAGGATTTGGCCTCAAAGATGACGTGTTTATATTTCCGCAGAAGAAATATCTGCTTGGCTTTTTCCCTCGGGCAAGGGTCACCACGCCATTTGCGTTCTTGTCTGCGGCATTCACGCCTCAAGGACATGAGCTCTTCCGAAAACCATGGGGCCAAAGATTTTGTCCTTTCAATGACACAGATTTTGAAGGGGGCAGCTATGTCTAGGGACTTGCTGATCCAGTCACGGAAGCCCTCTGCTGTAGGAGGGTAAGTGATATGCCTCCCATCAGAAACCAAAGCCAAGGCGGCCTCCCAATTTGCGGCTGTGATCGTATTCAGTCTTCTGCAGCGTAGATCCCTCGGGGGGGCCCTCATTCACCTTGATGGGGAGGGGGAAGGAGACTTTAAACTCAATCAGCCAGTGGTCCACCCAGCTGAATGGTTGAGCTGCCTCAATCACTAAGTCATTGTGATTAGTGAAAATGCCATCCAGGGTGTGACCGGCAGTATGGGTTGGAGAGCGAACCAGTTGCTCGAACCCCAGAGAAGACATAAGATCTACAAAACGAGCTGAGTCATTATGCTGTTTATTTTCAAGGTGAAAATTGAAATCCCCTAGGATGTTGTAATGAGCAGTGGTAACAAATGGTTCAAGGGTTTTACACCATGTCTCAGTGAACTTGGCTCTCAGCCCTGGCGGCGATATACCAGAAGGCCTGAGAAGTCATAGTTCTCGGATAATTTAATCCTGAACGAGGTTGCTTCCAGTATAGAACCAGGGACACCTTCCACAGCATTAAGGGTACATCTGAGGGAGTCCCTAGACACCAAGGCTAGGCCGCCTCCTCTTTTGTCAAGGTGGTCATATCTAAGTAGTTCAGCCAAGGGGGACAGCGTCAGCCAAGTCGGCAGTTATGTAGATTTTTTTTCTGTTTACTGCCTTTCCAAAAAAGTAAAAGAATATATGTGAAGCGTCTATGTGACCAGACACTTTCCAGGAGAAAAATCCAGAAGGGTACATTTTTCAGTCCACAGAGGGATATCAGTGAGGTTTCTGGTTAATTGAGGTGACTTGTGTAAGTGGCACAACATCAGTGTATTCACTGAAGCATATGAAGTTGAGGTGACAGTCTGCAAAGTGACTAACTGCCTGATCCATTAGGGGTATACTGCAAGTCGACTGAGGGACTAAAATCTTTATCGGGGGCTGCTATAAAACAGGATTCAGAATATGACATAAGCTTCTGTTTTGTAGAGGATTGCCAGCTAACTACAAGGAACTGGTGTTGTGCATCTTGAAGTTGTAGTCTGCCTGCCATGCTCTACCAGAGGGTGTCAGCAGCTGCTGCTTGGCACTGTTCTTTAAATTCCCTCTACTGTTACCACATGGAGAGTTTTACATAGTCTTGGACTTGAAAATATATAGACCGACTAAGAAAAATTGTACATAGGAAAATTACATATCAAGGTGTAGGAACGCATTAAAAAATGTTGTTGATGTTTGATCTTATAATGGAGAGAGAAACACAAGCAAGAAGTGCCATACACATATTCCTCAAAGACATTGGATGTTCCAGAACAGAAATCTAATAAGTTAAAGGTTAGAATAGACAAATTTACTTTATCAAGTAATTCTCCTTTTATAGTAATAATGAAGGTAAAGCTCATCTTGCATGAAGAAAAGAGATGAATAGTAGGCTGGATGTTACTTTCTTGATCCTAATTTTAAACTATACTTAAAGCGGCACCCGAGAATATGAAATATTTAATGAGGAATGAAACAACATGGGAATATATTGGGACTTCTCCATATCCAGATGCACTACGAAGACCAAAGAATACCAAATGAAAAGATGTATGAAGAATGCTAAAATTAAAGAAGCTGGGTCAAAAAAACTAAAATAATAAAAAAAATAAAAACACACATACACACCCCTACCCTCCACCACGCCCGGGGCATCAAAAGTAGAGACAGGATGAGAAGTCTCGCTCGCATATGCATTGTGCATGGCAGCAGCAGTTGGTGGGTTTTCCATATGTGTCATTACATTTGCACATTTTCTGGTGTCCCTGCTCATGTTTTGTTTTCTCTGGTTCCAGTTTACACATTTAGGGTTCATTGCCTTGTACACTGCCTTACAGGACTCATGACTCCCGCTAAGCATGCTGTTAAATATTCTGGATTAACCCTTTCTTCCATGTGGCGGCTCAATAGCAGTACTCCAGTTTTGAGTTTTCAACTATAGCACACCTTTGCCCTGTTGGGTTCTCTGTCTGATTCCATGTAGATGAGGGACTAGTTACAATGACATGTAGTATCATTCTTATTTGCTCGCAGTGGTAGCTGTACGTTTCCTTTACCACTTTACTTACCTCTTCTCCTTTGTTTAGACTTCCTGTGATCACTGCTTCTGAGAACTGCTTATTCCATTCCTCAATTCCTAAACTCCTGCAGGGTCGCTTGGGGAAGCCAGTGTTGTTGCTCTCTTTTCCCATGACCCTTTGTCCCCAAGGGGTACCCCACTGCCTCCATTTAACGAACAGAGTGGCAGATTTACAAGAACTGGAGCATCTCTGCATATTAGCAGAGATGCGTCAGTTCATTTGCGTCCCGTAAAAAATACCTTGCGCCACCATGGATGCGTCGCATTTACTATGCGGCGCACCGTGGCCCAAGGATAGACAGATGCGTGGCGCATCTTTTGGCGTACAGGCAACGCATTGCTGGCGTCGTGTCGCAAGCACGACGCAACTCCAGCAATGGTTAGGAATGACTATTCCTAACATGCTGCGTCACTCCTTACGCCTGCTTCAAGCAGGCGTAAGGTTTTGACGCAGTGGTGTTGTAAAAGTGACTCAGTGAAATCACTTTTACGAGGCTTTCTCACGTCGGAACGCCCACCCTGCATACATTATACCTGACGGAGGTATAATGTAGCGCAGGGCTTTACAACGTGACGCATCTCGCTAGATGCGTCACGTTGTAAATATGTCGCAACGTGGCGCATTGTTTATGACGTAAAGTTGTCGCAAGGGGATTGTAAATCTGCCCCAGAGTGATTTACCATCTCAGGAAAAGAATGGGTTAATATCTGCGACCAGAGCTACTTGAGTCCTGTTTAAGATCCCAACACTAGCTGGATTCACTCAACTGCCATCAACTTGAGGTGGGACAAGAAACTGTTAATCCACAATCATACGCCCATTTATCCCCTTGCCCTACTGGTGAGTGTAAATTCTCCTCCCAGACTGTCAACACTTGCTAGAAGCTGCAATCAGTCTTTGCATCGCAGCTGGAAGGGACTCAGCAACTGGCTCTACCTTGTGACTGTGTCCTTTCACGTGTGTAGAGAAGCTGGTACCCGAACTAAACTGGCTATAATTGACTGGTTAATGTTCATTAGAGCTTACAACATCATTTGCTGTCAAGAGACATGGATGACGGATACATTTTACATCGAGGGCTTTTATACTCTTGATGTACCGGCCATACCATCCACAGCCGGCAGGGTACAGAGTGTGTGTGTGTAGGTGGGGTGAGGGGGGATTCTGGCTACATCAATCTCTTCTAATCTCTCTATGGTTTGCTCAGAAGAGCTCTGGAGCTCACCATATTTTCAAGTCATTTTGTTAGCTCTCCCTGGCACCTCTGATGCTTTACTTGTTCATTTTTATTAAAGTGGATTTAACCAGAGGTCTAGTGATGTGATCGATCAATTTTATGCATGTTTAGAACATCTAGGTACCAGATGCAAACAAAGCGCTTTGTTTCTCTGGTGAGAGATTTTATTATTTCAATATGCGAGTTTAGTGGCTTGCCTGTTTGTGGTAACGTAACTCACTTTAGTCATTCAGCATACGGGGAGGCACTGAATGGTCTAACCTTGAAGGATAACTTAGTCTTTGCTAGTGACATAGGAAACTGAGATGAGTGTGATATACCAACCTTCAATGGCAATCAGAGTGGTAGTACTATTGACTTTATTTTAGTTACCTCTGACCTTGTTCCCTTGCTTTAAAACTTGAAAGTGTTATGTAAGTGTACCAGTGACTAGAATATGTTGGTCATAAGACTATAAGGATAATGTGGGACAGAATAGGCCGGCACCCCTTCCTACATGAAGTAATTAAAAATAACCAAGCAGCCTTCTTTTCCTGCCGATCAGAGGCAACACCTTGCACTATTCTAAAAGATTTCGACATAATCAATATCCAATATGCTTACATTATGGGTGCCTTGGAGGAGACCGCGGACCTCCCTGTGGCTTAGCCTTTCAGAAGGCATTCGACACCCCTTGGTGGTCCTATTTAGTGCTGGTGTTGGAGGCCAAGGGGATGGGGTCCTGAGTTCCTCAGGTGGGTCAAGCTGCTCTATACTGAGCCGCGAGCCAGGGTGCAGACGGGGCACCAGATATCGCTCCAGTTTGCAATCTGGAGACATACCTGTCAGGGCTGCTCTCCATCTCCCATAATTTTCGCGCTGGCTATGGAACCTCTTTCCGAGTTGTTGTGAGCCATGGGTCTAGATTGGGGCGTCTTGGTGGGAAAGGACTGCCACACTGTCTCCTTATACGTTGATGACATATTAGTTTACATATGGGATCGCATGCAAACACTGCCGGCCTGATATGACCTATTAAAACTGTTCGGCGATATGACGGGCATCAGAATTAATTGGGGGAAGTCCTGTATCTTCCCCCTACATAGGGTGGAGTGCGCTGAACAGATGGGGCTGGAGCCTGGAGGGCTGCCTTGGTGCTTTAAGATCTTTCGATATCTTGGTGTGAATATGTATCACTCTGACAGGGATCTCTTGGATGGCAATCATGGTAGGGCTCTGACATCGATATGTAAGTCCTTGGGCTCTTGCACTCGTTTGCCCTTGTCGCCTATGGGCCAGGTGCCTATAGCCAAGATGATCATTCTCCTGCGGCTTTTATACTATTTTGCAGTGAAACCAGCAGTGCTGACCAGATCTTTTGGAGAACTGAGGGGTTTGGTGTCAGACCGGATATGAGCTAGCGCCTGGAAAAGCATGTCTATTCACATGCTTCAGCGACCGCTGTCTGGGGCACCTGACCTTGAGCTTTATGTTGCAGTGGCACAGCTGCAGTGACCCATGCTGTAGCTGACCGGCAACATTATGGGTGAGAGTAGAGCGATCCAAGAGGAGCTAGGTGGCATTGGTGTGTTGGACTGGCTGCTGTCATCTGGGGCCCCATCCAGGGACTGGGCAGGCTTGCACGTGTAGCTAACCTCTTCTGGCATAGATGTATCCAGCGAAGGCAGCTGCCCTATGCCCCGCAGTTACCGCTATGGGGTGCCCCTAGGCTGAAAGCCCATCTGATTGCGCATGATTCCGCTCTGTGGCACGAGGCGGGGTGACCCAAAAAGGTGAGTTATACAATGGGGGCTCTCTGCGCTCCTTTCAGGACCTGCAGGACATATATGACGAAGGAGCTGGTCTTTTTCTGGCTTATAATGCGTTGGTCCTGGCAGTAAGGAATACCTGGGCAGTGGGACAGGATGAACAGCTCCATCATGGGTTACAGTGTTTCCTCAAACATGGGCTAGCAAATGGGCTGTCACAATGCTCTATACAGCGATTCAAACTGCTGATGCGGACCATACATTTCGTATTAAGCTGCAGTGGGAGGAATGTTTGGGGGCAGCACTGACAGTTAAACAGTGGGGGATGGCACTGGAACAGGTAAAGAATGTCTCTCAAAATGCCAGCCTCAAGTTTTCGCAGTTCAATTATCTACACCAAACCTATTTTATGCCCCACCGGCTGAACACAATGTTTCCGGGCATGGCCACTGTTAGATTTGGGGGTCTCTAGTTGGCATAGGTAGGTACCTGTGACAAATAGGGACCCTTGAGTCTAGTCAGGGTAAGGGGCTACACTCCTAAAATAACCCCTGCTCACCCCCTTGGTAGCTTGGCACGAGCAGGCAGGCTTATCTCAGAGGCAGTGTGTAAAGCATTTGTGAACACATACAGTGACAACACTACAGATGGACACCACACAGGTTGTATTTATAAAAATAAGTATTTTTATATAGACTTAACACAAGACCAAACGACAAAAATCCACAATACTGTACTCAAAAATAGACTTTAAAATGTTATAAAATAGCTCAGTTCTCTCAAGTTGTAGATGCAACACTTTACTCTCAATGTACCTTGAATGCGTAACGCAAAGAAAACAAAAGGGTCGCAGAGAAGGTGATGCGTTGGTTCCTTACACTCAGGGGAGGGGATGCGTCGGTTCCTTACTGCTGCGCAGGGGAGTTGATGCTCGCTTCCTTACTGTGTGGGGAGGTGATGCGTCGGTTTCTTACTGCTTTCCGGTGCGATGCGACAAGATGGCACCTCGATGTTACTCTTCTCCGGTGCGATGCGACAAAATGGCGTCTTGGCTGCGATGCGACAACGTTGGTGTGATGCGTGCACGCCCGACGGCCGTGTGGTGACTCGAGGATCTTTGGAGCCGCGACAGGCCCTGCGACGCGCTTCTCCGGTGATGCGACGATGACCTCTGTGGCAGCGTCCCGCTTCTCCGGCGATGCGCCGCGCTTCGGCGATGCGATGATGACAGCGGCAGCGGCGTCTCGCTTCCTCGGCGATGAGATGACAGCGGCTGCGGCGGCGACACGCTTCTCGTCGTTGCGTCGCGCTTCCAGCTCCCAGCGACACGCAGTCTCTCAGAGGGCCCAGCACAACAGCAGGCACTTCAATTCCCAGCAAGGGAATTCAGGGGGGAGCTGGTTGGTGAAGTCTTGTATCCCTGAGACTTCAGGCAGGAGGCAAGCTCTAGTTCAAGCCCTTGGAGATTCTTCTTCAAGTTGATAGAAAGCACACTCAGTCCTTTTCTCCTTTCTTTGGCAATGAAGCAACGACTGCAGGCCAACCCCCAAACACACAGCACAGGGGTAGTCTCCTCCTTCAGCTTCCTGGTTCTTCTCCTCAGCAAAGGTTCGTCTTGATTCCCAGAAGTGATCTAAAGTTCTGGGGTCTGGG
This sequence comes from Calotriton arnoldi, assembly GCA_963921515.1. Taxonomy (NCBI): domain Eukaryota; kingdom Metazoa; phylum Chordata; class Amphibia; order Caudata; family Salamandridae; genus Calotriton; species Calotriton arnoldi. The sequence goes on along the minus strand of CAWUFW010003061.1, from coordinate 740,854 downwards.
TCCCCCTTTTTATACACAGTTTCTCTTTGTTCTGGTCAGTCCTGGAGCACTTTGTTGACAAGACTCCTTCTTTTCTTTCACAGTGTAGGCCAGGGACATCAGACACACCACAGGAGGTGGAGCCAGCATTGTGGAGGGAAGGCACAACCCTATTCAGGTCCCAGGTGCAACTCCTCCCTCCTATCTGCATGCAGATCTCTCTATTCAGCCCTGTGCTGACTCACCCTGTCTCCTGGAAGCCCCCAGCCCCTGTCACTCAAACTCCAGACAAGGAATACACAACCTAGCAGAGGCAGGCTTGGATAGTTAGGCAAGAAAATACCTACTTTCTAAAAGTGGTATTTTCAAACACAGAATGTTAAAACCAACTTCACTAAAAGATGTATTTTATCATTCTGAGTTCAGGCATACTAAACTCGAATTTCTACCTGGTTCCCTGAGTCAGTTAGGATTATAAAATGTAATAATCTAACTGCGCATTCTGGCCTTTGGGGAACAGGTAGCCTTGCAATAGTGAAAAACGAAAATGGCTGTAATTCACTATTAGGACATGCCACACACATCAGGGCATGTCCTACCTTTTACCTACAATGCACCCTGCCCTTGGGCCTACCTTAGGGGTGACTAATATGTATAAAAGGGAAGGTTCTGGGACTGGCAAGTGGGTGCACTTGCCCAGTCAACATGGCAGTACCAGACTGCACACAGGCTCTGCAATGGCAGACCTGAGACACACTTTACAAGCTGCTCCGGTGGGTGGCACAATCAGTGCTGCAAGCCCACCAGCAGCATTTGATTTACCAGCCCTGGGCACACGCAGTGCACTGTACTAGGGTCTGACAAGTAAACCAAACAAGCCAATCATGGAGTCACTAATCCATACATCAATTTACCATAGAGAGCATATGCACTTTAGCACTGATCAGCAGTGAAAAAGTGCCCAGAGTCATAAATCCACCAACACCATGTCAGAAAAAAGGCTAGGAGGAAGGCAAAAAGTTCAGGGATGACCCTGCAAAAAGTGCCAAGTCCAACAGCCACGTTGCAGACACCACCTTTTTACATATGGTGTGGGATTATCCTCTACTGGCATGAATGTGGGTGCGCGTGATGGAGCATATCTCAGCAGTGGTTGATGTGCACCTGCACCCTGATCCTCTAATGTGCCTGCTATGGATTGATAAACAGACGAAACACACCAAACACTATATGAAACTGGTTGACCTGGCCATAGCTCGGTTTAAGCGCTCAATAGCAATGTCTTGGAAGGCAGCATATCACACCACTGTAGCTTGTTGGCTCCGCAGGGTCCATAAATGCCTGGTTAATTACCGGTAATCTTCATTACTCTGAGTATTGTCTTCCTCGCCACATGCTAAACAAAGTGAGCTTCAGCTCCACACCAGAACCCTCCAAAGCAAAAAGTAAGCCTCCCATGCCTCCCATCCCTTCGCAACATGGCCGACCCTTATCACCCCTGAGTCTGACCTCTATAAGAGGAGAGTCGGCCCATCCCACAGCCTTAAGAACTACCAAGCCCCAAGAACAAATGAAGCCGATAGCACACCAGGGAGGGAGGGATGGGAACTTATGTGGCGAGGAAGACAATACTCGGAGTAATGAAGATTACCTGTAAGTAACTGGGTCATTACCTCCTCGTAAGTCTTCCTCGCCACATGCTAAACAAAGTGAGCATATACCCAAGCCAAGAGGCTTCATAGAAACCAACGACAAGTAGATGCAACAGAAAAGGATTTAATCCAGAGCAGCAAAACAAATGGATCAAACCACAGATGCCCCCTGACCAGATACAACAATCACAAGCTGGATGAACCAGCCCCGAGAACAGCTTCAGCAAAACCCCCAGCAGGAGGACCACCCAAAACCACCCGGTAGTGCTCCATGAAAATGTGCGGGGAGGCCCAGGTCGCTGCCCGACAGATATCCTCGGTAGAGACACCCTTGAACGAGGCCCAAGATACAGAACGACCCTGAACCCTGGTGGACAGCTCAGACCCCTGCGACTCGTAGGCAAGCAAGATAGCTCAAAAGCAGCTGCCACCGCAACTTGAATCATGGCCTGGATAGACTGCAGAGAAAGGGCCTCAGAGGGCGGCTGAGAGCTGGAACCTGCAACAACCGGAGGATCCGCCCCCTGCTCCATGACGATGAACAGACAAAACAACAAGATCACTGGAGAACTGGAGACCAACTACTGCAGGCAAAAACTGATCCAGAATGCCGAGGAACAAAAACCGCCACACTAATTAGGGATGCCTGTCGTAACTGAGAGGTGACTTGACAAAAACCTCACGGAAACCCCGTTACTAGGCAACCCAGCAAAGCGGGAAGCCGGCAAAGCTATGCCCCGCCCCGCCCACGTCTCATGACCTGCAGCTTAGAGGGGGTGATGGAGCTGCCACGCTTTGGAATATGTATGTGCTCAAACTGTTTGATGAATTGGACACCCCCGACCCATAGTTAGCTTTGTTTGGTGGCCTGGGATCGCTGCCGATCTTGGCTGCAACTCCGCTGTGAGTCATGAGGGGGTTTCCTTGCTGAGGTACAGCGGGCAGGATCTCCTGCATCCCCTGCACTTTCTGCCCTCCTCCGCATTGACGCTCCTACTATGTACATTGACTGTATTGAGATCATGTTTTTGCACTTCAGTTGGCACCTTCGAAAACCTAATCTGTTGTTTGTAGTTTTTTGTTATTATACTGCAACTTTATATTTTGGCAATACTTCTACTGAGTGAGACAACATTGTTTATTCAACTTCCTGTTTCATCGGAACAATGCATCTCCATGCATACTAATACAGTTTTTCTTTCACCTGCTGTTTTATTGTCATGTGTATGTTTTCAATGTGAACTTCAGTGCTAATATTTTAATTGTCAAGTATGGGACCTGATGATGTAATCTGTAAACTGCCACTAAAGAAATATATATTTTTTTTAAATCAATATCCAATATGCAAACTTCCGAATCTGCGCTGCCTAAAGAAAAACGCAATAGGTGGTTTAATTCAGCATATTCTGCAACCCAAGAACAGTTAAAACATGCCCTACGATCTAAACTTAGAAATAAACTAGGAGTATCTAATGCAAGGCTATTGTATAAATCTGTCCTTGCAGAACGTAAAGAAGAACTGAGAAGTAAGGCTTGGGACGATCTCCTAGAAGCAGGGAAGACCAAATATAACTTCAGATTTAGGGAAGTAATAAACCGCCCTTTATTCACGGATATCCCTTCTATAGGGACGATGTCTTTAATCCCAGAAGAGCTGTGGGTGAACCATTTTTCAACAGTATTCTCCTCTGAATTGCCAGATGGGGCCTAACCAGGAATAGCCGGGGACAAGCCTTAGGAGATCCCAAAACTCCAAGCATTCAGTGAATCAATCACTGTAAAGGAAGTAGTGCTAGCAATACAAAGGAGTCCTTCGGGAATGCTCCCGACCCTGATTGTGTACCGATGGATAATCCAAAAGATAGTATACCACTATGGGCTGGGACTGTCAGAAACATTTTGAGAGCTGCAATAGTTGGCCCAATTTTAGACTCTTGGGGGCATATTATCAAGGATGTGCGATAATTATCGCAAAGCGCACTTAGCGCTTATTTTTTTATCGCTGGATTACATCGCAGAGATAACGCGTTATTATCAACGCTTATCTCCAAGGCGATAGGAAATCCAGCGATAGCGGCGAAACCTCAGCAATAACGTGCGAAATCCAGCGATAAATTCCACGCGCTAATGAAAAGCTTGCTAATAGGCAGGTGAGGACTTAGCCTCACAATCCACCTCCCATTGACTAGAATGGTTAAGTCAAGTTTTAAAGAGGTGTTAGATTCCAGCGACAATCGCGGTTAGCGCGGGTATTTTATCGCTTCGCGGGCCTTGCTAATAGGGGAAGTTGTCTTTGCGACTGTTTTCAGTCGCTTTTAGTTGAGGAACGCCTACTTTGCATGTCATTAGCGATAATTATCGCTGACATGCAACGCGGCCAGAAACGGCCGCTTTCGCCTGTCGCTAACAGCTGTTAGCGACAGCTTGCTAATAGGGCGATAAAAATATCGCCGCTTTAGCGGCAAAAAGTGCCGCTAAAGTGGCGATACTGCCCTTGATAATATGCCCCTTGGACGGTTGCTCTCATAGTACTTATTTTCAAGAAAGGGGATAGGAACCTTCCCAGTTGCTATCGCCCTATATGTTTACTGGACTCCACTACCAGGATTCTGGGATGGGTCCTCCTGTCCAGGCTAGAAAGCTGGGCTGAAGAACATACAATAGGGGTTTTGCTCAGGAATCGGCACAGTCAAGCAGTGCTTTAACCTCTATCTTATCTTGGACCCTTTTTTGTTTTTATTATATATTAACGGCGAGGACCAATATCTTTCGCCTAGGGGCAAAGACCTGCCACAGATAGAGAATTGCTTGATCACAATCTTGCTTTATGCGGATGATGCAGTCCTTTTTGCAAGAACAGCGAATGGCCTAGAAATGTTACTAGACTTGTCTTAGACCTTCATGGAACACTAGACCTTGAGGTGACATTTTCTAAATCATTTAAATATGACTAGCGGCCCGCAACATCCAAGAGCAAGTCTTATCATTTGGGGGGTACCCAATTAGGCAAGGTTAAGACTTTTATTTATCTGAGAATACCTTTTCATGCCGGATTAAACTGAGCTCCACTCTCAACTTCCAGGTCACAGCAATTTAGTAGAGCAGTAGAGGGAGTATTTTGTTTCTCTCACAGGTTAGGTCACAAACCAGTGAGAGAAATGCTTCAGAGCTATAAGAGTAAATATTTGTTTGTGGGCCTTTACAGAGCAGGAATTTGGAGATATTGTAACTCAGACATACTCCAACGGCTTGGGAATGGCTTTCTATGCAGACTATTATCAGTCCCTCAGGGTACTGCCTCATTTATATGCCACTCTGAGGCAGGCTTAACCCATTTGGAGAATGACATCAGCCTTGTACCCTTGACTCTATGAATTAATTCCTGGTGCATATCTGAAGCAGGATTGGTGAGGGTATTCTTAACGGACTATCTAGCTTTGACATGGGACAGATTCTCTGGTTGCCATATGTGAGGCAAGCACTTAACTTGTTGGGTACTCCCGAAATTTTCTCTAACCCAACATGTATAATCCCTAGCTGGAAAGTGCAAATTAAACATCTCTATTATAACTATTGCCTTCGGGTTCGACTGGATAGAGCCCAATCCATGAAGAGAGAAGAACATTATCTTTCAGTCTCATTTTCGATAGGGATAGAACCTTATTTCATTGAAATTCCTAACAATATTTTTAGATATTATCTTACTCTTCTAAATTTAAGTACTTTGTTGTTGCCTTTCCATAACAGGGACTTGGGCCGTGGATCTCCCCAATACCCAGGTGATGTTTCAAATCAAAGCACTGCGCTCTTTATGCTCTTCTGAACTTTATATTCTGCTCCACAGGCTCCTTTTTTGGTCCTAATTTGACACGAAGCCAGAATCAGACAATACCAGATGGGGAGTGTTTTTTTAACAGCATTTGGGATCGCTCCCCATCCCTTAAGCTGTAATTAACTTTCTAAGAAGCTCTGTCAAGATTAGGGAGCATTATGGAGCATTTTGAGTTCATTATTAGACGAATGCTATGAGTAATTATCTGTATTTTAATGTGGTTTAAGTTATTTTTCAAAGGGCTTATTTATGCCCTAACAAAGACATCCGGTTCCCAATGTATCCTCTTGTAGCAAATCATGTTTTAGGTAAACCCTGTTGTATTTAGAGAAAATTAATGTTTTAACTTGTACATCATGGAACCATTTGTATTTTATGAATTGTATTGTTTTTTTGAAGTTTTAAACTTTTTATGGCTTATCAGCCAAATAAAGATTAAAGACTGTAGAAAAGTCAGTGGTTATCTTTCTCCATAACGAGGGATTCTGGAGGATGGTAGTGCTGCCCTCACAGGCCACAAGTACTGAGCAGGTTTCTCTCCTAGGCGCTTGTCACCAGTGGCTCTGTCAGTGAAGTCACAAAAGTTCTGCAAGTCCCACTCTGGTTTTAAAAACGCCCTCCTCCCTCATGGCAATGTGGGTTCCACCTTCTGCTGTTTCTTCTGTGTACCCCTTTTGTGCAATGGGCAATTACCAAGGTCAGGAAGCTGCAGTTCTGGGTTGATACCCCATATATAGTGACATTCTTCCAGTCTGGACTACATGGTGTCCAAAGTTCCTTGCCTGACTTCCATCCTAGAGAAGTCTACTTGACCAACACAGAAGAAAAAAATTAGCAAGGGTCATGCGAGAGAGGCACTCTGTCACAGGAAGGAATCAAAAAACTAAAATTTCAACTCATCATACGAGGTTTCTCAAGGTCCTCGGGCATAATGATTAATGGAGATAAAAGCTAAAGAATGTCACGTAACACTTAAAATGGTCAGGACCTATGCAAAAAGAATCTGTTATCTGGAGGAACAGTTTGTATACAATGAGGCCAATCTGTAGAGACAATTGTGAGAAACATTTGAGTTAAAGAATTAAAGCCATGGGAGACCAAGGTAATTTCTTGACACAACTTCAGTCTGACATATTTTGTTGCTCTTGTAGTTCTTCAGAAATCCAATTAACTCCATTATTCCTTCATATTTTTCAGGAAACTGTGAATACTCTTATTATGCCAGATTCTAATATGCATATTTCAAGGCAAAAACATTTTGGCCCTAAACAGCAAGGAGATTGGAGCGTACCATTTGAGGGTGGATTTCAGGAACCAACTGTGGAATCTACTTATAATGTACTGAGAGTTCCAGTCACAGGGGTTTGTCTGAGGCCCATTTGAAAGAACCCCAGGCTACTCATCATGCTACTGGTCCATTGGGAAGAATATGTGGATGTGATTTTGCTTCGGGGAAGAGGGAAACTTTTCAAAAACTTTACTTTTCTTTAAGAGGATTAGGTACTGGAGATCTGTCTAGATGTGACCAGCCAAAAAGCTGCTTAGAAACTCCTAAAATTGCTGGTCGTCAGTCAGTTTGTAAAACCCCCATTCATAAGCAGTATACAGCATCCACTGCTCAAGTTTAACTACTTCTGTGAAACCTTTAGGCCTAAAGTTTTTTATCGACTATTTTTGATGCACTGCTGTCCACTAATGAGCACTTTAAAAAACAAAAACTAGAATGTAATCTATATTTTGTTAATAACAAGAAAATTGTCAATCACCTTTCCAAACCTACAAAAGTGGCATACAGGCTGCTCGCCGATGTTTAGAGTAGCTCTCCAATTAAGTACCAGTGCCTGAACTCATCTTCTTATCACTATATTAAAGTTTTCAAAGCAGCTATGAGTAAAACCTTACAAAATAACCTCCTGTTTGTGTATCATTAATCGCTGCAGTAACAGTCGCTTCTTGGCACTAACAAGGTAATACTCAATAAGGTCAACTTCTGGGACCCTCCAATGTAAATCCTATGAGGTTCCTTTCCTTTATGGGTATAAATGTCTCATCTTTTGAAATGTCAATCCTGTCCTGCAGTGTGAAACATTTAGAAATCTTCATTGATGTCATATGCGTAGTATGCCCAAATCTACAATTTTCCAAACTCTCAAATATATTGCTCTGGGGGTATTTCTGATCCAACTGTGCTTGGTATACATATTTGACCTTCGATTTCCTCTGAAGGTGCTCGACTTCATATCTGTATTTGCCTAGCTTCACCTTCAACATGTTTAAACCCTTGCATCAAGCTTATTTCGTATCTTGTTGATTTTATCTAGTTTGGGCTCCTTCTTAGAGGTATTTCTTCCAGTTATTTGCAGCATGGTTATGATGTCACTTTTTGAAGAGGGATGAGTGCTTGTCATAGGTACCTCGGCATTAACAAACATTTTCTCCTGTTCCCTAAGCTGTTTGACGGGCCTGGTCACGTTTTTCACAGTAAATGTTACTACTAACCTCACACTGGCCATTTGTGCATCATGTATCTTTGCCTTCAATGTATTTTTAAGAGACGGGGGGCATATTATCTAGGAAGTGGCGGTGAGAGGCGTTAGCCTTCTTGGCTTAACGCCTCTCATCGCCACTTCGGAAACGCAAGGCTGCACCATATTACCAAGGATATGGTGCAGCCTGGTGTTTCCCCCTGCGATGGCGCTAAGTCTCACGACTTAACGCCAACGCAGGCACCCTTGCACCAGAGTGCAAGGGTGTCTGCGAGCAGGGAGGTTTATGTACAGGAAGGTGTCCCTTCCTGTACATAAACAAACCTAAAATGCCATTTTGTAACTTACATGTGTGCTGCTTCATGCAGCACACATGTAAGTTACAAAATGGCATTTTAAAAAAAGGTTTGTTTATGTACAGGAAGGGACACCTTCCTGTACATAAACATACCTTGGCATTTTGGTTTTTCCATGTGTGCTGCACAAGGCAGCACATAGAAAAAGCAAAAACGAGGAGAAATGAAGCATTTCTCCTCGTATCGCCACCTTTAGACCAGGATTTTCCTGGTCTTAAGTTCGGCGCTGCCACCTATTATCGCCTCTCTTGATAAAAGGTGGCAGCGTCGAAGTGAATGGGTGTTGCGGTGGAGCGCCCACCGCACGCCCCTTTCACGCTGTTTAGCGTGAAAGGGGCACTATTACCAAGGCAGCGCTAAGCCACTTAACGTGGCTTTTAGCCAGGTTATGTGGTTTAACGCTGCCTTGGTAATAGGGCGCTGACCCTATCGCCACCACAACGTCACTTTTAATAGGGCGCTGACCCTATCGCCACCACAACGTCACAAAAAGTGACGTTGTGGTGGCGATAGGGGCTTGGTAATATGCCCCAGGCTCTTTAATACCAGGACTTCCACTCTTTCTAGGCCAAAATGTTTACCTGTGATTTCCACAAAGGATAGCTGACTCCTTCCTCTAAGCGCCTACAACTGTGTAGGATTCCATCAAATGCTCAAAAAGGCTTGCTGCTCACTCGTCACGTTAGTGTGGTTTTCCTAATAGCTTCAACATGCCATTGATATGTTCAAATTCAGTGTGGCACGGAAATCACAATACAAGTCTCAGTAAACAGGAGTCAGCTCCTCATTGAAAAAGCCGTGCCCCACATTGCATTGAAGACATGGGTGTGAGGGACGTGGGTTATGCATGCCCTACTGTATCATCCCTTTAGTACGGAAAGAGAGAGGCCCAGCAGATTGATCCATCATCTTGGCTACAGAGCCTATGTCAGGAATCCCGCTAAGACTCTCGGTAGTGGAACCACTTCTCAGTTTTCTGGGTGTGAAGCTCCAGTTCTCAGGGAAATTTGTAAATATGAGGCAGAAAGCCCCCCAATGGCAAGGGAGCACAAAGGAACACCATCATCTTCATCAGCACTCAAGCCACGCATCCTCATAGTCTGCATACTTGGAACAAGTCTCATGTTGAATTGTGGCTAGTGTGTCAGACTATTTTCCATCATAAGTTTGGATCTGAATACATCTTTTCTGATTTATTTTGCCAATGGTCAATTTCTACATACCCTAGTGGGTTCTGAAAGTTTGTATTTCCTTCACTCTTATGGTAGTAAGGGTTAAAAGATGCAGAGCATTGTGCTGTCCATTAGGTCGAGCTTTTAGAGGAGAGCTAATGTTGCCCTCATTTAAAACTGTTTCCAATTGAAGAGTGCTTTGTTGAGCAGTTTGGCAGCTCTGTCACCACTCACATCAACAATGTTGCTTCTTTCTGTTGTATGTCCTGCCAGTGAAGCCTAATTTTACTTTTTTTTCTCACTGTCTTTTAAGCAAGCTATTTACGTTGGATTACTTTTGCTTTTCTCGCTGTAGTTTCTACTGCATAGTGGGACATGATACAAATTAAGCAGTTGAATGTAGAGTTTTCAGTGTCAGTCTTCCTCTTGGAAACCTGTAAGCACCCACTCCATATTTAAATACAGAAAACAAGTGACTTCCAACCAGTCCAGAGCAGCACAGACCATGGATTACTAGGCTGAAATCAAGGAATTGTTTAATGTGTGTTAGTCTATACAAAATCTGACATCTACATTCTTCTATCTCACCACCACAGCGGGATACATGTAGGGACTGCAAAACTCCTAAATGTTACCTGCCTTCTTAAAAACCTCTAGGTGTCTCCTTAATGTAGAATAACCGTCTATGAAATTGGAGCTGCTTTTTTAAAATCGAATGCTGTTTTCTCTACTTTTTGAGCCTCATCAACATTCCATTTGCAAGGGAAAATTGCTTGGATACTTTGAGATACTTCTTCTTGGAAATTTCCATTTGCAAATGTTGATAGGGAAGAGTTCCTAAAGCATTGAACTGTAGGACTTACTGTTAGTTGCAGCTGCAAGGTGACTGTGGTGGCTCGTGCAGCCTTAGTCCAAGGTTGTACTATGCAAGGTAATGGCATGTGCACAAAAGAACATGACTTAGTCTAACTTCCTACTACGACAGATTCTTTTTAATAGAATAAGCCATGACAGGAAACATTAGTGGAGTTTCCATCAAAAGTGAGTGTAAACAGGAACTTTACATTAGTGTGGTGGTTCCTTTCACCATATGTAAGGTGCAGGGGTCAATGGTCACCAACTACCTCTGTTTAAAGATCACATCTGCTACTGGCCTCCTGGCAGTTTATGGCTATTTAACTTAATTCTAGCGATATGCTGAACAGCAAGGGGTATTTACAAGTTTGTAGCATAGTATTTACAAGTTTGTAGCATAGTTTCAGCAAACTTTCAGCAACGTTGGGTGAGAGTGGCAGATATAAATTTTGTTCCAAGTGAGACCTGGTAATCAATTGGATATCTATTCTTAAGCCAAAATGGTACCTGCATGGACAACCACAGGCAAACTTCCAAAAGCATCAGTTGCAAATATTTACGTTAAGAAAACTTATAGATTAGCGATCTGCGAACCACTGTTAAGAACTGTGCTCAGGTAGGGACAAGAAGGGGAATGCTTTTGAAAAACGAAATGACAATAGCATTGACGCAGAGGAAGGTTTCTACGTGTGTGGGTGTTTTTGTCCAGGTCACTGTCAAAAGCAAGAAAAAAATCAGTGGCAGGTGTCCTGCCCTAAATAGGAAAGAAAAAGCAGGTTACATGGTTCTCTCTTGCCACACCAAACTCTATATAACCCCATAGACTCTAAATACTAAGGGGCATATTCTCAAGCCCCTATCGCCACAGGAACGTCACTTTTTCTGACGTTCCCGTGGCGATAGAGTCAGCGCGCTTATTCACAAGGCAGCGTTAAGCCACTAACGTGGCTTTAAGCCACGTTAAGTGGCTTAACGCTGCCTTGTGAATAAGGCCCTTTCACGCTAAACTTAGCGTGAAAGGGGCGTGCAGTGGGTGTTGCGGTGGGCGTTCCACCGCAACACCCATTGAATTCGACGCTGCCACCTATTCTCAAGGGCGGCGTTAATAGGAGTTGGCGAAACGAGGAGAAATGCTTTATTTCTCCTCGTTTTTACTTTCCATGTGTGCTGCCTTGTGCAGCACACATGGAAAAGCAAAATGCCATGGTTTGTTCATGTACAGGAAGGTGTCCCTTCCTGTACATGAACAAACCTTTTAAAAATGCCATTTTGTAACTTTCATGTGTGCTGCACGAAGCAGCACACATGAAAGATTACAAAATGGTATTTTGAGATTGTTTATGTGCAGGAAGGGGCACCTTCCTGTACATAAACAACCCTCCCCTGCACACAGACACCCTTGCACTCTGGTGCAAGGTTGCCTACAGTGGCGCTAAGTTGTGAAACTTAGCGCCATCGCGAGGTGAATCGCCAGGCTGCACCACATTCTTGAGAATAGGGTGCAGCCTCGCGTTTCAAAGTGGCGGTGAGAGCGTTAAGCCAAGGAGGCTAACGCCTCTCACCGCCACTTCATTGAGAATATCCCCTATGTGTCCATACAGAAGACAACACTACCTTACAGCCAGTACAGACAAATGTACTGCTGTATAAGTTAATCATAGGGGACCTTATTTAGAGTTTGGCAGACCGAGTACCCTCTCACAACGGTGACAGAGTAACTTTTCTGCCAAACTCTCGGTCTGCCTGTCCTATTTTGAGTTGGGTTGACTGACAACTCAAAATAGGACACAAGTTGACTAGATTAGTTCCCATTATGAGTCATGGCAATTACTTTATTATTACAAATGAGTAATGATTTACAAGGGGATTGTAGTTTACACCGTTTCATGGAGCAAATGATTGCATATTTGTATTATGTTTCATTTATTAAGCAGGCTTATTCTGTACAAATATCAACTCAGTGTGCTCAAATGTACATTTTTAAGTTTGAAGTTCAAAACAACACTACACAGAAACCTTAACTAATGTAAAAATGGAACGAAAAGCATAAAACAAATAGAAATATGTAAACTGTACACATTTGAAAATATTAACCGGAATAAAAATAGTCCGTATTAATAAAACAACATAAGAAGTTAAAAAGGGTAGTCTATTGTATCCAAACGTAAATACAAACATTTCTTTTCTTTACTGTATTTTTCCATGTAGGCGTTCTTAGCAGTTCAATTTAACATTGTTAGCCAACAAAAATACCATTGAAAATACCACTTTTTCCACAATTCACCGTTATTGGCTTTTTATTTTTAAAGTGTACACGAATTTAGCAAAAGAATGGTGATGTAGGTAAATGAGAAAACAGATTTTCAGTTCATGGTATAACTTACAAAATTAAAAATGTTTAGTGGCTCAGATAAAGTTCATACATTTCAAATAAAAGAAGTATTGGTTATATATAGTTATATAAAATAAGAACGTTAGTACTGTAACTATTTAATAATACAGTAAATTTAGACTATAGTAGTATAAGAAATCACTATGGACAATTAAAAGGAGGGAACATTTTATTGTGCAATTTTTTTTAACAAAAAGTTTTTGCTGATGTATATTCTTCACTTAAATCTCATTGTTCTGCCAACCCAGTCAGAACTGGAAGCATAAGCCATTAACAACGCAGTTTTGTTAGAAGTAACTCTAAAAATGCAGTCTTTTCAGTTGAGGTTGTCATGACGCCTGCAGATGTCCCACTGAGCATACCAAGGCACGCCAAGGAGATGAAGAATTCTGTGTGTTAGAAAATGGTGGTTTCATACTTGGTGCTAATCCCTCGTTTTGTTTCCTGTACAGGTTCTACAATCCAGGGGAGGTTTGCAAGAATCTTTGGATCTGGATTCATCTGCATTTACGAAACCAAATAAGAAAAGAAAAGCAAAATGATCAGATCACAGACAACACGCTTTAGTTTTGCAACCCAAAAGTACGACTAAGAATGGACCATTAATACATACATGACAGTGTATGTGTTTTATTAGATATGCTGGACACAGTATAAGATAAAACATTTTTTTACATGGATTTTAAATAGTTTCTTTGTTTACTCCAATTAAGGATACCCAGGTCCTCATTATGAGTGGTCATTAGTTCTGAGATGGCCAGTAAAAGTAAATACTGCATCAGAATAAAGAGTTCTGAGGAACATTGTGGATCTGTTCGCTTTCAGCAGGAGATTTGGTTGCTCACAGCAGCTGAAATCTCTGGGTGATTGTCTGAGGCAAAATGAGGAATTACCAGAAGAATCCTACCCGTAGTTACTGATTCTCCCAGTAATTTCTCCTTTTTTAGTGGACACCCAGGGCCCAAGTTGTAATGGGATGGATTTTCAGCGCTGTAAACGGTACCCCCGGTATTAGTTACTCCGAGGTGGAAATACCAGCCCATTTCCCAAGCTTCTCATAATGAAGACCTAGGTAGTAGAAACAAATAATGGTGAAAATCAAGCATAATTCTGGCTGAAATAATCAACTCTCCACATTGTCTAGGTACAACGCAACACTTCAATTACGATCTTTAGACGATTAGCATCCCCAGGAGGTATAGTGCTAAATTCACAGAAAGTGTTTTAACCATTCAGCTCATTATGCCCCTCCCATGCTCACTCCATCCTTTCTCCCTTCTATCTCACTCTCCGTACAATCCTTTACCCCCATTCTTGTTTGTGGGCAAACTCACATCCACCTTTTAATTAACATGTACTTAACATCTTACCCAGAGTTGGACTGAGGGCTAAAAGAAACGTAGGAAAATGCTTTACTACCAAGCCTATGTAACAACAACACAGTAAGCTGATCCTCTCCAAGCGAGTTGGTCATGGGGATGGGTTCATTTTCATTTTCAATTTTTTTTTACTTGGAGTCGAATGATTAATTTGACAGCACATTTTCAAAATATACTGACAACCAACACCATACATTTTACAGACTGAATTAATTTTCTCCTCTTAAGTCAGTATTAGTTTACCTGACCACTACTGCCAAATAAAACAGCAATTTTTTTATACATCTTTGTACTAGTTTTCAAACATACAGCTAGAGTGCAATTAAAGAATGGGTTATAGTTTCCTAAACCCAACTTCTTACTCCTGTTAAGAGAAATTACAGACAAATACAATAAAAAAGATAAACAATTTGACTGATACCTAACTCTAAGCCATGCCTTTAACCTATTAGCCCTAAACTCCGGTGGCTACATGAGCAAATAGGGAAGAGAGACTTTGGTGAAGAAGGAGGCTAGGTGCTCCCCTTAAGACACTCAGCTTAGAAGATAACAGATCAATTTAGCTTAGCGACCCAATTTCGTCCAATATCCTAGCCATGATGAGGAAGATGTCCTCCTCAAGGTCAGGCTCACAAGTTGACAGCTCACACATTCTTGTACACTTTATCATGTCTGTTCAGTTTAAATTTTATCAGCCATGATATCATTTTCTTTCAGAGTTCAGAAAGTTCCTGAATGCTCCAATTGCGTACCCTGGCTTTGTTAAGTACTCACAGCCTAGTAAGTTAACCTAGGAAGGCCTAGAACCAAAATGCTATGTTTTGTATGACAATGCTGCCGTCCTTGACGCTTTTGCAGAGCAATTCAACACAAGCCTGGAAAGATGAGAGGCTCTTCTTGTGGGCCACAACATGAGTCACCAATTCTCTCTGATGTAGGTTTCCAAATGGACTATGAATTTGCCTAACCCTCGAATTTTCATTTCACATCCTCTAGTGGGTAGGCTTGTGACTGTCAAGAATCCACCAACTAAGAGGGATCTTGTTTGACAACCTCAGAAGAATAGAACTATAAAAAATATGTGTGTGCGCAACATGTGGTCACATGCCAATTTCAGGGGTGCATCAGGGTGTCCTTTTGGCACCCTTGCACCCCTGAAATTGCGCATGCAATTCCCATTCATTCCTATGGGCCTCTAGGTCCATAGGAATGAATAGGAAGCTATTCCTTAATTGTGAATCGCAATTTGCAACTAAGGAATATGTAGGAATCGCAATTTGTTTAGCGATTCCTACATGCATAAGGGATGCGATTCCTAAACAGCGATTTCAAAAAAATCGCTATTAAGGAATCGCAATTCCTTATGTTGATGCATGTGCCCCATAGTGTTGTGATCGAGCGATAAACGATACAGGTTTATTAGCTGATGACACAGGCCGAGCACAGATCAGAGAACCCATTGCCACTGAAAGGCGTATGAAAGGAAAGGAAAGTAACACAGTTGTTTAGTTCTTGAAAAGTATTTGCTTGCAAGCTTTATTTATTCTTAGACATAATCTCATGAACTGGGTAGATCTAAGAACTGAATGCATCATCTGTCCCTTGAGAAATATGTACTTTTTCAGCAGAGATGGAACGGCAAAAATGTTTTTGAATTAACATGCTTTATTAAAGAAACCTTTATGGCTATAACTCAGGGCTCAGCTGGAGCCTGTACAGAAAATTATTGATATCGAAACAAAATTGGAGATGTTGCTTATTGAAACCAACACTGATTTACTAAACAGAATATGTTATTGATGTACTTCTATTTAGTGATATAGGATTGTAGAATGTTTAAGAAGCATACATATACACTCAAACACACACACACTCACCACACACACACACACACACACACACACACACTTACACTTGATTGTTTTTACAGAAAATACTATTTATAATTATTCTAAAATTAAATGTTTGTTTTGAAACATATGGCTGCTTATGCATGCACTGCTTACTACTACAAAGTAAAATTAGATATGCCAAAAGTATTTTGTTGAATGTGGGGGAATGTCTCTGCCAAGCGTACATAGTGCCCAGAAGTGACTTCAACCAGTCGATCGCGAGCTACCAGTAACTCCCAGAAACGTAAGAGGAGCTCCCAGCCTTGAGTTAATTTTTAACTAAGAACTGCAATTAATAAGTGTTGAGTTTTCCTTCTAAAGTTAAGGGAAGGGTGTGTTTATTTTACATTATTACCAGACTGCAGATAGCAGAGCCTGATAATGAGCCGTGCTCAGTCAGATTTATGGCCCATGTTAGTCACAGGGGTTTAGAACTGAAGCACTGAGGTATTTAACTCTTAAATAAAAGTTGAACAAAATGATATTTCTGAATGCTTTTAAATGAGACAAAATTGAAATCAAGAGTTAACCTAATGATTAAGTTAACCCCTTCGATGCTCATGACGGAATGGTTCCGTCATGAGCATCGGTACCCCTGTGCTCATGACGGAACCATTCCGTCATGAGGCCAGAGACACGAATCCCTCTGCTGCAGACAGCAGAGGGATTTCCTTTTCTCCCCCACAGCCTCGGGGAGCTGGGAAGAGCTTCCCAGCTGCCGTGGCCCCCCCTCCCTTTCAGTGAAATGAAGATCAGCGCGCACGTCGCGCTGACTTCATTTCACTGGCAAAACTAAAATGAGCCTTTAGGCTCATTTCAGTTTCACTCTACGTGCTCAGGGGCTATCTCAGCCCCCTGAGCACGTAGACGACGGAGAGGTATCATTGGAAAGGGAGAATCTCCCTTTCCAATGGTACCCCTCCCAGTGGATCCCTGCTTGGGGATCGCCCCAGGAGGGCGATCCCCAAGCGAGATCCACCCACTAAAGCACCAGGGAGGGGAGCGGCCCCTTGGGCAAGGGCTTTGCTCCCCCAAAAAATTGCCAATGTTCAGTCTTTCTGCCCCCGAGGCAGAAAGCCCACTAGACACCAGGGATTTTTATTTGGTGCATTTTTTTAGGGTGGGGGCTGCCCGAAGCGGGCACGCCAATGCCCCCACCCCCAGCCACCATTACAGCCTTTCTGCCCTCCGTGGGGGGCAGATGGGGGCAGTAGCCCCCAATCTGCCCCCCCCGGAGGGGCAGAAAGCCCACTAAACACCAGGGATTTTTTTGGATGCATTTTTTTTTAGGGTGGGAGTTGCCCGGAACGGGCACGCTAATGCCCCCACCCCCGTCACCATTACAGCCTTTCTGCCCCCCCCCCGGTGGGCAGAAAGCCCACTAACGCCAGGGATTTTTTGGGCGCGTTTTTGTTTGGGTGGGGGCTGCCCAAAGCGGGCACGCCAATGCCCCCACCCCCGCCACCATTACAGCCTTTCTGCCCCCTGGGAGGCTGAGATGGGGGCAATAGCCCCCAATCTGCCCCCGGGGGGACAAGCCCACTAAACACCAGGGATTATTTTTTTTGTAATTTTTTTTTAGGGTGGGGGCTGCCCAAAGCGGGCACGCCAATGCCCCCACCCCGTCACCATTACAGCCTTTCTGCCCCCGGTGGGCTGAAAGCCCACTAAACGCCAGGGATTTTTTTGTGCAATTTTTTTAGGGTGGGGGCTGCCCAAAGCGGGCACGCCAATGCCCCCACCCCCTGTCACCATTACAGCCTTTCTGCCCCGCCCTGGGGGCATATGGGAGCTGCAGCCCCAATCTGCTCCCCGGTGGGGCAGAAAGCCCACTAAACGCCAGGGATTTTTTTGTGCAATTTATTTTAGGGTGGGGGCTGCCCAAAGCGGGCACGCCAATGCCCCCACCCCGCCGCCACCATTATAGCCTTTCTGCCCCCCTGGGAGGCAGATGGGGGCAATAGCCCCCAATCTGCCCCCTGGGGAGGCAAGCCCACTAAACGCCAGGGATTTTTTTTGTGCAATTTTTTTTAGGGTGGGGGCTGCCCAAGATGGGCACGCCAATGCCCCCACGCCCTTGCCACCATAACAGTCTTTCTGCCCCCGGGCGACAGAAAGCCTACTTGGCAGCCAGGGATTTTTTTGCGCATTTGTTTTTAGGGTGGGGGCTGCCCGAAGTGGGCACGCCAATGCCCACATCCCGCCACCATTACAGCCTTTCTGCTCCCCCTGGTCTCCCGATAAAAATGGTACCTCACACGCGTGGGTGGGGCAGAGTACCACGCGACAGGCAAGGGCCCAAAACCTAGTGAGGCGACATCAAAATTACCTATCACAAACCAACCTGGTTTCAAGGGGGTCCCATGAGTTTTGGCCCCGGGTTCGGCGGCCAGCTAGGAAACCTACCAAACCTACACATTTCTGAAAACTAGACACCCGGGGGATTCCAGGGAGGTATGGCTTGCGTGGATCCCCCAACGTTTTCTTACCCAGAATCCCCAGAAACCTGAAATTTTGCTGAAAAAATCACTTTTTCTCACATTTGTGTGTGGGAAAGTTGTGGCATCACTGGGCTGAAACAAATTTCCTACCACCCAGTGTTCCCCCAGGTCTCCCGATAAAAACGGTGCATCACTCGGGTGGGAGGCCCAAGTACCCGCAACAGGCAAGGGCCCAAAACGTATTGAGGCGACATCAAAATTGCCTATCAGAAGACGACCTGGTTTTGCAAGGGGGGTCCCATGACTTTTTGGCCCGGGGCTTGGCGGCCACCTAGGAAAACCTACCAAACCCACACATTTCTGAAAACTAGACACCCGGGGGATTCCAGGGAGGTATGGCTTGCGTGGATCCCCCAACGTTTTCTTACCCAGAATCCCCCAGAAACCTGAAATTTTGCTGAAAAAAATCACTTTTTTCACACATTTTTGTGTGGGAAAGTTGTGGCATCACTGGGCTGACACAAATTTCCTACCACCCAGCATTGCCCCAGGTCACCTGATAAAAATGGTGCCTCACTCGGGTGGGAGGCCCAAGTACCCGCGACAGACAAGGGCCCAAAATGTATTGAGGTGACATCAAAATAGCCTATCACAAAACGACCTGGTTTTGCAAGGGGGGTCCCATGACTTTTTGGCCCGGTGCTCGGCGGCCACCAAGGAAACCTAATAAACCCACACATTTCTGAAAAGTAGACACCCGGGAATTCCAGGGAGGTATGGCTTGCGTGGATCCACCAACGTTTTCTTACCCAGAATCCCCCAGAAACCTGAAATTTTACATTAAAAAATCACTTTTTTCATACATTTTTGTGTGGGAAAGTTGTGGCATCAACGGGCTGACACAAATTTCCTACCACCCAGCGTTCCCCCAGGTCTCCCGATAAAAATGGTGCCTCACTCGGGTGGGAGGCCCAAGTACGCGCGACAGGCAAGGGCCCAAAACGTATTGAGGCGACATCAAAATTGCCTATCAGAAAGCGACCTGGTTTTGCAAGGGGGTCCCATGACTCTTTGGCCCGGGGCTCGGCGGCCACCTAGGAAACCTACCAAACCCACACATTTCTGAAAAGAAGACACCCGGGGGATTCCAGGGAGGTATGGCTTGCGTGGATCCCTCAACGTTTTCTTACCCAGAATCCCCCAGAAACCTGGAATTTTGCTGAAAAAGTCACTTTTTTCACACATTTTTGTGTAGGAAAGTTGTGGCATCACCGGGCTGACACAAATTTCCTACCACCCAGCGTTGCCCCAGGTCTCCCGATACAAATGGTGCCTCACTCGGATGGGAGGCCCAAGTACCCACAACAGGCATGGGCCCAAAGCGTATTGAGCGACATCAAAATTGCCTATCAGAAGACGACCTGGTTTTGCAAGGGGTCCCATGACTTTTTGGCCCAGGGCTCGGCGGCCACCTAGGAAACCTAGCAAACCCACACATTTCTGAAAAGTAGACACCCGGGGATTCCAGGGAGGTATGGCTTGTGTGGATCCACCAACGTTTTCTTACCCAGAATCCCCTGCAAACCTGAAATTTTGCTGAAAAAATCAATTTTTCACACATTTTTGTGTGGGAAAGTTGTGGCATCACCAGGCTGACACAAATTTCCCTACCACCCAGCGTTCCCCACGTCTCCCGATAAAAATGGTGCCTCACTCGGGTGGGAGGCCCAGAAGTACGCAGCGACAGGCAAGGGCCCAAAACATATTGAGGCGACATCAAAAATGCCTATCACAAAACGACCTGGTTTTGCAAGGGGGTCCCATGACTTTTTGGCCCGGGGCTCGGCGGCCACCTAGGAAACCTAGCAAACCCACACATTTCTGAAAAGTAGACACCCGGGGGATTCCAGGGAGGTATGGCTTGCGTGGATCCACCAACGTTTTCTTACCCAGAATCCCCTGCAAACCTGAAAGTTTGCTGAAAAATCACTTTTTCACACATTTTTGTGTGGGAAAGTTGTGGCATCACCGGGATGACACAAATTTCCCTACCACCCAGCGTTCCCCCAGGTCTCCCGATACAAATGGTGCCTCACTCAGGTGGGAGGCCCAAGTACCCGCAACAGGCATGGGCCCAAAGCGTATTGAGGCAACATTGAAATTGCCTATCACAAAATGTTTTGGGCCCTTGCCTGTCGCGGGCTACTTAGGCCTCCCACCCAGTGAGGCACCATTTACCGGGAGACCTGGAGAATGCTGGGTGTAGAAAATTTGTGTCATCCGGTGATGCAACTTCCCACACAAAATGTGTGAAAAATTGATTTTTCAGCAAAATTTCAGGTTTGCAGAGATTCTGGGTAAGCGTTGGAGATCCACGCAAGCCATACCTCCTGGAATCCCAGTCTCTTCAGAAATGTGTGGGTTTGTAGGTTTCCTAGGTGGCCGCTGAGCTCAGCCAAAGTCATGGGACCTCTGCAAAACCAGGTCGTTTCTGAAGGCAGTTTTGATGTTGCCTCAATAAGTTTTGGGCCCTTGCCTGTCACGCGACTGGCCTCCCACCAGTGAGCACCATTTTATCGAGGAGACCTGAGAGGCAGGTGGTAGGAAATTTGTGTCATCCCGTGATGCTGCAGCTTTCCCACACAAAATGTGTGAAAAAGTGATTTGTTCAGCAAACTTTCAGGTTTGCAGGGATTCTGGGTAAGCGTTGGTGATCACGCAAGCCATACCTCCTGGAATCCCGGGTGTCTACTTTCAGAAATGTGGGTTTGCTAGGTTTCCCTAGGTGACGCAGCCCAGGCCAAAGTCATTGGATTCCCTTGCAAAACCAGGTAGTCTTCTGATAGGCAATTTTGATGTAAGCCTCAGTACGTTTGGGCCCTTGCCTGTCGCGTACTTGGGCCTCCCGCAGTGAGGCACCACTTTATCGAGGAGACCTGGAGACGCTGGGTGGCAGAAATTTGTGTCAGCCCGGTGATGCACAACTTCCCACACAAAATGTGTGAAAAAGTGATTTGTTCAGCAAAATTTCAGGTTTGCAGAGATTCTGGGTAGAAAGCGTTGGTGGATCCACGCAAGCCATACCTCCTGGAATCCCAGGTGTCTACTTTTCAGAAATGTGTGGGTTTGCTAGGTTTCCCTAGGTGGCCGCCGAGCCCGGCCAAAGTCATGGGACCCCCTTGCAAATCCAGGTCATTTTGTGATAGGCAATTTTGATGTCAGCCTCAATACGTTTGGGCCCTTGCCTGCAGCGTACTGAGCCTCCCACTCAAGTGAGCACCATTTCATCGGGAGACCTGAGGTACGCTGGGTGGTAGAAATTTGTGTCATCCTGGTGATGCCACAGCTTCCCACACAAAATGTGTGAAAAAGTGATTTTTTCAGCAAAATTTCAGGTTTGCAGGAATTCTGGGTAAGAAGCGTTGGTGGATCCACGCAAGCCATACCTCCTGGAATCCCAGGTGTCTACTTTTCAGAAATGTGTGGGTTTGCTAGGTTTCCTAGGTTGCCGCCGAGCCCGGGCCAAAAGTCATGGGACCCCTTGCAAAACCAGGTCGTTTTGTGATAGGCATTTTGATGTCGCCTCAATGCGTTTGGGCCCTTGCCTGTCGCAGGTACTGAGCCTCCCACCGAGTGAGCACCATTTTATCGGGAGACCTGGGGCAATGCTGGGTGGTAGGAAATTTGTGTCATCCCGATGATGCCACAGCTTTCCACACAATAATGTGTGAAAAGTGATTTTTCAGCATAATTTCAGGTTTCTGGAGATTCTGGGTAAGCAAGCATTGGGATCACATGAGCCATACCTCCTGGAATCTCCATGTGTCTACTTTTCAGAAATGTGTGGGTTTGGTAGGTTTCCTTAGGTGCCGGCAGAGCTAGGGTTCAAAAACTACAGCTAGGCACTTTGCCAAAGGGTCATTTTTCACAGTGAGAGTGGGGTGTGTCCACGTTGTGTTTTGCGTCGTTTCCTGTCGCGGGCACTAGGCCTACCCACACAAGTTAGGTACCATTGTTCTCAGAAGACTTTGGGAAGCGCGGGGTGGGTGGAATTTTGTGGATCCATGCAGATTCCAGAACTTTCCACCACAGAAAGCGAGGAAAATGTGTTTTTACACTTTTTAGGTTTGCAAGGGATTCTGGGTAACAGAACCTGGTGAGAGCCAGTCAAGTCACCCCATCCTGGATTCCCCTGGGTGTCTAGTTTTTAAAAATGTATAGGTTTGCTAGGTTTCCCTAGGTGCCGGCAGAGCTAGGGTTAAAAACTACAGCTAAGCACTTTGCAAAAAAGGGTCATTTTTCACTGTGAAAATGTGGTGTGTCCACGTTGTGTTTTGCGGTGTTTCCTGTCGCGGGCACTAGGCCTACCCACACAAGTGAGGTACCATTTTCTCGGAAGACTTTGGGGAATGCGGGGTGGGTGGAATTTTGTGGATCCACGCAGATTCCAGAACTTTCCACCACAGAAAAGTGAGGAAAATGTGGTTTTTTTACAATTGTTTAGGTTTGCAAGGGATTCTGGGTAACAGAACCTGGTGAGAGCCAGTCAAGTCACCCCATCCTGGATTCCCCTGGGTGTCTAGATTTCAAAAATGTATATGTTTGCTAGGTTTCCCTAGGTGCCGGCAGAGTTAGGGTTAAAAAACTACAGCTAGGCACTTTGCAAAAAAAGGGTCATTTTCACTGTGAAAATGTGGTGTGTCCACGTTGCGTTTTTCGCTGTTTCCTGTTGCGGGCACTAGGCCTACCCACACAAGTGAGGTACCATTTTCTCGGAACACTTTGGGGAACGCGGGGTGGGTGGAAGTTTGTGGATCCACGCAGAATCCAGAACTTTTCACCACAGAAAAGTGAGGAAAATGTGTTTTTGACAATTTTTAGGTTTGCAAGGGATTCTGGGTAACAGAACCTGGTGAGAGCCAGTCAAGTCACCCCATCCTGTATTCCCCTGGGTGACTAGTTTTCAAAAATGTATAGGTTTGCTAGGTTTCCTTAGGTGCCGGCAGAGCTAGGGTTCAAAAACTACAGCTCGGCACTTTGCAAAAAAGGGGTAATTTTTCAATGTGAAAATGTGGTGTGTCCACGTTGCGTTTTGGGCCGTTTCCTGTCGCAGGCACTAGGCCTAACCACACAAGTGAGGTACCATTTTTATCGGGAGACTTAGGGTAACACAAAATTGTAGAGCAACTGTTATTATCTATTGACTTTTGATGCATTTCTGCCTTCCAAATGAAAGACAATGTGTAAAAAATAAGTCATTTTATAAAATGTCCTATAATTCTCATGCTAGTATGGGTACTCCCAATTTCGGAAATGTGCAAATATCTACTATTTCTAAACTCTATATTTTGTTCCCATTTCAGAAATACATAGGTGTCTTTCATACCGATTTTTCCATGTATAAATTTTCCCAGAATAATTGCTATATACCCGGTACATAATAAAAAACCATTGCAAGACGCTGCTCAGTTATTGGCTCTGGGTTCGTCGGGTTCTTGGTGAACCTACAAGTCCTATATATCGCCACAACCAGAAAGGTCCAGCGGATGTAACGGTATATTGCTTTCAAATAGCTGTCATAATTAGAAGAAGTCACAGGTGAAAACGTTGACACAAATGGCTGATTTTTTCAACTAATTTTCAATTTTTCCTATATTTAACTGTTTGTTTCTATAAAGAAAACTTGAAGGATCTACACAAATGACCCCTTGCTGAATTCAGAATTTTGTCTACTTTTCAGAAATGTATGGCTTTCCAGGATCCATTATTGCTTTCATACCCATTTCTACCATCTGGAAGGAGGTTGAAAGCACAAAAAATAGCAAAAATAGACTATGTCCCAGAAGAATGCCAAAACTGTGTAACAAATGTTGGTTTTCTGACAAAAGTCTGCTTGTCCCTGAAAGCTGGGAAGATGGTGATTTCAGCACCACAACCCCTTTTTTGATGCCATTTGCAGGGAAAAAACCAGACGCTTTCATCTGTAGCCCTTTTTTCGCATTTGTCCCCAAAAACCAAAATTTAGCTGTATTTTGGCTAATTTCTGGGTCCCCTCCAGGGGAATCCACAAACCCTGGGTACCTTTAGAATCCCCATGATGTTGGAAAAAAAGGACGCAAATTTGGCGTGGATACGTTATGTGGTCAAAAAGTTACAGGGGCCTAAGCGCAAACTACCCCAAATAGCCCAAAAAAGGCTTAGCACAGGAGGGGAAAAGGCCTAGCAGCGAAGGGGTTAACTCTTCATTTTAATTTTCTCCCTTTTCAAAGTGTCACATTTACAAACAGAAGGTGTCTTGCTCCCAGTGGCTGGTAGACACAGTGCCATATTTGTAACTGAAAAATACAGTCATTTTCTTTTAAATTGAAGAAATTTAAAATGAAGAAAAATCTTTCCATGAAACATTGTTTTAATGTTTTTCTCTACTTTAAATTAAGCCAATTAAGTCCTAATGTTTTATGAACCATGTTTCTTCACTTTAAATTCCTCACATTTAAACAAATGACTGTATTTTCATGTTATAAATATGGCACCATGTCTACACGCTACTGGGAGTAATATGCCTGCTGTTTGTAAAGACACTTTGACATGGGAGAACATTAAAATGATGAGTTTTATGTAATGCATAGAAACAAAGTTAACTCGTCAGTTGAATTTTCTCCCATTTCAAAGTGTTGCATTTACACACAGCAGGCATCTTGCTCCCAGTGGCTGGTAGGCACGCTGCTATATTTATAACTGAAAAATACAGCCTTTTTTTTTTTTTTTAAATGGGAGAAATTAAAGTGCAGAAAATGTTCCATCAAGCGCAGAAAAATCTTAATTATTATGAACATTTCTGCAGAACATTTTCTGCACTTTAAATTTCTCCCATTAAGAAAAAATATATATATTGTATGTTTGTATTGTACATGTAACGGTTGCCACGTATGGCAAAAGGTATGTCCTGTGCCACAAGTACAAACAACACAGGCTCTTAGTCACCCATACACATATATCCCATTCATTCACACACATGTTCATACATACCCACAGACCATGCACTCACTGACGCACATGGCAGCCCTATCACAGTACCCCAAGTCACAGTACTTTGTACAAACCATAGTATCGGGCTCCATGGACATTAGGTTTATAGTCAATGAAGCTGGGTGAGGAGGTGTCTGGTTACAATGTGCGAGTTACATGGCCTTCGGTAGCTCACAACAATTTTTACTGATCATAAGTAGCCCTCATTATAGAAAAAGTTGGTGACCCCTGGCAGAGTGGTGGCACTTTTACAGATCCTTTTATTTCATGTATTGTTGATTTCTGTTCTGCTGTGTTGAGCTTTCTCCCTATTAATGGTTATAAAGGCCTACAAGAACTCGGGTCGATATATACTTGGGAAATCAAGCAAGAGAGACATCTGCTCTTGTTATTTCACCTACAGTGCCATGTTATAACTGATGGAAAGGAAAGGCTTGCACCAAAAGGGGATATGTTATGTTATCTGAGTTTATATAGCGCACAGCTGCCCCAGCAAAGAGGCGTCCCGGCGCTGCCAGCGTCAGAAGGAACAGGGCTAAGAACACAACAGGTAGGCGTAAGGAATATACAGAAGACAAAAGGACTAAGCAGAAGGAAAAAGGAAAGTTTTAATTGCTTTCCTGAAGTCCACCATGCGATCCAAGCTGCGAATCTGAGGAGGCAGGGAATTCCATAGCTTGGCAGCTAAGTAACGGAAAGATCGACCTCCATAATCTAAACATTTTCTACCAGTTTATTTCAATAATTTATAGTCTTGTCATATATATAAATGGAAAATGTTTATGTGTTGTGTGTTCAGAAAACCTATTTATTGCCATGTTTTCCTGCCACATGGGTTACAGCTGCCAAAAGGGTTGCAGCTCACATATTGCTTACCCATACCACTCCATCTCTTCATGTATTTACACTGTGGCAGTAGAGTTAAAATAACGTGCTCTGTGATGTTGAAAACATGGTGAATATAAGTTTGCAGTGGATGATCTCAACCAGCATCATCCCAAACATCCAACACGGAGTGAAATTCTTTTTTGCAAACGACTACAAGTGAAAGTCCCTAATGACGGAGCACTCTGTGCTCGTCTGTCATGTCTCAAAAGAACTACCTTACATCCTCGGAGGCTCTAAAAACACAACAAGATGCATCCGGGCGACGCTCGGTGCTACGATATTGAAGGCAGGGTATGTCACTACCCGTTTGCTCTCGAGAGCTGACTTGACGTCAAGAGGTAGGCTGATGTATAGGACAAGGAAATCAATGTTGAAGATTATCGACATTGAGGAGGCAGTTGACACTGAGGGATTTATTTCCTAGCAGATCATTTTTATCTATCTGCAGAATGGGTCCCGAGAATGATAAAGAGGAGGGTTCCATGTAGACCTAACTTGGAATATTCCAGGACGCACTCTCCTACCAGAGAAGTATCTTTAGAGGTTATTCTGTCCTCTGCTTTGGCACAGTCACTGGGAGCTTCACCTCAACCTCCACTGTCTCTGATGCCTCTGGTAGTTCCTCTGCCTAATTGTACCTGAAGGTGTTCTAGAAATCCTCATCACAGGACACACCAGCACCATCAACATCAGTCATCACCTATTACTCTAGATTCCATAGCTTTAGATCTACTCATCATGGGTGTGGGCCGTAGATCAATAAGATGCTTACTTTCATGCGCCCATAAGCCAGAAGCGTTGCAAATGTCTGAGATTTCTGGTAGGACATTTCCATTACCAGTACAAAGTTTTACCTTTCTGTCTAACGTCAGCACCACAAACGTTTTCAAAGTGCATTGGAGTTGTCGTAGCCCATCTAAAAAAATAAAAATCTTTGTATATCTATGCCTAGACACCTGGCTCATAGAGGCAGTAACACCTCGAAAAATCCAGCATCACTTGGCATGGCACTTTCAGAACTTTAGCACAATGACTCAGAGTTAATCACCCCAAGTCTCCGGTGTCTCCAGTGCAATCCATGCAATTCCTTGGAGCAGTCGTAGATGCTTTATCAACAAAAGTGTATCCTTCGGAGGATATCTGTTTGATGTATCACAAACTTCTAGAAATGAAACATCCAACAGCCTGTCATATTTAATCACTTCTGTACTCAATGGTGTCCTGCATCTTTCTTGTTCCACGTGACTGTCTGCATATGAGACCATTGTGACTGGGCTTGGAAGACCAGTGGAGTCAGGTCTCAGGCAATTGGGATGACAAGTTGACTCTCACATGGACTGCAAGTGATTCCCTTCCTTGGTGCTGCTGATCTACAAAGCACCTGAAGAGTGTCCCCTTCCAACTGAAGAATCAGTCTCAAACCATTGTGACCCCAATATGGATGGCCTGCAAGCCTAAAGACTGCGTTCGAAGAAAGAGAAGACTTACCATATCAATCTTCTGGAAGTTATGGCAGTCCATCTAGCACTCAAATCTTCAATCACATTTCAGAGCATTTTCCCTGTTTGTTTAAACTAAGTACAAAAACAATACATTACATACATATGCAGAAGATCCAGCACTCTAGTGATCCAAATAATTTGGAAGTGGTGGATTCAGAGGAACCTGCACATCACACAAGTTCACCTGCAGGGCATTCAAAATGCGGAAGCAGATTCTCTTGTCAGATTAATACAAGAGAATTATGGCTGGTTGCAATACAATGAGGTTCTGCACAACATCTGATGCGATTGGGGCTTTCCAGAAACGAACTTATCGAAACGTAGCTAACATAGAAATGCCAAAATTACGCATCCAGATTGTACTGACTGGGAACTTTTGGGCATGTTCTTTTGATCAACCGGTCAAAGAAATTTGTCTACACATTTCCTCCAATCCCACTGATTCCAACAGTGCTCTTCAAGTTGAAGAAAGACAAAGCAAGGATAATACGTCTTGCTCCAGACTGACCAAGGCAGTGGCGGTACACCTACCTTCTACATCTATCAGAATGACCACACAAGAGGCTGCTGTGCAGAATGGATCTCTCATTCAAATTTTGGGGCCAGATCCTGCACCCCAACCTTCCATAACTGAGCTTTGCAGCCTGTCTCCTGAACTCTCACAGTAAATAAAGCACCAGGCCCAGACAAAATTCCCTCCGATTTGTTCAAAGTGCTCCCCAAGTTCTTGGGCCCATAAATTACCAATGTTATAAGAGCAGTGATTGTAGGCCCATTAGTCCCGACTTGGAATATTTACAAAAAAGTGACAAAAAGCAGCCCATAACTACCGTTCCATTTCGCTATTAGACAGCGCTGTCAAAATATTGTCCGGGGTTATACTATCTTAGCTGGAAACATGGGCCACTGCAAACAGGGGGCTTTCAGATGCACAGTTTGGGTTTCGCCCATGGCGGAGCAAAGCCTTAACCTATATCTTATCACACAAAAGTACATACATCTGGCCTTTATGGAACTAATGAACAAGTTACTTACCTTCGGTAACGATATATCTGTAAGAGACATATATTATTTATGGATTCCTTAACTTAGAATTACCCCCATGCGTCAGACTAAATCCAGAGAATTTTTCTTCAGCAGTATCCCTGCGCGTCGGTAGGTGGCGTTGGTCGACTCCGCGTTCGTCGTTGGCGTCGTGATTGCCGGAATGACGTTCCGGTATCTACTTAGACGCCGTCCCTGCGCGCTGACGTCAGTTCTTTACACGACATTCCACGCCAGAAGCGCAGAGCCATGCAAGACACTGACCACTGGTGCATAAAACTAGGGCCCTGAAATGGAGTCCCTTACTCTAGAAGTCAGTTCGCAGAACGGGGAGGATGGGTGGGGCGGTAAGGAATCCATAATTAATATATGTTTCTTACAGATATATCGTTACCGAAGGTAAGTAACTTGTTCATCTGAAAGAGACTATTAGTTATGGATTCCTTACCTTAGAATAGATTCCCCAGCAATACCAACTCTGGAGGTGGGTCTGCGAACCAAGTTCACACCAGAAAGTCCTGGAGAACGGAGCGGTCAAAGAAGCCGTCTCTCCGGACTTGGCTGTCCAGGCAGTAATGTTTAGTGAACGTGTGCAATGAAGCCCACATAGCTGCCTGGCAGATGTCATGAAGGAGGACTCCAAGTCCCAAAGCAGTAGTGGCTGCCGGCGCCCTGGTGGAGTGGGCGCGCAACCCTACTGGAGGTTCCTTTTTCGCCAAGGAATAACAAATTTTAATGCAAAGAATGACCCATCGAGAGATGGTTCGTTTTTGCATGGCCCGACTTTCCTTGGCGCCCACGTAGCCGACAAAGAGCTGATCATCCACCCGGAATTGTTTTGTGCGATCCAGATAAAATGAAAGTGCACATTTTGGACCCAGACGGTGGAGCCTCTCCTCCTCTTTAGAAGGATGCAGGGGCGGGAAGAAGGTGGGCAAAGTGATGGTCTGTCCTATGTGGAAAGAGGTAACCACTTTGGGAAGAAAAGAAGGTCTAGTGCGAAGGGCAACCTTGTCCAGATGAACAGCCATGAAAGGATGCTTAGAAGAAAGAGCCTGAAGCTCACTCACCCTGCGAGCAGAGGTGATGGCAACCAAAAAGGCAGTTTTGAGTGTGAATAGCCTGAGAGGAAGATTATGTAGCGGCTCAAAAGGAGCGCACATAAGGTAGGTCAGAACAAGGTTCAAGTCCCACTGTGGCATTACGAAAGGAATAGGAGGAAACAGATGAGTAATGCCCTTAAGGAAGCGATTTACAATAGGGGACTTGAAAAGAGAAGGCTGATCAGGAAGGCGAAGAAAGGCCGAAATGGCCGAAAGATAGCCTTTAAGAGTGCCCAGAGCAGAGCCCTGCTGGGCCAAAGAAAGAATGAAGAGGAGAACCTCTGAAAGAGGGGCAGAAAGGGGATCCACAACCTTTGCTGTGCACCATGCCACAAATTTGTTCCATCTACAGGCGAATACCGTTTTGGTGGAGGGCCGCCTGGCTGCCAAGATAAAGTTACAGACTTCGGGAGGAAGGTCGAAAGCTGTCAACTGTCGCCGCTCAATCTCCACGCAAGGAGGTGGAGACTGGACAGGTTCGGGTGCAGGACCGTCCCCTGCTGCTGCAACAGAAGATCCTCCCGAAGAGGCAGTCTGATCGGAGGATCGTTGGCAATGTTCAAAAGCTCGGGATACCAGACTCCAGTCCGGAGCCACAAGAATGGCTTGGGCCCGGTCGCTCTTGATCTTCTTCAGCACTCTGGGCAGAAGTGGGATAGGCGGAAAGGTGTATAGAAGCCCGCAACTCCACTCGCGGCGAAAAGCGTCGCTGAGCGAATGCCGCCTTGGATATTCCAACGCGCAGAACTGCTGACATTGCGCGTTCTCTTCGGTGGTGAATAGATCTAACCAAGGCTCTCCCCACTGCTGAAAGAGACCTTGCACCACCTCTGAGTGAAGACGCCATTCATGATCCATCATGCACCGGCGGCTGAGTTCGTCCGCCCTGGCGTTCAGGGAACCCGCCAGGTGTTGAACCACCAGGGATATGCCCTGATGTTCCAGCCACTTCCAGAGATGAAGTGCCTCCTGGCAGAGGGTCCACGACCCCACCCCGCCCTGTTTGTTGCAATACCACATGGCGGTGGTGTTGTCCGTGAACACCTGCACTACTCTTTCTTTGACAGAAGGAAGGACTGCCTTCAGTGCAAGACAAATCACCCGGAGCTCCAGAAGGTTGATGTAGAGCCCGGACTCCGCCGGAGACCAGAGGCCTCTGATCTCCGCCTCCCCCAGAAGTGATGCATCTGTCACCACTGTGAACTCTGGCTGGGGAAGGGAGAGGGATCTGCCACTGACCCAATCCTGGTTCGTTAGCCACCACTGCAATTGGTGTGTAGTGCCCTCCAAGATCTGGACGCAATCGGAAAGATTCCCCTGATGCTGTGCCCACTGGAACTTCAGGTCCCACTGCAGAGCCCGCATATGCCACCTGGCATAGGCCACAAGCAGGATGCAGGAGGCCATGAGGCCCAGCAGCCTCAGGGTCATTCTGACCGAAACCCAGGACAGAGACTGAAAGATCAGAATCATAGCCCGAATATCCCAGACTCGCTGTTCGGGAGGATAAGCCCGAAACTGCGCTGTGACTTCGCCACTTTGATAGTGAACCCCGGCGAATGCAGGAGGTCCGCTGTAGTCTGGAAGTGGGAGACGACAGCCTGGGGCGAACTCGCCTTCAACAGCCAGTCTCCGAGATAGGGGAAGACTGGAACCCCTGATCTGCGCAGATGAGCTGCGACCACCGCCATCACTTTCGTGAATACTCAAGGGGCGCTGGTAAGGCCAACGGGGAGCATGGTGAACTGTAAATGCTCATGGCCTACCGTGAACCGTAGGTAACGCCGGTGGGCAGGCAGGACGGGGATGTAAAAATAGGCGTCCTGCAAGTCCAACGCTACCATCCAGTCTCCATGGTGGAGGGCAGACAGGACCTGAGCCAATGTCAACATTTTGAACTTCTCCTTCCGGAGGAAGCGGTTGACGTCCCTAAGATCCAAGATAGGACGCAGGCCTTTGTCCTTCTTGGGTACCAGAAAGTAGTGGGAGTAACAACCACGACCTACTTCTGGCACAGGGACTCGCTCGATGGCTCCCTTGGCCAAGAGAGCCGCAACTTCCTGACGGAGAAGGGCCAAGTGATCCTCCCACATGCGATGGAAAGCAGGTGGCATGGAAGGAGGGGTAGTCTCGAAGGGGAGGGAGTAGCCCCTTCGGACTATCTGCAAAACCCACCTGTCCAACGTGATGTTGAGCCAGTGGGGGAGATGATGGCCAATCCTGCCGCCCAATGACAACTGGTGGCCCTGAAAAGTCGGACTAGGAGGGTTTGAGGCTGCTGCAGAGGGGGCGCTGGTGAACTGGCCCGCCTGCTGGCCCCCAGACCCACAACGCTGGGTCCCCCGTCCCCGGCCGCGCAGAGGCTGGGTAGCTTGCGCAGGCCTGTGGCTCTGGGCGGAACGTGGTGGGGCACCCCTTCCGTAGCCACGAAAGGGGCGAAAAGCAGACTGCGCGGGGCGAGAGGTGGTAGCGAGGCCCAAGGATCTGGCCGTAGCCCTGGAATCCTTAAAGCACTCGAGCACGTTGTGCACTTTGTTGCCAAGCAAGCGACGGCCATCAAAGGGCATGTCCAAAAGAGTAGATTGGACATCACCCGAAAAGCCAGTGGACCTCAGCCAGGTGTAGCGTCTCAGGGCTACCGACGTTGAAATCATCCTCCCTAGCGAGTCAGCAGTGTCCAGCCCACATCGTATGGCGAACTTTGCTGCATCTCTACCCTCAGCAACTGCATGGGAGAGCACAGCCCGGGCCTCCTGCGGGCACTGTGGCAGGACCTGCGGGACCGTGTCCCACACAGAGTGGGTGTAACGGCCCAAGAGACATGCGGTGTTCACCAACCGCAGTCCTAAGCTGGCGGAAGAAAACATCTTCTTCCCAAGGTGATCCAGCTTCTTGGATTCCCTATCAGGTGGAGCAGTAGGGAGTGCGCCCTTGGAAGTTGAGGCTTTGACCACCAAGCTCTCAGGGGTAGGGTGTTGGGAGAGGAGAATGGGTTCGCCCGGGGCCTGGCTGTGGCGTCGGGCAATCATCCTATCCACAGGGGCCCCTGTGCAGGGCTTGGACCAAGTGCCCAGAAGGATGTCCGGGAGGGCCTCATTGAACGGCAGCAGGGGCTCCGAAGAGGCTGCTGCCGGTTGAAGCACCTCGGTCAGGAGGTTAGTCCTGACCGCCACCGTAGGAAGCTCAAGGTTCAAGACCTCAGCCACCCTACGCAACACCACAGCGTAAGAGGCTCCCTCCTCCGTAGCCACGGTAGGGGGAGAAAGCATGCCAAGTTCTGGAGAAGTGTCCAGACCACTGGCCTCACCCAACTCCTCTCTCCAGTCTGATTCTTCCAACTGGTCTGCCAGGTCTACAGACCCCTCCCAGTCCTCCTCACTCTCCTCTGGTTGCCACTCAGGGCGATAGGGAACACCAGGGTAGAACAGAGGTACAAAAGTACCGGTTGGCGCCGGTACCGGCGTCGGTCAACGCCGGTCCGGCTCCGTGTCCATGTAGAGGGGGAGGCTGGGGTCGACGTCGGTTGGGGATGCAACCAGCGTCGGAGGGGGCGGAGGTGTTGCCAATGGATTCGGTGCCGGAGGTGGTGTCGTAAGGTCGACCGGCGCCGATCCGTATCCAGGCCTGGATCCCTGGGGGCTCTGCAGCGCCGGGGCCAAAGCCACCGGCATCGGAGGCCTAGAACCCTCAGCCCAGTCTGCGGGGCCCGAAGGCGCGCCGGCAGAGTCGGGCTGCCCAAAGATGGAGTGGAGGGCTTAGTAAAAACTACGAAGTTGGGCAAGGGTCGCTCCGGCTCCCAGGAAGGGAGGGAAGCTCGGAGCTGACCCAACAGGCTCCGTGGGCAGAGGCGGACGACTACCTTCCGCATCCCGCGTCGTATCGGCCGACGAACGGGGAGAGTGCGAAGAGCGACGATGCTTCTTCGCCTTCTTTTTGTGCTTCGACTTACCCGAAGACGAAGACTTAGAAGAGGAGTGATGGTGGTGACTCCGCGATCGGTCCCTCGACCTCCCTCTCGACCGGGACCTCGAGCGGCGCGGAGCCGACTGCCGGGCCTCTAGAAGCTTTCGGGACCGCTCCCGCAAAGACATCAGATTCATGGCCCAACAGTCGGAGCACGACTCCGGGTCATGGTAGCGCTCCAAGCACCACAGGCACACAAGGTGCCGATCCGCAACCGACATCAACTTGTGACACGAGCCACAAGGTTTGAGGCTGGTCCTCCGATGTGACATCCCTGTGCACCAGGAGTCAAACGACTCAAAAAAGATGTTGACAAAAGTCGAAAAATTACAGTCAAAAAGTGACTAGAGGTACCGCTCTCTCCGGACCTGCGCTGGCTGGCGGGCGGAAAAAGAAAGAACTGACGTCAGCACGCAGGGGCAGCGTCTAAGTAGATACTGCGACTTCATTCCGGCGATCGCGATGCCAACGACGAACGCGGAGTCGACCGACGCCACCTACCGACGCGCAGGGATACTGCTATAGAAAAATTCTCCGGATCCAGTCTGACGCCTGGGGGTAATTCTAAGGTAAGGAATTCATAACTAATAGTCTCTTTCAGATATTATATATTAATGGCCTTGAAGATTACCTGTGTTCTAGAGGCAAAGATCTGCCCAGGATCGGCTCTCTTGGTACCAGAACTATTGTACGCAGATGGCGCGGTACTAACAGCAACAACAGCTAATGGGCTACAGATACTTTTAGATGCTTTTAATATGTTTATGGTCTATCTGGGGTTAAGGACAAACTTAGCAAAGTCATTCCTAATGAAATGTGATCCTAGGCTCTCAAAACTTGGAAATTCACGCATGCTGGGGCAGAGATTGTTAAAGTTTCAAATTTCACCTACCATTTGATTCTGCTTTTAATTGGAAGTTTTGAATAAATATCAGAGTCCTGCAACTTCAAAAGTCTATTGAAGCTATTTTTCGATTTGCCAAAAGACTTGGACATAAAGCAGTAAAAGAGTTAGTACACATTTAAAAAAGTAAATGCTTATCTATTGGTACCTTTGGAGGCGGTGTGTGGTGCTACACTAAAAGCATCTCTTTGCAGAAAGTGGAGAATAAATTTATAAGAAGGCTCTTGGTGGCCCCATATTCAGAACCCACAAAATTCTGCCACTCTGAATTGGGTCTCGGCTTCATAGAAGATCATGTTAAACTCCAACCTCTGTTATTATGGCTTAGAATATGGAGGAAACCTGAGGCGTACTGCAGTAGAGCAGTTCTGGCCGATTGTCTTGCTTTATACAATGTATTAGACATCCCTTGGCTTTTTATGTACGACTAAGTTTTAATGACCTAGGCCTACCAGAGCTCTTTTTTAGACCAGTAGACTCTGTCCACCTGACTCCTTCTGTAGTTAAAGAATTATTGAATAGGTGTAGCAAATCTATGCGTTTGGTGCATCTGGATAATAGGGCCGATGGATTTCTCCACTGGAATCTAAATGGGAGCATCTCACCAGCTTCGTATCTCCAGTTAATCATTAATGAGCGACATACATTTTTATTAACCAGATTTTGCCTTAACTTCATTTTCTGTTGGCCTTCCCTACCCAAGGATCGTGGTTTCCATTTCTTCTCCTGTGCCCATGTGATGGCAGTACAGCACAAAGCACAATGCACTTTATTTTATTCTGCCCTCTGTATATCACGCAAAGGAGACATTTTTTGCACCCAGTACTGCGAGAATCTAAAATGTGATCTCACAAGATGGCTTTCATTCTTCTACAGCGTCTGGGGAGTCCAGAGTTGTGTTATGCTGTGATGAATTTCATAACAAGTGCCTTGCGAACCCGAATTAAGTATTGAGCGATCGAGTTCATGGCACTTATTCATTCTTATGTAATAATGATTATAATTTTTAACTGTGTTGTATTTAATATTGAATTTTGGTATATTGTTTGATTTTGACTTTTTATATTGTATCTATAGTTTTTATGAACTTTTGTGGCTCTTTGTGGCAGAATAAAGTATTTTGAAATGAACTAAACTCTCACAGTATAGTCATTTAGCCCTTCCAGAAGATTCAATGAACATCTTGAAAGAAGCCAGTAGTCCTTCATCAAGATGGTCCTATTGATTTAAATGGAAGAGGTTCTGCATCTGATGCCAACAGAGGAACTTTGATCTCTTCAGATTTCAGGAAGAAGCGATACTTCCATATCGTCTTGATTTGGCAAAGTCAGTATTCTTCTATAAAGGTACATTTAGCAGCCATTACAGCTTATAGGAAAACCCCTTCACAATTCTCTTTTTGCAAAATCCCTGTTGTTAAAGACATTTTAGAAGGTCTTAAGAAGCTTTATCATACCTCAAGGTGACCTTCTTCGCCCTGGTAACTTAATGTGGATTTATCTATATTAACGTGGTCTCTTGTTTAAACATATTCATAAGCGTTCTCCTCAGCAAATTTCCAGGAAGACAGCTTTTCTAGTCGCCATAACTTAACGTCTGCTCACAGGGTTAATGAGATCCACGCCCTCTGTTGTAAGGAACCATATAAAGCGTTCGATAAAGACAAAGTACTGATGAGAACTCATCTGAGTGTCCTACCTAAGGTGGTATCAAATTTCCATCTTAATTAGACTATTTCTCTTCTAGCTTTTTCCAGAATCCTTCTTTTCTAGTGTAAAGGGCTTCACATTCACTGGATATTAAAAGAGTAGCTGTGATGGGTGGAGAAATCTGGGCTTTTGTGCTACAGTTGTCAGGGCCCAATCTTAGTGTTGGCACGTTCCTCACAAATGGCTACACCCAAAAGCCATTATAGGGTAAGTCTAGAGGAGGATGGAGGAGTGTGCCTTCTCGATTTGTATGTATTAGGCGGAATAATTTCCAATTGTTCTTTGGTAATTTTAAAATGCGTAGTGTTTATTCATATTCTCATACATAGAACAAAAACAAAGAGACAGCCGACACGTGTTTCGCCCATATGGCCCATCGGCCGAGGGCTTTTTCAAGGCTGAGAGGGTGTAGAAATAAAAGAAAAGGGTTTGTTAAAGTTTAAGGTGCAGGGACAGGGACAGTTAGAATGTGAAAGAGCAATTCGAGTAAGGGGAATAGTAGTTAGGGGAGGGTGACATGAGATAGGAGATTTGGAAAGTTGGAAAGGAAAAATTGAAATTTGAGGGACAGAACACAGGAGAGGGAGGGAATCGGTAGGGTACAAGAGGGAAAGGAAAAAAAATCACAAAATTAATCATGGTACATTATTCCATAATTTAACACGTAATCACGAGCCTAGTATTGAGAACAAGTCAGGCATAATCATCAAAAGGTGATTCATGTACAGTCATTCATAATTAGACATGTATAGTCACAAAGCCCTATAGTTGATGCAAAATTAAACATGGTACATTATTCCATAGTTTGACACGGAATTCAGAACCTGGTATTGAAAACAAGTTAAACGTAATCATCAAGAATGATTCCTATAGTTTAGAGCGTCATCATCCTGATCTGGTAATGTAAACAATTTAATATCGAACATATATAATTAAGTAAGGGAATGTTAGTTGGTAAGGAGAAAGCCGCGTCAGGTGGAAAGGGTTGGAGCTCAACCAAAAGGAAACATGTAGGTGATATCGCATCTCAGTGAGTCACGATGAAAGAGTGCAAGTGTAACTTGACAGGGCACAGCGGCGGGATAGAAGGACATGTGTTAGAGGGAGTCCAAAAAAGGTAATTTAAAAGACTTAGAAGTATAAATATGAACATTTTAAAACTGTAGCGCTTACCAGGGATTCGTGGCTGACGATCGTTTACCTGAAGTAAAAAGCACACTTAAAGTCACTAATTTACAAGGGATCGTTAATGCGTGGACAAAATGACATGCTGTAAAATCTATACAATGCAGGGAAACCCTTCATTTAGGGTATGGTGTCTGCTGATCCTTTCAAATCGGAGGCCGTGAAAGTGAGAGGGCTAATCCCGGGAAGCGTCACATTGGAGCCGCTGAGAGAAGTTATCTAAGTATTACAAAGATGAGAAAAAAAGCTACAGTGAGCTATAGGGAGGCGCCGAGGGATGTTATCTAAGCATCGGAGGGGTGAGAGAAAGCCACGGTGAGCTATAGGCGGTTCTGCAGCTAATGTACGTGCTTGAGGACGATAAAAGTTCGGTATTAGTATAATAGCGTACGTGCATGAAAGCAGGTTCAGACAGGGTTAATGTTCCCTCTTACCTTTAGAATGATGTGAATAGGTCTCTGCGGTCCCAGGAACAAGAAGAGTTCCGGGACACGCCAGCGGTTATAAACACTGACTCATCCTCTGACGTCAGAGTCAGTAATTGGTCATGATGCGCTGCCGTTTTCCGGGGCAACTGAAAAGTTACTCAACTCAGGGAGCTATGTAATAATGCTCACTATCACTATAAGTTAGAGGACCCCTGTTTCCCAAATTAAAAATGTGTAGATGGAAATATTTTATGGCAAAGTAGTGGCCTTGGTAAAAAATGAAGGCAAAGTAAAGCGCAAATAATAACGCGATGGAAAAGCCGAAGGATAGTAATGGAAGAGGTACTGAAAGGAGAAATGACACACTATGAGATTCCTTAGGAAAGTCCCTAGTATTCTTAATTCAGATTTAGCTGTTATTGAGCAGACTAACGTCTGAACTAACGAGTCAGGTTATACTTATCATGTATATGATGGCGTGGAGGTCCATGACATGAATCATGTTGTGCATCATGAGATCTATAATAGTAGGCAGGAAGTAAGGGAAAAAGGTGAGGTCCACATCTACCACCGATACAATTCGTTGGGTTAATGAGGTGTGGGTCACCACATGAGTGTCAGAGGGAAGAGAAGAGAAACAAGTGAAAAAGCAGCAGGAGGGTTGTTCCAGAGCGCATGCGGGCTCAGAGGTGTTATCTGGTGCACTGTGGATTGCATTTGAAAGGCATTGACATCGGTAGGGGGCATCAGCTATACAGTTATGCCCGGTTAGTACAGCCAGTAGTGCATTTCTGTATCTTTATTGAGTCCTTGTGTCGTGGCGTTCAGGCGCATTATGTACTCGCTCTCTTTCCGCCTCATGGTAAGTTCTCGATTGCCTCCTCGGGAAGAAGGTTTCACAATCTCCAGACCGAAAAATTTGAAGGTCTTTTTATGTGGATGAACTTCTTGAAAATGTTCAGTCAGTGGGGGTCCCACCTCTTCTTTGTTGATGTTGCGGTAGTGTTCCAGGATTCTTGTTTTAAGTGCCCTGATTGTGCTGCCTATATAGATTTTATTGCAAGGGCAAATTATGATGTAGATAGTGTATGTTGATGTGCAGGTAATCCAATCCCTGATTTGGAGGGTGGTATGTGAGTCATATTTGTATTCCAACTGTTTATTGGGTCCCAGTTTGCACGCATTACAGTCGTGGCAGATGTAGAAGCCACAGGGCTTGGTCAAGAAGTTTGTTTTGGGTTTGTTCCGCTTCTCCACAAATTCTGATTTGCACAGGATTTGTTTAAGATTTTTGGCTCTCCTGAAGCCCATTTGTGGGAATTTCTCCATCTGGTTGGTTAAAGATGAGTTGTTTGTCAGGAGATACCAGTGTCTCTTCAAAGTCTTTCTGATACAGTGGTGTCCATTATGGTAATCCATTAGGAACCTGATTTTGTTAGATTTCTCGTTCCTTGTGACGTCTTTGGGTTGAAGTAGATCATCTCTTGATAGTTTCTCGCAATCTTTGGATGTTTTCTCCAAGAGTTTTCCGGGGTATCCCCGGTTGAGTAATCTCTTAGTCAGATGTTCCGAACTTTCTTTGTAGGCATCGAGGTTGCTACAGTTCCTTCTCATTCGTTGGTACTCCCCTTTCGGGATATTTCCGATGGTTTTATGTGGGTGACAGCTGTCCGCCCGAAGGATTGAGTTGGCTGAGGTGGGTTTGCGGAATGTCTTGGTTTGTAGTTTATTGTCCTCCACATAGATGGTTATGTCCAGAAAGTCTATTTGGGTAGGAGAAATGTTACTGGTTGTTTGAATGTTCCATCTGTTTGTGTTGATGTTGTGTAAGAATTCTTTGAGTGTGGTCTCAGGTCCCTGCCAGATGCACAGAATATCATCGATATACCACCCCCAATAGATTATGTGGGGGGTGTACTCTGTGAATTTGTCGTCCCACAGCCAGTATTTCTCAACAAGTCCATAAGGATGCAGGCATATGGGGGGGCGAATTTGGCTCCCATTGCACTCCCTTGGGTTTGTAGAAAGTACTTAGAATTGAATGTAAAGACATTGTCCTCAAGCACGTACATTAGCTGCAGAACTGCCTATAGCTCACTGTGGCTTTCTCTCACCCCTCTGATGCTTAGATAACATCCCTCGGCGCCTCCCTATAGCTCACTGTAGCTTTTTTTCTCATCTT
Organism: Calotriton arnoldi; assembly: GCA_963921515.1. Classification (NCBI taxonomy): domain Eukaryota; kingdom Metazoa; phylum Chordata; class Amphibia; order Caudata; family Salamandridae; genus Calotriton; species Calotriton arnoldi. The sequence goes on along the minus strand of CAWUFW010003061.1, from coordinate 700,481 downwards.
TGTAATACTTAGATAACTTCTCTCAGCGGCTCCAATGTGACGCTTCCCGGGATTAGCCCTCTCACTTTCACGGCCTCTGATTTGAAAGGATCAGCAGACACCATACCCTAAATGAAGTGTTTCCCTGCATTGTATAGATTTTACAGCATGTCATTTTGTCCACGCATTAACGATCCCTTGTAAATTAGTGACTTTAAGTGTGCTTTTTACTTCAGGTAAACGATCGTCAGCCACAAATCCCTGGTAAGCGCTACAGTTTTAAAATGTTCATATTTATTCTTCTAAGTCTTTTAAATCACCTTTTTTGGACTCCCTCTAAAACATGTCCTTCTATCCCGCCGCTGTGCCCTGTCAAGTTACACTTGCACTCTTTCATCGTGACTCACTGAGATGCGATATCACCTACATGTTTCCTTTTGGTTGGTCTCCAACCCTTTCCACCTTATGCAGCTTTCTCCTTACCAACTAACATTCCCTTACTTAATTATATATGTTCGATATTAAATTGTTTACATTACCAGATCAGGATGATGACGCTCTAAACTATAGGGAATCATTCTTGATGATTACGCTTAACTTGTTTTCAATACCAGGTTCTGAATTTCGTGTCAAACTATGGAATAATGTACCATGTTTAATTTTGCATCAATATAGGGCTTTGTGACTATACATGTCTAATTATGAATGACTGTACATGAATCACCTTTTGATGATTATGCCTGACTTGTTCTCAATACTAGGCTCGTGATTACGTGTTAAATTATGGAATAATGTACCATGATTAATTTTGTGATTTTTTTCCCTTCCCTCTTGTACCCTACCGATTCCCTCCCCCTCCTCCCTCTCCTGTGTTCTGTCCCTCAAATTTCAATTTTTCCTTTCCAACTTTCCAAATCTCCTATCTCATGTCACCCTCCCCTAACTACTATTCCCCTTATTCGAATTGCTCTATCACATTCTAACTGTCCCTGCACCTTAAACTTTAACAAACCCGTTTCTTTTATATCTACACCCTCTCAGCCTTGAAAAAGCCCTCGGCCGATGGGCCATATGGGCGAAACACGTGTTGGCTGTCTCTTTGTTTTTGTTCTATGTATGAGAATATGAATAAACACTACGCATTTGAAAATTACCAAAGAACGATTGGAAATGATTCCGCCCAATACATACAAATCGAGAAGGCACACTCCATTCCCTCTGGATATTAAAAGGGGTTTCAAATTCTACTTAGATAAGACTAAAAGACACTAGACAAACTGACCATCAGTTTGTTAAATCTGGCCCCATAAGAACAGGGTTAGACACGTAATAACAGTCCATATATGTGTGGATTTTTTCATGTATCCTTCTTTGGTAGTAATTCTAACAAAAATCTTTGTCAGGTAGACTCAAAGCCCACCCCATGAGACGTGAAGGTGCTACTGCAGAATTGTTGAGAAACAGCTCCATTGCAGACATCTTTAAGGTGGCCAGATGGAAGTCCGTACAACTTTCAAAAGACATTGTTTTGATACAGTTTCCAGCGATGATCCAAAAGTAGGCTAAGCCTTTCGGCAAAATATTGTTAGTGAAGTTCTGTAGTAGACTTTACTCTTTGCCTATTTTCTCCTCCTCTGTAAGGGATGAGATGGCTGATCTATTTATTCCCTATGACTAATAATAAATACACCCTGAAGGAGAAGGAAACCTTGTTCTTCTTCAAGGGAATCTTCAATATAGTCATAAGCAACCCTCCATCTTCCCCAGTGAAAGGGCAAAGGAAAGTATCACCATTTTACCATGATTATACTGGCACTAACAAGGCATAATGCAATGCTGTTGTATGCAATTCTTTAGAGGGGCAGTGCAGTTCCTTCAGCCCTTCAGGCCTCAGTGTATTAGGCTACATAGTCAATATTTTCTCTCATTCTTCCTTTAAAAAAAAAGAATTGTTTGTGAAAGAGATTTTCTAGTCACTAGGTTATTCTAAGTTTATAGCTGAAAGTTAGCCAATACAACCTCTTATGGGCTGTTCAAAAACATTTCTTTTTCTTAGAAAAATTGGCTTTTCTCAAAATAAAAGCAAATATATTCACATGTTTTATATGCTTTATAAAAAGTGTTTTGAGATCCTGCACATGGGCGGGACAATTCAGTGTTTATGACTATAATTAATAAAACCCTTTAGAAGAAGTAGAATGACAGGTAAGTAACTATATCTTATGTTGTTGATTTCCCTAGAGCAACATATTCTTCCAACTAAGTTTAACAATAAATCTGCTTGGAAAATTTGGAGATAGCGATAAGCAACCCTCAAAGATAAAATTCTTGCCAGATTCTTGATTTAGGCCAGACATTCTTAGCATAATCTGATGTCGAAACTATCTTGTCTCATTGATCACCTTAACATTAATAATGTCTGCTGCAATGTCAACACGAAAACTCTCAATATGTACACTGTCAATTGAACATGAAATATCAAACTTCTGAATTTTTGGGCAATTGAAAAAGTATGTTTACGAACGAAAACACATAAAAGCCATAAGTTTCCTGCTTATGCACAACAGAGCACGCACAAAAGCTTTACTTTAGTGTAATTTTCAGTTTGAGAGGACCCTAAGATACTTAGCAAATAAAAGAACTGCTTTATTAAGAATATGGCGCAAGCTGCAGCCTTCATTTAATTAAAAGGTAGATGTAGAGATCTGCGTTTTAGCTTACCAACGATTTTCGAATACTAACACGTGGTTTAGGAATCGGCTTGGAAGGTTTACTATCAAAGCTTTCAGGAAGTGTTGAAGAGTTACCCCCTTTCCGTGCCTGAAGTGCGAGCTGGTAGGCAACTTCAAATGCCTGGCCCAATGTTAGAATAATTTCATAGGCTAAATTCTGGAGGAAAAAAGATAAAAATATTAAAAGTAATTGAGTAAGACAAACATACAATAGGTTAACAATAAAGTGTTTTTTCCCGCTAAAGAGCAGCAATATAAAATAAATTATGTTTGCGTTGTAGAGAAGAACAAGTTTTGATTTATATTGTCATGTAGTTCCTAATAATACATGGGATCTGCGCATTTAGATAACAAACTAAGGGATTGGTGTCCAGACCGATTCCAGACACCCCCAAAGGTTATGTTAGCCTTTAGACCAGCTACCTCACAGTGCCACCATAAGCCCCCTAACCTTATCAAGGACCAAATAGTTTCTGGCAACTATCGAACATGACAACCCTTGATCCTTCAGGGATCGTGGAAACAGTACAGTACACCTTTTGCTTAGTCAATCGTGCTCACTTAGTCTCAGAGAGGTATACAGAATAAACGATGGGGACGTTTTCAATATCTATTTACTGAACCAGCGTCATTCTAGTATAAAACATGTTTGCTGCGACAATCATTAGACAGAAACAGATATATAAGATTGCAAGCAACAACAGAGTAAATAAAAGGTAGAATTCTACCATGGTGCTAATATAGTAAATATATGCAGGCATTTCGATACATGGCAGTAACTGAACACACTCCTACAATGCAAACCCTGTCTAAGTGTACCTACGTGTACCTAGCATGTATGTAGGTATAAAGCCAAGAATACCCCTAGGAAAGAGCCAACCCCATTACCTGATGGGAGAGAATGAAGGACCCCGTCTTGGTCTTGAGTTGGACACCCCGCAAGGGATGTCAGACCACTGCGTGCAGGAAGCGTCTCGTGTCAGCGGGAAAGCTTCTCCTCTGGTTGCCCAGTGAAGATGTGGTTCTTTTATACCCGAAAAGTACCTTCAGGGGTTCTACCTAGATGTGTAATGGTACTGTGGGTCTGTCATTCAAGGATGACGATAGCGTTGACTTTTGTACAGAGTTATTATACAGAAGATGGTAATCCTGCTGTGCATGTCCTAGGCAGGAGATTAAGATATGATACTAAGAATCCTCATGCATAATAAATTAGGCTAGTTTTCGAAGAAAACCACACGACATTTATTTGGCACATAACTAGGTAAAAGGTCAGAGCGGAACCGTTATGTAGGGCAAGGTAGGACAAATGTAGCTAAAAGGTCGTGCAGCTACCTAGGCCTATATTGGGGTATATTGGGGCTCATATCAATATAAACTTAAAATGGATGTTGTGGAGGTGAGAAAAAATGTCACTCAGTATAGGTTGCTGATTTGGTTCAGAAGGAGGTAAACCAGTTGAAGAATAATGGTAAAATTAATATAAAGGAGCTTCTTTCTGCCCACTGGGACTCATCAGGGCATCCAGCGGGCAATGGTCCCAGTGAGAAAGAAAACAAGCATTGGCAAAGCCAGTAGGTCTCGCCTATACAAGAGCTATTGGCAATGTGTTTTTGCCATGTTGTACACCAGTGTGTCTGCTGTTCAGCATGGCTAAAAGTTAGTGGCGTGAAGTGTCCTACAGTGGAGTGGTGGGAGTAGAGAGTCATAAATTCAATTTGTTGGAACAGAGTGTCTTAGAGTGGAGTAGGGGGAGTAGAGTGTCGTAGAGTTGAGTAAAGGGGAGTAGAGTTCATTGGTTCAGTGGCAGAAAGTGTCTTAGAATGCAGTGACATAGAGTGGAGTGGCGGAGAGTGGAGTGGGGTAGAAAAGGGTGGCTTGGGGTGGTTTGGATTGGAGTAGATTGGAGTGGATTGGATTAGGGTAGAGTGGTTTGGATTGAGTGGGGTGGATTGGAGTGGGTGGACTGGATGGGTTGGATTGGAGTGAGGTGGACTGAAATGGGGTGAGGTGGATTGGATTGGGGTGGATTGGACTGGAATGGAGGGGGTGGATTGGAGTAGGCTGGATTGGACTGGGGTGGGGTGGATTGGATTGAGTGGGGTGGACGGAACTGGGGTGGGGTGGATTAAGGTAGAGTGGGGTGGATTGGAGTAGAGTGGAGTGGGGTGGATTGGAGCAGAGTGGGGTGGGGTGAATTGGACTGCAGGGGAATGGGGTGGATTGGAGAGGGGTGGACTGGATGGGATAGATTAGATTGGAGTGGGGTGGATTGACATTGGATTCGAGTGGGGTGGACTGAAGTGGGTAGGGTATATTTGAGTGGGGTATATTGGAGTGGGGTGGAGTGGACTAGATTGGGGTGAATTGGAGTGAAGTAGATTGGCATGGAGTAGATTGGATTGCAATGGGGTGGATTGGTCTGGAGTGAGGTGGATTGGATTGAGTGGGGTGGATTGTATTGGGGTGAATTGGGTTGAGGTGGAGTGGATTGGGATGGGGTGAACTGGATTGGGGTGAATTGCATTGAGGTGGTTTGGATTGGGGTGGGGTGGATTGGATTGGTGTGGTGTGGATTGGGGTAGGGTCAATTGGGGTAGGGAGGATTGGAGTCGGGTAGATTGTATTTGGCTTGTTTGGATTGGGGTGGATTGAATTCAACTGCAGCCCCCCATTAGGGCAGAGGAGCATCGCCCCCCTGCAGCCAGTGCAGCAAAAGTGAAAAATAAAACGTTAATAAAATGAATTACCGTTTTATTTTTCACTGCTCCCAGCCCGAGCACTGTTTGAGGGTGGGGCATTGCTGACTGGCAGCAGGGGAGTGGTGCTCACTCCAGTTTACACTGCGCAGGTCACTTTGGTCAGCTGTCTTGCGACAGCCAGCCTACCATGCACAGTGAAAACCTCTCCACCTCGCTGTCTCAGACAGCCGGGTAAAGAGCAGACACAGTGCCTGCTGGAGCGTTGAGGCAGCACGCTCCAGCCAATCCTGGAGCTGCTCTCATGCTGCTCATCTGCAACATGACAGCAACATCAGGATTTGCAGATGGGGGTTGCCTGAGGCTCCACGAGGAGAAGGTGGATAAGTACATTTAAAAATGTTGTTATTATCTTTTCCCCTCCCTCCCCCCGATAGGTTTGGCTCTCGGTCCCCTCGATGCCCCTCCACTGTTGAGGGTCACCACCCGCCACTGATTAGATTGGGGTGAGGTGGATTGGATTGGGGTGAGGTGGATTGTGTTGGGATGAGGTGGATTTGATTGGGGTGGGGTGCACTGGAGTGGGGGGGATTATTTTGTATTGGAATGGGGCAGATTGTTTTGGGTTGGAGTGGGGCAGATTGTTTGGAACTGGAGTTGAACAGATTGCAGGGGGGCAGATTGTTTTGCAGTGGGGCAGATTGCTTTGGATTGGAGTGCAGAAGATTCGAGTGGGGCAGTTTGTTTTGGTTTGGAGTAGGGCAGATTGTTTTGGATTGGAGTGGGGAGGGTTTGGAGGATTGGAGTGGTTTGCATTGGGGTGAGTGGTTTGGAGTAGATTAGATTGGAGTGGGGAGGATTGGATTGGTCGGGGTGGATTGGATTGAGTTGGGGTGGACTGGATTGAGTGGGGCGGATTGGTGTGGGGTGAGGTGGGGTGCATTGGCATGGACTGGAGTGGGGCGGATTGGAATGGGGTGGATTAGGGTGTACTGCACGATTATGTGTTAAAGCAACATTAAAAAAATTACACATAAGAAACAATGTCGCTTTGAAATAAAATAATCCTCATCTTTTGAGAACAGTACCCACGAGCAAAAACAAAAGAAAACAAAAGTGAAAAAAGGGCACAAAATGTTAAACAGAACAAAATAGTACCCCAAACACATCAGGAGCAGCGGACGAGCACTGATTAAGTTGAATAAATCAAGGCTTGACCCAAGCTTCACAGAGAGGAGTAGAGAAGATGGTAGGCCTGCCTTGACGAATTACGAGGCTGTAAAGAAGAGTGCCACGCAAGCAACAAATGGTATGTAACAGGTGGGCTCCATGCTCTTTTTGTTAGGTTTCGTCTAGACAGGGCATGAGCTGTCTCGAAGAGACATGTTGTGTTCTATCTGGTGGCTTACAGGACGCCCATCTCATACCATTGAAAACTTCAGCGTCGCTCTCATTTTCTTTGATGCCATTCGTCATGGCATGCGGGCGTCATGCCCTCTTCTTGTGTTTGGCCCTCGCATAGTGCATGGACCAAGTACATGTCTCCTTACACTGCTCCCGGTTTGATGAGCTAGTTCTTTTTGTTTTCAAGCACTCCTTGGGAGTACTTGTGTTTTCAGGCTGTCTCCCTTCTACACATACCACTAAAATGCATGCGTGTGTACATAAACGAATGCATTTCTTAAAAAGATTTTAAACACGAACACTTGTTTCTTTTTGCATGATCCGATGGTATTGGATTGCTCTCTTCGTCGTTTCTCTTTCCATAGTGCGAACACAAGCCAATGGTATTGGAGCACTTTAAGTGCTCACCGGTAACATTATACAATGATACACTCATTTTTGTCGGTGATCCTGCTTCAATTAAGATTTTTTATTCTGTTGTTGCTTGCCCTTCTCCCCATTCCCTCCTGCTTCCCTGCTTGACCCGTCCCCTAACTACCTTCCTCGTCGCTGCTGCTTTTAATTGTTTTTGCACGATCCGATGATATTGGAGCGCTTATTCCGTCCTCCATCTTGTCATAGTGCTAACACCAGCCAATGTATTGGAGCACTTTAAGTGCTCACCAGTTACATTACACACTGACACATTCATTGTCATAGGCAGGGGGAAAGGTAAGTGATTTGCCCAGAATCACAAATTGTTTAGCAGACCCCCGAGATTCAAACCTGGCTCTCTAGTTTCCCTGTCGGCAGCTCTGGCAGTTACGCCAGATCCTCGCTTCACTTCAAAGTTCCTCAATTGTTTCTCACTATCACTTCCACATTTGTTCAGCAAGACCCTGTCAACACTGAACAAGCATTGGCCAAGTCAATAGATCTTAGCAATGCCTGAGCTATTGGCCTTGTCAACTTGAATGTCTTTGAACCATGGTGTTTAGCAGCACATCTGCTGTTCAGCATGGCTGAAAGTCACAGAAAAAAGCACTATGATACGGCCAGCACAAGCCATGTCATAGCACTTTTTGTTGTGTTAGGAGGAGCAGGACAATAAACTCATCATGGGGGGCAAAGAGACTCAGCGTCAGCTCAACATCCTATGATTCTGGGCTTTCAGTAACTTTTAGCCATGCTGAACAGCAACATGGCTACAAGACATTCATATTGACAAGGCCAATAGCTTGGGGTATTGCTGAGACCTATTGGCTTTGCCAATGCTTGTTAACAACAGTGTCTTGCAAGTGAGACACATGTGCTAGTACATGCTCTTGCAGGCTCAACCCTAAAAACTGTAAGCAGCAGCCCAGTGCTGCTGTTGACCAGGGGTCCTCATGTAAAGGTCAGGAGGGCCGCATGTGACCCCCGGGCCATATTTTTGAGTATCACTGATATAGGCTATGTAGTAAAACATGAAAATGAATGTGCTTCCAATAAACTGTGACAGATACACTTCAATTTCAATCAAGTCACAATAAAATGAAAAATTCTTTACCATGCAAGGATCCAGTTTTTTAAACATCTGTCACCCATGAATCCATCCATTAATCCACTGACTAATTGTTCCATTCACTCTCTAGCACAACTACAATAAAACACACACAAACTCAATAACATACGTAATATAAATAAAAAGAATACAAGTAGAAAAAAGAAAACATTCTGCCTTCCAAACAAATCCGCCACATGTTTGCAATACCATAACTAAACTTAGCAGCGGAGTTTCTGTCTTTTATGGTTTAAATCTTTTTATTCATTTAACACCAAGAAGTACATTGCAAAGCGACAGTGTATGCAACATCGACATAGGAAGCTACTTGTCTTGGTTTGAATGATCAACAAACAAAGTCAAAACATAATACACCCACACCCCTCCCCCCACACCCCTCCCCCCACACCCTCAACGATCAGAGAGCTTCCATAATGTTGCAACGAAAGCGATGTTAACATTCAGTTCATGAGGCAGTTTCAATTCCAACAGTGGGGGCTGATTTCGACAGCCGTAGGACACGGAGATATTTGGGACAAGTTCGTTTTCAGAATTCCTGTGTGAGGAGAGATATGTAAGGGTGCCATAGTTTCCCAAAGGATGCCCTTGATTGGTGAGAGGGTGATCCTCTCCATGGCTAGAATAAGCCAGAGGCGTTGGAGCCATCCCGTGTGTGGGTAAGTGTGCCATCACCCAGTATGACAATATATTCTGAATCGCCGTGCCCAAGGCTAAGCCAATCTTCCTCCCTCGTCTGGATTTCAGGGGGTAAGTGAGCGGATTGGGTAACCCCAAACACGTGTAAGAGGGGAATCGGGGGAGTTGTGTGTCTAAGTGTCGGCCGATGTCGTCAAGCACTTGCGACCAGTATGCCTGAATACGTGGGCAATCCCACCGAGGGTGCACCAGGGCCCCCCCCGCATCACACCCCCTCCAACAAACCGTACTTTTGCTCGGGTTGATCTTGTGCATGCATTCCGAGGTCAAATTCTAATATGTGGCTACTTTGGTGAGCGTTTCGGTAAGAGCTGTGTTGCAGGTAGTGTGACGGGCCCTGTAATATATATCCTCCAACTCCTTACTGGTCAGTTGTCTCCCAAGCTCCTTTTCCCAGTGAGACTGATTAGATTTGTAGATATGTCTAGAGGGTTGGTGTGAGAGGCTGGCTTAGTACATGGTGCTCACTTACATAAGTGAAGCACCCTGCACTAATTCCGACAACCCTTATGGTGATTTTAGAGGTCTTAGACAACCTTAGAAAGCTATCTAAATGGTAGCTGTGGAGAGCAGCCTTCAGGCTTAGTCCAGAAGGTGTGTAAAGTAGCCTGTTTTACCAGTACTTAATCTTATGGTATAGGTTAAGTGAAAAAGAATCACACAGTGTAGTTATAAAAGTATGTATTTTATTACAAACACTCACTAACACAATTGTACTATCTCCTACCCGGAGATAGAAACACAATACTTAGGAAATAGAGCACATAAGTAGCACAAATACACAGTGGTCTCCAGTGGGAGACCAAACCATATACTAAAATAGTGGAATGCGAACCACGACTCAAGTCAAGAATGGACCCAGACGACGCAGAAGTGTTGGGGACCCAAGGAACCACCCGAGGTAAGTACCCAGGAACCCCACAGAGGCCCTGCATGAACACGACCACGTGATCAACACAAGTCAATGGGTAAGTCGCGGCTGCAGTTTTAACCTTCCCAGCGGACCCTGAAGAAACCCCATGGAAGATGAAAGGTTGGAGAGTCACCCCACCCGTGGATACCCCAGGAACCAGGATGCCTACACCAGGGAAGCCGGTTGCATAGGTGTCAAGTGACGTCGGAAACCGCTGTAGACCACAATGGAGGACTTCAGGAAAGATGCCGCTGGGGAAGAAGATGGAGGAGTCCGGTGGAACCCAAGGGTGGATTCAAGATGAAAGGTACTTGCAAGCAGAGGGGCAGAGTCTATGCCACTCAGGAGTGACCAGGAGGCACGGAAGAACAATGCACACCGATGTCGGAGATGCAGGTGCCCTTGAAGTTGCAGCTGTGCGGACCGGGCGACGCTGTAGAAGACCAGGAGCCATTCACGAGCTGTCCCACGTCGGATGTCGAGGGCCAAGGGGTCAGTGTCCGGCAGGGGCATCAACAAACCTTAGCAGCGGCAAGCAACGTAGTCGACGAAAAAGGTGCAGTGTCGGGACCAGCCAGGTCCAAGTGACTCACCACGGCCAGGTAAGTCAGAGCAGGCCCGAGCACGCAGGGGAGCCCACTGAAGCCAAAGACGACCCTCAAGAGGACCCACGGGCCGAAGGCACAGGAGTCGTAAGAGGACCTTGAGCAGCTCACCAAAGAGGAAGGCCCCCAGTGCAGAGGAAGTGGTGAGGGCGAAGATCTTGGCTGCAGGAGTTGCTTGAGGTTGGAGCTTCTTGGAGCCCGAAGATCTCTGGAGAAGAGAGTCAACAAGCCTTGGCAACGGCAAGTCAACGCGATGCACAGGGGTTCTGTTCCAGCAGTTCTGACAAGGGATACTGGCCTCAAACTCGGTATGAAGACAGTGCAGGCCTCGAGGGAGTTGCAGAACCACCACCTGTGTTGCTGAGCCTTTCGAAGTCCATGGGAGCCCAGGATCAGCAGACCGGTCAGCTGCCTTGCGGTGCCTGCAGATGCAGGGGAGTGACTCTTTCAAGGAGATTCCTTGGGGTGTCTTGGATGTCCACAGGCCTGGTGAAGAACCTGTATGGAGCACCAGCACAGACGTTGCAGAAGACCAGCGGGACAACGAGACCAGGAGTAGCAGGAATCTTTCCCGGTGCAGTCTCAGTTACTAACACGAAGTCCAGAGTGTCCAGATGGTCGAATTTGAAGTGGTATGTGATCTGAATCTTGTCCCACGACGAATCTAGGAACCCACCCACAGATAAGCCCTTAAGTACCCTTAGGAAAGGGTTGGGACGATTCAGGGTTCCCTCCCAGAGAAGGGGCTGGACAGTGGGGAGGTTACTCCCATGTCCCTTGTCCAGTTTTGTGCCAGAGTGGGAGCCAACAGCTCTCTGAACTGGTTTGAACTGGAGTATGCAAGGAGGGCACCAAATGTGCCCTTCAAGCAGTCTCAGTGGCGCTGGGAAGTGCCCCCACCCTGTCCCAATACACTAAATCCTGTCTGGGAGGTGGTCACACATCCCTGTGACAGGATACCTATTGTCCTACCTTCCCCTGCTCGAGCTTGGCTCAGCAGCAAGAGGGCAGAAACGTGTCTCTGGCCGGCAGCAGCCCTAGCTTGCTGTCCGGTTCTGGAAGACTGGAACCGGGAGCACTGAGGGCCTCCCGGAAGAGATTTACAGTGCATGGAATCATATCTCCCACACGGTAGGATTCCAACATGTTTGATACCAAACATGACAGGGTTCGTTACAGCCAGTTTAGAGATGGTCATTGTGTAATGACGCATGGCCACTCTATATGTCGTAATGGCTGTTGCACTTTCAACCCGGGAGAACAGAGTCTGAAGGTTGTAGGGGTACCCTGCTCATGCAGGAGCACCCTCACATTTAGGACCCAGCACCCTGCCTTCAGGATTGAAAGGCCTGCCTTAGGGGTGACTTATAGGTTTTAAGTGTAGTGACCTCAGATATAGAGAAAGCTATATCTGTCGTAAGTGGTGCTAGCACCAGCTTACACAGGCTTCAATGGCAGGCCTGTAGTCACAATTTGAGTGGTCTCTCATGGGTGGCATAATACATGCTGCAGCCCATGGGAGACCCCTGGTGTACCTATGCCCTGGGTACTTTAGTACCACATACTAGGGACTTACAAGGGTACACCAGTAACCAATCTGTAGGGTACCTAGGTACTCACCATGTCCAATTTAGGGAAGAAGCATAGAGACTGGGGTCCTGATTAGCAGGATCCCAGTCAGACTAGTCAGGAAAACATAATGACACCAGCAAAAAGTGGGGTTGACCATGAAAGCAGATCCCACTTTCCTACAGTTAGGTTATGAAGGGATAAAGAATTGAGATTAATCGCTTGTCAGGTGTCTTGGAAACCAGCCATTTTTCGTATGGGTTGAGGTGTCTCTGTACGGCTGTCTTATTGTCAGTATGTAGAAGCCAGTGAAGTAGTTGCCAATAGTGCAATAGCTATGTCCCGGGATTGGCGTAGTCCGCACGAAATTGTGTGAAGCGGACCACCCCCTCCTCATCCATCATGTGTCCCGCTGAGCGGCAGGAGGTCTGTTGCTATCTGGAGAATGTCCCTGGGCTATTAGCTGGTAAAAAGTCTGGATTTTCGAATAGAGGCGTCAGAGGAGAGGGGATGGAGGAAAGGCCATATCTAGTGCCACACCGGTCCCAAGCCTCCATCGTCACCCTTGTAATTGGAGAGAGGTAGAGATTTCGAGGCCTGTGCGGGTGCCAGCCACTGTGCGGTCCAGAAAGAGCCAGTGTCGCTCCGACTCATCCCTGTTCCATTCAACTAGGTATCTTAATTGGGTTGCCTAAAAGTACAGTTGGAGGTTCGGCATCCCGAGGCCCCCAACGCCCAGAGAAAAATAGCTAACTTCTTTCCTCATTCGGGGTCGCTTCCCATCCCAGACAAATTGGTGCAAATCAGATTGTAATTTGGTAATCATCCCCTTCAGGGGAGCTAGGGGAAGCGTTTGAAAAAGGTACAAGATTGTGGGAAAAATGGTCATTTTAATAGCTGCGATTCAACCCAGCCATGAGATCGTGTGTGATCTCCAGCGGGCTAATTCAGACTTGAGGTGACTGTGTAGGGATTGATAGTTAATTAATGAAGTTGCTTGTACAGTGGAGGCCAGGGACCGTCGACTTAGCCCATTGAATAGGGTATTGTGCAGCGCGGTGGGTCTCAAGTGCAGGGGGCATAGACAGGTTCAAGGCTTGAAATTTGGTTACATTGACTCGGAATCCCGAGGCCAGACCGAAAGTCTCCGGCTCAGTCATGAATGCCGGGAGGGACAACGCCGGGCTAATCAGCGTTGCCAGCACGTCGTCAGCGTATAGACTAATTTTATGTTGTCCCCCCCCCGAAGGTGGTCCAATGATCTCAGGATTGTCGCGGACTCTTTGAGCCAGAAGCTCCATATAGATGGCGAATAACAGGGGAGACAAGGGGCACCCCTATCAAGTCCCCCTACCAATGGCAAAGGGAGCAGAGACACAACCGTTCACCCTGACCGACGCCGTGGGAAGGTGATAACAGTTTAGTACCCAAGACAGGAACCTCCAGGTTATGCCGAAGTGGGCCAGGACTTGCTCTAAGAAAGGCCAGTGAACCCTATTGAAGGCCTTCTCGGCGTCGATAGCTAGAAGCATATACTCTCCTGGGAAGCACTTGTTTAGTGTTGTCGCTAGTCTGGCGTTGAGGGATAAAACCCGCCTGGTCCAGGTCTACAATAGACGGCATGCATGGGCCTAGTCTGGATGCTAAGATACTGGTGAACAGTTTAAGATCAACGTTCAGTAGGGAAATTAGTTGGTATGAGCCGCATTGTTGTTTATCTTTACCGGGCGTAGGGATAACCACCACCAGGGCATCAGCATAGAGGGAGTAATAGTGCCGGGGGCTGAAAAGGAGTTGAACAGCCGCGTTAGGAGCGGAGCAAGAACTTGACAGAACGTTTTATAGAATATGGACGGGAATCCGTCAGGGTCTGGGGACTTTAAGGTCTTTTGTCGAGAGATCGCCGTGATAGCCTCCTCCACTCGGATCTTGTGATCTAGTAAGGCTATCTAGACCGTGGAAAGGGAGGACGTGTGGGAATCTACAAGGTAGGTCGTACCGTCTACAGGGTCCAGATGTTGACCAGAGTATAGGTCTGCATAGAAGTATTTAAATATGTCCGCGATGGCGGCGTCATTCGTGATCTGTGCCCCTGCTGCTTCAAGGAGTGAGTGGACGCCCATTTTCTGCTGTTGAGTGCGCAGCCTGTTGGCCAGGAGACGGCCACCCCTGTCGCCCCCACATAAAAAGCATGGTGCAGGCGTAGCACTGCGTATCCAGCCCTGTTGAGGTCGATACTGGCCAGTTGCGCCCGAGCTGCAGTCAGTTGAGGCAATATTCTCGATGCCCCCGTGCGCCGGTGCATACACTCCAGTTCTTTCACCTGCCTAGATAGTTGATACCTTTTTTCTCTGCACGCTTTATTATCCGTGGCTGAAATAGCGATGAGTTCTCTGCATATGACCGTTTTGAGAACTTCCCACAGCGTTGCAATGGGGATACCAGGGGAATCGTTTATAGTCAGGCAATCAGTGATAGCTTTATGAACCTGCTGTAACACCTCAGGTTGCTGCGATAGGGTACCTCTCATCTGCCAAGTCTGGGCCGGGCGGTGCCTGGGGGGGAAGCCTCATCTCCAGTGTAACTGCTGCATGATCAGACAGCGCAGCGGGAAGGATCTCCGCAGCGGAGGTAAGTGTGAGGATGTCCCTCATGCCCAAGATGTGATCTAACCTGGCATAGTTCTTATGAGTGTGAGAGTAGTAAGAGTAGTCGCAGGTGTAGGGATGAAGTGTCCTTAAAACATCTAAAAGCCCTAGGTCCTAGAGCCACCCGTGTCCCTCTTTCGTTAATGCTTCAGCATGCCCGTGCCTCTGTGTCAATGTGTCTAGGTCATTATCTAGGACAAGGTTAAGGTCACCTCCCACCAGAACCCTCCGTTCCGGAGTGTGTAAAACATCCAGCAGAGCTGTATGGAGGAATGCCTCCTAGCCTTTGTTTGGGGCATAAATGGATGCCATCACAAACGACCACCCGTTAGGAGTGAGGCGAAAAGCTAGAAGGCGACCCTTCACCTCTGCCACCCTCTGACCAATTTCCCCCCTGAAAGAGTGGGCTACCAGGGTAGCCACCCCTGCTATTTTAGTATGCCCCAAAGAGTAGAATTGGTGTGGGAAGGCTCGTGAACGAAGCCTGTGATAATCCTGTGGTTGGAGGTGCATCTCCTGGAGTAGGCAGAGGTCGGTCCTCGAGTTCTCCAGGTACGACAGGCCTTTCACAATAAGGAAGAGGACCCTGAGAAGAGTGTCACCCATAGTATGTCAGGGAGAATCGGGCAGCTGACCCCATCGGCTCCCCGTGCACAATGGGAGAGTTAGCGTGGTGCCTCAGTGGATGTGCTATCACAATGAACCCTTCGTGTTGTAGCAGCAGTGAACATGAGCGTGTCCCAAAAACTTACAAGAACCCCCTAGAAATAATAAATAAGCGAGCGAATATGAACACGGGAGGTCAGTCAAGCAAGGAGCAAATTCAGAGTTCCAAATGTCGATAACAGGGGGTCAAACCATGGCCTCACCCCCCCCCTGCCCCCGGGCCCGCCGCCCAACTGCCTGCCAAGCAATCTGTACTTGCCCAACTGTGTCACGGGAAGTCTGCTTTAGCGAGTGCCCCAGGAATAGAGTCCAATGCAGCCTGTTGACCCTTGGCAATCGTGGCCAGATCCGGACGGGCAGATCTTCTCCCTGACCCGCGAGTACGCCACCGAGGGCGGCCGCCAGCTGTGCGGGTCAGGGACACCTGGGTTGCTGAGCTGTCCGCTGACTGATCGATGCCCAACACCTTGCAGGTCTCTTCCAGCGACCGCAGCTGGAAGAGTTTCCCATCCAGTCAGAAAATGAGGCGGAAGGGATGCCCCCATGAATAGGGCACTCCAATATTCAGGAGGTGGGAAGTTGCTGGTCTGAAGGCGCGTCTTTTTTGCAAAGTAGTCGCCGCCAGGTCCTGGAAAAGGGTAGGTGTTTGATCTTGGAAGGTGAGGGGATGTTTCTCAAGGGACTTTCGCAGGATGTCCTCCTTCAGCTGGAAGCCGTATATGCAGACCAGGATGTCTGCCTGGGGCCTGTCTCCACCTGTGTGGGACGGACCCGGTCCATCTTTATTTCTGTGGTCGGGGGTGCATCAAGATTCGCTCGGAAGAGATCCGTGACAAAGGCAACAAGATCCCTGCCTTCTGCTTTGGAGGGTATGCCCCTGATCCGGATTTTGTTCCAGTGAGATCTGTTCTTGAGGTCCTCTGCGTTTGCCTGCAGATCCAGCTGCTGATCACGGAGGCGAAGGATTTCCTGCTGTAGCGCCTCAACATCTTCTATGTGGCTTTTGTCGTGTTCCTCCAGAGTGGCTACACGGTCTCCTAGGGAGTCCATATCTATTCTGAGCGCCCTGATATCGCTGGAGAGGTCCTTCTTATCCTCCTGTAGGTCCACTCGGAGAGAGGTAAACAAGGACTTAAGGAAGGAGCGGATCACGGGCTCCACCGAACCCTCCTTGTGTGACACAGAGGGAATATTAGCTGCTGGGGGAGATCGCCAGAAGCTCCCCCAGCTGTCCTGGAAAGCATCTCCTTCACACTACGGTCTTTTTTGGTTCTGCCCACAGCCATCGCCGGGCAGTCTGGTCTAAATCACCAGGAGCTCAGTTTGTGTTCACCCCAGGACCCCTGCGGTGGGTCGAGACCAATGCTCAGCAGAGCCCGGCAGTCCGTGTAGTGGTGGGGGCAACCCCCTAGGATGTCGCCCTCTCCTGTCCTCTCCTTCAGTGCCGACCTCCTTGGCGCTGTAGGCCCGCTAAGTCCAAGCTGGTGCTCTTTCCCAGGGCTCTAGGCCTGTCCAGGGCCGCTCCCTGGTGGGCAGCGCAGCAAGGCTGAACTCACACAGGTCCAGAGAGGGGCCACCCCAATGTCGCTAGGGGTCTTCTCGAGGGGATCTGCTCCACTCCTCATCCCAGATACCGCTGTATGGGCAAGGTGTCGGGCTGTGGCCGGCATGCACCAACAGGAAGGTCCCGGAGCAAACAACCGCTGCCCCTCACCCCTGTCGGATCATCGCGTTCCAGGAGGTGAACGCCACCCCAATCAGCACCTGGGGATCAGGCACCCAAAACAGTCAGTTGCCACAGCCCTCGTGGCTCGAGTTCGGTCCCTGCCTTTCTTCTCCACCTCAGGGTCCACTCCTCTCGGGCCCACACACTCTGCAGGCTCAGTGCACCACGACCTCGGGCTCTGTCGTCGTCTGATGGGCCCCTGGCAACCCCACCTGCAGCAGGAGGGCAGCAGCGGCTCTCGGCTTGATCCACCCAAAGCGAGTCTGGCGGCCCAGGCCGGTTCGCGCTCCTGGGACACACCAATCCCACTCTTTGGCAGCTGCCAATCGCCGGCCTCCCAGCCGGAACCATCTCCCGCCCATGGGTCGGGCACACGTCAGGTCCAGACAGCCCGCCCTGGCTCCTCCGGTGGGGCTCAGGCGGATGCGGCAGTCAGGGCCGCCACCCGTATCACTCAGGCCGCAGCCACCCACGTCCACAGCCTCGGGTGGTGCGGTCACGACAAGCAGGCCCGCCCGGGCCAGCACTCCTCCTCTCGGTCAGCTCTCAACGGTCGCCCAGCACGGCCAGTGGCCCCCTCAGCGCCTGGTCAGATCCCGATGAGGCACCAAGTCAGCCTGGCGCTCTGCTCCCTACCCGCTCCTGGACAACCGCAGCCGGGAAGATAGGCTAATTTGTGGCAGTGTATACGGGCGGCGGGCTGGAGCGACGGAGAGGAACGTCTCACTCGGCCGCAATCTTGGCCACGCCCCATCTCCATCTTTTAAAGGTACTGTAAATAGACTATCATCATTTTAACGTTCAAGCCTGGCTGCCATTTTCAGAACCAACGTGGTGGCCATCTTAAAATGGTAAAACAATGGTACAACATGGACAACAGCATTCCATAAAGATCTCCTGGTTTAGAGAAAGTTGTGGCCACATGGAATGTGGCGCGCTGCAGATGAATTGAGTGGCAAGCAAGCAACCTGTTATCATTGCCTGGAGAGCTGTAGAATCCTCTTAAGAAACATTAAAATAAAAGGAGAAGCAAAGAAATGAAAGGGAAACTATTAAAGGAGAGCATTAAAAAATAAAGGAATGACCAACCAGCCCTGATACTGAAACACACTCATTTTCAGCTGGAAGTACACATGTGATCACAAAATGGCATCATTCACAGGGCATAAGAGCTAATGACTGATGTAGGGTATACCATTACCCATGCAGTTCACTGACATGGATGGAAGCAGAGTGTAAAGTACACTCAGGCGGACCAGTTGCAGAACAGAGGGGGGCCAACAGTGCTCTATCTATCTATCTATCTATCTATCTATCTATCTATCTATATTTGTGTTTGGATGGATGTATTATTTTATGATTTTTTTATTAAAAGTTCCTAGCGGACATCTAGGTGCAAATCTTTTCCCACTAGGGTTTGTTAGAGGCAGTAACCAATACCAAAAGTCATTCCCTGCAAAAGTACTTTGGCATTTCATGGAATAAAATACCTATCTGTAGGCTTTAATACAGAGAAATAACAATCCATACTTAAATGCCTGTTGATTTTAAAATAGGCTTTTAATGTTCAATATATCAACCCTAATGTGTTTAGCATAACTTCTCGTAATGAACAGATCAGACGTATAGCAACATAAATATTCTTCCTAGTGGACAATCAGGCCTGTAGCTGTTATCCGTGGTTTATCACCATAGCCAAGTGAAACCTCCTATACTGTGCATAAACCTTCCCATAAGGCAACCATCAGGCAGTCATAAAATGACATAGTATACAAACTTACAGTTGGAAAATCAAAATACTCTCTCTCCTAAGAGGGCCTAACATGGATTCTGACATTAAAAATCTTCTATGCTCACAGTTTGTTAGAGGTGGGGAACCAGCATGAAAATGGTTGCCTACTATGGTAATCTGTGAGATTCCACATAACAAAATACCTATCTGTAGGGTTTAATTCAGAGTAATAACAATCTACCCTTTGCCCATTGACTTTAACATATGCTTTTGACAATGACTATGTCAGACCTATTGTCTTTATCGTACCTTCATTATAAACAATCAAGCCTATAACCTTTATTATTGGCTTGTCACCATCAGCAGCTCATACCTACTGTGTTGGTTTATAAGCCTTCCCACAAGGAAACCATCAGGTATACCATAATACTATGACAAATATTTACACTATACAGTGGTCAAAATGATACAAAGTCCCTACTAGAAGAGCCTAATAAGGAGTGCCATAGTGTAAATTGCTGTTTCCTCATGGTTTGTTTAGGTCGGTCATCAGCACTAAAACCCTTACCTATTACACTAATCTGCGAGATTCTGTGTAAAAGAATCTTGCCTACAGGCTTTGGCAAAGTGTAATAACAATCCATCCTTAAAACCTGTTTGCCTTTAACACATGCTTTTCACAATAAGTAAGTAAGGCCTACTTGCTTTGTCATAACTTTTCATTATAAACAGATCACACCTAAGGAATCTGACATAACTTTTCCCAGTGAAGTGATATGGCTAGCCTTTACCAATGTCTTGACACTATACAATCCAGACCCAGTTGCGGCTCCTCCGTCATGCGTCTCCCCACTGCTTTTAAGCAGAGCAACGTTAAAGTAAACGTTAACGTAAAGGACACATAAAATTATAATAGCCTTAAGTTATTATCATTTTATGCTTCTGTGCTGCTCAGTTTGCGGGTGGAGCCGCTCTGCTCTTGGAGCAGGGCAGGGGAGGAGTGCTTTGTCCACTCCTAAGTGCGCAATGACTGTTTGGTCGGCCCTCTCGGGCCGCCCAAACAAGTCATGCACACTTTCCCCTTTCTCCACCCAGGCTGCATTACAGCCTGCGTGGAGAACATACCCAGGCCCCCATTTCCTGGTTAAGCATCGAATCAGGACGCTCAAAACCATTCACAACGCTGCATTGCAGCGTTGTCATTGCTCAGGGGAGCCTGGCTGTGCTTCCTGTTCCTCGAGTGAAGACGAGGAGAGGAGGAGTAGAGAGGCGGGACCCGGCGGCGAGGTAAGTGTTTTTTTTTGTTACATTAACCCTCCATCCCCCGCGCGCTACCTACCCCCCACCCCTTCCCCGCCACCCGCGAACCATGCCGGCCTCCACTGCCCAGACCTACAGAACAGTGAAGAAGCAGTCAACCATCAGGAACACATTTATAAAATTACAAGTACAAAATTAAAGTTGGCAAAATTATATGCAGCCTCTCTCAATAGGGCCTAGCAATAATCATCTCAGTGAAATTCTAATCTCAAAGGTTTGTCAGAGTGGGTGACCAACACCATAACCCTTGCCTGCGATGGCCCACTTGCTTTTCCATATACTTTTCACAATAAAAAAGCCAAGCCTAGCACCTTTGTAATAACGTTTCATAATAAACAGGCAGACCAATGGCGTCTGGTATAAGAATTCTCTGCACACTAATCAAGCATGTAGCTTTTATCATCTATTTTTCACCATAACCAGCTCAGGCCAACTGTACTGAGCATAAGCTTTCACACAAGGCACCCATCAGGCATACAATCATAAAATTACAAATGCATAGAACATTACAGTTGGTAAAGCTAAATAGTATCTTGGCTAACAGATATTAACTAACCCTGGGCGTAGTTCGCGTAGTAGCGCTACGCGTAGCTACGCGAAGTGCACTTCGCACTACGCAAGCTACGCGTAGCACTACGCGAACTGCGTAGTGCGGTAGGAAATGCTGTTCGCAATGATTGCACAGTGCCGGATGCTTGTCCGCACTGTGCAATCATTGCAAACGGCATCTTGCACAGTGCAAGCGGTCGTTTTCTGCCGCTCGAGTAGATTTGTACTCGAGCTGCAGTTTTCTCAACGCGGACTGGTAGTTTATCATCGCGAGCGGTCGCGAGCATACGCGACCACTCGCAATGAGAAACCTGACCTCCCCGCGTTGAGAATCTCGCCGGGAGGTTTATTTTCCACGCTCACGATCGGCAACTTGATGTTGCTGATCGCGAACGAGGAAAAAGTCTCGCCGGGAGGTCATTTTGCTCGCTCGCCAACTTGACGTTGAGGACCGCGAGCAAGCAAAAAATGCCCGCTACGCTACGCGTTTTTGCACTGTGCTACGTGCAATTCGCATAGTTGCGCAAACCACGCAAACTACGCGAGCGTAGCGTAGTTTTCCGCCCAGGCCTAATATTAACAAGGATTCTCACAGTGTAAGTCATCTATACTCATGGTTTTTCAGAGGGGCTAATTTGTGACATTTCATGTAACAAAAAAACCTATCTGTAGGATTTAATTGAGAGTAATAACAATCAACCCTTAAATGCATATTGACTTTAACATATGCCTTTCATTATCAATATGCCACGCTTACTTCCTTTAACATACCTTTACTTAATAAACAATCAGGCATATAGCCTTTATCATTGGCATGTAACCATAACCAACTTAAGCCCATTGTCCTGAGTGTAAGCTTTCCACAAGACAACCATCTGGCATAGAGTCATAAAAGTACAAATGTATACAAAATTCCTGTAAGGAAAACAAAATGCTCTCTATCCTAAGAGACCAAATTAGGAGTACCGTAGTGCATATTTTCCATTCCAACAGTTTGTTGGGGGGATCGTCAACGCCATAACCCTTGCTTACTACACTAATCTGTGTAATTTCATGTAACAGAGTACCTGCCTGCAGGCTTCAGCAAAGTGTAGTAACAATCCTTTCTTAAAAGCCTACTGTCTTTAAAACATGCTTTACACAATGAGGAGGTCAGGCTTACTGGCTTTGTCATAACATTTCATAATAAACAGATCAAACCTAGAAAGTCTGGCATGCTTTTTCCAATGAACTGATGAAACCTTTACCCTTCAACATTGGTTTTAAACTTTACCCATGGCCGACCTATTTAAGTACACATAAACTGGAAACCATCATGCACGCAGTTATAAAACTACAAATATGTAGAGAATTAGAGCTTGCAAAACAATATACAACCCCTCTCAACAGCGCCTAACATGAATCATCACAGTGCAACCCCCCAGGTTTGTCAGAGTGGGTGGCCAACGTAAAAGCCCTTGCCCATTACGGTAATCTGTAAGATTCCATGTAACAAAATACCAATCTGTAGGCTTTAATATAGAGTAATACCAACCCACACCTCAATGTCTATTGACTTTAACATAAACTTTTCACAATAAATACATCAGGTCCAGTGCCTTTATCATAACATTTCAAAATAAACAGATCAGGTCAAGCCCGACCTAAAAATCTATGTAGGTTAATGACTTCCTTCCTCCCAGCCATGCTGCTGCCAGGGAAAAATAGTGTAAATTATCTAGCTATCTAAGACACTTTAATAGCATTATAATGGCATGTGTGTGCCCAAGCCCACACAGCTAGATAAATAAACAAAATGATCACAATTGCAAGGAGGGCAAGCACACTTTTGTGGAAGCACCTAACTTCTGCCCAATCAAAACATGTATTTCTGTTGGGGTGGACTTCATTGACAAAGTCCCACTTTTCTATGACTCCCCCACGGCGGAGGTAAACTGTGGCGGTTTTCTGTCGCTCTTGTTCCCAGTCCATCAGGGTACCCCATAGGGATGCCCTTTTTCTTCGCTCCTCTTGCTGTTGGCTCTCAAACCCCTCTTCATTGCCATCCATCGTTCCCCGGAAGTGGAGGGCATTCAGATAGGTGTTAGTGAGGTCAAGGCGCTACTATATGCCAATGACATCTTACTCCTATCGCACCCGGAGACATCAGTCTCGGCTGTCATGTCCATCATTAACTGGTTCTCCCACTTGTCTGTGTATGAGATAAACTGGACAAAGTATTAAGCACTCCCTATGTCACGGGTGACTACCTGCGCCTGTATACAGGCGTATGATATGCGGTGGGTTCCCAAGGGCTGAAATACCTGGGTGTTCGCATAAATAGGGGGCTTTCTGGAATGGTTGAGGACAATCTTTCTCCACTCATGGAGAAAGGGTGTGGGGTGTGTTTGTTTTTTGTTTTGATTAAGACGCTCGCAAAATAGCCTTATACCGGTCTCTTCTTCCCCCATTTTTCAGATAATTTTCATTGAATAATCCATGCTTGAGTCTTATACAGCCCTACCATGGGCAAGATGTGGACCCACCTCTCCAGATGGTCTGCAGCGGATCCATTTCATCCCTCATTGCTGGAATGGATGTTGGCAAAGTGGGTATTCAATACACAACCTGGTGAGATACATGTGGCTCACTGAATCTTGTTACAGCTTGTCCCAAGGATGAGTAGAGAGCGTTGAATGCGAGAGGGTAGGGCTGCTACACCCCATAGCCTCCCACTTTTCTCTGGCTTTCTTTGGGTGCCGAACTCATATCCAGTTAGACTCTTCTGGTGCTGGTATGATTAACGAGAAACTTATGTAATATTTTATGGTCCATGTTGTTTTCGAGACCTCAATAGGTTCGAACCTGTTTTACTTTTGACACCATTTGGTGGGAGTGGATATCTATCCTCCCACCAGGTTTTTGATCAACTCTACTTATAGAATTGTTATTTCCACAGGTTCTGTGGTAGTATATGGGTGGGGGGTGAGTTACAGATTTCATGATGCTGCTGTGCCACATTTCATTTCATCTCCATGCACTCCTCCCATTGCCTTTTTCCCTAACCAAACTTTCCCTTCCTTTCCCCCTCCCCTTTTTTCCATTGTTATTTCATAGTTCTCGCAGGGGCAGTGAGGTTGGAAGCCGATACTCAAGCATGTGCTTGTGCTGATATAACTTGCATGTGAAAACTGCATGATGTCACATATGTATTCTTTAACTGACACGTGCTGTAAAGGTTGCCACTATGGTTTCATTATTGTTAGACCTGGCATCCTTGGCGTGGGTCTCCCTTCCATTTTTTTTATGATGCCTCCAATGTTATTGATCTGTTTTTGCTGGTTTAGATGCTTTGGGCACTGTGCCACTGCTATTCAGTGCCACAGTGCAAGTGCTCCCTATTGTAAATTGATGTATGTATTAGTGACTCCATGATTGGATGATTGGTTTACTTGTCAGTCCCTAGTACAGTGCACTGAGTGTGCCCAGGGCTTGTAAATCCAATGCCGCTGGTGGGCTTGCAGCACTGGTTGTGCCACCCACAGAAGCAGCTTGTAAAATGTGTCTCAGGCCTGCCATTGCAGAGCCTGCGTGCAGCCTAGGCTGCCATGTCGACTTGGTGAGTACACCCACTTACCAGTCCCTAAACCTTCCCTTTACTGCATGTTGGTCACCCCTAAAGTAGGCCCTAGGGCAGGGTGCATTGTAAGTACAAGGTGGGACATGCCCTGGTGTGTGTGGCATGTCCTAATAGTGAATTACAGCCATTTTCGTTTTTCACTATTGGAAGGCTACCTGCTCCCCATAGGCCAGAATGGGCAGACTGACTATTACACCTTATAGTCAGAACTGACCCAGGGAACATGGTAGAAAAACGAATTTAGTATGCCTGAACTCAGAATGATAAAATACATCTTTTAGTGAAGTTGGTTTTAACATTCTGTGTTGGAAAATACCACTTTTAGAAAGTGGGTATTTTCTTGCCTAAACTTCCAAGCCTGCCTCTGCTAGGTTGTGTATTCCTTGTCTGGAGATTGAGTGACAGGGGCTGGGGGTGGCTACAGGAGACAGGGTGAGTCAGCACAGGGCTGAATAGAAAGATCTGCATCCAGAGTGGAGGGAGGAGTTGCACCTGGGTCTGAATAGGGCTGTGCCTGCCTTCCACAATGCTGGCTCCACCTCCTGCCGGGCGGCTGAGCACTCTGCCCCACATTCTGAAAGGAAAGAAGGAGTCAGAAAAACAAAGTGCTCCAGGACTGACCAGAACTGGTTTTGGGCTAGGCAGAGGCCTCTCTGCCTCCAGAGAACAAAGAGAAAAGGTGTATAAAAAGGGGACCCAGACCCCTAGGAAATTAGATCACTTTTGGGAAACAAGAAGAAACCTTTGCTGAGGAGCGGAACCAAGAAGAAACTGAGGAGAAGACTATCCCTAAACTGAGGGGGATTGGCCTGCAGTGGTTTGCCTGACTGCCAAAGAAAGGAGAAAGGAACTTTTGCTTTGCTGTGACTTTCATCAACTTGTGAAGGATCTCCAAGGGCTTGATTTTAGAGCTTGCCTCCTGCTGAAGTCTCAGGGACAACAGACTTCACCCACCAGCTCCCCGTGTTCCCTTGCTGGGAAATTGGACCTTCTGACACACTTGCGTGTCTCTGGGAGCTGGAAGCGCGACTCAACACGAAGAAGCGTGTCGCCGCAGCCGCTGAGTATCGCATCGCCGGAGAAGAGTGTCGACGTCGCAGCAGACGCCGGCGCATCCCCGAAGAAGCGCGCCGCATCCTTCGAAGCGCCTCGCAGCACCGGAGAAAAGTGTCGCCGTCGCATCAGACGCCGTCGCATCCCCGGGGCAGAGCATCGACCTCGCATCAGACGCCGACGCATCGCAACACGAGGCGCGCCCCGCATCCCAGGAGAAGATCGTCGACCTCGCATCAGACGCCGTCGCATCGCCAGGGAAGCGTGTCGCAGGGCCTGTCGCGGCTCCAAAGACTCATCGAAATCGTCGCACGGCCGTCGGGCGTGCACGCATCACCTCTTCGTTGTCGCAACCTCAAGAAGACGCCCCTTTGTTTCTTTTGCACCAGATCTTCAACGCATCACCGTCCTTGCGTGTAAGGGACTACCGCATCACCTTCCCTGCAACACTTTTCGTTGCCCTGCGTTACGCATCTTAAGGTACATTGAACTCAAAGTGTCGCATTTTCATTTTAAGAGACTCAAGCTAATTCTACCATCCTTAAAGTACAGTATTGTGGATTATTTATGTCATTTATGGTCTTGTGGTAAATCTATATAAAAGATACTTATTTTTATAATACAACCTGTGTGGTGTCCATTTGTAGTGTTGTCACTGGATTACTGTATGTGTTCACAAATGCTTTACACACTGCCTCTGAACTAAGCCTGTCTGCTCGTGCCAAGCTACCAAGAGGGTGAGCAGGGGTTATTTCAGGAGTGTACCCCCTTACCCTGACTAGAAGCAAGGGTCCCTATTTGGACAAAGGTACCTACCTCTGCCAACTAGAGACCCCCAGTTCTAACATTGGTGGTCAGCGGTGAGGATTCTGGACTTGCATTTGTGACTCATGTACAGTGAATGGTGAACACTACCTAGTGAGTGCAGACCATAACGCAACCACATACTTTTGGTAGATATTCTTTTCTGGGACTTTCTATTTTTTTTGCTAAAAACTGCCAAGTTTAATCACCATGGAAAAAGCAGCATCCGTAGTATCTGTTGATAATGATTGGGAAGAGGAGAAACTGGAATGCTACACCGTTAACCAGCTCAAGCATTTCTGCAGGAAGTTCAAAGTTTCTATGACCGGAATCTCCAAGAAGGATGATTTCCAAAAGGCGCTGAGGGTCTGGGTCGAAGCAAGGAATACCCCTGAGAATGAGGAGGGGGCTGAGAATATAATTGAGCAGCTGGATGGGCCAGTAGGTCCAGGGGAGAGGAGAGCATCTTCCCCCATAGGTAGCAGTGTTTCTGCCCGAGGTCTGTCCCCAGAAGAGCTGGAGGACAGAGAAAAGAGTAGGATGCATGAAATGGAGCTGACCAAGCTCAAGTTCAAGGGGCAGTTGGAATTTGAATTGCAATCTAGAAAGTTGGCCTTAGAGGAGAAAAGAATGGATCAGGAGCATGAAAAAAGTTTGAGGGAGCTGGAGTTTAGAGCCAAGAAATTAGAGATTACTCCCTCTGGTGGCAGCACACCGTCAGTGCCTGGTGAGGCCAGGGTGTATATTCCTAAAGATGTGGTTAAGGAGTTTTGTAAAAATGATGATATTGGGCAATGGTTCAAGGCCTATGAGGTAGCCATGACTTCCCACCGGGTCCCTGAGAAGGATTGGGGAGCGGGGTTGTGGGGTCGGTTCCTTAGTGAGGGACGGGATACCTTGTTGGACTTGCCCTCTGAAGTCTATAATTCCTACAGCCACATGAAAAATGCATTGATGACCAGGTATGGGTTGACTCCTGAACTCTATAGGCAGAGGTTCAGGAACTGTAAGAAGATTGAAAACAGTACCTGGGTTGAATATGTGACCTTTTTTTGCAGAGCCTTGGATGGTTGGGTAAAGGGTAGCAAAGCAAATGATTTTCAGGCGGTCTTTGATTTGATTGCATGGGAGCACTTGTCCAGTAATTGTTTTCCTGAGCTACGCCAGCATCTGATTGACAGTAGGCTGACTAACCCTAGGCAGCTTGCTGAGGAGGCGGACCGCTGGGTGAGCACCCGAGTCCACAAGGGTCACGTGGGAGACTCCGCCAAGGGTGGGCAGGGTCCCCAGCAGAGGAGTGGGGGGGACAAGGGTAAACAGAGGGAGTTCCAGAGAGGGCCCCAAAGTAAACCCCAAGGGAACCAAGGGAAAGGTTCCCAGCCTCCCCCTGAGAAAAAGTACGGGGCCCCGACAGGTCCACCTGTCCATAGGGGACCCCTGGTGTGCTACAGATGTGGCGCCCTAGGCCACATGGCCAATGAACCCCAGTGCCCCTTGTTTGGAAAGCCAGCACCCCCTGGTGCATTCCCCCGGCAGTTGGCTAGTGTAGCCCTGGGGGAGGAGGTGGGTGCCCAAGATGGGTGGGATCCTGTAATATTGTCCCTTGTCTCTTTAGGAGACTCTGAGATGGTCCCTAGGACCCAACTGCCTGAGAACACTAAGAAATACAGGCAGTGGGTGACCATCAATGGCCAAAGGGTGGAGGCTCTGAGAGACACAGGAGCCAGTGTGACAGCTGTCAAGTGTCACCTGGTGTCTAAAGAGCAGGTGGTCCCTGATGCATTCTATCCAGTTGTTGCCGCTGACAACACAGAGAGCCACTGCAAGGTGGCTCAGGTTCCCTTTGAGTGGGGGGGGGTCTCTGGTACTCTTCAAGTAGCTGTGAGGCCAGCCATGCCTGTTGACTGTTTGTTAGGGAACGATTTGGAGAGCTCCCCTTGGGCTAAGGTGGAGCGGAGTGCTCATTTGGAGATGTTGGGCTTGCCTGATTGGGCGTGTGTGACCACCCGGTCCATGGCAGCCAGAGGTGTTCAAGAGGACCTGGAGCCTGAGAGGGAGGCCCAGGTGCCTGCCGGAGAGAGAAGAGGCAGGGGGAGCGGGAAACCGGCCCCCGAAGTTCCCACGGTACAGGAGGAGGCAGACCCTGAGGGGGATGCCCTGGAGCCTACAGGGGAACAGGTAGCTGAACTGGGGGACCTGCCTGAGCTGACTCATTGGCAGCAAGATGGAGGACCCTCCAGGGAGGAGTTCTGCGAGGAGCAGAACAAGTGCCCTTCTCTCGTGGGTCTGAGGCAACAGGCCACAGACCAGGCAGCAGGTGATCAGTCTGGATCACATTGGATCTACTGGGAGAATGGTCTCCTGTATAGCGAGCCTAAGGTTGCTGAGCCTGGGTCAGCCCGTGTGCTGGTGGTACCCCAGCGCTTCAGAGCCTTCCTACTGGGTTTGGCTCATGATGTGCCTTTAGCAGGACATCTGGGGCAGGACAAGACCTTTGAAAGGCTTGTCACCCATTTCTTTTGGCCCCAGATGCGCAGGAGTGCCGCCACTCACTGCAGGACTTGTCAGACTTGCCAGGCAAGTGGAAAGAGTGGGAGGAAGCACAAGGCTCCTCTCCAGCCATTCCCTGTGGTCAGCACCCCCTTTGAACGGGTGGGTATTGACATTGTGGGGCCACTGGACCCCAAGACAGCCATGGGCAACAGGTTTATCCTGGTCTTGGTGGACCATGCCACCCGGTACCCTGAAGCCATCCCTCTGAGGACAGTGACGGCCCCCGTGGTGGGACGGGCACTGATGGGAATTTTCTCACGTGTGGGGTTCCCTCAAGAGGTGGTGTCTGACAGAGGTACTAACTTCATATCCAAGTATATGAAGTCCCTGTGGCAGGAGTGCGGTGTAACGTACAAGTTCACCACTCCTTACCACCCCAAGGAAATGGGTTGGTTGAGAGATTCAACCGGACCCTGAAGGGCATGATTATGGGTCTGGAAGAACCCATGAGGCGTAAGTGGGACGTCCTCTTGCCATGCCTTCTTTTTGCATACCGGGAGGTGCCACAGAAGTCTCTAGGGTTCAGCCCCTTTGAGCTTCTGTATGGTCACCCAGTGAGAGGACCTCTGAGTTTGGTCAAGGAAGGCTGGGAGCAATCTCCCAGGAAACCTCCCCAGGATGTATATAGCTACATGCTGGCCTTCAGGAACCAAACTAGGCGTTTCAGGCAACTTGCTGAGGCAAATCTGGAAGCCAGCCAGGAGGAAATGAAGCGGTGGTACGACCAGAATGCCACTCTGGTTGAGCTTCAACCTGGTCAGAAAGTTTGGGTCATGGCCCCAGTGGAGCCCTGTGCGCTCCAGGATAAGTGGACCGGACCCTTTGAGGTGGTGGAGCGCAAGAGTCCTGTTACCTACTTGGTGGACATGCGGTCTCCCAGGAACCCCTTGCGGGTCCTGCACGTCAATCGCCTGAAGCCCCACTTGGAGAGGTCCCAAGTGGGCATGCTCTTAGCTACAGATGCTGGGATGGAGGAGGAGACTGAACCTCTTCCTGACCTCCTGTCAGCCCAAGAGCAAGATGGATCAGTGGAGGGTGTGAACCTCTCTACCTCCCTGACACCTGAGCAGCAAGGTGACTGTCGCCAACTGTTGGGGCAGTTTCCTGACCTGTTCTCCCTGGTTCCTAGTGTCACTGACTGGTGCGTCCATGATGTGGACACTGGGGACAGTCTTCCTGTCAAGCACAAGGCTTACAGGGTGACTGACAGGGTGAGAGCTTGCATCAAGGAGGAGGTCTCCAAGATGTTTGCATTGGGGGTAATTGAGTCCTCTCACAGCCCTTGGGCCAGCCCAGTGGTCTTGGTCCCAAAGGCTGCCGCGCCTGGTGCCACACCCGAACTCCGGTTCTGTGTGGACTACCGAGGACTCAATTCCGTCACCAGGACTGACGCACACCCCATCCCCAGAGCTGATGAGCTCATAGATCGGTTAGGGGCTGCCCGGTACCTCAGTACGTTTGACTTAACGTCTGGGTACTGGCAGATCGCCTTGACTGATGGGGCAAAGGAGAGGTCAGCATTCTCCACACCAGATGGGCACTACCAATTCCGGGTGATGCCCTTTGGGATGAAGAATGCCCCTGCCACCTTTCAGAGGTTGGTCAACCAGGTATTGGTCGGACTGGAAGAGTTCAGTGCCGCCTACCTGGATGACATCGCAGTGTTCAGCGCCAGTTGGGAAGAACATCTGCGCCACCTCTGGGAAGTGTTGATGGTGCTGCGGAGGGCAGGCCTCACGATCAAGGCGAGTAAGTGCCAGATCGGGCAGGGTTCTGTGGTGTACTTGGGACACCAGGTTGGGAGCGGCCAGGTGGCCCCCTACAGCCCAAGATAGATACCATTCTGGCTTGGGAGCCCCCAAGACCCAGACAGCGGTGAGAGCCTTCCTAGGACTCACCGGGTATTACAGGAGATTTGTCAAGGGGTATGGCAGCATGGTTGCACCCTTGACAGAGCTGACTTCCAGGAAGCAGCCCAAGAGAGTGATTTGGACTGACACCTGTCAAAAAGCTTTTGACACCTTGAAGACAGCCATGTGCACGGCGCCCGTGCTCCTGGCCCCCAACTTCTCCAAAGAGTTTATCGTTCAGACAGACGCTTCAGAGCATGGTGTGGGGGCTGTCTTGTCACAGATGAATGAGGAGGGCCTAGACCAACCTGTAGCCTTCCTTAGCAGGAGGTTACTTCCACGGGAACAGAGGTGGAGTGCTATTGAGCGTGAGGCACTTGCTGTGGTCTGGGCACTGAAGAAGCTGAGACCATACCTGTTTGGGGCTCACTTCCGGGTTCAGACAGACCACAGGCCCCTCAGATGGTTGATGCAGATGAGGGGTGAGAATCCAAAGCTGTTGAGGTGGTCCATTTCCCTACAGGGGATGGACTTCACGGTGGAACACCGCCCTGGTACAGAACACGCCAATGCTGATGGTCTGTCCAGATTTTTCCGCCTTAGTGAAGAGAACTCCCATGAGGTAGGGTAGTTCTCCCCACATTTCAGCTGGGGGGACACGTGTTAGACCTGGCATCCTTGGCGTGGGTCTCCCTTCCATTTTTTATGATGCCTCCAATGTTATTGATCTGTTTTTGCTGGTTTAGATGCTTTGGGCACTGTGCCACTGCTATTCAGTGCCACAGTGCAAGTGCTCCCTATTGTAAATTGATGTATGTATTAGTGACTCCATGATTGGATGATTGGTTTACTTGTCAGTCCCTAGTACAGTGCACTGAGTGTGCCCAGGGCTTGTAAATCCAATGCCGCTGGTGGGCTTGCAGCACTGGTTGTGCCACCCACAGAAGCAGCTTGTAAAATGTGTCTCAGGCCTGCCATTGCAGAGCCTGCGTGCAGCCTAGGCTGCCATGTCGACTTGGTGAGTACACCCACTTACCAGTCCCTAAACCTTCCCTTTACTGCATGTTGGTCACCCCTAAAGTAGGCCCTAGGGCAGGGTGCATTGTAAGTACAAGGTGGGACATGCCCTGGTGTGTGTGGCATGTCCTAATAGTGAATTACAGCCATTTTCGTTTTTCACTATTGCAAGGCTACCTGCTCCCCATAGGCCAGAATGGGCAGACTGACTATTACACCTTATAGTCAGAACTGACCCAGGGAACATGGTAGAAAAACGAATTTAGTATGCCTGAACTCAGAATGATAAAATACATCTTTTAGTGAAGTTGGTTTTAACATTCTGTGTTGGAAAATACCACTTTTAGAAAGTGGGTATTTTTTTGCCTAAACTTCCAAGCCTGCCTCTGCTAGGTTGTGTATTCCTTGTCTGGAGATTGAGTGACAGGGGCTGGGGGTGGCTACAGGAGACAGGGTGAGTCAGCACAGGGCTGAATAGAAAGATCTGCATCCAGAGTGGAGGGAGGAGTTGCACCTGGGTCTGAATAGGGCTGTGCCTGCCTTCCACAATGCTGGCTCCACCTCCTGCCGGGCGGCTGAGCACTCTGCCCCACATTCTGAAAGGAAAGAAGGAGTCAGAAAAACAAAGTGCTCCAGGACTGACCAGAACTGGTTTTGGGCTAGGCAGAGGCCTCTCTGCCTCCAGAGAACAAAGAGAAAAGGTGTATAAAAGGGGACCCAGACCCCTAGGAAATTAGATCACTTTTGGGAAACAAGAAGAAACCTTTGCTGAGGAGCGGAACCAAGAAGAAACTGAGGAGAAGACTATCCCTAAACTGAGGGGGATTGGCCTGCAGTGGTTTGCCTGACTGCCAAAGAAAGGAGAAAGGAACTTTTGCTTTGCTGTGACTTTCATCAACTTGTGAAGGATCTCCAAGGGCTTGATTTTAGAGCTTGCCTCCTGCTGAAGTCTCAGGGACAACAGACTTCACCCACCAGCTCCCCCTGTGTTCCCTTGCTGGGAAATTGGACCTTCTGACACACTTGCGTGTCTCTGGGAGCTGGAAGCGCGACTCAACACGAAGAAGCGTGTCGCCGCAGCCGCTGAGTATCGCATCGCCGGAGAAGAGTGTCGACGTCGCAGCAGACGCCGGCGCATCCCCGAAGAAGCGCGCCGCATCCTTCGAAGCGCCTCGCAGCACCGGAGAAAAGTGTCGCCGTCGCATCAGACGCCGTCGCATCCCCGGGGCAGAGCATCGACCTCGCATCAGACGCCGACGCATCGCAACACGAGGCGCGCCCCGCATCCCAGGAGAAGATCGTCGACCTCGCATCAGACGCCGTCGCATCGCCAGGGAAGCGTGTCGCAGGGCCTGTCGTGGCTCCAAAGACTCATCGAAATCGTCGCACGGCCGTCGGGCGTGCACGCATCACCTCTTCGTTGTCGCAACCTCAAGAAGACGCCCCTTTGTTTCTTTTGCACCAGATCTTCAACGCATCACCGTCTTTGCGTGTAAGGGACTACCGCATCACCTTCCCTGCAACACTTTTCGTTGCCCTGCGTTACGCATCTTAAGGTACATTGAACTCAAAGTGTCGCATTTTCATTTTAAGAGACTCAAGCTAATTCTACCATCCTTAAAGTACAGTATTGTGGATTATTTATGTCATTTATGGTCTTGTGGTAAATCTATATAAAAGATACTTATTTTTATAATACAACCTGTGTGGTGTCCATTTGTAGTGTTGTCACTGGATTACTGTATGTGTTCACAAATGCTTTACACACTGCCTCTGAACTAAGCCTGTCTGCTCGTGCCAAGCTACCAAGAGGGTGAGCAGGGGTTATTTCAGGAGTGTACCCCCTTACCCTGACTAGAAGCAAGGGTCCCTATTTGGACAAAGGTACCTACCTCTGCCAACTAGAGACCCCCAATTCTAACAATTATTAAAATAAATGATGCAAAAATAATTTTAAAAAACGTGCACTCCTGGCTCCCAACAAGCCCCTCTCCTGGTGATTCTCACCAAATTGTCTGGCCAGAGCTGAACTGTCAAGCCAGACCATAAACAGGGCTTAGCACTGGGGAGGAAAAGCCTCAGCAGCTAAGGTATTAAGGCGATACATATTTAAGGTTTAACAAAGACGGCAAACAAATTTAGAAAAAAGTGGTAAGAGTACTCCTAATCAGTGCATAGTTTGTTGTCCAAAAACAACGTTTAAAATTATATGTATATGGAAACTATAATAAAGTCATCATAAGACCAACCAGTGTGAACTAACTGTTCACCACAGTCACCTGGTTGGCCAGATAAAAGATAAATACATTTTATTGTTTCCAGTTATTTAAAACCATCACAATATAAAAAAAAACAATATTAAAACAGTAAAAACAGCGAGAGGACATAATATGACTTATTCAGTTCCGTCCAGCATACTTCTTATACATTTAGCAGCTCATAAGTCTTTAAAGTCAAAATAAAATATAAAGAAAGGAAAAATCATGTTTTTTCAAGGGGGTTCCAATGGCCAGAGGGGCTTGGGAATCATTCAGGGGCAGAAACTAATGGTAGCCCCCTCCAGGCATTTGGGGACAGAAGCGCTGATGTCAGACAGCAGCTACAAATGGGAAAGTTCAATAAAGTGCCTGTTGCGTAGACTAAACACCTGTAGAATTAAAAACACTCAAATCCAAGCTGTCTAACAGCTGCCTAGTCATGAGCCATTTTGCACCCCTGCTAAAGACGTTTCCTGTGGCATCATCGCCCCTAAACGCTGGTCAATGCAAGGAGTGCCGGATAAAATCGGATTGATTGAGCTAAGGTGCCTCTTGCCATCTTCCGTGCCCTGTCGGATATGCGGGTGAGCACTCCCTACATGCCTGGGCCCAGGCAGTCCTGAGGGGCTGTTTGGCACAATAAGCAAAACACATTTATTTGGCATCACAAACCTGGCCGATTCCCAGGTGGTCAACCAGCATGATAAAGCCAGGGAGTGTGTTGCAAGCAGCAGACCGCAGGCGCAGAACAAGCCTGTTTAGCTTCTCAGTCGCAGGCTTATTCTCATTTGGTCAGCCGGAGCTGTTTGTACTAAAAAGAGCAGTGGACCCTATAAAAGCAATGGTCAGCCAGGGTTTATGCTACTAAAAAAGCACGGTGCTCCCTATTAAAGGTGAAGTCAGATAAAGTGCCAGTTGCAAAGTCATAACAAAAGATGATTTAAGCACACTTTTCATCAAGGACTAGCAAGGGCTAGAGTGCAGCCTGTGTTGTATTAGGATCTGGTGAAAAGAAAATGGGACAGCCTATGCCAGGCCAGGCAGATATGAGAGGTTAATTAATGCATTGTGCAAAGCAATTGTCATGATCTTCAGCAAACCTGACGAGTTCAATATGTCCTCCAGGGGAACTGTGCTGGAATTTAAATAACCAGTAAATAAAGTGCAAGCAGCAACCATCATTTGCAAGCCAAGTTTGTTAGCCGTCGGGGACCCAAGAAATCTTCTTTGGCCAGCGGGGGCCTTATAAGCTGAAGGGACCAGTAGAGGAAGTGGGGGTAGCGTACAGATTGGAATTGGTAAAGTGCCAAGTGTAATAACATCTGGCAGGCATCACTGCGGCGGAACCAGTAACTAAAGTGCAGAATATAGTTTGGTTAAGGTAAAGTGCAATGCAACAGCATGAGACCAGTCGATTTTGGCTGTGCTCTAATAGTCTGATTCTTTTGAGGTGAGGGGCAGAAGGTCGAACTAAGGCTGGTCCGACTGAAGGAGGCCTGCAATAGCCCTGCCACAGCGGCCAGACCTGTGGCAGCCTCTCCGGATTGACATAAATGGGGCAACTTCGAGGAGATGGAGGGCCTAGCAGTTCCCCATTTTTGCAGCCCTCAGAAGGCAAATTCAGTAGCTTGAGTGCTTCTCTAAGAAAGTTCACACATTTGACGGATAGCTGCACATCCACACCACTCAGACAGGTGGTAATAGCCATGTAGCATTGTAATATGCCCAGGTTGCAGAACAAGGGTTTCAGCCAATAGCACCTGAAGCTCTTTAAGGCTGGACAGACGCATACTACGTGGATCAGCCTTTCCTTCTTTAAGCTGCAAAAACGGCAGCTGTGTTCCACAGATCCATTTCAATGCCCGAATTTATGGCCTTTTAAGCGAAATAAGCCGCATCTCAGCCTCAAAAGTTCTTTTTTAAAGCCCAGTTTCATTAGGCTGGCTAGATATAATGCTTTCCCCTGATCTTGGTACAAAGTCTTACATAAATTGGCATGAGCTTTTCGAGAAAGGCCTTGTTCATCATCAATTTCAGATTGTAATTTAGCCAACAATTTTGCAGTGAGCTTCTTGGTTAGATTTTGTTTAAAGATGTTCTGTGTGCCAAGGGATTCAACTGCATTCCTCACATAGGGCTCCCACTGGAATTTTTTATCTTGGATGTCTTGCCCTATCATTTCTTTAAGGGTCCCAGGAGGAGCATCCTTCAGCTTTGCATAATACCCCAAGAACCAGGCTTTCTGCATATTGGATTGTGTATAAAGTTCAAATTCCAGCAGTGTCTGTGAGGATGGTGCAGCGTCAGGAAGACTGAATAGACTTCGGTCACATTTTGGTGGGCTTTGTCCAGCCAGGAGGAAATATGATCTTTAAAAACTAAGGAGCCCCACGTGAGCGTTGGCATGAATTCGGCATTGATTACTTTACAGATTCCGGTAATATCTGGACCGCACATCTTAAATGCCAATTTTTTAAAACTCATTGTCATTGACAAGGCAGATTTCTTTAGGGTGGAAAGGTCTGTGCCATGGGAGCCATGCTGATTAAAGTGAATGTCCAGGTATTTAGCCTTGCCACTTGTTCCACAACCACATTGTTAATCGAGAATTAAAATTTGGCAGTATGTCTGTTTCTGGCGCCACATACCATGATTTTAGTTTTGGCATAATTGACTTCGAGTTTGTTTTCCGCACAATAGACTGAGGGAAAACTGAGATCGCCAGGGAAAGGTTGAACAACAGTGGGGGAAGGATACAGCCTTGTTTTACACCTGAGGTGGTCCAGATTTTGTTGGTTGTGACTCTACTGGGCGTGATTTTTACCTTTATCCAAGTTCTAGTATTTTTTATTTTTATTATTAGTTTATGTCATAAATCAACATAACACACATTATGCAAATCAATCTTGACCCTGTTCCTTACGGGAACAGTCCAGCCCGAACTGCCAAGCCAGGTCTTCCCCGGACCGGAAACAAGCATCCTGGGACTGGTTTCGGGGTAACACCCCTCATCAGCCAGCCTAGCTTGAATCCAGTGGCAAAGTGAGCAAGGGACCCACGTCTGGGCATACCCTGTCAACTAAGGGTGAACAAAGCAAACACAAGGAGATGATGGACGGAGCGCTGAAACCTTTCAGACACTCACCCAAAGTCACAGATCTGGTTTGAATCCATCATCCTTCTTTAGCTCACTTCGCCACCCCAGTTCAGACCCAGCCATATGCAAATCAGTCTTGACCCTGTTCCTTATGGGAACAGTCCAGCTCGAACTGCCAAGCCAGGATATCACTGGACCGGAAACAAGCATCCTGGGACCAGTTTGAAGAAACAAATTGGCTCATGGTAATTAAATCTATGATACTTAAAGGAATCAAGTAAAGTTGGTGTATAGCCCAATAAATCGCACAAAAAGGCTTAAAC
This sequence comes from Calotriton arnoldi, assembly GCA_963921515.1. Classification (NCBI taxonomy): domain Eukaryota; kingdom Metazoa; phylum Chordata; class Amphibia; order Caudata; family Salamandridae; genus Calotriton; species Calotriton arnoldi. Next base: position 663,126 of record CAWUFW010003061.1, on the reverse strand, counting down.
TTCACCTCCTGAAGGCCTTGCCTGTCATTGAAGTCAATATTTATAAAGGTGTCCATTAATTGATGATTTATGGCAAGGTGATAAAATATTGAAAGATGTTCGTCCTTATTACAAGATAGTGCCTCTGATAACATTCGTTTGGAGGATGCCCACACTGGAAATGTGACTTCATGATGTGTGAGTACGCATGCAGCATGCTGATGCGGGCTAGCACAGACTGACCCCTCCCCCCGCCCCGACATGGGGGGAAAAACCCATATGAGGTGCCATTTGCAGCAACTTCTTTACCATTCACCGAACCCGTGATCCCAAATCTGGATTGCATGCCAGTTAGAAAAGTACCTTCACGTGTATCATGACCGCCATTTTGACCATTTAATACAGTAGCATCCTTTATCTCCAGATTGTGATCCTAACACATGGGAAACGCACTATTAATCTATTTTATTTATTAGGCTGAGATCACTGAGCAACACTTACTCTGATTTTGTTAACTTCACTTTGTGGATGAATGCCGGACATGTTGGTGGGTAGTGTGTATGTGGTGGTACACATTTTGCTGTGCACAGTGACCATGTGTGCTTCCACTAAATGCATTACAGGTTGCATGATAAAATGCTATGTTTCTTATAAAAACTGGGATGCAGTTAATGATACCATAAATAGGGATGATTGTGCCTTATGATTTTACTCTTCCCGCAGGTCAAAAGGACCAGTCAGACCTACACCAATCAGGCAAGGTGTAGCCTGTTTCCATGACTGACAGACTTGACCATACAGTTACCCTAGATAGGGTAGTGTGAAGGAATTATGGGCCATTCTATCCTGATGAATGCCCCAGACCTATTAATGCTAATTACATTGGCCACAAACATGTGGTTGCAAACTGGGGCATCATACAGTTTCTCAAGTACACAGTTTTCAATCATGTGATAGGGAGTTATAAAGTCTTCTCGAATCACATCCCCGCCACATTTTCACTTCATAATTCCTGCTCCCCTAGGAACTTTAGTCATAGGGAGGCACACATTTCCACTTTTCTTTATATAGAGCTCAAGGGTGAGCCAACCATGTGTAGCTTGATGCCGCCACAGAAAGGAGGGGCCAGATGATGAAGCATGTCACCTTGGTGAATGAAGGCCTTTGTCCTTCACATGGAAGAAGCCAAATATTCTCATCCCACTAGAGTATCAGTCCTCATGAGAGGGGCTCCAGTACTTCTTCAATGATATGTGCCAGGTACTGTGGGGTGATGTATTAACGGTAGGGTGTATCTTGACACGTTGGAGTCAATTTTTCCTTCTCCCCCATTCTTGTGTAGGCTATTGTCATGCATGCACCAACATGTGTTGTGGCCATTGAACAGTGTGTGCTGCGAATCGCTTCCATCAGGGGAACACTAGCTTGAACGTGTAGCTGTATGCTATCCTTTATTGATCTATTCGTCCTTTCAACTTGCCCATTACTCGGGGTTTGGTAAAATACCCTCTATCTTTGATAGCACTGGGCTAAAAAAAAATAACATTTCTTTTCACACATATTGCTCTCAATACCCGACAATAGTTCAAGTAACCTGCGCCTTGTAATAACATCCTACAAACAATAAATTACAATACTAATTGGAATGTTACCAACAAAACTGATTTTCCACCTATTGGAATAATAGGAAATGAGAATTAAAAAATATATCTCTTATTTACTCTTAACTACTGATTGCGGATTTCTATCATGAGTTTGGGGGAAGTTGACTTAGCATTATAACAGGGACCCTTACTCTGTTCACAAATTCTTGTCTTCACCCTTCCAGCTAAACCTTATTTTTCTTGCTTGAAATATTATCTAAAGGACCCACATGGAAAAGATCAGTGAATCTGTTCCTTTGAGCCACTGTTGGAAAAGATATATCTGCTCTCATGACAAACCTGTTATCAACTGAAAACACCTCCTCAATTTTGGCATAGGGCGGCAAGTGTTTTCCATGATCCTGTTTTTAGCCATCCATTGGCAGTGAGACTCATTGCAATTCTCAATGTGACATCAACTTATAATGTTACACTTAAACCTTTACAACCAGTCTATGCACAAATGCCATAAGGTTCTCAACTGCACCCCAACTCAGAAATTATTCTAACTTAGTATTCTAGTTTGAAAAACATAAGCCAACATAAAGAGGGACTGGAAAGGAAACTTTAAATATTTTATAAAATTGAAACAGCAAAAAAGAACTGACCACGTCAAAGGCAGTAAAAACATGGCAGTAGTGGTGAGCAGACTTCAAGTCCTTTGTGATGTAGGCAAATGTTGAGAGGTCCTCTGGGTCCTGTGCTGCACAAGAGATGTTTCGAATTTCATGTTCTGCAATAATATTCTGAAAAACATAACAGGCAAAGATGACATCACAAAAAAGGAACATGTTACACCAAGCATAGTCATTCTTTATTATGGGGCTCTGGCAAAGTGTAAATTTATTTTGGCTTATTTGTAATCGTTTTACTTTGAATATCTTTATATGGCGAACCAAAATGTGCGCTGTAGCAGTGCTCTTTCCAAATTACAACTATTCAGGAATACCCAACTAAACATGACAGTTAAATTACAAAAGCAAAAAAATGCTACTGAATCCTGCAACTTTTTAGAAGGAGTAAGCGAGCACAACGGCTGATCAAAACTGGTTGTACATGGTCAGGATTGCAATTGAGGTTGCAGCCATAAAAAGGGTACCAGGGTTCATGGGTGGCGGGGGTAGAGGTACCCAACAATCCCATTTTTCCATAGCCATTCACTCAGATTCGGGACAGAGACTCAGTGCAATGTAAGCTAATGGGGCCTGTCACTTTTGCGAATGCGTTGAAATGGTTCTTATGTAAGGTTTAGTGTTCAATGCTGTAAAGAATTGAGAGGATTAACCGAAAATTATATGTGGTACAAATACAGCTGAGACAAACAGTGGTATGTGTCCACCTAATGGCACTTTCTTGAATGCATTTTCATTCATTTCAGTAACAGGAGGCGGAATGCTGGGCTACTTGAGTTTTAGTGTCTCACTAATTTTATTTAGGAGTTTTACAAAGTGCTCCTACACCATAGAGGGTATTATTGTGCTTCATGTCGAACTCCCTGAATCACAACAAAATAAGACAACAGAACAACATTTAAGCAATTATAAGTTAGAGCAGCATAAAATGTGCAATATGGAGGCCTCAATTTTATACAACTCAAATGGAGTTATGTCTCTGGCAAGCATCCATTAAAGAGAAATCTCTGGAACACAGTCGCATGTCACCCCTTAAATATTCACGTACCAGGTCCTGTGTGGTCCAGAGGGCAAAGTAGCTGTTTGACAAGTATGTTGTGGTGAAATTACCGACTATTAATGAAACAGCGCGATACCAAAGGGGATGATGGACGGAGTGTTAGAGCAAATCAAACACTCACCCCCAGTCAACTGATCTGGGTTTAATCCATCATCATTCTTTAGCTCACTCCATCACCCCAGTTCAGACATGGCCATATGCAAATCAGTCTGACCCTGTGCCTCATGGGAACAGTCCAGCCCGAACTGCCAAGCCATGTCTTCCCTGGACCGGAAACAAGCATCCTGGGACCGGTTTCGGGTTCAAAACCCTCATCAGCCAGGCTATCTTGAATCCAGTGGCAAAGTGAGCAAGGGACCCACGTCTGGGCATACCCTGCCAACTTAGGGGGAACAAAGCGATACCAAAGGGGATGATGGACGGAGTGTTAGAGCAAATCAAACACTCACCCCCAGTCAACTGATTAATGAAACAGCAACATAATTAATCAGAGTAATTTGGGCCATTTGACATATCTGCTTTTTGATCTCAGCTCAAATATAAAAAGTTCAAAACAAGCACGGCCTATGAACAACACAGCAAAAATATAGAATCCAAGTTGGTAGCAGTCAGGTTCTTTGCTACTCGTTGCTCTCTTAAATACCGTGCAGTGCTCAACAATTTTTTTAAATGTATTTAACTTTTCAAACAATTTTATTAAACGTAAGGAGTTTTTAAATAGAGTTTTAGCATTTAAACATAAATCAGAGCACTACAATTGTTTTAAAAATTAACATAGACAGCAATGAATCTGGTGCACCCCAAAAAGATTGGTTAGTCTATATTTCGGTAACATGAGGGCGATCAATGTGTGGACAGCACAATGAAATCCATTAGCATTGGTTAGTTTTTCAGTCAGGCATGAGAGCACAGTACACCTATTGTTACTAATCCTTTAAAATATACATAAAGTAGAAGCAAAAGATGATATACCATTATCTCAATAATGCACTAATGGGTAAGAGAGCATCAACTATAAAGAGAAAAATAATCCCAATCCAAATGAAAACATACACTGAGAACGGGATATAATACACTTTTGTCACGAAGTGAAACACCGGACACTGTGAGTTTCCAACACTTCTTTATTGCTAAGTGCATTGACAGCCTCCACACAGCCACAGCAGTTCCTCAGTCAATCCCAGTCCACCTGTCACTCCTCGCCGACAGTAGAATGTTGGCATACCAGTATCCTGGGCAAAGAGCGGTAAACCACAGGATAAACTAGGGTAGGGAATAAGGGATCGTACCAAGGTACATAAGGACAGCTTTAACAATTGAGACCAAATACAACTTTACTAGTTGATGCTCTGGGTTTGTGAAGCTACAGCTTCACTCTGATGAACCTGGTTTTGGTTTGTGAAAAAATATTGCAGAATTCCCCGGCCTGGATCCATGGAGCAAAAAACAAAAGGGGCGTAGCTTCAGGGGGGTGTTTGGGGTGTTATACCCCCCCTAATAAACGTATTTTCTGGTGAATAGTGGGATACAGGTGCTTTCAGTCGGTTATGGTGAGGCGTCTGTTGGATTTCACGTAGGATTTTTGTTCGCACACTCTGACAAAAACACACACATTTTTTCGTCTTTGTTTCTGAAAGTTCAAAAAAAGTTGCTTATTTTACAAAATATTTTGTTTCTCTCACTTAGTACTCATAGCAGTCGGCATTTCTCTCCCTTTACGCTGCCCCTTAACCCCCTCTCATGAGCCATGCTTGTTGTATAATGTTTTTTAACATTATATGCCAGTGTGATTGTCGGGAAATCCTCACCCCCAAACTTACTGACCAAGCTACGCCCCTGGAGAAAAACTCCCAAAATCACTGACAATGTCTACCAAGATGGAGAAAGCTGGAATCAAGATCATGTACCCTCCTATCCTCTCCAGAACCTCAGCAAAAAGATTTAAACACAACACCCCGGAAGATTTTCTAGACACCCTCTATGCTTATCAAAATCATAGTGGCTGATATAGGAAGCTTAAGACAGACCATCTTCTTTACACATAACACTTCGTCCTGGTCCAATAGCTTCCGTAACAAACTCAAAGTTACGTCTTCTGCTACCATTCCTCAAGGCTGCAAGCTACAAATTTCTCCTTCCTCACTATTCAATGAAACCATCACTATCTCTATCTACAATAATGGTAAGATACTGATCCAGTCTACATATTTGCACATTTCGTCATTCGACCACATTTACCCAGTGCTCCTCAATGACCTACTGCAAGCTTCCTCCAACATACCATTCCAATCCGCCCAACACGTCATCTTATCCCACACGCCTAACTTAACCCCCACTTCAACACCCACCCACACACCAATCCATAATCAGTGGTCTTAATACCTACCCCTAACAGGGTACTCTGATCCTCCAAACATCCACTACACTCTCCGAAAATCACCCCCATCCCCTACTTCCTCCTTTCCTCCCAATGTTTTACTTCCCCTCAACTCGTCACAACTAGCAGCCCCCCAACTAGACCCCACTGGCATAACCCCATTCTACCAGATCACGCACACAGCAGCCCATCCTACCATATTACACCCTCTCTTGTCAATCTACACCCCTATTCACCTTGCATACACACAAACAGAACACTCCCCCTCCACAATGACAACCTTCCAATAACACCGACTCTCCTCTACATTACATACTCCCACACTCCTCACTGACCCACCACGGATTAGTCCTCTCTCCCCCATCAACATCATCAACCCCCCCATCCACACTGGCTACAATCCCTCTGATGTTTCACATTACACACCACCTCATCCTGGTCACAAAATCCTAACCCTCACACACATTCTGTTTCATAAGAATTCTCCTCCCATATCGAAGCCACACATTTATTTCCTCACTGTCACCCGCTCACCGGAACAATCAACCTCACCAGAATCTACCTGGTTCTGTCTATGCACACGTGGCCCTCACTCACTCTGGCTACACATCTCTCTCTATTACTCACTTCACTCCTTCCCCTCACATGGAATCTGCACACAGCAACTGGCAACCAGCTCCACCTCACTTAATTTCCACCACTAAGACCACCTTTCACAACCCCAGTGAGACCACAATGCACATATTACCACACGGCACTCCACTTCATTGCACCTTACACTCCTCTCAGCCTCGATCACCTACACAACGTATTCTCCTCACACACACCAACGCCTCCTCACACCACACTCCAAACTTCTCTCCCCTCCCCATACCCTGATTCTCAAAACCCACCATCAAGAGCACAAACTAGATCTCCAAACATTTGCAGCTCGATGAGACTATATTCCAGCTAAGCTCCAGACTATCTTCTGTCTTAGATTTCCACCCAGCTGAAAACAGACTATCATCAGCGCTCAATACCTAGGAGTAGTCGTTTAAACACTCCCCCCACCCAAGATTAACATCCACTCTCTCCCAAGAGGACATTGTCGACCTACTTGCAAGCTACAGCGTCCAGTTACCCCCAACCCCCTCTACTTCCTTTACTCCTCCTACCACTCCAACCCTAGACAACTCCAACCAGCTCAGAATTTTATCTCCTCCACCCACCAATTCAAAAACCAACCATGTCCAAAGCAGACACCTGCTATCAGAAACAATATCCCTCTAATAACCAAAACCACTGATGCCCCTTACACCAAATCAATTAGCTCATCTCTATGCTTCACAATTGTAGATCTGCTATGAAGCACAAACTGGAAATCTCCAGCACCCTCTCTCAATACATCTTGACCTCTTAATCCTTACAGAGACCTTGTTCAACGACACATTCCACAACGCTTTTGATCCTCTACTTCCTCCAAACTACTCCATCATCAGAAAGGACAGAGTAGGTAGAGTCAAGGACATTATTGCAGCCATTTACAGAGATTCACTGCAATGCAAGGAGATACCAAATGGCTCTTTCTCCACGTTTCAATGCCTTACTCTGGACCTACGTGCTCAACACAATTCTCCCTTCAGAATAAATGCAATCTACCACCTACCTGGTGGTCACATGGCCTTTGTCGAGGAATGCACGGACCTCATAACAGACCAAACTACCCAAAGTGACAAAGTGGTCTTTCTGGAAGACTTCAATCTTCACTGGGGCACAATAGAAGGCTCTGCAGTGAACCACTTGACCGCCACTCTCCTCAACAATGATTTGATCCAACATAACCTAAAAGGCTCCATACTAGACCTAATAATCTCCAAAGAAGGCATGCTCTCAGTGAATGATCCCATCTCTGTAAACTGGTCTGATCAGTTCCTAATTCCCTTCACCGTGTGACTCTCCCATACCGAAATAATGGGTCAACTGAAAAGATCAACTACATGGTTTCAAGACTTCAGGAACAGACATCAATACTCTTAGCAACATTGCTCAGAAGAGACTACCCTACATCAGCCCCACCACAAATGTGAATGACTTGAACTCCCACAGCTTTGAATGCCTCTCTGATCTGCTCGATGTTGTAGCTCCACTCCAAAGCAAAACGAAATGACTAAACCACCAGCACCATGGTTCAACAAGTCCCTTTATGAGAAAAAGAAAGGCTTAAGAATTTTGGAGAAGAAATGGAGACAGTCACCCTCCACCACTAACCTTGCTTACCTCAGAAATGCTAGCACCCCATACAAAACACACATCTTTTGGGAGAAATCCAACCACTTCATAACCCTGATAAACTCAGCCAAGAACTGGTCGAAGTAATCCTTTGATTTCGTCAAAATTGCCAACGACCCCTTCATGCCCAAATCTATCAAATTTGAAGACCCACCATCAAAAGCAGAGGAGTTTCTACAGTTCTTTGACTCTAAAGTTCAACTGCTTCAACATCATGACATCCATCCTACCTCTCCTATGGCATGCAAATTCAAACAGACTTGGCAACTATTTAATACTTTTATAAAGGAAAACGTACTCAAGATTATCATGAAAACAAAACACACCAACCACTTTGTAGACCCAACCCCAGACAACATTGCCAAAGACCTTTATACTCACATGCTTCCCTACTAGAAATAAAACTGGTGAATCTCTCTCTCAGCCAATGAATATTTCCTAATTGCCTGAAAACTAGACAAGGCACCTCCCTCCTCAAAAAACCCTCTGCAGATACTAATGATCTCAACAACTATCTCCCGATCTTTAACCTGCCCTTCCTCTGAAAAATCATTGAAAGATGTGTAGCGTAGCAACTCACCCAATACAAAAAAAACCTACATCCTAGATGAACTCCAATTGGGTTTCAATCAGGGCTTCAGCACAGAATGGCTCTATTACAGGTGGGCGATGATGCTCTTCAAATCCTAGACTCAGACAACCCATGCTTCCTGATTCTTCTCGAACTATCATCAGCTTTTGACATGATCAACCACCACATACTTCTAGACATACTCAAAAATTGAATGGCCATTGATGGAATTGTCCTTAAATGGTTTGTTTCATTCCTAATGGGGAGGTCGCAGAGGGTAAAAATTGATGACTATCTCTCTTCACCGACTGAGGTTGGACAAGGGATCCATCCTTGCCCTGACCCTATTCAAGCTTCACAGGGTCATTTGGAGTCTTCCTTAAGAAGGCAGGGCTCTTCAATCATCAATACGCAGAAAATACACAGCTGTATCTAAAGGTCTTCTCATAAAACAATATATCACATCTTGTCACCTCCCTAAACTCTGTTCACGACGGGGTGACCTGTCATCACCTAAAGCTAAACCCTTCTTAAAACTTAATTTCTCCTTATCTCCCCTTCGAAATCAACACTTCCGCTGCAATCCTGGATGGACAGTCACACCATCCTTAATAGTAAACCCACCATTGTTGATAGTGCCAAATCTCTAGGATTCATCCTAGACAAAAAACTCAACCTACATTCTCAAATCAGCACCAGGGCCAAAAACGTGTGCTAGCAACTACGTCTGCTGTGGGGAATCAGCCGTTACATTCTAGAGCAAGATCTAAAATCTCTTGCTCATACACTCGTGCTCTCCAGAATAGAATATTATAACTCTCTCTTGACTGGTCTCCCCAAAACCCATCTCACTCCCTGAAATAGATTCTACACTCTGCAGCACGGTTCATTTACAGGGCCCAAATGAATGACCACATTACACCTATGCTGATCACTCTCCAATGGTTGCCCATTGAAGCCAGGACTATTTACAAGACTGCATGCATCACCCATAAAGCTCTGCACACATCCACTCCCCGTTACATGACGGACAAACTCAAGCCTTCTAGCAGCTTCAGATCATCGCGAAACACCAAGAACCCCTGTTCTTTAAAGAGAAATGACTGATGGCACAATCCTTCTCGGGTAGCGCGACAGGAATCTTTGAACTTATTACCTTGAAATGTACGCACAACCACCTCCCTGGTGACTTTCAAATTGGACCTGAAAATCCTTCTCGTCCAACAACACTTTAGCTAAGACACTGCAATAAACTCTTGGCACTGGCATCTACATTACTTCATCCTTTTTACTGAAGTATATAGGTCATGCATCGGAAACAGGTGCGGATGCGTCATGCTTCTTGTTGTTGCGTTGCTTTTCCAGCTCCCAACAGCCAGAACAGCCTCCAGAGGCCCAGAACAGCTACAGGCACCTCTTGGCAGGTCAGAACTCCCAGCAAAGAAGTTCAGGAGAGCTGGGGGTGAAGTCTTTGTGTCCCTGAGACTTCAGAACAGGAGGCAAGCTCTTCTTCAAGCCCTTGGAGAGCTTCCTCAAGCAGGGGACACAGCAAACAGCAAAGTCCTTTTTCCCTTTCCTTGGCAGAAAGCAGCCACTGCAGGCCAACCACAGACAGCAAACAGCAGAGGGGAAGTATTCCTCCTCAGTTTCTCCAGCTCTTCTCCTTGGCAAAGGTTCCTCTTGATTTCCCAGAAGTGATCTAAAAGTCTGGGGTCTGGGCCCCTCTTTTTATACAGTAAATATATTTGTTCTCTCCTGGCCCAGGGTTCTGGGCCCAGTCCAAACCAGTTCTGGGGGGCACTTTGCAAGTGCACAACAACCTCCATTGTCAGTGTGAGCCCTGGCTCCAGACACACCACACGGGGGCAGAGCCATCATTGTGGAAGGCAGGCCCAGCCCTATTCAGGTGCAGGTGCTACTCCTCCCACCACTCCAAATGCAGGCCAGGCCTATTTAGCCTAGCGCTGACTCATCCAGACTCTCTGGAGAAACTGCACATCCCCAGCCCCTGACACTCCAAAGCCAGACAGTCAATACACATCCTAGCAGAGGCACACTGGATGGCTAAGCAAGAAAATACCTACTTTCTAAAAGTGGTATTTTCAAACACAGTATGTAAAAATCACCCTCACTAAAAGATGCATTTTAACATTCTGAGTTTAGGCATACTAAACTTTATTTTCCTATCTGGTTCCCAGGGGCAGTTATACTTATAAGATGTTATAAGAAAACTCCCCATTCTATCCTATGGGAACAGATAGCCTTACAACAGTGAAAAATGAAATTGGCAGTATTTCACTATCAGGACATGCCACACACATCAGGGCATGTCCTACCTTTCACATACACTGCACCCTGCCCACAGGGGTACCTTGGGCCTACCTTAGGGGTGACTAACATGTAAGAAAAGGGAAGGTTAAGGCCTGGCAAGTGGGTGCACTTGCCAAGTCGACATAGCAGTACTAGACTGCACACAGGCTCTGCAATGGCAGGCCTGAGTTACATTTACAGGCTGCTTATGTGGGTGGCACAATCAGTGCTCAGGCCCACTAGCAGCATTTGATATATAGGCCCTGGGCACACACAGTGCACTGTACTAGGGACTGACTAGTAAATCAAATCAGCCAATTATGGAAACACCAATCCATACATACAATTTACAGGGAGAGCATATGCTCTTTAGCACTGATCAGCAGTGGTAAAGTGCCCAGAGTCATAAAACCAACAAAAACAGGCCAGAAACAGAAGGCAACAAAGCAAAAATCTGGGGATAAACCCGCTGTAAAAGCCAGGTCTAACAGTAATTATTTATAGTAGTGTTTGTTCATCTTAAACCTTCTGTAAATTTTATGTAACAAAATATTTCTCTTGCAAAGCACTCTAGCACCTTTCGGTAGTGTCCGCACCATATAAATATGCATAAATTAATAAATAAGTAAATAAATGCACGTGCACCAGAAGTTTATGTTACCTGAGTATGCTTTAGCATGTAAAGGGAGGGGGCTTGGTTTGAGGGGGGAGTCATTTTCCTAACATTTTGTGGTTGTTCTGTTGGATCGAAGCTTGTATTTGTGTTGCTTATTGCAAACTGACAGACTTTCCTCTGATTGTCTTGTTTGGAAATATTTCTATAAAGTATAGTTGAATACAATATATATACACATAGTGGGCTTTGGTTCTACCCTTGAAGTATTACGGGCTCAACTCATGCTATTGACTTTGGATGCATCATTCCGCCTACTAGGGAGTGCATACAATGTATAAGGGACTATTTTACATCTCAAGAATATACTTAATAATCAAACATTAAATTCTTTATAGCACACTCATAGGTTTTTTGCTTTGTTTTTTCACTGTAGCAAACATTCTTTAAAATATTTTAGACAGGACTCAGTGCGTGCCAGATTTGGTGGCTTTGCCAATGCTTGTTTCCTTTCTCGTTTCCACTCGGCATAGGTGTCGAGTACCGTAATATTTGCAGGTTGTTGTATATATTCAGAAATGATTTCTGGAAACAACACTAATTTCAACACTTTAACTGCAATCAACATGTCCCTTCTGATAGTGGGAATTAGTCTCGGTTAGAATAAATTTAAACTATATACCAAATTTAGGTAAATAAATCAGTTTATTGACATTGAGTTATTTGAGCTCAGAGCTGCTTCAACGTGAACATATGCAAGTGTGTGTGCTCACCAAGCTTTGCAGTGCAGACCTGGAACACATTCAAGTCTGGGACTCGCGGTTCATTATAAAATTAGTAACACACCCTGGCTGAGATGTCTCTAGAGCAGCTTTTCGGAAACAAGAGAGACATTACATCACCCATCAAAACCCACATGCCATATGGCCATACATTTCATGCACAGTAGATATCTTAAAAGCACTTGACACGGTGCATATTTTATTAGTGATGGGCCTCGATGTCAGGAAAGACTGCAGACATCGAGCAGAAGGGGTTCTGTTATAGGCGTGCAAAGCAGATTTCTGGGATCCTCCTCCTCGCAGCCATTTTAGCAGATCTGAATATCGGAAAACTATTTATTCTGAAACAAAAATATTCTCAAAACCTAACGAAACAATTAAGAAACAAGGCACAGTCATGGAGCGCAAACAAAAAACAGAATTGCTTACCTACCGAATCCAGTGGCGGCCGCTCCATTAGGGCGTTGGAGCGCCGCCCCACTGCTTTCTCGCAGTGCGAGAAGCAGAAAATAAAATGGTACTCTACATTTTCTCTATGTAGGCTGCATGCAGCCTACATAGAGAAAATGGCCTCCCTACTGGTGCCCGGCTGGGCGCCGTCCGGGACTCCGCACCAATCACAACGCTGCCATTGCAGAGTTGTGATTGGCTTACAGGAGGGGAGGGAGCTGCAGCATGCCTGTTCCTGTTCAGAATGCGGGACCCGGTCTCAAGAGCAGAGGCGGTGCGGACCCGGTCAGGTAAGTTTTCTTTATATTTTAATGTTAACCTCCCTCCCCCGCGCGACCCCCCCCTGCGAGTAATGCGAGCAGCGATCATTTATTCAACATGTTGTGCATAAGGTTATGTAAATACCTACATACACTGAGGCTTATTTTTATTATTTTTACCGGATGCGATTACAGCACTATATCTTAGTGTTTAAAAGTGATAAAGATTTTGTATAACGATATATCTTTTCAGGTTAATAAAGTTACTTTGCTTTTGAATCTACTCAAAGATGGCGAGCAGTCGGAGGAGGGCTAATGCCTCTTATGCAGCCACGCACCTACAGTACTCCTGAATGTGCCACTGTCAGCAGTATTTAAACCACTGCAAGCCTGTCTGGTCCCCCGGGGTTTCTCTGACATGGTCCCTTCATCTGAGGCCCGTCCCCCGCCGAGCTTCGGACAACTGCGAAGGCAGAGACTGGTTTGGGCACACTTGGGAGAGTGTTGCATGCTTGTCAGTAGTCACTCCTTCAGTAGCACAAATCAATCAGGCATACTCGGGGTACCCCTGCTGGGAAGTTTACTATCACACTTACTATGTATGCCTATGTCTATAGTAGAAAGTTGTATCAGATCAAAAGGGGGAGGAAGAAGAAGCTGTGATCCATTCGGCTTCCTTGCAGTAGTCTATTATCAATGGGGAATGGATCACTTGTACCTGTGTAACCAGGGTCAGGTATTTCTGCCGTCTTTAAAAACCCTCATTCACGTACATAGGCAATCGGGCGGTATATCTTGATTCTCTGTCTAATTATTAACGTGACAGCATCATCATTGGGTTTCTTTTGGTATGCTATCCTCCACCTGGAGGAAGATCCTCTGGTTATAGCAGTAGTGATCAGTGATAAAAAAGTGCTCAAGTGAGGTGAGTTAAAATTACCTGCATTGCCAGAACTATAACCTTATTCAGTTCGGACTGGAGGAAAGTAAAAACAGTGTGGTGCGTAAGAAGACAAGTTACCAGTCTAACGCACTCATTCGTCCATGTGAGTGGTCGACATGTTTCAGCCCCATTTAATTGCCCAGACGGGTCAGGGGGCTTTCTTCAGGACCTAAGGTTGTGCAGGCTGAGTGATGTCACAGCCTAGGTGAGTATATCACTGACTCAACAAACTTGTATTAGTCATGGGTCAATTAGTACCTATAACTGTGGAAAAGAAACAGAGAGAGACAAAATATATATTGCTAATAGTACCATAGAACAATGTGTAGAGTGACATTCAGATAAAGGTGACTCTCATAGTGATGTGTGCTGTCTCAATTCTATTGTAATTTAAAACACAAAAATTAATTCCAAAAGTTAAAAAGTTAATGAGTACTCAGTACACATAGTTTCATGAATGATAAATGGACATCTTATTTGGTAGAATGCTGATGCCCTGAACAATAAGCAATTTAAAAAATGGCAAGTCTCTACCACCATTGATACTTGTATGTTGCATGGGGTGCTACGGAG